>JARJCP010000035.1:0-601339 GCA_029281795.1 Mycena crocata | reverse complement strand
AAAGATCGGTACGCCGTCTTGACCTCGAGCGCGTAATCCTCCACAGACACTGCAGCAAAGTAAATCAAATCAGAGTACATTAAGCGAGAGAAATGTAGACACATACTAGTTTTAGGCCGCGGGTGGTCTTGACGGTATAACGACTGATGTGCGTTCCAGGCATTGGCCGACCTCTCGACAAGTTGGTGATCTCCTGCGGCCTTGAAGACGGACGACAGAAGCTTCCCTTCCCTGCGAGCGATACTTTCGGCACGCTGGTGGTAGAATGCGCGCGCCTCCAGGAGGTCCTTCATCCCCTCCTTGGAGATGGCCCCCTTGCGCAACTCCCAAGGTGCCGTTTGCGATTCATCGTCGTCGTCATTCCTCCTCCTCCTCCTCCTCCTCCTCGTCCCACGCCTTGCTTTTCCCTTTCCCTTTGTCCTTCCCCCGACCTCCCTCGCCAGCACCAAACTCCGCATCGTCCAACCGGTCCTGCTCCTCCATTGAGAGCTGCACTGTGGCGCCGGGAATCTGCCTGGCGACTTTGTTATGCTCTTTTCGTGCTTTTGTTTCTAGTGCGGCGGCGGTGGCAGCGTAGTCCGACGCATCCGACGCGTCGCTGCGCGTCTCCCAATCCTTCTGCTCGTCGGGGCCGGGTGTGGCGTCCCGCACGAGCTTCTTCTTCTTCTTGGTACCCGGGTCGTCGTCTAGCTGCAGCGGGTCCATGTCCACGTCCCCGTCCTTGTGCTCAGCGAAAAATAGTGGAAACGCGGAGCGAGGCGATTTTTCGGCCAGCTCCTGCTCCAGCTCCCATCTGTACCAGGCGCCGATGTCGAAGTTGGGGTTGAAGAGGTCTGTGTTGAGTAGGTTGATCCGCATGGTGTTCGCGAAGTCGTCCATGACACGGCAGTCGTCACCTTGGACGACCCGGAGTGCGAATCGGCGGTCCATCACATCCAGGCCTAGCAGCTCGTCGCCGGGGTATGGCTGGCCCTTGTGCAGAGCGTCCAGAGCTGAAAGCTCCTCTGGCACATACTCGTCCTTGTGACATTTGTGAGCTTCCGGACGACCGGATGTCAAAATAAAACCTACCGACGACGCGTCTTCCCGCTCTGAAGTGTTTTCCTTGTAACTGCACGGCTCCTTGGCAGCGTCGGGATTCGATAGTTGGATTGGTGCGTCGGGTACAGCATCAACAGTGGACGTTTCCTTGCGTGCGTCCAGTGTCTGCAGAAGAAAAAAAATTGAGTACGGTCCGTCAGAAATAAATAACACGCACCAGCGGCGCTTCCAGGTTGCGGGGCGGCTCCTGCGGCGCGCCGTCCACTGGTGGCACGATCTGCACAATATTCTTTAACTCAACCACAATTCACGAGCAACAAGACAGAAAACCCACCAGCGCCGACTCGGTAGCAGGTTACCACCCTTTTTGCCCTTGTCTTTCTCACTGCAGGGTTTGGGCGCATCAGTCGTGTTGCTCTCCTTGCCCTCGTCGACGGGTTTCTTCTTGCGGCTTGGAAGAGGTGCAGCGGCGGGCGTGGCAGCGGCTCCGGAGGTTTTGTGGCGCGTTGAGCGCCTAGGAGGTATCGGTTCAGCCATTGAAGGTAAAAACTTGATTGTAAAATCCTTGGTGGGGGGGATCTTGGTGGCACAGTAGATGATTCTGAAAAGTTCACAAGTTCCATAAGTGGGTACTTGGGGAGACTATAAGATAATACCTGGTGGTGGCTCGGCGTACGACAACAATGTCACAGCAGGGGGGGACAATCAAGCCCTGATACGCGCTTGCGCCTTTAGGTCATCGAGCCACCTTCGTGCTCGATTTAGCTAATCGAGGCCAACCTGCGCGAAATTCGCTTAATTCTGTGGAACAATACCGCAGTCAGTGGCACCGTCTGGCTGCTATAAAGAGCTATGGTTAGGATACACACATGCGAACCTGCCTCATCCTCCTTCGCTTCACGTCCACCGTGCCACCGACACTTCGTAGTAATATTTGCTGGAATGGCGCGTCAATTTTTCGGCTCATCTCACGCGTGCTCGTTCACTAGGATTGCGCCATACCTGCAAGAGACCCTCCCACCGGATACTCCGCCATCTGGCTGCAGGCACGCGCTGGTCCCGCCGTTATTCATGGGTGCGTTTGCTTTCCCTAATCCCCGCCGTCAAAAATTTATTGCGCTCCAATAAAGCGTCACTCACGCGTTCCCTGCATCCCAGACGCATTCTACACCCTCCCAGACATTGTGCTTGAACTTTCCCCGTTGCTGCAGCATTTCGACCTATGTCAGCCTCCTCGGTATTTCGCGTATTTGCACGTACGCACCTTTTTCTGACGTTTCTATTCCTTCTAACCCTTCTCCAGCCTCTGCAGTACGTTCATCTATGCGCGTCAGTCGTTTCAAGTGCTGCACGCCTAACAACCAACCTAATATATCCGTCCTCCCTAATCCTCCCGCCGTCAAATATTTATTGCGCGCAAGTAACGCGTCACTCACGTTTTCCCTGCATCCCAGACACCTTATACCCCCTCCCCGACATCGCGCCTGAAGTTTCGACGTCGCTGGAGCATTTCGACCCACGTCAGCCTCCTCAAAATTTCGGCCGTTTATACGTACGCACTTTGTTTGCCACTTTTTGATCCTGCTAATCGCTCGTAAAGGCTCTCTAACGTGTTATCGGCGTGCGAGGGTCATTTCCAGCTGCCCCACGCGCAGCAACACACTTACCTGGCCACCCCTGTATTTTTTCCCCTTTGCTGCCTTTTTTTCTCTTTGCCCGCATTCGTACAATGTTTTCTCATTTTTTTTTGCGTGTCTAGCGGTCGCTAACTACCCTATGTACGTCCCCGCCCCGGACGCCCCGCCCCGACCCCTCCCCGCCACTCGCGGTCAAGACGCACCATGGACATGGTGGTCAAGAGCAAGTGGCAAAGGGATCCAAACTCGCCATCCATCAATCATGATTTGCGGACTTTCGGCAGGGCTCTGCCGGTGATCCCGGCATGAGCTCGCCGAAAGTCCACAAATCATCTTACCAAAGCTTGCAGCACAGCCACCTTTTCGCTCTCAGACCTCGACCAACACCTTCCTAATCGGTAAGTACTAAAGTCCCGCCTCCCGTAGTGTAGCCGTAGTGTACACCGTAGCTAGTCGTTACAAAATAAATGTGTGCGTCGTCATACACGGCGCCGACGCCCTAAGCGGGTCCCACGAAAGCGCGCGCCCAGCGCCGCCTTTTAAAAAAAAGAAAGAATTTATTAATAAATCCCGTACCGAGCGCGCCGAAGCCGACGCTGACGCTGTATACAGCTCCACGGCCCCCATGGACCCTCGCCGCGCCCACCAACGCACTAACGCCTTCATCGACGACATCGCTGAGGACGATGCGTCGTTGGGTAAGTCGTTGCCGTTGTCAAGATCCCGCAGAATCTGACTTGCTGCGTCAGTGTCCGACGGCGAGGAGCCCGACCCCGATTCCATGGAGGGCCAGGCCATGGCGCTCGACCGGCAGGACTTCAACATGGACGAGGAGATTGCGGAGCACGCCCGACGGGTACAGCGACGGGAACACGAGCGCAGAAACCCATCGCGCCGCCTCGACGCTCAGGAGTGGCAACGGCTCCGCGGTGATCACCTCTACTACGATGGAGACGAGGAGGACGCCCCAGTTGCTGGCCCCAGCAGCATGCGCCCGCGCTCACCCCCGCGCTCCATGCCTCCGCCGCCGCTCTTCCTGCCCGACTCTCGCGACCCCACGCCATACGAACCCAGGGACCTCCGCGACTTGACACCCTTCGTGCCTCCCCAGCCTAGGCCACCACTCGTTCCGGTAGGTCAAATTTCTCAACGTACAGATATTAACATTTTTTTGACTTTGTATTCTACAGCGCCCGCCCTCCTCCGTACCCCCGCCGCCGCTTTTCCTCCCCGAATCTCGCCATCCCACTCCTTTCCAACCGCCCGATCCCCGCGACGTGACCCCATTTGTCGCTCCCATGTACCAGCCTGGGGCACCATTCCTTGCGGTAGGTCAAATTTCTCCAAGTACATATATTACATTTTTTGACTTTGTATTCTACAGCGCCCGCCCACCCAGTCCAAGCGCAAGCGCGACGAGACGCCGGAGGAGGAGGAGGAGCGCGTGACCATAATCACGGTCCCGCACGTCGACTCCGACGAAGATGAAACCGAAGGCGAGGACAACGACGAGGAGCCCGAGCAGGAAGAAGACAGCGCCCTCAAGGCAATTAAGCTGGAGCACAACATGCGCCAGTTTTTCGACGACACGGCGCTGCTGGATTCCGATGAGGAGGAGGACGACGACGAGCATTTGGATGATGCTCTCGAGGAGACAGCGGAGGATCGCGGTAAGTCTCAAATCACAAATTGAATTTTCACTCACACGACTTTTCTGCAGCTTTTATCGACGACAGCGACCACCATGACCTTCACCATGACCTTCCTCCTCGCTCGGTCCGCGCCTCCAGCGACGCCCATGCCGAAGTGGCCGCCATGCAGCAGGAGGCTGCCAAGTACGACGATAAGGCGGTCGCGTATCAGCTCGAGCTCGCTCAGGAGGAGCAGGAGCGCACCTCAGATCTCACCTGGCTCGACCGTGACTTCACGAACATCACCCACCCCGATTGGAGCCAGCGCGAGGTGCCGCACGACAAAAAATTCTACTCAAAGGACAAGAAATTGTACCCCACCGAGGAATTCGAGATGTACCGCAAGAATGCGGCGGCCCTCACGCACCCGCATTTCACCAAAGTTCCGCAAGACGAATATTTGGCGAACCGGAATCGTACACGGCCCAGCTACCGCCCGCCCTACCCCGTCATGCTTGACGAGACGCCGCATAAGGTCATTCCCCAGGTCCCTGCGCAGCCATTCCGAGGGCGCCCACACCTCCCCCTCTCCCATCTCGAGCCGGGCGATTGGACGCGGGTCCCGAAGCACGGGCTCGCCTTTGCCATCTCCGCAACGGAGGTTCTCATCCCGAACAAATCCGCCCCTCCAACCACCAGTGATTTGGACGGACTCGATGACCCACCAGCGCCGAGGAAAAAGCAGGAGACTCAGCGCGGGGACCGGCAGAAAACGGCGGAGAAGGTCGGGATCGCGAGTGTTCCGCGCAGGAAGCGAGACCAGACGGAGAAGCCTCCGCTGTCGAAGAAGCTGACGGCGGAACAGGAGCAAGAAAAGAAGGAGAAGGAGCGGTACTGGGAGTACCACCAGGTGGAAACCGAGCCGCTCACGCGGGAACAACTGGTGGCAGAAAGCCAGCAGACCAGCGCCATCATTCTGACGGCGTCGAAACCCCGACTCTTGCGTCCGGTCCAGCCCTCCATCGAGGATCTCGTGCCGTTCCAGCCACTGCGTCCGCTGTTGCAGTTCCTGCTGCCTCGGAGGGGCGAAGTGCACGGGACCGCTTTGGCGCCAGGAGATTTCGTTGTGGTTGTCAACGACAAGCGCGAGAACTCCTTCGGCACCATTCTCCTCATCCGCGATACCCCCCAATACGGCCGCGTGGTCAAAGTTTCGGGTTCCCGCCGCCTCACACTCGACTATCAGCTTGGCCGTTCTCGCGAGCAGTTGGAAGACTTGTCGCCGGCCAATCTGTTCAAGGCCAAGGGTAGCAAAAGGGCCATTTGGAAAATCAGACGACATCCACTCGACCCCACCCCTCCCGTGCGAATTGGCGACCGACTTTGCGTTGTGGACGACAAGCACCTGGAAGGGACAGTGGGTCGCGTCGAGGGAATCGACCTGGAAGACTTTTCGCTACCGCGGCGAGATGGTCACCATCCGCACCACCGACGGCAAAATCGCTCGTTTGCGCACAGATGCGTACCATCGAATTTTTTATGCAGGGGACGAAGTCGAAATTGTGCGAGGGGCCCAGAGCAGGCAACGCGGCATCGTGATGGAAGTATTGTTCGGCGGCTCTTTACTCAGAGTGCTGGTCGACACAACTCCAACGGCAACAACCACGCAGGACAGCGTCGCAGCATTTTTCGCTGAGGGGTTGCCATTGGAGAGCAGCGAACAGCGCGTGAGTCTTTTCTTGCTATTATTTTTACTCTTGCTTGATCCTTCTAATCCTTCAGTATCAAAATTGCTCGGTGCGAGCCAAAGATGTAGTTCTTCGGTGGACAGACGTCGCTGATTACGGCAACTGGACGCAGCCTGGCATTGCGAAACAACGCCTCGAGCCCGCCCAAGACGATGCCCCCCTCCCTCTAAACGCCTCCAAGAGCGAAATGGTTTTTCATCAGATCGACCGCGACTTGGCAGCTTCCCAAAAAATCAGGGAGCTGTTAAAAGACCGCAAAGAACAGCAATCGCTGTACTTCGCGTCCAAAGGCGTCGAAATGAGTCTGCTCGAGCATGAAAAGCGACTCCAGGAGATCGAGAACGAAATTCGCGTCCATCGCGGGCTTGCCGAAGACAGAAAACGTGAAGCTGACAACAAGCGCATGATGGGAGTCGGACGGCGGTTCGAAAACGTCACTGTTTTCATTTTCAAAGGGCCGAACAAGGGGTGCACGGGGAAGGTAATTGGGGATCACGACACCCAGGCTCGACGAAACCGGGAGAAAGACCTCCGCAAGCGAAAAAATACGATGGAACTCGATGATACCGCGGGTATCATACTCACCGTACGTGTGCCCAACTTGGGCGACTTGCAAGTCCCCATCGAGAAGTGCACGCGGGGCCGGAATCGAGTGCCTCTCGCCTCTACGGTGACTTTGACCCCGACAGAGCTTGCCACAAAGGCAATGTTTCTCAGTTATCGACAACCACTTCCACCTCGACCGTCAACCCCGCCACAGCCGCCGTCGGCATCTGGAGAGTCTGCGGAACTTTGGGCGCCGGGACCTTCAAGAGCACCGAGGCTCGCACCGAAATGGCCTGAAACGCTTCCAGGTAAGAAATCACATGTCTTATGTATTCTAAGACGCTAATGTAGTATTCGATGCAGCCGAGGCCGATGGAACATGGCTCGCTTCTTCCAAGCTGCTGCACAAACGCTTGGACGTCCACATTTTTGGTGTGCTCGGAGCACCGGGTGCAATTTCGGGGAGGGTAAAGGCCTGTGAGCAGGGTATAGGCTTCGTGCTGCTCGATAAGAAATTGGCCGCAAGGTATCCCCAGCGAGACAACGTCAAAGTCTATGCTGTCAACGGCACTCTTCCCCCGACCGCAATCCCGCTGTTTGCTGTCAGGCCTCTCAGATTCGGGCCAGACCCTCGAGTGGGAACGACAGCGCAGAAGGCACTGACGATGGCGGACTCGGGTGCGAGCCTCTGCGACATCAAAGAGCGGGTGGTTATCATCGGACCGAACATCGACGGGAAAAACACTGACTTTGGGGAATATGCTGAGACGATTCCCGAGGAGAAGCTTGATGGTGACAACCTGGTTCGCGTGAGGTTGTGGCCCTCTCAGCGCCGGGAAACATATCACATCTCATCTCTTTGTTGCTCGCGAAACATACCCACTCAGACGCCCGATAGTCCAGAAGTTCCTGCCATCGTTTTCGACTGACTGTTTGCACGTACTATATGTTGTACATAATGTAGCGTAGTAATTGTATCGATTTTACGGTAGCCGCGCGAAAGCGCCAGGCGGGATGTGAGATGCATACAAAGACTGGTGAGTTTTTATTTGATTTCAATTTTTTTGGTCTCTTTGGTTAACAAAGCGCGACGCGACGCGTTTTTCTCATGAAAAAGCGCGACACCGCGCGTCTTTCTCGTTCACGAACGCGCCATGCCATCTTTAGTAGGTGTGTCCGACCCTGGAACTGCCCAACGAGCTTGGCATGGCGCTTCTTGGACTCACTAAGAGCAAGATGCGGACTTAGAGAATTTTGCGACCTGAGCCAGATTAGATATGATATGATTAGATAAGACTGATAAGATATTGTTAGATGCAGCAATAGATACGGCAATGTCGAAGTCGAAACCAAAAAAAAACTGCTGTGAGTAGCATTATTTTTTGATCAATTCGTTTCTAACTTCTCTACATCCTCGGCAAGCAGTTACGTCCGGCAAGAACACCCATTGTCTGCATTGTCTGGCCCAAAACGTGGTATGTTGCTTTGGCGTGTTGCGGCGCATCAACTGATCACACTCGTTACTTGCCACCATCCTGCTCAGCATGCCCCCCGCTCGCACTCGTGCCCCGTTGCCCCGAATCACCGATCCCTACTGGCCGTGGGAGGAGCCCGAGAACGACAGCGAGATTATGGCCGTTGAAAAGGTCCGAGTCGCTCACAACTCCCGAGTCTGTCGACTCAAAAAAATATACGGTGAGTTAGTTAGCATTAATCCAGCATGCATCCCCCGCTAACATTTCCTAGAAAAAGCGGCCTCGTCCAACTCTGCCAAGGCCGAAGCGGCACAGCGGAAATATGAGGTTGAAGGTGCGTAGAAAATAACTTGGGGAGCTCAGGTTGTTGATTACTTACCACACGTTCTAGAGCTCCGCTACGAGAGAATTTACGGCAAGTTCGTTCCCGACGCCGCGAACGCCGCATGGTTTAGACGGAAAGCGCCTCGGGTCGATGAACTGCTGGTGGCAAGGGCGGCGGCAGGTACGTGACTCGAAACGCGACCAGACGTTGAATTTGACACCATTTTAGTTGATGCCACCAGTCATGATGAGCCGTGCATGCAGCGGTACTTGACGCTGGGTACGTACATCTGATCTTTTCTCTCTTGGTATGTGCCGCTGACAATCCATCTCTTACCAGCGACGGAATTCGAAACAGACTTTGGCCACCAATTCAGCGCAAAGGACGGCACAGACCACCATTTCGACCGTATGGCGTTCCACGCGGCACAGGCGAACGGGCTCAAAGTGATTTACGGGGACGACGATGTCAAGATTGCGGAGATCATCACCAAGCCGGTGGTTTTCGATATTCATAACCCCTACCCCGAATGCCACCCGCGACGGGGCGACTTTGACTCAAAATGTAAGCTCTGCTAGCGTCTTCTTTCCTTGATCCCATTTTTACGGGCATCCGTAGTGCGTAAACTCAGCGCGTTGTGTCGCTCAATCGACAATGCTCCTGCGCCACTCCCCACCGCCAACGGGGTCGTGCCGTTTTGCATCGTGAACGAGCTGGCCCAATCATCGTGCTTGGCAGAGCAGCGACACGGTTACTACGATGGTGAGGGTCTATCCCTGTCTCCTTCACATCATTCCTAAAATTTGACAGCATTGTACGTGAAGGAACAAATATACAAATTGTATGGCCATCACTGGGAGGAGATCAACGACTACGTTGGAGAGAAGCGAGAGAACCCGTATACACCGTTTGTACTGCGCGCACCGTTATGCGTTTAGATAGATATATGAACTTCGAGTATACATCACTGTGCGGTGGCAGAAAGCCAAATGCGGAAATGCCGCGACAGGCACAGCCACCTGATTGACATGTTGCGAGCCTCGTGGCACTCAAATATAGAAACAATGCACTTCGGTGAGTGGTGGCCGTCTGTGAAGATACAAGTCCCAACAACTCATTTGTTCTTCCAGAGTCCTCTCATTCCTATCCCGCCATGCCTCTCCGCATTACCACCAAGGAACTGGAAGAAGCTGCGAGTAGTCCCGCTCGCAGTAGTCCCGGCCGGAACAACCCCTTATTCCCCGTGCCCCGCGCTTCACGCCCGGGATATTTGGGAATTAAAGAGAAGCCAAAACCCGGGGTCCAATTGTACACGTCCAATGGCCAGACTTGGAGCAGGCGACCTGTGCGCCCGCTGCCGAAATTCAGAACGGCAGCCGACCCGACCGAAACGAGCGCGGCACAGTATGATGGCGAATTCCCAGTGGCACCCGCCCCGCCTCCTGTCCCCTCCTCCTTGAAACGCACAAAGCAGTGCCGAACATGGACGCAGGAAGTCATTCCTCGCCTGATCCCAATTTACATGAAGCTCGTGCACGAGACCCGGTCCCTGCGCGACACGGACGGATTGAGATTGAAGCCACCCCCCCCGTGTGAGTGTTCCAGGAGGAACCTCGAGGTTACTGTTGTGCGCATGAGTGGTACGTTCATGGACCCTGAACTTCGACTCGTACTGACAACTGCCTTAGTCATTGAACAGCACACAATCAAATTCTGTCCGTGCCATCCAGCGCCAGTTCAGCTTCTGCAAGCGGGACTTTTCGGCTGCTCACCCACTAACCCCACTCTCGCGGTCGACTTGAACACCCTCGACTTCACAATACGGTTTTTCCTCAACGCTGCCCCGAACAACACAGCCTGGGCCAACACACTGGAAGATTTTTTGGCCAGTCGAGGATACAAATTGCGGACGAAAGTAAACTATATCTTTTCTTTGCTTCTCGCATGCGTCGCTGACCTCGATGGTGGTAGGACACATTGCGTGTGCGCTTCGGCAATGCACTCGAATGGTTCACCCACCTGCAGCATCGCACTAAAGCCCAGATAGACAAGGTACTCGATGTGCAACAGACTCTGGTGCGAGACGAGGCGGAGCGGCAAACTGCGCAATCCACTCCGAGCTCGCGGTCAGCGACGCCGACCCCGACTCGTACGGTGCCGCCTTCGCCATCCACCCCTCGACGTCCTGTACCGCCTTTGCCATCCACCCCTCGACGTCCTGTACCCCCTTCGCCATCCACCCCTCGACGTCCTGTACCCCCTTCGCCATCCACCCCTCGACGTCCTGTACCCCCTTCGCCATCCACCCCTCGACGTCCTGTACTGCCTTTGCCATCCACACCCACCTCTCGACGACCTGTGCCACCTGCACCCACGCCTCAGAAACGCCGCAACCCAACAGTGGAAGAAGTGGTGGATGAGGACGATGAGGATGAGGATGCAGACGAGTCAGACTGCGATGAAACTCAGACGCAAGCGAACCCCTTCCCCGAGCCTCCCCCCCCGCACGCGCCCGAGCGATTATCTCATTTCCCGCTGTCCGCTGTGCTTCGGCAATCTCAAACACGACGCCTCGCAGCTTGTGGACGTCAACGTCTGTGCAGATGCCTGCTTCACCCAGAAACGTAGGCGCAAACACGCTCGTGACCCCCCTCACGAACATCCTCGCACGCTTTTCGTACCCGAACCCACCGCCGACAAGATGGGCGAGCACGTCGATGCTGTGCGCCCGGCCAAAAAACCGGCCAAGCAGCGTAAATCTGACGAGGAGGAAGAAGATACCTTCGAAGGTGCGAACCTGAAGGTACCACGCTCGGTGCTGAACGAGTGTGAATCTTCGTTCAAGGCGGCCGATGAGAAGCGCGAGAAGGCGAGCACGAGGTTCTTTGACGACACAGGCCTGATGGCGCTTCTATGTCGGCATGACAGAGTGTTGTGGCTGGTTAACATGCGCACTGCGGGCGAGAAGCAGTACTATGTGCTGGTTCTCTTGGAGATGCTGTTCCAGCACCTGCCTGCTGATATACGTGTGGGGGCGCTTTACGACATTGCGTGCCAGTTGCACCGGTCGTGTGTCAAGTTTGGCTTTCTTGACAGATACATGGACCGCCTCTCCTTTGCAGTGTCGGTCTTCCACGCGTTCGGGCATCGCTGGCCTTGCCAGCTTATCTACCATCCACTCAAGTGCTGTGGTTTTGGTTTCACTAACGGAGAAGGGTGCGAGCGTTTCTGGCATTCCATCAGCTCAATACGCGCAATCTCGCATGGAGGAAGCTGAGAGGGTGTACAAGAAGGTGAGGGCCGAGGCATCCAGAGTGGAGGCACAGATTGGCGTCACCGACAAGAGTGTCGTCGACCAACTGCAGTACGCCCGCTACTTTACTGTGGCCATGAGCACGATGATGGCCAAGAACCAATTGCGGAGCAGGTTGCGTAACAGGAAGTTCGAGCTGACCCCCATCGAGCGCTCTGTTCGTGTGACGAGGAGCCGTGAGTCCATTGCCTTATGACGAAGACACCACTAACCATGTTCCAGATAAACAACTGAACGAGCACGCTAGCGACGCAATCAAGCGTCGCGAACCGAATCTCAACAAGCTCGGCAACGAATACAACAAGGGGTGCGAGGAAATGGCAAAACTCATCAAGGCTGGGAAGGCGCCCAAGGGCGCGGTAGCCCCCATACCCGTCCCTGCGAAGGGCCTCTATCAATTGGACGTGGACGACGACATCTGGCAGGATGTTGGCCTGGACGGGGTCGACGGTGACCCGGCGCTGTGGCTGGTTGATGCCAAGCTTCGCGCGGGGATCCGGGCGATGCTGCAGAAGGACCGTTGCGAGGAGGAGGCCCCTCGTCTTTTACGGGAGCGCGGGCACCTCCAGTTCTGGTTTGCAATGGAGTGGAAGGCGGTGGCGAACAAGTTGCAGGAGACAGACGGTGCGTTCTCAGTCTTCAAATTAACAGGTATCAATGTTAACGTTACTTAGGTGCGGAGCGGTATCAGTTCGAGCTGCGGCACACAGAGTTGCTGGAACTCTGCGTGTTATGGAAGAAATCCCTGGATCGCCTCGTCCCGCTCCACGCTGAAGACCTCCCGGAGTGGGGACCCACAGCTGAGGAATTGCTGTCCTGCCAAATCAGCAACATAACACCGTCTTGGAACGATGGGTACGGGTCAGACGAAGAGGAGGAGGAGGAGGAGGAGGAGGAGGAGGAAGATGATGGTCTGTTTTATATCACAGGAGCAGTGGAACGGGCCGATAATCATAGAGCTAGTGTAGAAGACGACGATGAGGCACTGTGGGCTTCTGACGACAATGTATTTACTTAATGAGCTAACAATCCAACTATCCATGTATACGTTCTTCCTTTGGCTGTGATTGCTTTGCCACTTTGCGGATCGGTGGGTGGCATCGGCTTTATCCATGCGCCGTATTCTAACAATGTCTCTCTAGATGTGGATAGCCGAACGTGTGGTCTGTTGCGTTGCTCAAGGAAGCGAGACTGGGGGTGTGGCCCGCCGATCGCACATTGTGCAACCAAAGCTGAATTCAGCCTTGGTTGAACAATGTGCGATTTGCAGCGGCAACGGCTGGAACGGGACTATAAAGCGAGACCAGGGAAGTGCCACTTTGCAAAGCTTCCCATTCTCCTACTCATGTCTTCCCAAGCTATGCTTCCTCGCTATCTCATCACGCCTGCCGGCGGTGTGCGCCCAACCACCGTTCATTCCCGAGGGGGACCCCGCCCTTATCGCGGCATTTTCCCCCGCCACCAGTCTCTACTTTCGCAGTTCTGGCCCAACAATGCCCAGTTTCGCGGAGAGGCCGTGGGGGAGACTAAACATCTTAGTCTCTGGCGCCTCCAACAACTTATCCGGTTTGGCGAGCCGGCGCGCCTACCTACTCTCCCGGCCGACACTCGGCCTCTTCCCTTTCCAACGCCCACCACCGAGGAAGAGCACCGCGCTAACGCCAAGCAAATCATCGAGCACATCGCCATGCAGCTTGGAGCGCTGCGTGTAGTCTGGAACGACAATGAGTGGGGTGTGTGTTTACAGCTTACCGACTTGCTGATGGAGCTAACTGTTTGTGCGGCAGCGGAGATCAACGCTGCGACCGAGGATGATATTCTAGCATATCGTTTCGACGAATGTACGTGCTTGTCATCGGGTCGAATATCTGTCGCCAAAATTAACCTGATCTATGCCAGATACCGTTCTGTGGAGGGCTACCCTGGGACCCCACGCCCTTGCCCTCGCAGACACCGTTCATGTCATTTTTTCACCGGCTGGGCGGTTTCTCAAGATCGTTGGAGATCCTCCCGCCGTTGCGGCGTTCAATGCTGCCGTTGCTACGGATACCGACGACGCCGACGATTTAGCCAGCTACACCGAGCGCTATTCCGGCGACGACTCGCTGAACGATGGACTTTCCGAGTACACCACGCTGCCAACCAGTGTGCACACTCATAGTAGCATGCCGGATCTCATCCCCGCCTTTGATGAAGACCACAGCACGGTGCTAGCAGCAGCAGTCCTAGAAGACACGGGAGTTAGAGTTAGTGCCTGGCTGGCAGAGGTGGTCCCTGACACGTTGTTTAACACGCTTACATAGCCCTTACACACTTAAGTTTGATTACGCACCGTTACACCCCTAAATTTTCATTGTTTTGTTTGATGGCTAGATCGCTCTGTTTTCTCTTACAATATCTATTTTGATTGCCTCGTTACACACTTAAAATCGAATTCATTCCTCCTGACCAAGTACTTAAAGAATCTCAATTTTTGCCGTCCCGTTGCATGTGGTTTGTAAGGTCCCTTGTTTGACCGTAAATAATGGCTGACCCGTTAAAACAGAGGTCCTGATGTCAACAACGCGTGGCGGCAGGTGAAAAACGCGTCTTCGACACGTCAATTGATACCTTTGATGGATAACACCTTGAGAAAGGGACTGGGGAGATGGTTGGTAACGCGGAAGCTGAGTATATGTGAGTAAATGGCTGACTCTTGGATTTTGACTGCCCCTAATAATTGTGCACCTTGGGACCGGATACCGCAGACGAGCCACGCAGTGTACTTGAGTACGGACTTGCGTTTTTAAGACAGGTTCGGCCATGTTGACCGAGTGATGACCGGCCACAGCCTCTGATGTCGAAGCTACACTGCCACCGATGGGGATCAAAGTACAGAAATAGGGTGCGCAGGCATAATGCATTTACACAGGGTCCAACAGATATCGGATTGCAGAGCATGTTAAACAATGTAGGGTTTGAGTGAGTGGTAGATATCACTGACCCCCCTTGTTTGGCCGCTACCAGACGCAGAGGGAGAGGTATAGACGAAACAGTAACGAAACGAGGAGAAACAAAAAATACACGGCATAATGAAGCGGTTTGGCGCTTGCAGAGGGAAGAAGTAAAGATGGCACGCAGGCTGATAAGCTCAATAAAATGATAATTGGCGGTAATACTGATGCATGACAGGGTTTTACTACAACGAATGACAGAAACAAGTATTGTGGCAATATTGGATACACGATTCGTAGCCATGAGCAAGGTGACTACTTAGGCGAAAACAAAGATATCGGTAGGAGAAGTTTTTACAGTAGAGAATAAGTGCTAAATGTTGCAGCGATGGTGTACGATTATGTCAAGTAGGTGGCCAGTCGTTGATTTTGTAGCTGGACCGGCAGGTGAGATGAGGACGTGAAAACGGTTACACTGACTCACAACTTCATATCAGTCTCGCCAGCCAACCCCATCTCCTCCCGAATGATGGCCTTGAGCCGGGAAAAAGACTTGATGACGCGGAATGGGAAATACTCTTTGTGGTCGGACTTGCAGCGGCTGCCGGCACAAACACCGCGTACACGATGAATTCCACGTCGTTCGAGTGCAAGATGGACGCGTCGCTCTGGGGATAAACGTAGGTGGTAAAAAGGATAGTGGAGGACGACTTACCGACGTCCATTCTCTTCTCAGCATGGAAGTACCCATACCAAACTATCTCCTGCGTGTCCGACTCGCAACGACGATAATCTTTGACGCGGCGTGGCAGGTTCTTACTATGCCCGACCTTTACTTCCAGCGCGTGCGATGCAGAAAGGCGATTCGATCGACCGGACCGATACTGCATCCAGCGACGCCGAGACCGCCTAGCGTTGATGTAGACACCTCCATCCCCTTCGTTCTTGAATGAATGAACATGGCCGGAACGATGACGACCCCTGGAAGCCCGGATTTAGTGAAGAATTGAAGGAAAAAAGGACTTACATCGTGGTCGAGATAAAAGGTTGTGGAAGGTGTTCAACGTGTGTACTCTGGTTGAAGTTGAAGATGCTCGAATGGATGTGAATTGCGCTTTCGCAGGACAGGAGCGAGTGCGAGTGGCGATGAAATGAAGTGGTGTGGGCGACTTGCCGTGGATGTCCTAATTGACGCAGAACGATTGAAGATGGGTTAAAAGATATACATGGCAAGGACTGCTACGACTAGGACAAGCTGAGGAGGCATTCTATATACTCAATAAGTGCTAGAGACTCTGCGGGCGACGTTTTTTCGTTTCCCCTGCGATTGACGTCGTTGGTAAATAACAGACAACAACCGCTATCGTCCGCATATAGTAATTTTGGTTTGAGTGGTTCAAAAATGAACGAGACCATAAAAATCGCAATAAATTCGTCAATCGTGAGGCAGTTCCATTCGGCGGGATGGTGATTTGTTAGACACGTAAGTATCTGGTGTGTAATGTGTGTAGAAAGACTATAAAATTTGATTGAAAGCAAACAAAGGTCTGGATTCATCCATGCATCTAGTAAGCCACGCGTGGACGAATCCAGGTGGGAACCAAACAAATGGATGGATTAATCCAGCCGTCATCTGGATGGATCCAGGTGGGAACCAAACAAACACGCGGATGAATCCGCTTCAAAGCAAAAAATATCACCCGGATGGATCCACCGTGAAAGGAAAGTACGGTGGATGAATCCAGGTGATATAAACTTCTGCATGGATGAATCCAGGTGAGAAAATGCTTGCATGGATGAATCCACCGTGGAAGAAAAATAGAGGTGGATGAGTCCATGTAGGGTGGATGAATCCAGGTAGATAAAATATACTGGAGGGTGGATGAGTCCATGTACGTGGATGAATCCATGCAGCAAAAAAATGGCAAACATGGATGAATCCACATAAGTAAAATTCATGTGCATGGATGAATCCATGTGAGTAGAAATAGTGGAGTGGATGAATCCAGAAGGCATAATTAGGGTTAGCCTGGATTCATCCACATGGCATCCCAAACCAAAAATTTGGCAAAGGTGCATGGATATCGAGGGCGAACCCGTGCATGGATATCGAGGGCGAACCCGTGCATGGATATCGAAGGCGAACAAAATTCCTAGGAAAATGGCCCCCGTACGTGCACAAAAATTGCAAAATCGAGCTGCACAAATGCAGCTGTTATATTGTGCAATGGCTATGATAGATGGTAACAAGGGCACAGTAAACTACGCTGAGAGAAGACCCAGCAGGAGGCACCAAATGGGCACCGTACGGGCCCCAAAAATCCGAAATCGGGCTGCGCGAGCGCAGCATGGATGAATCCACCCCAGGGCCGGTGGATGAATCCAGGTGAGCGTGATGTGACGCAAGGTGGATTCATCCATCCAGTGGATGAATCCATATGCGGTGGAATGAATCCACCGGAGTGACCCCTGTTAGGTACAGTCCGCAATTGGGACAAAATAGCCTATCAGGGGTCACTTCATAGTAGCCTGAAGTGCACTTCGCAGCCCTTCCCACCCCCTGCAATATCTGCAAAAGAAAATCAGGCATATATCAGCCTGGATTTCAACTTACTTACGGCGCGCATCGCTTCGCTTCTCCTTCTGCACCGTCCCACTGCGCAAACTCAATCGACGACGGTCCGATTCAATCGAATCATCATTATTGTCGTCCGCCGCGTCGTTGGGGTCATCCGAAGCACAGATCGAACCACATACCGTTACGGTGGGCTCCGGGCATTTTCCAGATTTCGAGGATGAAGGTGATGCCGAGGAGCTGGAGGCAGCAGTACTGCCAGTGGAGGGCTCAGCTGTTGTTGTGCGTTCCTCAGGAGAGTCGGCACCCGGGGGTGGAATCGGAACGGGGTTCAATCCCCCAACCTCAGCAATTCCGGGCGGAACTGGTCCGACAATTGAACCACCCGCTCCAACAACAATTGAGCCGCCTCCAAAAATTCCAGCAATGACAACGGTGGAAAATTCGGAGGATGCTGTTGGCATAGGGACAACAGTAGAATATCCCGATTGACCAGTGAATGTCCTGTTAGAAATCAGTAGTCACCCACCGTGGTCGATAAAATCAAACTCAACAACTCTGTAGCTCCAGGTGGTGGTAAGGGATTGGTATCTGGGACCTGTTATCAAACATTTGTCATGGTCGGCCATATGGAAACATACTGAACACCGGAGGAATGAAGCCAATCTGGGACAGTGAGGTGGGGGCGGAACCGACCACCCCACCCCCAGGTCCGAGAGTAAGCTGGGCGGCTTCGATAGTAGTTGAAACCACCGTCTCGACCACCGTCTGCGATCCACTGATAAAGGTGGATCGGAAACTGCCGACTGATATAAAGGTTGGGGGACCGAGTGTGATAACGGTGGTGGCAGAAGGTATATCCATGGTTGTTGTAGTTGATGGACCGAGGATGGTTTCCACCGTTGCCCCGCTAGGGGCGACAGGGTTACTATCTTTATATGGTGAGCAAAATCGACGAACATTAAAAATCTGCGGTACCGAAAACGTACTGAATTCAATGGAAGTAACCGAAGGTAGACTCGGGCTACTAGAGTGTGCTAATGTAGCATTGGCAGTGCCTTTCGAAGACTGGCTCCCGGACGGAGTATTTGAACGCAGAGTCGTAATGGTACTAGATTGATGCGAAGAATGCCTGCTAACAGACATCGTCCTGGTCGTCGAATGGCTCCAATCAGTATGTCGAGTGGTGACATGCGGAGATTTGCTGGTAGCGGTGTGAGGAGGAAGGGAAGTCTTGGAGTGCACGAGAGTGGGTGTATGCCAAACAGTTGAGGATTTGACAGCGGGCTCGACCAGCGGACGGCCATAAGCACTCCAGAGGAAGAGACATGATGTTACTGCCAGCAGCAACATGATCGGAAATGAACGTCAGGAAGGTCGCTTCCTATGCTGAGCAACTCCACAATTTAAGGAATCCTTCCCTTTGATGCAGCCCATTCGAGCTCTGCCAACGGCATCGCCCTTCGGAGTCTCCGGCCACGGGTAACCTGAACGGAGAGCCCCTGCATTAGACGCACATCACGGAGGTGCGCTGCTGACCTTGTCGAAACGGCTTCTTCAGTATGATAAAAAAAAATGCCCATGTTGAATCTATTTTTATTAATTTCGTTGCAATCATCGGTGATCAAGCTGGGACCCACGTCTAAGCTTAATCGCCGTCTGTATCATCTTGTCGTACATCTCACCGGTTCACCCCGTCGATGTCCTCTTACACCAAGGTCCTGTTCTCACCGGATGGCGTCGGAATTTGCTGGGAGGGCACCAGAATCCAGTTTGCAGTGTCTGCCTGCTCGTTGGCCAGTTTTCCTGCGGAACCCACAATTATTCACGAGATCAAGTTTGCGGGAGAAACGATATTCGATGCTGCTGTACATGATGATTCCCTATTTATCCTCACTGGGATTCCGACTGGAGCGCAGTGGAAGCGGTCCGCACTTTTTGAACTTGGGATGATGTATTCTGAGCTGCGTATAGGAAATTGAAACGTCGCCTGTCTTTCAGCGATGATCGCTGGGCCAAAGCTCATGAACTCTATTCGTACGGACTTCGTAAATTCTCCATAAAAAATCGCATGCAGACGGGTCGTACTCTGTGGCTACCCGATCAAGGAGTGAATGCGGTGATACGTGCAGGGCCGGGGGCAGCAATTGTGAAGCTGACAGGCCCTGCTTGTTACGTGTCCATGTGGAACGCTCCTAACCCACACAGCGGGGACTGGCATTGTTTCCACCAAGAACTCACATGGGTAAGTATCCCAGGATCCAGGCGAATATCATCTCTGATTATACACAGAATCCGGACTTGATTGCATGGGAGTTAGGATTCCAGGACGCCGAAGAAGAAATTGCCTATATGGAAACTGTAAACGACGACACCCCTTTGAGCAAGAAAGATGAGAGAGAACACCATCTTGACATGGAAATACTGGATTATGCATTCATCTCAAACAGCTTCGTCCTTCGCGTTCGTGATGAAGGCCAGGACCGCGATGAAGGCTGGGTTCAGGCAGAGGTAATTCCTCTATCTGCTTTGACCAGTTCATCCAGGAAGAAGGAGGCATCGGCAATAGCCCACTCTGTAATTCGGGGCACCTATTTTCACACAGAAACTAAAGCATTTATCAACACCCCTACCACCTTCTCTGCCGACCATGGAATATCCGTTACCTTCTGTGATTCGTAGGAGGCCATGACACCAGCAGTTGAACGGTTCTCATTATTGCTTCTTAGTAACGGCGCGTATCAAGCTTTCTATCGAGTTTCTCAACTCGTTTCTCCTGGATCCGACTGTATTTCTCCACTGGTGTTGAGAAAAGCTCTCGACGGGTTCATCGACTACGCATTTCATGATCTTGGGCCAACCTTTTTTGGGACGAGGGCGCTTCTTCCTGCCGTCGACGTCGATTCCACGTCCATAACCGCGTCCGCCCCAAGTGTACGTTTTGTGCTGCTTGGGAAGGATGAAGACGAACCAGAGCATGTGGACATTCCGTTCCTGTCATTGTTTGCAGAGAACCCCAGCGATGTTCCAGTTGCACCCCAGGCAGAAGAGGACAATGCCGCAGGCCACCCACCATATGTTTTATCCTGGGGCGGAACATCTCTTGTTTCAATCACCTACTGCAATAGGGAGCAAATCGCTCGAGAGCACCAACACCCGCCCAGGTGTTGGTTTGTGAAACTAAGTCAGGATGTCCTCCTCCGGCTAGGACTTGTTGTTAACTTCGAGTAAACAAGATATGCCTCCGCTTCGCTTCGGCAGACCTTGAGTACATCAAACCTGGAATACAACGACGATTTGAGCACCCAGCCATCGACGGCAACTTTTCCCCCAATCCTTGGTGTGTCCGAGATCTGTTTCTGCAGGATCTACTGCCGAAAATTCGGTGATGAGCAAATTAAAGATGGAGTATGTTGAATAAAACTGTGCTACTGCTTGGGTACACATTCTGGTGTAGTCTGTACGGGAGAATTGGCGAAGTAAGAAGGCTTCGGAAGGGAAAGACATCATTTACGGGCAGAACGGGTTACAGGACCGAGGAAGAAGCAAGAAAGATAAAAAGAACTTCAAGGCACCGGGCGGATATAGAATCTGTTCTTAGGCCGTGATGAAACCAGCGCGAAGCGAGTATTGTTGTTGGTTCTGATAAGTCAATTCGGTAGCCTGTTCTATGGAATGGCCAGGGGGGGGGGGGGGGGAGAAGTAAGGTCCCGCCAAATCTCCACTCGTCAACGTTTGAACACCAGTACCGGGAAAGATAGATTGGCCAGCTAGTGGATTGTACACACTGAATGCGCTGTTAGTTGAGGATCAAATTATTCACTGCAATAATTACACTCGTCATCTCTAGGAGCGAAGCGTTGTGTTTGGGGCAAGATTTCAATGAATGACGTGTGCTGGAAAGTATGATAAATGATCAGTGCCATGAGACTGGTGACGAATTCTCCGCGTACCGAATGTGATTGTGATTGCCTTCGTTTGAGCATCGGAGAGAAACGCGTCTCTCGAAAACAGTTAGAACGTGTGATAGTAGATGGGAGAAGTAAGCCAGGAGCACCTCTGAGGCTGTTTTGGGACACGAGAAGAGTCAATGCAGGAAAGCACGAGACCCGAGCGTGTAGATTAAAAACATTTTGCGTTCAGATCACCGCTCGGTCAAGCTTGATGGATTGAACATTGGCACGATCATGGACAGAGAAAACATTGAGGCACGTTGACAGTTTGACAACATCTTGTAGCATTGATTCTGGTTTATAGTGGTTTGTGGCCGAGAGAAAGGGCAGCCCAGGAGCGGTTGAGGGATTTGATTTTGCGAGACCGGGATTGAGCTGGGGGGAAGCAAGAAAGCGAGTCGCCTGCGCTTCGGTGGCTCGGTATATATGAAGCTGCGGTGGAAAATTCTCGGATCAGAGCGGTGGTTGGTTTTCCTTGGAAAAACAGAGAAAGCCTAATCGGTCCACGACCGCAGTGCACAGTCTGCCGCTGCGTAGCGGGTCATGGGTTCTGGTTCCCAGATAATGGGAGCTTTGGCAGTGCAAAAAAGGGTCAGCTGAACAGCCATGAATGGGGTTAAACATACTGGTTGAGCAGAGGACCAGCAATGGGGATAGGGCAAATAGGGCTTCGAGCACAGCTTGAGGGCCATTTCGTTAAAGAACGGATAATAATTTCCCCGTCTGCCTTGATCAATACAAAACATGCTGCCCTCTGGCTGAATAATAATACTGTACTTTTACGTTCGAATCAACAGTCACGCGTCACCGGGGTGCCTGTCAATTATGAAATTTGGCAAGTCACGCGTTACCGCGGGCACTTGTCTAATTCGCCCGGCGTGACATTCTCTGTGCGGCATGTGCCTGGAATGTTGTTTTTTTGGCGAAATTTTGCGGAGATTTGTCGAAAGTTGTCATTTTGTCATGGTCACCCCAGCTGCTTGTCGAATGTCGAACTTGGTTCAAACTGTCACGGGTCACACCCGATGTCAATTTGAACGTAAAAATACAGTAACTCGTTTTCATTGTCTGGAATCAACCGGAACAGAGCGCCAACTGTCTCCAGTTAGAACACCGTGAGAGAGAGTTTTTGTTGTGAAAATAGGCACTCTGAAGGTGTAAGGACTAATTAAGCGGAAGGGGGCATAGATCCTGCGAGTCGTCATGGCGGGCATCAGTTTAGGAGAAGGCTGGGCTCCGGGTAGCATTTGACTAGTCAACAACAGCTGGTAGTATGTGATCCCCGATCGGTAATGGCAATGGTGTATTCCCGCTATCTCCTAGTGGGTTTTACGGTGGACCACTTTCGCGTTTTACATTTTGATGCACGTTTCCCTTAAAAGGAAATTCACGGCCCAATATGGGTGATTGACATACAGCCATCATCCCTTGATGGCCTCCTGGGTCCCTCCCTCTGGGTCTCTCCCTATGGGCTTCATCCGCTCTACGAGTACTTTCCCCATCATCGTAGCCACACCTTCATTGCCGACCTCCACGCTCACATGTCTGTCTTTGTCAACGGCGTCTTCGCACCGACCTGCTCTTACGCGCCCATAAATCGCACCCAACTGTCTCCAGCATATGCCGCTACTCTGGGTCCCTATCGTCCTCTCAGCCTGGTCACCGTTCATGTGGGACGCCATGGCTCTTTTTCGTTTAGCCTCTCTTGTGATGTTCTTGCCGGGACGCCCACCGCCATTGTTCTTGGTAGGGACTGGGGCGCTTTCTTGCGGGAGAGCCTCCTCGCTGCGAATTACCGCCTGGATCGCACCTTCGACCCCTGGCGATTTCTAAGTCTCCCCGACCATCCTCTTTCGTGTAAGTTGTTGTGTCATACCCTCCACTGTCTTCTCTTTAACCCGTTTTAGCCCCTCCGTTTCCACCTCTTATGCCTCCCGCTCCGACCTTCGGTGAGTATGAACTGTTCCCCATCCCCCCCCATTTTTTTTCCCCCTCCCTCGTCTCACTGCGCATTTCTCCAGAATTCGTTGAAAACATTCCCGCGCGCTTTGCTCAGCATGCTGCGGGAGGTGATGACCCACGCCCGTCGTTGACGACCTTCCTTGATTGATTTGCCTCTTTTCTTCAGGGCCGCCTGCTGCAAATTTCCCCTGGTCCGTTCCATCGTGTGCGTTTTTCACTTATTTCATTCAAGAGCCGACGTCCTGACCCCTCTTCCACAGTCATCCCCCCGCCGGCGCTCGCCAGCTCCTCAACATCGGCGCCCTTGCACGCTCACGGTACGTCTTCTTACATTCCTTTGCTTTCCCGTTTGCTCAAACTTTTGTTCCATTCGCGCTTCGCTCGCTCTGATACTTTGATACTCTGAAACTCTGAAACTCTGAAACTTTGAAACCCCACCACGCGATATTATCGTTGTGTTATTCGCAGTCCCTGCTTCTTTTTCTCACTCCCCCGCGGGAGATGTATTAATGTATACCAATGTCGTCCCTACCCCATCTTGTAGCAATACAAGTGCACTTCCGCTTCCTTTCATTGTCTGCACTCGAGTTGAACCTCGTCAGCGCCGGGCCGGTGGTCCTTCGAAGGTAAAACTCTATTCACCGGCACCGTCGGCCACTGATCTGATGGGTTGTTTGACCTCCAAAATTCCTGACACAAATGTGTTCACCGCGTCACGACCAGCTCTAGAGCGAATGCTGCGGGTACATCACTTGCAACCGTATACAGATATGTCTGTAGCGAGTTTGCGCGACAGCATCCTTATTCATTTGCTTTCTGGCGCGTGTGTTTCTTCCTGTCCTTTGCGTGACGATCATTCTCACAAGGAATGCGCGTGTTCTCACTTTTCTGCTGAATACTCCAGCCAAAAGGGAATGGCTTTCGCCGCTCTTAGTATTTTGCTTGCCGCCTCGCCAGAATCTTTTCCTGACCGTCATGTAGAGAAAACTGGACTTTGTCTCGGCGCAAGTCACGCTGATTCTCTGTCACGTACAAAATGCTACGCCTTTTTAAGTGGGCGCCGATCCCAAATTGTAGCGGAGCATTCGTCGAACAATCCTGCAACTGCGATCTTCGATAACCTTGAGCGTGTCAGTAAAGGTGCCCTTCAGAGCCTCGTTCAAGCCCACGGCATACAGCATTTCGGGGCCCGCTCAAGCAAAGAAGACCTCCGTGTTCTGCTTATTACTCACCTTGGTTCGGGCTCGTGCGCGTCGCGCGAGAGCACACCGTCTCACTTGTCTTGTGCTTCCTTAATTTCTCAATTTGATCTCTTCACCGCCCAGTCGGAATCGTCAGTGGAAGACATCAACACCGTTCTTCAAATCCAGCTACTGCGCAGGATATATACGATTCTTCCTAACAGTGCCCTCAAGCGCCTGCTTGACTTACACGACGTCTTTTACGCCGCCACTGACAAGAGCAAAGAGCTTCGATATCGCATGAAACGGTTCCTCTATCGCTTGCGGGCTGGGAAGCAACTTGACGACAATCCGACCTTGTTCAACGGAGCCGCCAAAGAACGCAGGGCCAAAGAATGTCAGCGTCTCCGTGCAGAATGGCCCCAAGTTGTTCCTGATCATCTAAAACGGCGAATTCTCCGGCTGTTCAATCTTGAGATATCTGAAAAAAACCAGGCCACTTTTGTGTGTGGAAGCTGCGCAGAGTATCGTCCCGTCAAAGAGCGTGTTCGTCTACACCTCCACGAATTCAACTTCGAACTGCTGAAACGTCCTGATACATTTCCACCCGGAATGACCACCTCTGCTGATCCAGATTCAGAAGACCTCGATGAGGAAGATTCGTCAAACTCGGAACTAGACGACGCACAACCAAACGGCGCCTCTCCTAGCTCGATGCATCCCGACGCCGATGTGAGTCCAGATTCTGTGGAAATGGATGTGGATGGTGAGGACACCGATCCTTCAGGTGAAGATCCAGATTTCGATGAAAAAGGGATGCCCGTCGATCCACGCCCTTACTGGTTGCACGCCGACTATCCTGAACCTCCTATGCCCTGCAAGGACTATCCTGCCATTCTTATTGAACAAGCGGCGCTGGAGAGAGATCCAATCACAAAGGAACATGTGGTAGCGACTTGTATCAAATGCGCCTCTGACATGAAGCATAAACGCGTACCTGCCCGCTCTATTGCAAATCACAACCTCCTTGGACCTGTCCCACCCGAGCTTGCAACTCTGACTTTTATAGAAGAGGCGATGGTGGCTCTGTGTCGCTCAAAATGTTGGATCGTTCAGCTCAGGGATAATGAATCAGACTCGGGACCACCAATCAAGCAGCGCGGCGTTTGTGGTCACATCATCGTCTATCCACAAAGGCCGTCGGCCATCGCTACTTCTTTGCCCCCTTCATTGGAAGAAATAACCACGCCCATTTGTGTCATTTTCGTTGGTGCACATCCGCCTACCCCGGAATGGCTCCGGACGAAAGCTAAACCGCTGATCGTGCGCAAAGAAAAAGTATTGGCCGCACTCAAGTGGTTGAAGATCCACAACCATCTATACAAAGATGTCAACATTGACTATGAAGTTCTTGCAACCCTCAACGATACCACCCAACTGCCTTTCCATGTTCAGCATATTGTTCCGTCGGCCGGGATAGATGCAACGACGTCCGATTATGTCCCTGGTTCAGCGCAGCCCCCCTCTGCCGACAACTCCGCTCCTCCCGCTTCGGTTCCAAATTTATCAGACAGTTTGAGGCCAGCACCTTCCGTCGTACCTTTTCAGACTGTAGTCGTCACCGATGTGGACGGTAATGAACCATCTAACGTCCTGCGATCTGCAGCTCTCGCCCACATGAAAAAGCCAGGCTCGAACTATGTCGAGATTCCGCACGAACGCGATCCCGCGAACGAGTTCAACAATCCCGCTCTGTTCCCCATGATTTACCCCACGCTTTTTCCCTATGGCTTAGGTGGTTTCGAGGATTGTAAAAGGCGTACCGCTCTTGGTTTCAAGACTCATCTAAAGCACCTGTTCAATCTGGCGGATCGCCGTTTTCAACTTCATCATTCGTTCATGTTCACCGCTTTCAACATGGTTCAACGCCGTGCGTTCCTCTTGCGAACTCATCTGAAGGTGAAACGCTCAGGTTTTGACCATGTAGCAGCTCAATTTGGAACTGTTTCTCCTGCCACTGTGCACATTGTCGCCGAGAGAATCGCCGCCGGGGATAGTGTGACAGCTAACAACCAAGAAGAACGCAGGGTGCTCCGATTAATGAAGGAAGTCAGTATTGTTAACTCTCATGTGCCAGGTTCCTCGCACTCTAAACTCGTTATGCGCAATGAGATTCGCGCGCTGATGATAGACAAGGGACTCCCGAGTTTTTACATCACCATTAACCCGGCAGACATCTACAATCCACTAGTAAATTTTTTGGCAGGCGACGAAATAGATATAGACAATCTTACAGCGAAGGATATTCCAGGGTATATACCTCAGGCAGTCCGAATTGCTCAGAATCCGGCAGTAGCAGCTAAATTCTTCAATGTCTACATGAAAGCATTTATCAAAACTGTGCTTGGCTATGATCCGTCGGACGAAGAGGAGCTGGGTGGTATTCTCGGAAATGTAACGGCGTATTATGGTTGCGTTGAAGCTCAAGGGCGAGGGACGCTCCACTGTCATATGATGATTTGGGTGGCCGGGGGATTAAATCCTAACCAGATCAAAGAGAAAGCGTTAAAAGACGGAGGCAACGTCGAGTTTCAACAACGGCTCATTGCTTTCCTGGATGACACAATATCTACCTGTGTTCCCCCCGCCCCAGAAAATCCCGTCAAAGCTCCCTTGGATTCATTTCATCCTTGCGCGACGCGTGGCCCAGGTCCTGATATTGAACCTTCCGACCTCGAAACGGCACAAGCCCAGGACCTTCATAACTTGGTAGAGCGCTGTCAACGACATCGTCACTCTGACACCTGTTTTAAATATTGGAAATACCCAGAACCTCGAGATTGTCGCTTCGACTTGGACGAATCTAATGTGCAGCCCATCAGTGTTTTCGACCCGGAGACAGGAGAGTTTCATTTGCGCTGTCTGGATGGTTTGGTCAACAACTTCAACGAGACGATGATCAAGGCCATACGGTGCAACATGGACATAAAATTCATAGGGTCTGGACCCACTGCGAAAGCCATCCTTTACTACATCACAGACTACATTACCAAGTCGCAACTGCAAGCTCATGTCGCTTACGCCGCTCTGGAGGTCGCCGTGAACAAGCTGGGTGAGTTCAATGCGGAAGAAGATGATCTGACCTCGCGTGCTCGTAAATTGCTACAAAAGTGTGCGCACTCCATGATCTCTAAACAAGAACTTTCTGCCCAACAGGTTGTGTCATATCTCATGGATTTCGAAGATCACTTTACCAGCCATTCTTTTACCAATCTATACTGGGGCAGCTTCGAGGGCTTTATCAACAAGGAGGACCCCAGCCCGGAATGCTATCCTGCCAAAGTGGAACCACAGGTACCGGAAGTTTCTCCGCTCGAACAAGAAGACCCAACAGAGGAACTTGCTGATCGTGGTGACGAGGGAGGGGGGTATTCGAGCTACCAGGAACTGCACGAGGAAATTGAGAACGCCACCGCTGAAATGGATACCATAACCCTGCAAACTAATGGTGCAGGTAACATATTGCCGTCTGCCAATCAGGTGTGCGATTACCAATTGAGAGGGGAAGCCCTGCAAGATGTCAATGTCTGGGATTTCGTAGCGCAGACTGAGAAGGAAAGAATTTCCAAATCCAGGAAGAAAACCGACAGATGCGAGTCACCTTTACACGATTTTGCAGACTATGACGATGAACCTCTTGACCCGAGCGAAGAACCCGCCTGGAATCGGGACAATATACTTGAATACGTCGGCATTCCTATGGCACGAGTTGAGTTCCAAGCTGATCACTTGGAAGACGAGACACACAGACTTAAGGTTTATCCGTACGCGAAACGCAAAGTCCCCGTTCCCATTGGACCAGCTCTTCCCCGTAGAGACCGACCTGCCTCCATTGAGAAGCATGCCAGACTAATGCTCATCTTGTTCAAGCCCTGGCGTCATGCAGACGATTTGCGGCAAGCAGGCCAGTCCTGGTCTCAAGCATACTCCCAGTTCATATTGCAGTGTCCGCCCGACGTTCTAGAATGTGTTGACAATATGCAAATATTACATGAATGCAAAGATAGTCGCGATGCCCATTATGCCAGCCGCAGAAATAGACGCCAGGCCGGCATGACACTGGAGTTGCAACGAGGACGGGCGGGCGGACCAGATTTTGGTGATGAGAATGACGAGGATGTTCTCGAGCATCTCACTTCCATGGAAATGGCACGATCAATGAAAGGCGAAGCTAGCAACGCCCATGTTGTGAGCGCTCTGAATAACGCTGAGCAATGTGGCATCATTGGCGGTCGCGAGCCTCTTATAGGTCCTCTACACACTGCCCTGTATGCAAAACACGTGGAGGTAAATGCCAACGCCGACCTTTTGGAGGGATATTGGCAGAAGGTCTACGAATCGCGTAAGGCGGCATCCAGGAAAAACGCCTTGAACTCCAATCCTACCGCAGAGAAAAATCAACCCGAAGTTGAAGCCTCGTCACAGGAAGGGTCCAGTATCCGCAGTGGGTCTGCATTCCGGGCGCCAGTCATCCCTCGACTCGAGGTCAATATCCGAGACGCGGACATGTTGGTAGACCGTCATCCTATGCCCGTTCAGGTACCCAAATCGATCCAAAAAATTGCAGAAGATCGTACCTTGAATACTGAGCAGCGCCGAGCATTTTCTATCATCGCTCAGCACAGCGAGTCCAAAGACAGTCCACCTCTACGAATGTATTTGGGAGGCGCTGGAGGCACGGGAAAATCCGCGGTGATACATGCGCTCGAAGAATACTTTGTTACTAAAGGGAAACCAGGCGCTTTCGTCTCGCGTCTTTCACTGGCGTCGCCGCCAGAAACATCTCGGGCATGACTTTGCACTCTTCATTGATGATGGGCCAGAACAGTGGGAACTCCAGATCCAGCCGCGGAAAGCAGGAGTTGATGGCGATGTGGGAGGGGGTAGACTACCTATTCATTGACGAGATCTCCATGGTGGGGTGTTCCATGCTATATGACATCAGTCGCGCACTCAGTGAAGCAAAGGGTAACGATCTTGCTTTCGGAGGTATCAATCTTGTCTTTGCAGGGGATTTTGCACAGTTGCCGCCTGTGGGTCAGGCCAGGTTATATGCCCATTTAGACAAAAAATCGATTGCCAAAGCTGCTACTCGTGCTGGACAAAAAGTGGTTTTCGGTAAACTGCTGTGGCTCAGTGTGCGTACCGTTGTACTGCTAACGGAAAACATGCGACAGACGGGAACCGAGAATCTTCCTTTTGTCGATTTGTTGTCTCGGCTGCGCGACGGGCGCTGCACCACCGCGGATTATGAGTTGCTGCAGACCAGATTAGCTAGAAATGTCGACATCAACTGGCGGGGTGATCAATGGAACACGGCACCCGTCATTGTGGCTGAGAACGCGATGAAGGACGCACTTAATACTAGAATGGCCCACGATTTTGCAGCAGCCACAGGACAGCCCCTTCACTACTACTATTGCGTTGATTCTCTGACGAGAAAGAGAGCCATTGAAGACCCTCTACTGAAAACGAAATTGATGCACCTTGATTCGGGTAAGACGAAAGTACTTGGAAGAATTCCTCTTGTAATCGGTATGCCCGTCGTTATCGCTCAAAACTTCGATGTCGCTGGGGGGGTTGTCAATGGCTGCCAGGGAAATTTGGTCAGTGTTAGGTATCGCCTGGGCGAAGATGGAAAACGCTACGCATTGTCTTGTGTGGTTGACGCGCCTGATACCACTGTAGGCATCATACCAGATTTGCCCGCTCATCATGTAGTCGCCTTGTCGGATACTGTTGACATGCAATTTAAGCACCCGCATTCTGGAAAGACTATGACGATCAAACGCACCCAGTTGCCAGTACTCCCAGCTTTCTCTTTGACCGCCCATAAAGCCCAGGGTAAAACATTAGAGCACTGTGTCGTTGACTTGACCGGCTGCCGCGGAACCGAGTCCCCATATGTCATGATATCCCGGGCTACCTCTCTAGAAGGTCTTGTAATCCTTTCACCATTCAAAAAGGAACAGATCTGCTGCAGACAGTCGGAAGATATTCGCAACGAAAACCGGAGGCTCAATTTTCTTGCATTGCGGACTATCGTTGCGTGTGGTACGGAAGAAGAGGTAAATACAGCGAACGTAGAGTTGCTTAGGTCGTACGGGGCTGGTGCTCAGATGGACGAGCAGCAGCCTGTCGGCGGCGGGGATGGAGCAGAAGCGATGGCCCAAGTCCAGCGCTTGCAGCAATCAAATGCTGTGCTGGTCGCGCCGGTTTCCCGGCCCAGAGTTCGCCTGCCGGTCGCATCACTGCCTTCCTCATCCATCCCCCACGTTCCTGGTTTACTGGCTGGAACTCCTGGATCTCAGCCTCACTCATCCTCCGGCTCGATTTCCGCCCAGCCGGTACATACACCCTCTGTGGAGCTCTCAGGGACTCGTCTTCGTCCCAATGTGAAACAGGGCCGCAAGCGACGCGCCTTGGACAACACCTCCTCTGCGTCCCCAAAACCATTGAAGCGGCGTAGACGTTCATGATCACCATTCACTTCTTCCCTACGATCTCCATTCCGATCCCAGTCAGTAAATCGGTGCCTTCAAAAATGTACGCACATGCACCCCGTCGCTTGCCATCCCCATTGCCCTATCCTTTTCTACCCCCCACATCTGTTGCCGCCATGCTCGATATCAGTTCCCACATAGCACAGGAGCACCAGCACCGCGTCCTGGATCGCCTTAGTTCCCTCTGCACACCTCTCTTGTCCGACCTCGTCTTTGACCGCGATTTTTTTCCGCGCGGGGAGCGGTATACTTTCGCTGTGGATAGTGGGGGGTCCGTTGACTACGTTTTTCGCAATCGCGTCACGTCTTGCGAGCCGGTTATAGTTGGCTCCGTCCAGTCCATCAGCCAACTGGTGAGTATTCTTTTCTTTTTCCCTTTTTTACCCCCCCGCCATAACTTCTGTCTCAGGGACCCGGATTCGGCCTGGCTGTCAAGCTGCGTGTGCCGCCGTATTCCTCCAATCGAATGGATGTCTTCTATTGGAACCAGTGCGCAACGCTTGCCGCTATAGTCGACGGGGACACCCATACCCATTCTAAGGTCCGTTTTGGTTTTTGCAGGGTGCATTCATGACTGATTTTCACAACGTCAAGGCCTCCGAAATCGAACGCGTCGTTGGGTGCTGTACGCCGCCTGGCCATTCAGACGAGGGAGGAATCATAGACCTGTTCATTCCCGAGTACGCATATGTGCGTGTTCGACTGAATTACCTTCTAATCCTCGTGCTGACTATTTTGACCCGATGGGAACAGTTCCGCCGCTGTTTCCCTTCAAATATTTCGATTGGGTCAGGCGCGGCCGCCTTACCTTCCTCGGATGGCAGTTCTTGCACGCTCACTGACACTGGTGGTGAACACGGCGATTCCACGACCGGGAAACCGCGCTATATGACTCCGTGCTATGCCATCCCATCATCCGACACCAGCTCCTGCGCCATGGAGGAACCCGATGACGATCATGTAACTTCCATTTCAGTCGGCCACACCCTTGTCTCGAAATGTGCGATTTCTTGCCGCGATTATCCGCGTGGTTCAGACTCCGGAACGGAGGCCTTTGTGAGGGTGAGACGCTCAGTCTGTATTGCACGCATCCCATGCTGACAGTTCGTGGCTACAGGTTTACACTCTAACGGCTATCGCTGTTGAGCGAGTTGTTTAAGCCCTCGCGTCCGCTATGTACCGATTTTGTTTTCATACACTCAATTTAATTTTTCGTTTTCGGAACGTCCTGTTCGTTTCTCTCAGGCTCCACACTTCTCCTGTACATGCTGATCAAGACATGGTTCACATACCCACCCTTTTTAAAGAGAAGTGTCCCAGTTTCATATACCTGGTTCTAGCCGCCCCTTCCCAGTTGTCCACTCTCCGCATACTTACAGACATGTCAGTCTCTATCCTGCTATTTTCACGTCTGCATCTAGCTCCTGGGTTCCAAGTCCCATCCAGTTTGCCGTCCAATATATCCATTGGTTCAGTTCCGGTGAACACGGCAGTCTCCAAAATTATTGGCGGTTATAATCCGGTCGAAATCGCGGGGGAGATAATGTCGATCTCATACACGGTGAGTGTTCGTGACATTATTCTATGCACGACATGAATGAGCATCAGGACGATGGATTGTTTATGGTTATCCGCCTCAAGGAGGCTGGTACTGCGCAGCAGCGTATAGACTTCAGGCGGCAAGTCACGTCCATGCGTCAATTGGTTCTTACGGATGTGGTTGATGTTTGTTCCATTGCCCGTTTTATTTCTTGGCCCCATCTAACTATCGCTTAGCGTTCAACTGTGCCTTCGTGGATCGTCGACTGGTTTACTGACGGTTCTTCCGTTATCGAGGTGCCTTCATAACGCATCCGGTGACCGCCTCTGCTCACTGAAGGTTTGCCCGCACAGATATATGTTAATCCGCACAGCAGTGGAAATCCCCTGCGCATGAGCGCCGCTGCTCCCGGTGACAAAATCCTCTTTTCGTCGTCCGTCACCAAGCAATTGAACGAGTGGAGACCAGACCTGGTACGTTCATCGTCGTTCGCGGATGATTATATCCCTCCTCTTGTTGCTCTTCGCTCTCTCCCTTGTGCTGACTGAGGCACAGACATACAGGCCCATGGCGAAATCTTACACATTTATTGACTTAGAAGCTGGTGAGCTGTAGGCGGGTTGGAACCCTGCAGCTGGTGTATCCTACGTAACCTATTTTCCGCTAGGGCGTTACAATAATTCATTTCGGGGGTGTTCGGCCCCCCGCCCCGGTTAAGTCGAGGGTGATCGACCACGGTTGAGTATTCAGGCAATCGACTCCGGTTGAGTATTCTGGCAACCTCGATCGATTACTGGGTTTGACAGTTACAAACGCAGAGAAAGCAGGAGAAAAATGCAATGATCAGTCCAATTGTTATGGGGAAGTCCGTGATACTCCGCTTGTGATCTATTTCCAGGGCAATATAAAGTTGAAAAGTCCCTTTTGGCGGCCCGACACAATGGGGAAACAACGGGAATTGATTAACATCGATCCGCACTCAGCATTCAATCTGGACGCTCGTGTTTTTCTTTTTTTCTTTTGCTGCTCCTGGACCCGACTGCGAAACAGGGCTCTAACTCCCTCGTATTCACCGTGATCGGATTCGCATTCAGTACCGACGCCCGTGTTTGTCTATCTAGACCGCCTTGGCGATTACCGGGCCCTGGCGATAGATTTCGCTCCCTGCGGCCACTGTTTATAAGGGGAGTTTGTCTCCCATCCAAAAAAGAAAACATAGCACTGTTCCTATGGCAGAAACTTCCACTCCTCAGTCTGCCTCATCCGAATCTTCCGGCTCTCCTTTGGAGTCACCCATCTACGCCGGGCGCGCTGAAAGCGGCTTGTACGACTCGGTCGCCGACCAGATCGCCGCCATGACTACCGACGCCCTCGCTAACATCGACTACCCCGACCACTTCACCCGCATCATCGAGGATTGGTCAAAGAACTTCAAATATATGGACAAGAACGGCGCGGAGCTGCGCACCGCCCTCGTGGGTGAGATCGTTGGTCCTGCGATGGGCACCATCCTTCGCGCTCATGGGAACTATTTCGCCCGCGACGGCGACAACGTGCGTATTTTCTGTGCCGTTTTCATGTTATATTCACGCTGATGAGTTCGACATCTGTCAAGTTCAAGCCCATCGACGACAAATCCAAGATCAAAGACACCATTGCCATTTGCGCCCCCACCTGTGGCACCACCAAAATGTTCAACACCTACCTCAACCAGATCAACACTCTAGGTCAAATCACCGACGACGACGCGGACGAGGATGCGCGCAAGGGAAACGTGAGTGTATTTGGTCTGATGTTAACACGGCTTTTTCAACTTGCCCGCCAGTCTCCCTTCGTTCGTCCTTGGACGAAGGCTAGTCGTGAGGGGTATGAGCATGATATCATCGTGACGCATATGCTCCCCAAATACGCTGTGAGTCGTTAAATTCAACATCGCGTTCAAAGTGCAACTAATTCATTTCAACTTTCGCAGGTTCCGTCCGCCGCGGGTGCGCCCAAGGTCAAGCGCACGCCCAAGCGCAAACTGGACCAAGGCACCGAGGAGCCTGCTCAATCGGAACCTGCAGAGACTGCATTGACTTTGCCTGCTGGTGAGTTGGTTATTTTCTCGTGCGATTGACTATGTTGACAAATTTGTCCAGACGCCGACATCAAGTTAGGCGCTCATTACGACCCCGCGCTGCTCCCGGACTACGGGGGCGACTACTTCAACCACATCAAGGCTAAGTTGGTCCAGCTTGACGTTCGTGATGTTAACAACAAGCTCATCGCGCCCTGGAACTTCTATGATGCCCTGCGTCCGGGAACTTTGGTCCTCATCCTCGCATCCCTTCATTGCTTCTTGATGACCGACGAGAACTCTAAGGACAAGAAAGAGCGCAAGGTTCCTTTGCGCTTCATCTACTCCGTTTTATTCTCAACGCGTTCTTTCTATTCTGTTTAGATCTACCAGATTAATGCTCATAGCATCCGCGTGCTATCAGAATCGGACGAGCCCGTCGAGAAGCGCACCCGGCCCGTTGCACCCAACTCAGCTGAGCGCGCCATCTCCAATCTCCCTGCCCGCTCCGTGCCAGCCGGATTCAGCTCCTTCAAGGTGCCTGTTGCTGTCGCAACTTCGTCCGGTGAATCGTCGACCTCTTCTGCCACCGCTTCCTCGAGCGCATCCGCCTCGGCTCGGAGCGAATCGGGCGACGCTATCAGCGACCACGAGGATGCTGGCAGCACGACTGTCAAGGGCAAGAACCGTGCCACTAAGCGCGCCAAGCGTGATTGGTATGTGAGATTTTTTCACCTCGCCTTTCGATGCTTATGATGGGTGCAGATTTCTGCCTCTGCTTAGACTTCGGTCACTCTTCCTACGCTGTGTGACGCCGTATATTTACGGGTAGCTATCATACCCGAGCACCATTTCTCCCGTCTCCCATTTCTATCACAACGTCTTCTTCTTGTTGTACCTATACTTGCTGTGCATGTCGATATCGTACTTACCAATTGACTGTACTCGTCTTGTAGCCTGCGTATTTTAGACCTTACTTTCTCCTCTCCGTACCAGTCTCGTACACATCAATTCTATTTGGTGCTGTGCGCTTTTTTGTCCTCTGAGTTGATCGGTGTTGAAAATCTGCCCCTTGTGTACTTACCTGCCTCTCTGCGTGAATACAATGTTGGACGAGTATGTTGACGCCAATCTTTCCTTTTTTCTGCCGCGTTGGACGCGATTTTTTACAAGGGTTTGACGCGATTTCCTTTTTTTTTTCTTTCCCACACTTCCGAGTTTGGTAGGAGCGATCGCGTGTCGTATTTGGTCGTCGATGTACGTGTTTGATCAAATTCGATCGGTGCTGTCGGTTCTATATAAACCTCCATCCATCTCTCCCCTCCCCCGCATGTCTCCCAAAGTCCTTCCGCTCAAAGGTGTGTCTCTTTCTACACCGTTCGAGTTCTCGTTCATCCTTTGCAGGTCAGCACTCCAAGAGTGCTTCCGTTGCTGGTGCGCATATGGCATAGCGTCTTTGCTGATGATTTCTAACAAAATGGATAAGCAGAACCGTCAGAACGCCCGGCAGGGACGCTGTATGATTTTTACAAGTCGGTCAAGGCCGAACCTGTGAGAAGACCCCGCCGCTGTCTGACTGCGAGGGTTCCTGCCCCGCGCATGCATCCCCTTAGAGGCGGAAAATCCAATCCACCCATTGTTGACAGTATCTATGGCGCGGCGGACGCGGACAGATTGAGGCGCCACCGGCCCAGGAACGTTGCCATCGTGCATCCAACTGGGGCGCACGTCAACAGGACCGTTCTCGCAGTTCCTGGACGGCGCATGGATCGTGTGGTCCCGCTTACAGTCGAAGACCTGTGGGATAGTCCGCGCGGTCCGCCCCACATTGCGGACGTGGATGAAGATTTCAAGTGCACCATCTGCCTTCAGGTCAAGTCTCATCCTGTGTCGTAGGTGCTTTTCCCCGAATCTGAACCATTAGTTGCTCAACGCGTCTCCAGATACCTGTGCGGTCACAGCCATTGTTACTCTTGCATTCGCATCTGGCTTGAAGAACAATGGGATTGCCCCGAGTGCCGCGCAATAATGACGGTGAAGCCGTTTCGCGTCTTTGCCGAAGAAGGTCACATTCGTCGGCGCTACGGGGACTGGGACACTTCTGTCGTATCTTACAGCTGGTTCGGGTTGATCTTCCCTGTACTCCCTACCCGCGATGAGTAGTCTTAGACCCATTCTTCCTATTTTTCTTTTTTATCGTGCTGCCAGTTTAATACAGATTCTGTTCGGTGAATTGTTTCAGCATCGTTTGGGATGATTACAAAAGCTAGGGGTCCTGTGACTGTCATTGCAATCGTGACTCCTCACCCCTTCCCTCTCGCTGTCATGTATTCTCTCTGCCCTGACGGCTCGCTCACCCCAGAACTTCTGAAAAGTGTCATGCAGGGTCATGGACGCCACTCTTTCGCGACAGCAGCACTCGGCATCGATTTCGCCTTGCCCCTTCCGGGTGCACGCGACAACTGTTGCATGACTATACCCGTACAAGGTGTCAAATCGGAGCCGTATCGATTCATCCTGTTCGGTCAGATCGCCTGTGAGCCCGTGAGTCAATCCGCAATTTCCGAGTCGCAAACTTGACATACAGTAGGATACGTTTCGCGGCTGGCCAGGCAGGCTAGTAGTGTCCTTGGCTTCACCCAATTGGAACGCCCTCAGTTGGGATATTTTTGCTCTGGAGGACGAGTTCACCTTCCAGATTTACTCCATGCGGCATCTTTCCCATTTGGATCGCCAGGCGGATATTGCTGCGGGCAAGGTAGAATCAATTCTCTCATTCATGTCACGACGCGCACAACTCAACACCCCGTTTTCTAGACGACCGACGTTTCAGACTGCACACAAAACGGCATCATAAAGTTGGAAGTTCGTCCGAGTTCACTTCCAGAGTACGTCGCCTCGATGCCCCCAGTTATGTATCGTTCCGACGGCGATACCGCGGAGACTGTTGGCTTCCCGTTCAAAGTTGGTGACACCGTAGTCGCTGAATGCATCCTGCATCGCCTGGAAGTTGAAAACTCGCTGCGGCAACACTGGAGGGAAAGTATTCATTTATTTATGATGCCCGCACTCCCCAAGTCCTGATGCGACTTTTCCCCCTTCTTTCTGCAGAAGTACTCCTTCGTTGTGAAGCGGATGAAGAGAGTCAACGCCGCCTACCCGGATGAGGCAGCTTCGCCGGTGGGGACAAAATATTTTGCACCCCAATTACCAGCTCATTTTACTCGCAGGGTTCTTCTGATACTCTATATACTTGATTGTAGCGACCTCGTCGAGTTGCAATATTTCTCCTGCCAAACGTGTCAAAATACGATGTTTTGAATATATACTTGTCTCGGGTGCGCCCCTTTCAGCGCCACTTCTCCTTCCCGCCCACCATGACCTCCCATGCACCCCCTGCGACTGACGACCAGATAACCAACATTTTTATGGCCGTCAGACGTCGCATGCCGGTGAGTTTAATCGCTCATATTGATACGTCCGCTGTTGATAACTTTAATTGTAGGCCTTTCCGGGATTTAAATACGGCTTTGTCTACGGTACGGCGTCATCGAAACGCCGCTCAGTCGCCGTTCCAATCAACTATGGCGTCGAACGCCTCACTTCGGAGAACCAGCTCTTCGTGAGCGTCTGGGTACCTAACCCTGCACTCATGGGCAACGTGGTCGACATGGATGTCGGCAAACTCACCGTCACCGCCCACCCTCCCGACTCCAACAACAAACTTCCCTTCGCGTACTCGATCTTTTACGTCCCGCCGGGTAGGAGCCTGACGGGCGCCCGCAACAAGTGCCCCCATCTTCGCGCTGGCGTTGACTGGATTGACAACATCCTCGTTGTCAAGCATGGCAAGCGGGATGCTGTCATCAACGTCGAGGACAGCGACGCTATGCTAGTGGACTCTATTGTCTCTTAGTGAGTGTTTTTCCACGGCTCATTCTTTTTTCCTCCTCTTTCTAGTTTCTTCCTGCTTACTGCTGCGCTCAGCTGCATCGACAACGGTCTCCTTATTTGAGCTACAACGGAACGTGTATTCGTGACCTCGACAGGCTTCGAGTGAGTTGACATTCGCTCCTTCCCGCTGTAGTTCCTTTCGCTTACTCGCATAGGCGCTCTCTTCGCTCTCTTTCCCGGATATCCGCTCTGACCTCCATCTGTCTCGGGTACCTTACTCTGTTTGCATTCTTCCGATCTAATATATTTCATTCTGATTTCCGACATCGCCGCCCTTGTCTCAGTGCAAATAATCGAAAATACATTGAAATTTCTGTCTATGGTCCGCCGCACTTGTACTTCTTCGCCGTGGCATCCTGGTTGAATGTTTCCCCTTCAATTGATGGAGCACTTGTGCCTGAGTTGCGATCCATATACTCCCTCCTGGATGCCCTGAACGAAATGAAGGACTCTGCGCATCAGGAGGCGCGCGCGAAATCTTGGAAACGTTTGCGAGAGTTATTTTTGGAATGTACGTCGATGCGGGATGGACCCTTGCACACGTATGTATTGTTCAATGTTCCGGCGTGTTATCCCGGCGCCTCCTGTACGTCCTTGGCTTGCCCTTCGGTCGTATCTCTATTGTAAGTTTTTTTTTTTTTTTCATGTTTTTGCATTTGATGGTTTTCTCCTGATGGAGTTCTATATTGCAGCCATTCCCCTCTCCGCTTTTCCACTGTACCCTACATTTCGTCCCCTGGTTCCTGTTCGAGCGCGATTGCAACTGCGGCGATCGTTCTGTATGGTTTAAGTATCACGCTTGTCCCAGACTGCTATTGTGAATTCCCATCGCAGTTTCTCAACTGTTGGCCTGTCTTGTACCCTCGCTTTTTGCGCTGCGCCGCCCGGTATGTCTTTCCTTCTTCTTTCTTCTTCTTGCACTTTCTGATTTTTTTTGTCGTGCTCTTTACTTCCCTTAGTATCGGGTTTTGGCCATTGTTGCCGGTACGTTTCATCTTCCTCTGTTCGTTCTACTCGTTTTGACTGGGGTGCAGCCCTGACAATTCGAACCTCGCATACCCGAGCTGCTGTGGTTGCACATCAAAGTTTTGACGCAGCTGTGTCCCGACTTTTGTCCGGTGCGTATTCCGCCTGCCGTTAACCACTGTTAATTTAACGCAATTCTCCATACCATGTATAGTCTCAACTTTTTTGATCGCTCCTTGTACGTATCCCGTGTTTTCTTTTATTCTCGTCCGGCATTCTGATTCGCTGCGTCGATCAGGAACCGAGCAGCTTCTTCACATCGCCGCGACGCATACCATCAACTTGATCTGCACAGTGCGTGTTGAATTTATATCTGACTTTCAATTTCTGAACCATCGACAGCATGGGTGGTCAAGTGCAGAAAAAGCGTAAAGCTGTCAAGCAGCACGCATACGACAGAGAGGGCCGTCGCGTTCGACTTCGTCTCGAGCAAGAAACACGGGTGGCACATCAGTGGTTTCACACCCGGGAGTTATTCGTCATGGAGTTTTTGTTTCACTGTGAACTCTTCACCATTTTCCTGCTATCTCGCACCTCCCAGTACGCGCGCGACATGGTCAAGGCCTTTTTCTTCGGCAACCTCCGTCTTCTCGTCGAGCCCTTTTTCTTTTCGGGCAAGGCCGACTGCACCAACGTCCGCGATTTCTTCAATGTCCTCGAGATGTCTGGCAGCGCCATCAGTGGATCGACGGTGTCGTATATTCTTACATTCCCTTACCGCCACTCCTGGAAGCCGTCTAACCTCAATATCCTCGTTCCCAAGGGGAACATGGCTATGTGGCATGGCTTTTTCGCTTCCATCGGATTGGCTGTTGTTGAGGATCCCGCGGGAGTGGGGCGAAAGCATCGCCATACCACGCTCACTTATGTCATCTACCAGTCGAAGCAGAATGTGTGTCTTTTTTTCAGGCTTCTCTGCCTTGTTGTCCTCTTGCTAATCGCCGCATTTCTTTCTTCACAGGGTTTTCCAATCTTTCTCTCCGAGAGCCGCAACTCTTCGATCATCACACCACTTGTAGGTGCCCTCAGCACCTTCAGCGCCAATCTCGCTACTTGCTCCGACATCTACTGTTTCTACCCCGACCTGACCCGGCAGAATCGAGCGCTCGAAGGTTGGTTCCCCACTCCTGTGCGCCAAGCCATGGCGATGTACGCCCGCGGCGTCCGCAGCTCTTTCTCCTCTACTGGCTGGGATGGCCCTTGCGGCTGGGCTTGTCCCGCTCTCTGGCGTGAGGTTAAAGGTCTTCGCGGTGTGGGCGTCTTTCGTCATGGTGGCTTCAACAACCAGCACAAAGACGGTGTATCCACTGTCGGTATTCCAGTTACTAACACAGCGTTGAAATGGCGCATTGGGGATACTTGTCGTAACCCGCATTGTCCATGGACCAAGGCCACCTACTTGAATTTCAACCCCAACATCGCTGTCGCCAATACCGACAATTCTGATGTCGAATGATGATCCAATCGGTGAGTTTCTTTATTTCGAGGTTGAATGTGGCCTGATATGTGTGACAGCTTCCTTACAATTTTTTTACCGGCGCGGTGCTTAATTTCCTGGTACATAATTTACTTTTCATTTCTATTTTGCTGTATACTCAATGCCTTATAGGTTGTCGTTCCTCCGATCGTCCGCTGCTCATACCCTTATCACTCTTCCCGCTTGATGTTCGCGCCGTGCGCGTACTATTTTTGCTGCTTCCCTCCACTGCTCATCCCTCTCTATCGCTCTGTCTCTTTTTACGTCCGGTTTATTACAGTATCGCAGTTCGCACGGTCTTTCTATTTATCCGTCTCTCTTCACATCCAGTTTGTTGCAGTATCACAGTTCGCGCGGTCATGCACATGTTCAATTTATCCACCCATAATTCAACTTTGTGTTATTCTGACTTGCTTGAACGACTTTCCAGAACACTGATTTTCTCTTAACGCGATTACAATACTTGAGCGTACTAATCCATCACAATGTCCTGCTCTTCACTTCCGTCGCTTTGGTCCGTTTTCGCCTCTTTGACGCTCTCGTCTGCTATCTCGAACCCCTCTGTTTTAGCTGCGGTTGCTTCAATATCCTCCGCAGTAGCCGGATTTTGAACGCGCAGCTTCTCCATTTGCTGCTGAACCACAAGAACGACTTGCTCAACCCCCTGAGTAGACAACTCAAGACTAATCCAGCCCTCGCCCCTCAAAAATTCCCGGCTGACGGTTTCCGCGCTGTGAGCGACGAGAGAAAAGACCTGTAGATGTGTTAATCCATGAAGTGGGGATCCTCAGTGCTGCTCCCACATGTTCTATCGCGGCCATGCCCTCCGGATAAGAGTCACACCTGTGGAGACTGACATCGAACAGCACGCAGTCATTGATATTGAGTGGACCGTTTTTCAGCTGATGCATATTGTGAGCGGATGTGCAACTGAGCGAAAACTGGAAGAAACCTCGGTGGCCGGGCCACACTCCACAAAGATGAGGCCATCCTCTGGCCGGTCTGGATTGCCGTTGAGGACCCACTCTTCGGCGGTTGCTGCGCCCTACCGCGCCGCAGTGTCAGTGTGAAACCTCTGTGCTTGCAACATTTTCGGACCTTTTTGCTTTGATTGTCGATAATTTCCGACAGTGTGAAGACATTGTTACCGAATACAACGTCGGCTGGTGGAGTAGACATTGACAAACACTTGATAGAAACCCTCCGTGTGTGCGTTAAAGATTTGGCACCCTGTCAATGATGAATTCGTTGTACACCATCATATAAACGCCCTTACATCAATGCATTGAGCGATTCTATCTTCAATCCCTGTTATTTCCCCGTAAACGAACGCCTTTGTGACCTTGCGTGTCTGCTTCGGGGAGGTCTGGCACACGAAGTAGCCTTCCCCTCTGAACGATCTGTAGCTGGGTTCGAGATCCTCCTTGTCGAGTTGTCCAAGCCAGTGTTCGGCGATATTCCCGCATTGCGATACAAAGAAGATCTTGGGAGGGAAGCGTAAAGCGGGAACGACAGCGACGATGGGGATGGCATCCATTGTACCGGGCTGATGGATGACGAGAAGTGATGCGAGGATGTAGCCTCACACGTGTTCAAAGCGGGACCAAAAATACCCCCGCTGATCCGGATTATGTAACATATGTACCTCTCCTTGCACCTCAGCTTTCGACTTACTTGAAATTTCTACTCGTGGTGAAATGAACGATTTTTACTGGTGTCTAATGACAGTGAAAGGCTTCGAAGACATTGTGTATGTACATTCGGAAAGCAGCGTACTTACTAATCATCAAGACAGGGCGACTGTTTCGCCTGTTTTGAGACTGAAATTTCTCCTGTTTTATTTGGTATTTTTCTCGGAACCTGCACTGCCCTTTCCGAGGCTGTCTGTGGAGCGGATGAACTAAATCTGCACACCCTGTCGCAAGTACCCCTTGCGCGGAGCAGGTATTTAGCTGGTCTCGTCTATGCTTGCATCCATAGACTCCCTACTTCCTCTATCATGTCCAGTCCGTATATTCCTTCTTTTCTTTCGTTCCGCTTTTTAACATAATTATTTTCAGCAGTAACTTCTTATTTTTCGCCAAACAGCCTGCCTGCAGCCATCTCGGACGGTAACCAATACACTGCGCATTGAATTCGTTGCACTGAACTATGATGCAGTTCGCCCCTTGAATGAGATCAGTCCGGAGCCCGTTGTCCTAAGCCCGGAAATCGAAGCCAAACTCGTCTCTCTGTATGCGACGGCGTATGGCCCTGAATGGCAGGCCGTGTTCGCCTCGTTGGACACTTTAGTTCTTTACAAACTCTCCCTCCGTGCGCGAGGAGTTTTTGACCATGTAATGCAGCATGCGGACAGGTTCACTGGTGACTCCTGCCATGCCGACGAAAGTACGTTTCAATATGTGATCGAAAATATTTCGCTGACCGCTGCTCCCCCGATTTCAGCTAAACCGATCGAGTCTCCGCTCGAAAACATCGGGCGTTTGAACACGGAGGTCTACGAGGAGATTATGTCTCATCTCACAATGCGCGACCGCCTCAGTATTGGTCGCACGGCCAAGAAATATCGTGCCATCTCTGGTCGCGCTCTCCAGGCCTCCATCACATCCCTGCTAAAGTCCTTCGGACTGGCGCACTCCCATATTCGCTTCATGCAAACTGCCACGGGCACCGTCATCTCTGGAGACGCCATTCCGTTTCTATTCAATCCCTCTTCGACCGCATCCACTCTTCTCTTCGTCACGCCACACGACATGTACTTGTGGGTCATCGATTTTTTTCGGAAGATGACTGGTTACGCGTGTACGGGGAGCATCCGGAGACACAAGAGGGGCGATGGTATTGCACATTCTCGCGATATGGAGCACAGCTCCCTTCGTACGCGCATCACCATTGTCCGCTCTTGGTCTTCCAACGCCCTCGATCCCCTCCCGTACCTCAATGTCAGCCATTTGATGGGTGGTATCACGCACTATGGCCTCTGGCACGCGAATCCGGGGCCGACCATTCACCACGTCACCATTCCCAGCGCAGAGGAAATGAATCTTGGCAATACCACGGCGCGGATGGAGGCGGCTAACGTTCTTACTGATTATCATCGCAAGGGCTGGAAGGTGGAGTTACATTCGTCTGCCCCGCATGCCTGTGGAAAATCCTTCAGCTGCCCCTCCACTGACCGCCATACGGCGGACGATGGCTGTATGCATCTCCCATTTCCCGGCAAGCCCTACGGAGCTCCGGTGTTTGATGGCAGCGTTTATCCCATGTCACACTCAACTGCCTGGTCGCTCGGCGGTCCGACCTACCCCTATTTCCTGTCGGTCACTTCGGGTGTGTACGTGGTTCCTCGCGTGAACTCTCAACGTACGTTCGTTTACTTTTTCTTTGCTTATTTATTCCTTTCCGTTTTTCTTACTCACTTTCAGTGCACGCCTGGGCCACATATGCGGTCGGTATCTTACAAAACATCCACGCATACCTGGGACCCGTTGATGACACCAAGCATTTCTGAAGGAATTCTGCATCGCAGTTGCATATCTGTACAGTCTTTATTGAGTTCGCATTGTTCAATACATCTGGTGCACTGGTTTGCACACCTCGTTCATAAAACACGTGTTCGTGAGTCGGATCAACCATCGACCCAATTCGGCCGTTGTTTCTCCCTTCTCCCTTCCATGGCATACACACTCTTTGACCGCTGGAACCTCAACAAGAAAATCCCACTGGGTACGAGCGTGTACAACGACGATTTCGCACCCACGCGGGATAGATCCCATTCCACGGCTTCCTTCCGCCGCTGCATATTCACTTTCAAGGACTGTGCGTCTGAGGAGGCTGCGACGGCTGAGACAAGGGGGAGTCTGCAGCCCTTTTTGACCGAGGTCTATGGTCGGATAGATGAGGTGCTGACTTTGGTAAGTCACTGTCATGCATGTTCGGTTTCTTATCCTCAGGTTTCCAGCGGTCGAACACAGGCTTGCTAGTGCGACTGAGCTGCCCCCCAGGGGTATCCTGTGGCTCTGAGAATATATTTCAACAGCAGGTACAAGTGCTGCAGACCATTCTTAAAGAAGATGCAGAGATCATGGTGATGTTTACCACCCGTCATTTCACACCGTATAGCTGAACCCCGGCACAAGTGCGGGTCCACCAAGGGCTCATGGTTTAGCCCAAGCATCGCGCGCGCTGTTCCTCCCACGGAGGTTCCCGCATTCTGGGTAAGATCCACCGGCTGGTGATCATTGGTGTTTGACCCCTGTACAGGTCTCCGTCCTCGCCCCTACCCGCCATTCTTTTGGACGGATGAAAGCCCGTCTCGCACCTGGCGCGTGTGTGCTCGTCTTGGCCAACATGCTCCGCTATGACTACGCAAGTTCTGTTGGAATCGTGCACGAACGGGTAAGATATTGCCGCTGTTTTCCCCACTGTTCATTGAAGGTTTGCGTTTCAGGAGTATGCCATCAAAGGATGGAGTTTTGAAATGCTGGATGAGTACGATCTGCCATTGAGATCGACCGGCTATAAGTGCGACCGTTCTATCCATGGATGTGAATTGTGTACATAATTAACCTGGCCATTCAATTTATTCTTCCTCCCTCCATGTCGGCCTTGAATATCGTGACCATACTGCAGGAAGCGAGCTGCATTCTTGCTGAACCTGGGTACCTGGTGAAGTACGCGCCGACACCGGACGTATCGAAGGCAGGTGGGCGTGTCCTCTCTTTCAAAGGGATGACAGAGTCCTTCGAGCATCTGGGTGACGGTCACTCGAGGGGCTTCCTACTCAAGTACAAAGTCGGTGCGATGGGAGAGGTCGACGCGGTGTTTTTTCTGGTGCGCATGTTAACAACTGTGTCCGGTCGAACACCTTTGACCTTTTCATTCAGCCCGAGAATGCTGGGTTGATGATCAGGCTCTGCTGCCCACGCGGAGCTTCATGTTCCACCGTCAAGTTTTTTAATGCTCAGATGGATACATTGGTCGGAATACTTGACACCGACGCGACGAGCATGGTGAGTTTTTACGTCGTCAACAAACCACTGGATGATTTAAATCACCCACCAGGGAGGTTGCATAGGTAGTACTTGGTTCGACTGTTCCAGCCAACACATGCCCGCTGATTCAAAGCCTGGTTGCTTCTACGTCACTTTTTTTCTTTTGTACTTTTCTCGGTTGGTTGACAATCTCTTATCTTAGGTCAACGTTAAATCGTACTCGGCCGAGGAAATGCAGCGGTTTAAGGAGCTTGTCAACGTCGGCGCTCTCTTGCGTCTCGAGGTCTCCTTCCAGCGGCACGACACCGTTGTCGAGGACTCTGGCAAAATTAAACGCGTGAGTACGCTGTATTGTTGGGATTTGACTCTCTTCATGACCTGTGCACTGTTAGTCCTACTCGCTGTTAGCCAGAATGATGACCGGGCTTCCATCTAACATGATACTTACGATGGGGGAAGGCTACATCTGTGACGTCGGTGTAGGATGCTCATATTGTACCTCTCGTTCGTAGCGCCGAGTCAGAATACATCCCGTGACATTTTCGCCTCCGCGTTTCGCGCCTAGCTCCGCTCAGGGGTGTGCTCCTTCTCCATGACCACCACATTTGACGACTACACCCTCGGCAACATAGCCGATGCTGTCCTGTACAGGGATTTTGCACCTGCCAGAGACCGTTCTCATCCCGAGGGGGGCGACATATTGATCTACTATGATTGTCATCATGAGTTCGAAGGTACCCTCGACGAGAGAGGCCAGCTTGAAATCTTCTACCCTTCGGTTTTTGGTGTCATCGATTGGGTCGGGTGTATGGTTGAGGTGCGTCTATTAACGCGCTTCTGGCTCGTTAAGGACTCTGTGTGTACAGGGGGAAGGCCTGGTTGTGCGTCTGGCATGCCCTCCAGACATTCCGTGCTCTGTCAAAGCGCTCTATGCGCGACAGATGTCGACTGTAGAAGGCGTTGTCGCACTTGAAAGAACGAACTCGGTTTGTTAGCTCTTTGTCTACTTCATTTCAGCTGTTGACGCGCATTCTCAGCGTGCTGCCGGTGGGCTGTCTTGGCTGGGTGATGCGGACAGACCTGTACCCAGACTGCACGTTGTGCCAGGTTGTTTCTACGTGTGTGTTTTCATGTGCATATAATGCATATTGTTGCGATTACTCAACTATTTCCTCCAGGTCGAGTTGCCTGTTACCCCCGACGACAGCATGCAGGACCTCTTGACAGTTGCAACCGTCGGATCAATGTGTGCTTTATGGGTGAGCATGATGAGGTGCGATGTCCCAAGCTCCGAAGGTGCCCTTCAATGTGTATGTGTATTGAAAATCACCGCGGCGTACACTAACCGTCAACTTCCAGAATCTGGTCATGCGTAGCACCTTCTTTGAAGTTCTGACCGGAAACGAGAGGCCCCGTCGCGACCGAGATTATCTGTGCGATAATAGCTGTTTCGGGTGTGAATATTGCTGAAGACGTTCGAGTTGTACTATTTTTGGTAGAGGTTTTGTCAGTATAAACCGCGTCGATCGCGTCAAACTTCTTTATCCCTTCTATCGAACATGTGGCCTCTGATTCTCGAGATGTTTATGCATCATATTGATGTTTTTCAAGGAGGCGTGTCGTAAGCAACCGTGCATTCGCTCGGTTTTTTTCTGCAATAAATGTTGACAGGCTTTCGTGTGCAACGTAATCGAAGGCGGCTGTGCCAGTGGCAGAGTCTATCTAGCCAAGAAAATCGCTAGGAGTTTTTTTTACCTCCCGTGTCCACCCGAAAAATGCCCCGATCCTCCCCTGTCTTGGTTCTCGACCCTCTTTGTCTCCTTCCATGACCACTGGCCTCAGATCCTCCGGTCCGTTTACATTGGCCTTAGCCACACACGGCCGCGACTTCGCTGCGACGCCAGACAGAAGCGATCACGACTCTGCGCTCTTTACTTTCAAGTTAATGCAAGAACATGTCGACTTCCACTCACCTGTGAAACAGTCGCTAACGCAGTACATGTGTACCGTTTTCGGGGTATTCCTCAACATTCACGATGTGGTGCGTCTTATATTATTCTGTTCAGGTATCTACATGCCGAGCTCGGTCGCAAGCCTTCCGCGGAATATTTCAACTCCGTTCTCGAGATTGGACCGCCGAATAATCCTTCGTGTGACGTCGAGGACTTGTACTCTGCCCAATTGCGCGTGATGCAGGATATAGTGAAGGATGGTTGCAGCGACCTGGTACGATTTCATCCCCTTGTCGGTGGTCCTTGAAAACTTTATAGTTCCAACAGGGCGGAAGTGTCGGCTCGTCCTGGTTCGATCTCAGCCATTTGAATCCAGAGCTAGTTGAAAAACCCGGCGTCTTTTATGTAACATACCCATCGGATTCTCCTTTTTATTATTAAATGGGCATCTGCTTTGTTCTAGGTGGTCGTCCGCATGCGTACGAAGGAGGCCAAACAGCGGATCTGGTCCGATTTATGGACAACCACCGCTATGGGCAAGGCTATCCATGTCAGTGTGGCTTTGGAATGTCGAGTAACATACTCTGTTGAGCGTCCGAGCAGGGTATGTCTCTCTCCGCAGCTGTTCAACATGGTACTTTTGAATTCTCGTTGCTTACTTGGTCGTTGCAGGCCTACGATATGTTTGCAGCGCGATATGGATTGTTGCGTGCCACATTCCCTGTTAAACGAGAAGGTTATGTTTGTGATTTGGGTAAAGCCTGCTCTTCCTGTTGACAGCAGAGGCTATGACGGACGGCCACTTTCGGAATTAGCCTTGCATCTTGTTGCACTCAGTGATGTAGTGCCAAAAATGAATCTGCTTACGTCGAAAGTCACACGTGATGGACGGCCGATGAATCCCGACCCGATGACCCTGTGACTGTCACTCAACGGGTCCTTCTCTCGCCCTTCTGTCTCGTTTTTTGCTGTCTCGTAATGTTCCGGCCAGACTCTTGTCTCGCGGCTCCAACTATTTATGCGCCCCGTTGTCTGAAATTCTCCTTTCTTTCTGGTCCTATTTATACCTGTCGCTGATTATTGAGCGACTCTGTTCTCATCACCATCCGGTGCTCGGAATCTTTATCGCAGAATCTTCAATGTCTCTAGGTGAGGATAACATTTAGTTATCCAGGAGCAGGGTTAACCTGATACGGCCTTCAGCTCTCGAGGATGTTTACAACACGGACTGGGACTACAATTTTGACGCCGCTCGCCGTCATTTCCAACCTGTTCACAGTGTGTAGTATTGTTTTTCAGGGCGCGCAATTCTTCTCAGCATGCATATTCAGGCGGTCAAATGTTAAACGTGGTTTTGCCTATGAGCGTCGAGATAATCATACGAAGGTTGGCTATTGGCCTCGTCCCGTTCGAAAAGAACGGAGAATGGAGGAATCTCTTCGATACAATGGATTCCTCCACGCTTTTTTCCCTTATATGCAGAAGTCGAGATCTAGCTCCCATTGTCTCCGACTATATAAACCACTGCATGTCGCCCGGAGGTTCTGGTGCGTGCTTATCAATGTCTTTCTTCGGCTATTTAACCGCCGTGACATACAGCGTCCTGGCTACGACCTGTGCCCGCCCTATCTTTGACTGCTCCACTTTCGACTACAAGCACCTTTCCCGGCGTGTACCACAATTTTGCTGTTCCTCCGTGTACGTGTGTTTCTTCAGCGTACCCGCGGTTGCTGCTCACATTCTTGTATGATTATTCTTTCCTTGTTTTTTCCAGCTGTTCTGGATTCAATTCCCAACGAAGTTTACTCTGAAATATTTACCCATCTCAACCTCCTTGATCGCATTCGCCTTGGACGAACTTCTGCTCGCGGTAGGGCATTTGCTTCCGCCAGTACTCAGTCAGCAGTCTGCTCCCTCATGGCTCATTTCGGTCTTGTTCATTCTTCCATTCGATTCATGCAATCTGTCACAACCTGTTTTATCACAGGACCTCCGATGGAGTTCCTCATGACTGTCCCCCCTGCTGAACTGGAGTACAGCAATTTCACTCGACTGTATTTATACACACCGCGCGAGAAGTTTAGCTGGGTGCTGGCGTTTCTGCAAATGACCACTCCTTTCACAAGGCTCGGGACGATAAAATACGGATCACCATATGGGGTCTCGTGTGTCGACGGCGGGCAAACTCTACTCGACAACGCCGATCGGGAATTGGTGGTCGTTCGTTCCTGTACATCCAACTCCGTGCAGCCGCTCCTTATCCAGCCATACAGCTCTTGGTTTGGCGGTCTCACGCAGCACGGCTTATGGCATGGTCATCCTGCCGCGACCTGCAGGATGAAATCCCTGCCGAACCAACACTATGTTTATCTGAGCCATCCCGCGCAGAGGCTTACATCGATGGTGACCGTGCGCAAACTTCTACGGTCGGGATTCAGGCTCTCCCGGCATTTCAACGTCGCCCACGTGTGTCCTGGGGATTTTCGTTGCCCGCGAACATCTCGTGCGTCATTTGACGACGGATGTTTGGCACTACCTTTTCCTGACGCTCGTTTCGGCGGAATCCCGGCCAGTAGTGTGCTCTGCGACGACCAGCATGTTTTCTGGTCTCTCAGCGGTGGAGGGCCTTGCCCGAAGGGCAGCGAAAGCTGTGCAGCTAAGGCTGCGTGCATCGCGGGTGAATATTCTGATTCTGCGGGTGGGTCTTACTTCGAGGAATTATTCCTTATTTATTCTATCTGCGAAAACAAGCTGAGTTTGCGGTTTCGTAGGGCTCGTTTGGCGCATGCGCTGGGATTCTTTGTACCAAACGGCACTTCGGCTTTCGAGGCTACCCGAAGCGGACTGAAGTCTCCTTATTTTTCTCGTTCTGGATCGGAAGATCGGGGGCCTCATTTATTGTCTTCGATTCATTCTAACCGGTAATACAGTATATACTTGTATGTGTGTCTCCCCCTTAATGTCGACCCTTCTTTATGATATATGATCTGCCTGGAGGAGAACCAGGAAGCAAACAGAAATGCCTTCCTCGTCGTCCCGGCAGTGTTCGTGCTCTCCCGAGCGCGGGTCGCCACCTGTCCGTATCCCCAGGCGCAAACGGACGTTCTACGCTCGGTCTTCGTCCGAGCCTGAATCTCCACTGCTGAGGAAATCTGCCAGGCTGCGCTCTGTGGCCCAGTGAGTTAGGACATACTGCCAAACACCTAGCTTACTCTACTTGATAGGTCGCCTGATTGTGATTCAACTCATTCGGATGTCGGAGAATCTGACGACGGTAGTTTCAATTTCGACTCTGTGGATATCTCGCCACTGTCGTACGTCAACCCGCGGTATTCCTTGTCCCCGTTTACAACTCCTACAAAGGGCGGCTGTTAAGGCTTTCGTTGATTCCGAGGCTGCTCACTCAGACGGATCAGAGCAAGCCAGTTCCGATGGGAACAGCATGGAGGAGTTCATCGTTTCTGATGGCGAGAGCTGTGACGATGAGTGCGTGTTCCAGCTTCCTCCCTTCACTGCCGCAAACTTTGGCTGACTGGATGCCGGTCAGTCAATCCAAGGCTTCGATAACAGGCCCAGACGCAGACGAGTACGCCCTCTTTGTTGGTAAATTCCTTGTTTAACTTCGAATTCGTTTCGTAGGATATCACCCGTAAATTCTAGGAGCCCGTCGCCTCCACCGGTGCGGGCGAAGAACAAGTGAGTTGCGCGAAACGACGCATGGATATTACCCTCATTGAAAAGCAGGGCATTCTCGGTCTCATTGAGGCGCATGGTGTCCGCCCGTAACGCCAGACGCTCCGGGCGGTCTAAGGCATAAAACACAGTCGCTTTACATTAAGTTCAGGTTGTTTCTTGTTCAGTAGTCGAATACCAATTTTGTTGAGGTTGCAAACACCCAATTCTTCGTTCAACAATCAGCCGGTGTGTCATGCATAAATTTCTCATACCTGTGCATTCTTGTGTCAGGGGATATTGTGTGTCGATCTCAGTGGAGTCGTCCCTGAAAATGTTCCTGTACCTCCTGTAAGGAACGAAGGAGGACACGCCTCGCACTTCCTTCTGACCATGTCCGTTTTTCCCTTGCATTTCCTCCCTCCTCTCGTCGTCGGGGATTACCAGTCGACCTTCGATGCTGTTCGCGTCTCCAGTGGCGCAAACAGGGACAGTGACGTCTTCCAGTACGTTTCTCTCCGCGAAACCAAGTTTCTGCAGCGGCAGGTACAACCGGGAAGGCGCAAGCAATGCATGACATTCACTGGCTGTGTGATCTCCATGACGGAACTGGTAAGCCGCGTCCTTTCTTCTTGCTCTTTACTCAACCGCGTAGCCCGGTCGTCGCTTGGGTTGTCGGCTGTGGAGTGTTACTCTGGGCCCTCCGCCGAACAGCAACAGCGCCGCTCGCGATCTTTGCGCGCTGCAGGAGCAATATCTTAGAGACATCCAAGACAAGGACATGTTGCAGCCGGTGCGTCCCCGCTGCACGCTTTACGCACAGTTTGTTCATCGTTCCCAGACAGGGCAATATGTTGTGAAATGGGGCGAGCGTGGGGCTGAAACTGCGTCGCCCGCTGTGGTGATAAGGTGATTCGCTTTGTTTTTGTTTTTGCCTTTTTCCTTTCTTCTTGCTGAATGAATCCCTGCGGTGGTTCAGTCTTTGCTGGACTCGATTTACGCGGCGCATCCCCCAGTTTCTCCGCAAGCCGATTGCGGTGGGTGATGATGTCGTGGTCAATTGTTATCTGAGGCGCGTGGAAACAACCGACGGGACAGGGTTGAAGTCAATTGTGCGCTTGCATTTTTTTTGTCTTTTTTTTGGAATGTGTTGTGACCCTTTAACAAAGCGTTATATACTGGCTGGCTTTCCCTACGCCAGGCTTGCTCCGGGACGTCTTAGGGAGGAAGCGACAGCTTAGGTTGGACCGATATTTAACTAGTCGAAATGAGGGCAGTTATATTCACTCGTAGCCGTTACACATCGCCTTGTCGACCCTCTGAAACCTAATCGGCAAACTGTAAATGTACATGTACACGTCGTAGTATTACATCGCTACTGGTAGGAATTTTAAATTGCAACCTGACACCCCGAGTTTTCGATGTCATTTAGCTAGATTGCCCATTGCGTCCGCGATCAAATGTACGTGTGCCTCAGGTATCGCGGGCAAGAACAGACGCTTGAAAAGATTAATCCGACCCTCTTCACCCATTCGACCGTACTTCAAGAGGTCGCCCGACGTGTGCATCCCTTTCTCTTCCAACAGACCTTGGGGCGTGAGCGCTCGAGAGTGAGCGAGTAATTATACGCCAGGATTCAAGCTGACTAGACTTTAGACGTACTGGCTCGATGTTTCACTCTACAACATCTATCGGACAGGTTATTTTCCCCGGAAAGTGAACTCATTCTACCCCTACATTTGTGACATCAACGGGAGCGTCGGCTGTGAACGTTGCGGCTTGCAAGCGACAATGGGAGAAACACCCAAAGTCATCTGATACATATACGTAGCATGTCAACGAGTATACGAAACACATTTTCGACTGCCGAGTGTGGTAATAAGTCGTTCTATTTTAAACTAGAATGAGGTGCGACAGCTCGGGCACTCGACCTTTCCACCGAAGTCGCAGACATACCCCACATCTTTAACTGGAAACCTGCCGCGGAGAAAATTGTACTGCATCGCCAGCATTTGGTAATCCTGTACGGAAACACGTCAGTCGTAGTCCGGAACAAGGATACAATCGAAATGAGAATAATTACTCTCTGCATGCACTCGCTGAAGTCGGGATTACGGCGCTCCATTGAAACCACAGCTTGAATGGGTCTTCCCAGACTTTCGGGCGACCACAGATCCTTCAGTACACGCTTCTTCGATGCTTTGTTCGAGGCGCGGATGATAATCTAAATGACGTTTCAGTATCGTGGAGCAACATGTAGATTGACACTCACATAAAAGACTCCTTCTCGTGATGTAAGTTCCGGGTTCGAAACTGTTTGGTCAAACCAAGATGAGATAACGGTGCCGCCCTGCAATAAGAGTGAGTGAAAATATTGAACTGCGTGTCCAGCGAAGCGAACGGACCAGGTCAGTATTATCCTGGCCTATAATATTGTGCATGGATTCGAGCTGGCGAGAGTAAAGGTCCGCGACCTCACATGAAGGGTTGGGAGGTCTCCCAATCTCAAGGCATGTGGTGAAGTATCCGTTGCCGGCCTGCTTCGACTTGTGAGTATGAACAATGGCGGAGCGTAGATCAGCCCACCAGTTCATGAACCCCGAGAACGACCCCAAAAACCGTGCAAACATATTGATTCACTGCCTGCTTGACTGGGGCGTCGTAGTCGATGTAATTGCCGATGGTCCGGCGGAAAAAGAACAATGACATCCCGTCGTCGGTTTCCTCTCGAGTGGCCACAAAGTCTTTGCCGTACTCACCCAATCCTAGGGTGAAAGTGCCGGCGGTCCTGAAGGAGTTCATCATGATTGACGGAAGGGAGAGGCAATTCAGGAGTTTAAGGGGAGGAGGAGGGGGGACAGCAGTCGTAACAAAACACGTGCAGTGTCTCAGCAACTGAGACCGGGATAGGTGAAAATAAAGGAGTCGACGCAGCCTCGCTGGAGCGGGAATCGGGAAATTTTTACTGCGGATGTCTGTCTGCAATAAATGCTTGGAGATTTGATATTGCAAAATCTCGTTACACTGTGAACGAAGGACATCTATGTATATCTACAGCGATTTGTGTGTGAGTGAAATGACGGGGATTTAATGTGCTTATTGCACGTACAAAATTTCGTACGCAATTCCGCGCATGCTATATTTCTTGGTGTTCATCAGTTCCTTGAAGATCAGCTACACTGGATCTCTCACCTTGACCAATTCACCGTCGCAACGGCGTGTATTGCATCTGGAAAGTCCCACCATGATGCTATACACCGCGCCAGGCGCCATGTCTTCTTGCAGCGCCTGTAGATCAACACCTTCATCATAAGGAAAGCCAATCTATGGGTACTTTAATAAGTCTCGAATCGTGGAACAGCCGCGAAAATTACGCAGAAGCATCCGGCCTTTCCCGTCATGTCGCCTGTTCGCTGTCCGCCTATAAAAGCGTCTCCCCCAAGCCACGAACTCTCTGTCGTTCCGCCCTGAGCGGGAAGGAAAGAAAGGTGTGATTATATCATGCGCGGCCTAAATTTGTCGGCGTCCTTACCAGCTCTTTTTGTTCCGTTGTAATGATTTCCCTGAGGACCTTGAGTTGCCATTCGTAATCCGCCAAGGTAGCCGCGTTCGCAATGCGCGGAGCAGTTATTCTCACAAGTAGGCCGGGGTGATCATGCTGTATCAATTGTTCAAAGAAAGAGTGGGGAGGATATGGAATTAAACTTGCCAGTTCTCCGACCCAATCTATTTCGCCAAACACCCATGGATTATACGCTGCCTGGTACCCACGATGGGATGGAGAGCCGAGGGTCTCGTGGCGGCAATCTTTGTATGAAAATAAATCGCTGTCGAGGAATGTTCGGTCTCGGGTGGGCGCGAATTCTTCATAAAGTTTCCCCAATCTGCCGGGGGTCAAAAAGGTCATGGTAGGGAACAGTAAAAAGAAAGAGAGACAGGAGCGTGGCTTAGACAGACACAGCAAGCTTTTCGATCTGCCGTGTTTCCGCGTGTCGGGCCTAAATTGAAAACGCGGTCGAAGTCACGGTGCGTGCACTGAGATTATTTGTGGTCATCAGCTGTTGACGGCCGGGAGAGGTTTTCAAGTTGGGTCAACGTTGCCATGTATTGATGAGTTGATAACATGTGTCGGGGGTGATTATGTAGCTAGAGCTGAATTTAGATAGCGGGCCATGCCGCGCAGCGGGCTACTTAGTTTATTAGCAACTAGTTGTTCTTGGGTCTGATAAGTTGCCCAAGTATTTGTTCGTATATCACGGAGGTGGGCTGGTAACCCAGTAACGGGGTGTGGAATATGATCAAGACCAACGAGCTAGTCTGACCTCTGCGGCGATCAATTGCAGCAATTGATTTCAGTTCCTTACCACTACATATTTCTATTGGCGAATCTCTCCCCTCTCTCTTAGCTGCTTTAATGCTCTTTCCGACGACTCTTTTCACCCCAGAGGGAGTGTGCATTAATTTCTTGGGGTGCCAGCATTGTACAACTGCTACCGTCGATTACATACAAGTAACGAAATTTAGAAGTCCGTGGGAGGGTGTGGTCCTCCCTGGGGCGGAACAACCTGTGCAAAAATGGAATGTAAGGACACTTTTGGGTTGGGGGTGATATTGGTGCATACCGGCGTGGTGGTCGGTGTGGGTGCCTGTGGAGGAGGAACCAATGGTGAAGGCGGAGGAGTTGACGGCGGGACTGAGGGCGGCGTTGTAGTCACTACTGCCTGATCCGTGGTGGACAGCGGCACGTCGGTTGTCTGCGGAGCTGCAGAGCTCTGACTGGTGGAAGATTCCGACAAGTTGCCCAGTACTTGTTGCAACGTGGGCCAGTCGGCTAATGTTCCGTTCCCCACCAACGTCACAAGAAAGGCAACCTGCCCATCGACAATAGCATCGCTGGTGTTGAATTGTGTCGTTACATTGCTGGCGTTCAGTTGGGTCGTTGGCAACCCGGTAGAAGATATGGCATGAAGAGCCAGAAGTATGAGAAATTGATTTAGTGTAATCATGGGGTAGCGATGCAACCTGTGCAAGGAATGTGGATGGTACCAGACGGGGGAACGAAAATGTCTCCGCTCACCTTTTAATGGTGCAATTTTGGCATAGTTATGCGGAAATAACCTGCGATGCATGCCTTGGCGGCAATGCATTCGCCCTCTTATTTGATGTCGCCGTTTGGTGGAAAGGGTAACTTGTTTCGTTGGCGATGAGATAGGTCGATTAAATGCGAACGCCGTTCATAGCCTAAGCGTTCACCTGACAACTTTGCGACATGTTAGTGGCATTGCCCCGCCCACTATCCGGGTCATTAAAAATATCAATTTGTCCTTTTGACGGCGTTTCGACGGAAAATGCAGACATACCAGAACAACCCGCACCGTTGTACGAGACGGTCCATCCAAACTTCCTGCCAAGCAAAGGCTATGCATGATCCCAGCTCAAAGTGAACTTGAAATGGCGTGATTTCTGAAAGCGCTTCGTCGGACTTACTCATACGGAGTGGTCGCTCTCGCACCTGAACTGATTATGGCATAAAGAAATGGCGGACCAGTGCCATGATCCATCTATAAAAAGAGATAAACTATGGCGAAGAAGTCCGGCACGGTCTAATTATGGACTTCTTACATCATAGCCCCTGTTGCCGGGGTTCGTCGGCGGCGGAATGTGCATGTAGAGGGCATAACATGTGCCTGGGACCGTGCGACGTCTTCAGCATGGATGATATCTGCAGATCCCTGAACGCGCCGCTCAGAGTTTTGAGTGAGCTTTGACCCCGCTACCGTCTATCGCAATTGTTCAGCAAAACGCAGACGATAAAAGAACCTATCACCGATGGTGAAATGCAGCCCAAAAATATAAAACAGCAAGTACTGTACTCGTCAGGAATTCTAACAACATCGGGGCCATCCTGTCCGCCGAGAAAAAATGGGGTCAGTGGGAAATTCGTCAATATTGAATGACGACAACCTCACCTACATGGAAATATATTGTGCGTAATATTCCGGTGTTCATTCCAGCATCACCGCCTCCGGGACAACACCAGAGCCTCGGTGAAGATGACCATCGCTGGATGTGGAAGGAGCAATCCGCGGATGAGAGGAAGATTTTACCATATGCAGGATGGAGAGACAGCATTGCCGCCAATGATAAAATTACAGCGGCAAAGCAGATGGGCTGGAAGGGTGCCCGAATTAAATGACTAGGACAACGGAGCTGTAATGAGATACGTACTTTGTCGGTTTTTGGAAGGTGCTTGGGGTGGGATTACAATTTTAGACAAGAGTATTGTACCTACAAGTCAACGAACGCGCAGTCTCCGCGGATCAATCCGACCTCCTCGTCGGGATTCAGCGCGCGGTCGATGTACCACGGCTTAAGATCCTTCGCCAACGGAGGGAGTTGGGAATCTGTGTTCGGTTTCAACAAGGTCCGTCTTCGAAGGTCTAGCAACACATTAGAACACCTGATTTTCTGTGAGTTGACAGCACGCACATGTTCAAGATCCTCGTAAAAATTAATGTGCCCATCCGTCGTCGGTAAAACGGATGGGTGCACGGACCCTCCTGCTGCCTGTTCTGCGAGGTCATCGTCCTGTTTGTGCTTCTTCGTCGACTTCTTCGACCCAGCACGCTTCCGCGGCCATCCAAGGCGTGCCCCAGAGTTCTAGGCCTCCGTGATATATCGGTGGATGTAGCTTCATGGGCAAGCATTTTTTGGAGGGGAGGAGCACGGTATCAGGGGAGCTGAAGGAAACCGTTTCCAAAACAAGGCAGCCGCATTGACGCCTATGCTCAGAACGGCATGTAAGTGGCATGTAAGTATATCACTGTAAGTATATCTAAGCGCCGATCCACTCACCATTCACAACGACGGCACGCGGGAAATGCGGAATTGGCGCTCTGAGGTGGGCAAATGGGATGAAGGAAGGCGTATTCGCCGTGGCAAACGTGAGGACGATTGAAAGAGAGAAGAGCGCGGAATCGGTCCAGCGCAGGCACTCGTGGATGTCATCACGGCCGCCGGGTGCGAACTAAACCGAGGCCATAGGTGAGACAAAGTGCAGGTGATTTGGTTGAGAAGACGGACAGCGACGGGCGCGTGCATGACGTGTGAAGTCTGCACAGCTGCGTGTGCCGTGAGGTATCTACGGGTTCGGTGCAGACAGAGAGGGCGTGATGCACCTGTGGCGGCGCAGTGAATAGATTTGGAAGATACCGAATGTCGAGCCGGACAACGAGGAGTGGTCCGAGGCAGAAGCAGATGTGCGTGTACCTATGGAGGCGTGGGAGTTAACGAGGGGACACAGCGCTGACTGGTGTCATGTTTAGGCGTCTAGAAAGCTGTCTGCAATATGAGCGAATCCTCGAGTGAGTCGATGCCGAAGAAGGAGCTTCGCGTTAGTTGCGGGCGGTAGAGAGTGCAGGGTCGCCGTACTAAGCAATGCGATGGTTCGCAAACCGTGCGGCAAATGTGCATACGGTGAACCTGTTGACGTTCCCCACGTACAGAGGGATTTTCGACGCGCAAAGCGCTTGAGAGGTCGTCGGGGCAGCAATGCATGTCGGGTCAGAAGATGGTGGACGACAAGGCCGCCCGGAGGCGGTGCAAAATCCAACCGAGTCACGCGATCAGCCGGCGTAAACAATGCCACACAATCGCGCCGCGTCGAACCGCATTGATAACGGCAGAGAAAACTGAGCGACACTCAGCTAAATTCTCAGCCTTGTGGATGTCGCAAGACCAGAAATTCTAATGGGGAAAAAAAAACTCGATTCACACATTGTTCAAACACCGTATAGCCCGATCCTGAATCAAATTGGACGATCTTGCGATACTTATTCGCCGGAGGACGAATTGCGGGTACGGCCCGACCGCTAGCGAGCCGGTTACTCCCATTATAATTCTACGATGTTAAGGAACAGGATGAGATGGGTGAAATCAATGCTGGTACTGAACGACGTAGAGTATCGACTCAGATCCTCGCTGCGCAGAGCATGCATTCAGAGTCAAGCATGAATAATGATGTAGTAAAGTGAAGGGAAAAGGACAAAAAAGGCAAGGCTGCCCCAAAACGTATGGCCCAATCCCTAATCGAACAGAGATATCCTGCGTAGCGACCTCAAATGGATATCGCTTGCAAGCGCGGTCCAACCGCTATCGAGCCGGTAATGGGTGCGGTGAGAGGTCGCATACATGAGCCAGTAAATGTGAGGACCAGACGGCGTGGGAAGGCTACCTTTCAAGATGCGTTAATATCAGTCGATGGTGAAGGAGGCAAATCTTGCTCCGGTTCAGGGATTCAACGGCAGATCTGCGTTCCGAGATGCAAGGGCCTATGAAGTGAATTGAAATTTAAACGAGGCAGTTGAATGGAATAGCAGGGAGAGAGAAAGAAGAAGAAGAAAGAGCGAAGAAGACTGGATCACGGCGATCCCGATTCGAACGGGGATCCTGGAGAGGCAGAGATGGGTCTGCAGGAGTAATGCAGGCGCGGCGCCAGATCTATTGAGCCAGTACTTGTCTTGGTTCAAACTTATTGACATTGGTGTTAATTTGCACAGTGGAATCGCAATCAGTTCTCGACGACGAGGTGTATGGTTGGAAGCAGTGAGATATGTGGGAGGATGACCATGCGCTTCATCAAATTCAAGTGCATCAATGTAAAGACCTATCCTGCGGTTGATTTTGCGATTCAAGAGTGAAAAGGACCCGTGCGGAAGTGGTGGGGTCAACGTCGCAGCAGAACTAGCTTAGATCTGCTCAGTAAATCTGGAGTTCAGTTACTAATTTGAAAATAGCACAACGAAAGCAATGACTTGAAGTGAGGTGTGTGGCCAAGGTCGGGAATATATGGTACCAGTGTTGCAAAAAAGTCGTTCAGTGCTGGCGGCATGGAGTGTGGTGCACTGGCAGGTAGGGAATAAACCCGGCCAATAATTGCTTGCAACGGCAGCATGAAGGAATTGATTTTGCAGCGCGTGTTCACATCTGTCGTTGACAGACCTGCGTAAGAAGAAGAAAAACTGCGAGTTATGGCCCGACCCCGAGTCCAAAGGGCCTACACGGGAGCAGGAGGAAGGATTCATGAGCTGCAGCTGCGGTTCTCGAGCTGGTATAGAGGTGATTCAAGATCGCACTCACCAGCAAATATGCGTGAACGTGAACGCGCAGTGCCTGAAATCGAACTGCAAACTGCATCGACATTATTCGCTTGAATATGTTAACTGGAGCATGTCAGCGTTGCAGTATCCGCCTGCGAGTGTTCTCATTCATAAATGAAAACGAGTCAAAAAATATTGCACGAATTAGTCCTGCGGCAGATTTTGATTCGGTCGGTCGAAGCACGGACAAACGATGAGAATAAGACATAAAAGTGCGACACCGCAGGAGGCTGCCAGTGTATCTGGGACTGGAATTAGAAGGGGCATCGTAGGCGTGCTCCCTATTGCGAGAATGATAAAAACGACGGAAGCACCGTAGCAGAGCCGGATTCCGAGTCGAACGGGAAACTGGCAGTCAAGTGTTGTTCCTGCCTATGAGTGCAGATGCGGTCCCAACGCTATCGGGTCGTTGGGTGTTGTAGTTCGACGTAGCGAATGTCAAACGAGATCCGGATTGAAAGTGAGAATCGAAGTGGACAGCTGCATTGATGTCAATTGATGTCCTGAGATTGGACGAGCAAAGATGTGCACGAGGATGCCGGTGGGCCGAAGGAGGTACTGCCAGCGAACACACCTCAGGCGAAGAGTACATTAGACCTGGCGGAAACACGCCCCGGAGGATGATTGGAAGAATTTGCCACCCTGTTGAATTGCGGAATTGCGGAGGGGACGTCATGTAGTAGCCAAGGACTGAGATAAGGGAGAGATGCAAACAGAGCTTCTCAACTTGGGGATGAATCTTGGGTGAGGGCAAGATGTGAGACCAGCCAGAGATCATGTCAAATACAGCAGATTCAGATACCAATAAACGGGGAAGAGCGCTAACCACCGTGCACGTAACCTGCAAATGTCGTGAACATAGTGGTATACATCATGCGGAAATATAAGTAACGAACGGAGGGCAACAAGCGACTCAGCGGACGCGAGAAGAGACTAGAAAACGGGAAAAATTGTAGTAAAGTATTCAAGCAGGGGCTGGGTAAAAGTGACGCAACTGCCGCAAATTGACGCATCATTGATGCAGCACTGCCGCAGCACTGCCGCATCAAGGGAGAAGTGACGCATCCACTGCCGCATCCACTCCCACTCATTTTACCTAACCTTGCAAGTCTCGGAAACCATTGTTTCAGTGTTTTATACATCCAATACATCGTATAGAAAATAAAAAACACAGATACCAACTCTGTTTAGCTCCGCCTAATCTTTCTTCAATCCTATGTCAATCCAGTTCAATCCACCGGCGGGATGAGCTAAATATTTTGTTTAACCAGGTAGCGATTGTGTGCCCCACTGCCATGTTGTGTTTCTCTGATTGGAAAACCATCTCTTCCGTCTCAGTTAGGTATTTGTACAAGATATATACAATCCACAGTTGAAGTTCTTAGGTGTTTTGTTTGGAATCTTGCCCGATGTCTGACCGTGTCACACTCACAAACCCTCTTCGCATTTCGTGATCAGCTCATTTGCCTCTCGCAATTCGGGTGGAACTGTGGCAGGGGATGAAAAAATCGTTGCCCATGGGGTGAATTTCAATCAATTGAACATATCCAATTTCTAGCATGGTTGCATGCCGAAAATTTCCGCTTCAACTTCTAGGCTTCCTGCAATCCATTGATGGATGCAACTCGCAGTATCTTGATCATCTTACCTGAGATCGTCGAATTTTCTGCAGGTCTAGCGAAATCCGTGTTATGAACAAATGCTACGCTGCGAAAGGCTCAAGGGCAAGAATTGGTTTAAGTGGCAATTGCCATCATCCCAGGGAAATCGGGAAGTAGCGCATTTGGCCCTCTCCAGTTTTTTTCAACATATTGAGCCTTTTGAGAAACCAATCATACAGACTATTCAATGGCACTCCTGTTCACGGGATACCGCTCTCGAATGAGTCCGGTGTTTTGAATACTAGGTACTTATTCTCCCTTCTACGCGACCTTGACTTCTTCCATCAGAAACCTAAGCATCTGTCTGCTGAAGCATGACAGGAATATTATTCTTGCCTTACGGCGGTACATCCCTGATTGTGTGGCTCTCTTTAATGCGTAGATTTGTGTTGGTTTCTCTTGCACAATCAGAATTATTCGACTTACGGGTAAAATGATGTCAGGCACTCGCTCCGACCTGAAACTCTCTTTTTTGGATGTCACTTTACTAAAATACATGTCGGAAGAGCACGGAAATTGTCTTCCGAGGCAACACCAACTTTACTAGTCAATGGATTGGGGAAAGAGCGTCAATGAATGGCGCACACATCAAAATTAGTGCGTGTCACTAATATCCCGCGAGGAATTGACATTGTATCCTTGATTTGTTTAAATGAACTGAGTACCCACACCGGTTGTTCCTGCACAGAAATTCCCTCGGTTTGAAAATGCTAGCTGGTGAAATGTTCTGAAAGTACAACAGACGACTTACAGCACTGTCCCGAGGTACTTAGTGGAACTCCTCTGAGCCATAGCATCGTGCGCTTATACGGAGCTATCCCCTACGTCTCGTCATGGTCTCGCGTTGAGCTGACAAGGCCGTATCCTGAACACTCTGAAACAACTACATCAAACTTTGGACACAGTCTGAGAGTATGAATCCTTCACGGGACCTCAAAATGGGCCCAACAGCATCCTTAATCCCTGTCGTTGTGAATGCTGAGTCCATGTATTGACGGATTTATGGAACAGAATTACAGCTTCCAAATAGCGAACCTTATTTCGAAGTGACTATCATATTTGACAGTCACCATTGGTAAGTCTCAAAACTCGTTGTTGTGAATTTGTCTTGGGCGGCATGATTTGCGGAGCAAGTACCCGTTTCTGAATCTGGTTAGTCATTGCAGAACTTCGGTACCGTCAAGGAATGGCCACTGCAGCATTGAAATATACTACAGATGCACGGATGACACGAATAGATGAATTGCAGACCGAACTCGTTACTCCTGAAATTGACCTGTTGAATTCATATTGCAAATGGAAAGGAGGCTCCCCAGTTTACCTTACGGTTTTATGGCTCGCAGAATTTATAAGAAGCATAATCCTAGTGGAAAGTGGTTTGCATGAAAAAAAAAAAAGTATTTCGGTAGCTGAATAGCTTCTGTGGACGGCCACAGTTTGTAGCAGTTTCCGCTGATGAGATTTACACAGAATTCTCACGGTTCAACTTTGTGAAGACCACTCATTGAAGTCAGTCTGTGTTAGATAATGTAACTGAGACACCACGAATGAGGGACCTTCAGCAACACCAAACCGTAATAAGCCAGGGGTTGACAATATTTAATTCAACTCTGCATTTCCTTCACTCCACACGTCAAGTTTGTAACTGAGAACCTTTCCCTATTTCCTTCGTCTGAAAGGTATCAATCCGCTTCGCATCGATTATATATATATATATCTTTCTTGACAAGTTCAGTTCAATGTTGCAATCAACCAGATTTATTTGGTTGTTGGGATGTAACTACAGTGGGGCGGTATAGCTGATTCCTATTGTTAGGTTGCAAAGAAGCCACTGAGTGATTTCAAACTTCATACGTCCGGCATACCTATTACCTAGATTTCTTCGGGGTTAGGTACTCTGTTTCATTGTTTCCTCCATTGCAACGAAGGCTGTCAACACTGTAAAAGTGCTATCATCCAGTCTCTTTGTGGAGGAATCAACCACATGTTCCAACCTTGGTGTGGACAGTTTGCCAATGGCTTGAGTCACTGCAATGGAAATCAGCTGATGCACGAACATGCCCTTACTGCAGCGTTGACGCAGCCATGTTGCACCATTGATGCATCGCTGCCGCAGCTGACGCATTACTGCCGCAAGTATGCCGCATCCGTGACGCATCACTGCCGCATCGTTGACGCATCGTTGACGCATCCCTCCCGCGTCGTCGACGCATCACTGCCGCATTTTGACGCATCCACCCCAAATTCGACTGTGAATTTGAGGCCGTCTAAGGTTCATTTTAATCCATATTTCAGTGCTGCAAACAATTTAAACCCTAAGAAAGGGCCGGAAGGTACCTTAGCATACAAAATGAGTTTGAACTTTGTTCAAATTTATGGAATTTGGAGGATCAAAGTGTTGTGTTGCACTTTTATCATCTTCTGGCACAATATGGTGCTGATTAGTTTCAATCTGAGCATCATACACGGCGAATTACAAGGGTGGGAACGCGATGCGTCAATGATGCGTCAATGGTGCGTCAGCGATGCGTCAATTTGCGGCATTTTCTCCGGGCCCTTCAAGCAGGATGAACGAAGACGGCACAACGCACCACAGGGATATAATCACACGGGACGCGCACCTCAAACCGATGCGGAATATCTGCGGCACTTTTTCGTTATCGCCTTCAGACCCAACGACGTTGTGTGGTCCGCAGAATCAGCCGCTTGAAATCGTTGTCGCTAGTTGGCAAAGGAGCGGACATGTAGGCGCCGAGCTTCATTTTGCCGTGCGCAAAGGCGTTGGGAATGTGTACGAGAGCGAGTTGAAACGAAGTTCCGAATGCTACGAGCAGGATTGAAGCGAGTTCGATTACAAGCGGTGTGAATTGCGACGGCTGGTAAGAACGATGGCCAGCCAGGTGCACGGGTGATTCTCGTTTTGAGTTGGACGCAAAGGCAGTAGGAGCGGCAGGGGGTCGGTATGCAGAGCGACCGGCCGCGGTCGGAAGGGTATTCCGTTGCCAATATATGACTGTGAGCCAGTACTTGAACCCGAGTGAGGTCGAACGGAGGGTTACCCGACTGACTTGCCAAATTGACTTGCGCACCAAGCGGAGTTTAAATTTGGCTTGGTTGACTTGGGTGACTTGCACATGGATTGACTTGTGCTTGTATGCATTTACACCCACAAATCCCACTGTAACTAACTATCCCAGAACTCCGTCGTATATTACCCCCCAACTCTGATAACCCTCAGAGGCCATCGACGCTGCGTGAACCATGGGCCGGCGTATTTTGATACCATCAAGACCGTCGATCTTGGTCTTGGCATCGTCGGCGCCGTTGTGTAGCGTCCTCATCCGCCACACCTCAGCTTTACAGTGAATCTTCCTGCTGATTCAGTGTTATGAACCCCTTAATCATATAATCTACACTGCTTGATGACCTGTCCTTATTACACCGGGGTGAGTAAATAAATACCAGGTTCTCTTCGATGAGATACTCGACCATATTCCAGCGGATGAGTGACTTGAGTCGAGACCATACATCAATATCGCACCTTGACCTTGACGGAGGGCTTCCTCGGGCACTTTTCAAGACTTAATCCAAACCATTAGCAGACGAGTGGTGATTCAACTGTCTAATGAGTTTATTTTGATGGGACATATGGGTTCACATATCAGGGAAGGTTCAACCTGTATAGCATCCTAGAACACGTTAACACACAGGTCAACCTGCTCCAAGTCAATCCACAAGTCAGTATGACCACAAATTGACTTGCGCCAAGTCAACCGTCGGCTGATTGACTTTTGGCAGAATGGGGACTTCGGTATTTATCTGACCGTTATACACGCCGATGTAAATGTCTGATGGTCGAATGTACAAGTGGATGCTCCAAGTCGACCTACAAGTCAACTCTAAAACTTTGACTTGCATTCACAGGTTGACTTGGGTCAAGTCAGTTTGTACAAGTCAACTTAGTTTCCACAACTCAAGTCAAAACGACTTCAAATACATGTTGTACTAATCCTCCTTTGTCAGCCTCTTGCTCCGCCGTGGCGCCGAGCCCTCCACCAGCTCCTTTGTCTTCCTGACACGTTTCGATGCTGGCTCCTCCGACTCCCCAGGCACCTTCCTCTTGATTCCCCGCGCTGTGGCCTTGTCTTTCGGTCCTGGAATTGGTGCTACTGCTGTTGCATCGGCTGACACTGCTGGTACGGCAGTCGATGACTGTGGGAGCGCTACGGATGGAAGGGGGAAGTAAATGGGGTCGTTGTTGTTGGGTAGGACCCATGAGATCTCCACACGTTCAGATGTCGGCGGCCGACATGATTCATCCCATACAATATGGGCTGTGTTGAATTCCAGCATCTGTTGGGTGAACCTCTGCCCATCAAAGTTAGACTTTCGTTGCAAGTCTATTGGCTTCGTGGCAAGGAACATCGCTTTAAGCGCGTCTATGCTCGAGTCCTGGCAGCGCACTATGATCGGGGGGTCGTTAAGCATGTCCAACAGTGTGTCCCCATTCAGATTCAACTCCTCCCCGAGTTCGTGTTGAATTGCGAGCAGTTGAAGCAAAGCGGAGCCAACAGAAAGAACACGCTGTCGGCGTTTGGGCGCTGGAATACCCAGAACTGTACGAGCCATAAGCGCCTGCAAGGGTGCCTCCAAAAGCGATTGCAGTTCCGGCGTTGGTATCAAGTTCAAGTGACCAAGCCAGAGGTCAGCAGCTCCCTTCTCCGCAGCCATGGATGGTATAGCCGACCAATAGTCATGATAGTCTTCAATTACCGGGTGGTAGTGGTTGAATGTGGCGAGAAGAACAGCGAGGCGTGGGACCGCAGCATTGAAGATCGCGATCAGAGGATGATCGACGGCTGGAGTCCTGTTCGGGTTCAAATAGGCAGGTACCTGAATTTTTCCAATCTATTCGGGGGGTTAATTGAGAAGTCTGACAGTTCTGGTATACATACTTGATGAGGTTTGAGCACAACCTGCGAAATTCGCTCGCAGAATTGACGATCCCGTTGGTGGGTTCTTGGGATCATCTGCGGCCACTCAGATGTTTGGTGGACAGCCCAATCGACACATTCAAGCCAGCGAAACTTGAATTCGCGGACGGTTCCGACACTATGTGCCACACGGCTGATGAACCGTGCAGGATACCACAATACATCGTCCGCTGTCCAGTCCACGGCCCCAGGGTATGGCAGCATAACGATGTCGCCTGGCTCAAAACTGCAGGTTAAACGGTGTGAGTTCTCGAATGGATTGAAGAGGGAACATCGTACCTAATAACTGGGTCACATCTGTTGCAGATGAAATGGACATCGTCATCGTTCCAGTTCACCTCCTCATCCAGGCATGCAATATGCGCCCAGAATTTGCATCGCTCGCACTGAACTTGATCTGGTAGGTCGTCCCCGTCCGAAATCTCGCCGCAGCCTTGACATCGAATTGGACACGGTGTGGTTGAGTTTGTTGAATCGCTTTTTGTGGGACTCCCATTAGTGAGTTCATCTTGCCAGTGGGGAGGTGCTGGAGTTGCGGGTCCATCGAGCGTGTCAAGTAGCAGCTGTGAGATCGGGTCATCAGCTTGAGACTGTGCGCCGGGTTGAACATCTTCGTCCTCTGAGTCGTCGGCCACGGAGAAAGGTCCGGGACCCGGAGTGATTTTCGCGCAGTCTTCCTTGAGCTGGCCAACCAATCGTGTCGTGGTCTGGTAAACCGAAATTCAACCACAATTTCAAGTGGAAATAGAAATTACCCACCGCGGGGCGCGAGCGTCGCAGATATACCACATAGGCCACGTTCGGGTTGTACTCCTCCAACAGATGCACCGGACCGAGTTCAGTCAGTAGACCGTCGTGCAATAAGTCATTATATATGTATGCACGGTCACCGATTCTGATTTGAGTCGTATAGTGCCCGACTGCCCCACCCCGAGTAAATGACCCGAGCGATGAGCTCGTATTCCACCTCGGAACCCAGATGCATCGTAAGCGGGCAGTAGACATCCTTGAGTACAACGTCGCCTTCAATTGTCGTGCAGATCGGCATGACGCGCAGAATGAGTGGCCATTCAGTGGTAATCGATGTGAGAGAGCGTTGACTGCCGTCGCAGGAGGGATGATCACAGATACTTGAGGATTCGGCGTCATGAATGCAAGCAGGAGAGTGGCTCCGGGCAGTTCCATAGCGCTCTCGTGGGATGGAATGCACGAGGAGATCGGCCAGCGACGGTTGATCAGAGCCAGTCGGTAGATGTGCGTGAGCCAGCTTCAGGTCGTCCCTAACAACACAGGTTTCGAAACAAATGCTGGCATGAACTTTTTCCCTGACGTGGTTCGACGTACAGACAAATTTCAACTTGTATCGTGTGCCGAAATATTGTTTAACACGTAAGGTTGTATCAGTCTGTGAAAGCAGTGTGAGTAAATTAAGTCGGTTAATAAACTCAACCCACCTGAACCATCTGCGTCGGCCATGTTCTTGCACAGCCCGGCATACCGTCCACAAACTGCCCCCCATCCCACTTTGTTTGAATGAGACGTTTGACATTTCTCTGGCCAGCGTCGAGGGCCAGGATGAGTTTTCGTTGAATGTTCTTGTCTTTCGTCGGTTTTCCCACCGTAATCGCACCGCTGTGAAGCCCGCGAAGGTAGAAATGCTCGAAGACATCCTGTAGACCTGTGTTCGGACATTCGGCGCGAATCCTTCGCAAAAGATCACCCCGAACAGCGTCAGACATGGAAGTGAAGGCTCGAAAGAACGCCTCCATGGTTGCATCGATGAAGCAAGAATTGGCGTCCCATTTGTACGACTGGAGGAGGCGTTGGTCAATGGTTCGATTGCTTGTGTTCGACGCGGAGGCTGCGGGCTTTTTCGCATTCGCCGACGCAAAACGCTCCGATTCACTGAGACTGGCCTTTTGGGCCAGTAACTCAGCTTCAAAAGGAGCCTACGGCATGTAGATGGGGGCATTGTGAAGACGTTATTCACAGGGTCGAGTTTGGGGTTCGATTCCCCACCGACGAATGAGACAATCCAGCAGTTTTTCCTTTTGACATTTGTATCTTCTCTCATCGCCGGTAAATTTATCTCCCTCGGTTGTGGGCATTCGAGCCGCATCCATCATCGTCGAGGATATGTGCGGTTCTTCCATTCCTAGTTGCATGCCTCTGATTCGGAACCTCTGCAATGCTAGTCGAGCTTCTGGCTTGCTCGATCTCTGAAGCAAACGGCGCCACAGCTCCATTTCGTTACAGTAGCCCTCCAGGTTCCAAAACAGCGCGGGGTAGCTTATATTACAGACCCAATGAATTGCGTTCACCCCCTCCCTATTATTCTCTATATGTTCTCTGCCCGTCCCATCGGCGTCGGAGTTCACAGACCTGATACGCAAACCGCTCGAGTTCACGCTGTTGTATTGCGGTTAATGTCACCCACCTCAAACTACACTTCAAGACGACCGGATGGCAGATGCGGAATGCACCTGCAACGAGTAAAAGATGATGGCCGCTCCTATTCAGGTTGTCCCCGTTTGACTCGGGGTCGAGTCGCTTTAGAATCTCCGGAAGTCTGTTCTTTTTGCCCAGAAGTCGTCCAATCATCACATAGATTCCGTTCTTGCTTTCGCTTTACATCGACTCGTGGGGGCCCGGAGAAAATGCCGCAAATTGACGCATCGCTGACGCACCATTGACGCATCATTGACGCATCGCGTTCCCACCCTTGTAATTCGCCGTGTATGATGCTCAGATTGAAACTAATCAGCACCATATTGTGCCAGAAGATGATAAAAGTGCAACACAACACTTTGATCCTCCAAATTCCATAAATTTGAACAAAGTTCAAACTCATTTTGTATGCTAAGGTACCTTCCGGCCCTTTCTTAGGGTTTAAATTGTTTGCAGCACTGAAATATGGATTAAAATGAACCTTAGACGGCCTCAAATTCACAGTCGAATTTGGGGTGGATGCGTCAAAATGCGGCAGTGATGCGTCGACGACGCGGGAGGGATGCGTCAACGATGCGTCAACGATGCGGCAGTGATGCGTCACGGATGCGGCATACTTGCGGCAGTAATGCGTCAGCTGCGGCAGCGATGCATCAATGGTGCAACATGGCTGCGTCAACGCTGCAGTAAGGGCATGTTCGTGCATCAGCTGATTTCCATTGCAGTGACTCAAGCCATTGGCAAACTGTCCACACCAAGGTTGGAACATGTGGTTGATTCCTCCACAAAGAGACTGGATGATAGCACTTTTACAGTGTTGACAGCCTTCGTTGCAATGGAGGAAACAATGAAACAGAGTACCTAACCCCGAAGAAATCTAGGTAATAGGTATGCCGGACGTATGAAGTTTGAAATCACTCAGTGGCTTCTTTGCAACCTAACAATAGGAATCAGCTATACCGCCCCACTGTAGTTACATCCCAACAACCAAATAAATCTGGTTGATTGCAACATTGAACTGAACTTGTCAAGAAAGATATATATATATATATAATCGATGCGAAGCGGATTGATACCTTTCAGACGAAGGAAATAGGGAAAGGTTCTCAGTTACAAACTTGACGTGTGGAGTGAAGGAAATGCAGAGTTGAATTAAATATTGTCAACCCCTGGCTTATTACGGTTTGGTGTTGCTGAAGGTCCCTCATTCGTGGTGTCTCAGTTACATTATCTAACACAGACTGACTTCAATGAGTGGTCTTCACAAAGTTGAACCGTGAGAATTCTGTGTAAATCTCATCAGCGGAAACTGCTACAAACTGTGGCCGTCCACAGAAGCTATTCAGCTACCGAAATACTTTTTTTTTTTTTCATGCAAACCACTTTCCACTAGGATTATGCTTCTTATAAATTCTGCGAGCCATAAAACCGTAAGGTAAACTGGGGAGCCTCCTTTCCATTTGCAATATGAATTCAACAGGTCAATTTCAGGAGTAACGAGTTCGGTCTGCAATTCATCTATTCGTGTCATCCGTGCATCTGTAGTATATTTCAATGCTGCAGTGGCCATTCCTTGACGGTACCGAAGTTCTGCAATGACTAACCAGATTCAGAAACGGGTACTTGCTCCGCAAATCATGCCGCCCAAGACAAATTCACAACAACGAGTTTTGAGACTTACCAATGGTGACTGTCAAATATGATAGTCACTTCGAAATAAGGTTCGCTATTTGGAAGCTGTAATTCTGTTCCATAAATCCGTCAATACATGGACTCAGCATTCACAACGACAGGGATTAAGGATGCTGTTGGGCCCATTTTGAGGTCCCGTGAAGGATTCATACTCTCAGACTGTGTCCAAAGTTTGATGTAGTTGTTTCAGAGTGTTCAGGATACGGCCTTGTCAGCTCAACGCGAGACCATGACGAGACGTAGGGGATAGCTCCGTATAAGCGCACGATGCTATGGCTCAGAGGAGTTCCACTAAGTACCTCGGGACAGTGCTGTAAGTCGTCTGTTGTACTTTCAGAACATTTCACCAGCTAGCATTTTCAAACCGAGGGAATTTCTGTGCAGGAACAACCGGTGTGGGTACTCAGTTCATTTAAACAAATCAAGGATACAATGTCAATTCCTCGCGGGATATTAGTGACACGCACTAATTTTGATGTGTGCGCCATTCATTGACGCTCTTTCCCCAATCCATTGACTAGTAAAGTTGGTGTTGCCTCGGAAGACAATTTCCGTGCTCTTCCGACATGTATTTTAGTAAAGTGACATCCAAAAAAGAGAGTTTCAGGTCGGAGCGAGTGCCTGACATCATTTTACCCGTAAGTCGAATAATTCTGATTGTGCAAGAGAAACCAACACAAATCTACGCATTAAAGAGAGCCACACAATCAGGGATGTACCGCCGTAAGGCAAGAATAATATTCCTGTCATGCTTCAGCAGACAGATGCTTAGGTTTCTGATGGAAGAAGTCAAGGTCGCGTAGAAGGGAGAATAAGTACCTAGTATTCAAAACACCGGACTCATTCGAGAGCGGTATCCCGTGAACAGGAGTGCCATTGAATAGTCTGTATGATTGGTTTCTCAAAAGGCTCAATATGTTGAAAAAAACTGGAGAGGGCCAAATGCGCTACTTCCCGATTTCCCTGGGATGATGGCAATTGCCACTTAAACCAATTCTTGCCCTTGAGCCTTTCGCAGCGTAGCATTTGTTCATAACACGGATTTCGCTAGACCTGCAGAAAATTCGACGATCTCAGGTAAGATGATCAAGATACTGCGAGTTGCATCCATCAATGGATTGCAGGAAGCCTAGAAGTTGAAGCGGAAATTTTCGGCATGCAACCATGCTAGAAATTGGATATGTTCAATTGATTGAAATTCACCCCATGGGCAACGATTTTTTCATCCCCTGCCACAGTTCCACCCGAATTGCGAGAGGCAAATGAGCTGATCACGAAATGCGAAGAGGGTTTGTGAGTGTGACACGGTCAGACATCGGGCAAGATTCCAAACAAAACACCTAAGAACTTCAACTGTGGATTGTATATATCTTGTACAAATACCTAACTGAGACGGAAGAGATGGTTTTCCAATCAGAGAAACACAACATGGCAGTGGGGCACACAATCGCTACCTGGTTAAACAAAATATTTAGCTCATCCCGCCGGTGGATTGAACTGGATTGACATAGGATTGAAGAAAGATTAGGCGGAGCTAAACAGAGTTGGTATCTGTGTTTTTTATTTTCTATACGATGTATTGGATGTATAAAACACTGAAACAATGGTTTCCGAGACTTGCAAGGTTAGGTAAAATGAGTGGGAGTGGATGCGGCAGTGGATGCGTCACTTCTCCCTTGATGCGGCAGTGCTGCGGCAGTGCTGCATCAATGATGCGTCAATTTGCGGCAGTTGCGTCACTTTTACCCAGCCCCTGTTCAATAGGTTATTTTTTTGTTTCCCAAGACATAACCTTGTTTTCCGTAACGATCTCCATGGATGCCTACGACGTTACGAAACAATTTAGAACGCTGCGAGTGGGCACGCGAGCTGGATTCAACATACAAACTAGAAGGACAGACTGCCGCACAGATGAAGGTTGAAACATTGCTGGCAAATAGACAGAAAGTAGGTAGTCAAATATGGAGGAGGATCTTTCGAGGGACAACATGACTCCTGTACACAGATCCAAGTGAGTGCTGTAGGGGGAAAAGGAACCAAAAGATCACATCCTAGGTTCAATGCGTCAGGGCTGCCGGAGAGTACAGTACTGATGTAATTAGGGCACATTCTTGGAACTTTTGGATTTACCCCCGCTCAACCGTTCTACGTTGAGGGGACTTTGGAGCAGAATATCGAATCCCAACCTAATGAAAACAGCCCGATCCAACGATCAGTTGATTCCCACGGTTCAACGGTTAACTCACAATATTGTATTTTACTTTGCTGTCGAAAAATCACTCTTGATTGGTCTGCATACTTCACAGACACTCAGTAATTTCTCGGAGATTCAGTGAGCATAGCAGGAAGAAGTCGACTTTTCCGCAAGTTGGTATTACCGCAGGTGGCTTGAACCAATGAATGCGGGATTCGGGGTTTGTAATGTACCCGTGGTACATCACTGGTGCATCGGTGCCGCAGCATTGACGCATCTGGGCTGCACTTGACGCATCCGTGCCGCATCCGTGACGCACCACTGCCGCATGGGTGACGCATCCGTGCCGCATTGTTGACGCATCATTGACGCATCCCTGCCGCATCGTCAACACATCCCTGCCGCATTTTGACGCATCCACCCCAAATTCAACCATGCATTTGAGGCCGTCAAAGGTTCGGATTAATCCATATCTCAGCGCTGCAAACACTTTAAACACTAATACAAGACCAGAAGGTACCTTAGCATACAAAATGAGGTTGAACTTCGTTCAAATTTATGGAATTTGGAGGATTAAAGTGTTGTATTGCACTTTTATCATCTTTTGGCGCAATATGGCGCTGTTTAGTCTTAATCTGAGCATCACAAACAGCAAATTACAAGGGCGGGAACGCGATGCGTCAATGATGCGTCAGTGATGCGTCAGTGATGCGTCAGTGATGCGTCAATTTGCGGCATTTTCTCCGGGCCCATTGAACAGCAGCTGTTTTCACGCATCAACCTGCAATGGTGTTATGTTATCGCTGTAGCATTCCAGAATATTGCTAATGACTGTAACCGAGTCTGATTTAAAGTATTTGTGGTGTAACAATTTTCGTGTATCGGAAAAAGCCAAGAGCTATCGTACAGCCTCTGAACTTCCTTGAAACCTGGTCTAGTCCAGAAGAAACTGGTCTTCCGGCGGATCGAGTGACTGCTCATATCCCTCGAAATTTGTTCTCCTTTCATTAGATGAACTCAGACAAAAGCCCTTTGAACTACCCAGGTGTTCCGATACTGTTACGAACCGCTGCAACAACGGCAGCTCTTTTTTCCTGGATTGCGTGGAGATGATTGGTAATGTACTAATCAGAACGATGAGGCTTGGTTTCAAATCCATCCAATAGCGGAAAAATGCTGTGGGATATCTACAAAGCATCAATACGACTGCCCAATTGTATCCGGTATTCCTGCTTCCCTCGTGGAGTAAATCAACATTTGAAACAGGAGGTAACACGTCAGGTGAACTTGAACTGCGCCACTAATTCTGAACCGAAGTTGAACCAGTGGACCACTGGATCAGATCTGGGGTTTTCAATGGGGAGAATATTATCAAGTTGAACATGGGTAACATACTCTAGGGCTTTCAAACGGCTTTTCGGTAGAATATCTGCACTTCACTGCTGAAATTCAATACATATCAGTTTCAACTATAATCCAGTTGGCCACACTTGAACTGGTGTACCAGGTCGATTGTTTGGCACAGTGGAGGATGATGTACGATCTGGAATCACCATACAAAACAATCCGCGGCATGAACGAAAGTTCCGATGAAGGAACCAATAACGTCAAAAGTTGGAGATGTTTTTGGTTTCTAGGATGCTTCGAGACTGGTGAGCACAGTGCAGATGGGCCCCTCCATGAGAACCTTTGTTCACGGGCGAGGATGTAACAAACATTAAGCTAGGAGATATACCATGATCCTTCGGGAAGGGACTTCTTTGGTTCAAATGGTGTAATTGCACTTCACAACTTTGTGTAAAACAAAATCAGAGTCCAGAAAGCCGTGGCCAGGATGCTGCGGCAATTGATTTCGTGATAGAAATCAGCACATTCGCGGATGCTCATGAATTGGAGAAACATAATGACGAACATTCAGACTGTCACGGTCTCACCGACATAAATGCTGATCCGCAGTTGTCTATCATTCCGTGCAGGGGATCAAGTTTTTAATCTGAAATGTATGTCTGTGGTGGTAAATGGGTGCATATCGTGAGGTTTTATGTACCTCTGGAGCGTGTCCCACGTTGCCTTGAATTCGAAGCTGGCTTGAGCCAACTTTGGGATAGAGACATTGAAGCAATCTGTGGTTCTTTTGAAGTCTATACGATGTATTGGACATATCGGGGACCCTACAAACAGTTTCTGAAGTCAGCTGGTTAAGATACGACGAACGGGATGCGATGCGGCAGGCGATGCGTCAATTCTCCCCGTGATGCGGCAGTGCTGCGTCAGTGATGCGGCACTTTGCGGCAGTTGCGTCATTTTTACCCAGCCCGGTCAGCAGGTCACCAACAACTTAGGCCCCGTTTCTACGGCTGCGTGCGCAGATTTGCCCATGCGTCGAACTCGCAATTTTGCTGCGGCATGGAAGCGTGCCATTTGTAGTCTGCACCTCGACCAATACAGGCGCGATGCAGCTCAACTGCAGCAGTTGCAATGCGGCAACGGCGATACTCCACACTCCGCACACGTCTCAGCTGCCTTCCGCCTGACTTAATCACAATCGCGCTCTCCCACCCTTCTTGAACCGACAAGACCCCAATGCCCCCGCACTCAGCTCGATCCTCTGCCCAGTCTCCCCGTGACTTGCACCGTCCAAGTCGACGTTTCAACTCACACCTATCCCCAGGGCAGCTCTTCATCATATCCTAGATGACTTCGCGCTCAGGAGCGGGACGCCTGCATCTCGATCTGTTGAAAAACAGCAGCCCGCCTTCGAGTACAAAACCGCCGCCGCAAACGTCAAGGTAGCGCGGCATGAAAGCTGAGCCGCCCAAAGGCTTATTAAGGCGGCATGCAAAACACATCCGTAGTGAATGGCTCTGCGAATGGACTATCGAAATTTGACTTGCACATAACCCGTATGTCTCCGAGTCGCCGCGGCTTGATCCCTTGGCGCCTTGTTGAAGTGAACTCACACAGAAACCCGATCTTCTGCCGCGGGTTTTCGTGGCGTACACCCGGTATTTTCCGGCAGAATGTCCATCCCCTCACCTATATCCTTAGCGACTGAATATATAAATCTACTTCAAGTTATGAACTGCACTGTGGAACGGTCTGATGGCGGTGGGAGCCGAGACACCTCTTCGACTGGAATCGCACCAGGGCGGGACAATGCCGAGCAAACCTAACAAGCAACTTTCAAAGTCCTCCCGAACGTTTCGATGGATCCGCCACCCGGTGCACCGCAGTAACCATCCTCTAACAGACCAGCAGGCGCCATCCTGTCAGAACTCGGATTTCTCGACCTCTATTGCTAGCATCCAGTTTTTGTGCCCCTTCTTCTGTCAACCACTGTGTTCAGCATGACCCTTTGTTTCTGCCGTCCGGTATTGCAAAACTCCAAATAGTACTACTATTTAGAGTTTTGCCGCTCCTCCTGCCAGCTGAAGTTTGCACGAACGACCTTCTCTCACTTTCTGGGGGCGCATTCGATCCCTTGAAGATCACCGTCGGTCTAATACACAGATATCTCCCCCGCCTGCTTGATCGGTGTCTCGCTGGAAACGTTGACTGGTCTACTCTCTCGCTTCCGACCACGACCAGCACTCACAGCTTGTAACCCCGAGGCACTTCTTGTACGGACCGACTGAGCGAGACAGGAATCATTACAATGACCTACTGCTACAGCTCTCAAGACATATCTGGGTTGATGGACTTCCTTTCCGGTCATTGGATGCCTCAAGATCACAGGTCACAACGCTTTCTTCAACCAGAACGGCGTTTTTCAAACGGCCGGGTAAGTGTTCTGTTACCGTGAGGGCGGTGCGTTGGGTTGGGTAGGTATCAGCATCCGTTCGCCTTACGGTTGCATAATCTTATTCTCGCCGCGCTGCGAAACATGGCATGAGTTCCGGAAGACAGTTTTTGGTGATTATATTTTTCGGGTTAATGTGTACACACTTTGAAGTTGCGTCTCTGGCAGGTGTCACCCAACACAATGGTGATAATTCAGCACTCCGCGGCTATTCCGTCGCGATGGTTCTGGGGGCGGGGATTGTTTCCGCAGTTTCCCGCTCCTTGACATATATCACCTCACGGTGTTGGCATTGACACTATTTATGGAGGAAGATTCTGATCGTCAATGCGTGTTCGTCAACAGTGTGGGTCCATCTTGAACATTCAAGGCGCGAGCACTCAATCCTGTGTTACTCCTTCCAGCAATGTACGCCAGCTTTCACAATGCTGAACGGATACACAATGCGACTACCTTCAATAATTCGATAAAAGCTGACTTGGCGATGGATTCCGCCGCGGTCTTCCCACAATCAGCATTGCACGGAAACAAGCGAACACAGCGGCATAAGGGATCAGAGATGAGAATCATACGATACTGTAACTTCAACTTCGCGGACTGATTTGCCGTATAGATCGTGTGTGTTCAACTTAAGTGGTTCATTCACCTTATGGGGCGGGTGTGTGAATTTCGAGTGGTTCACCTTATGAGGAAGATAACTTATTCAAGTGATTTGCCCTATTGACTGGTGTGTGAGTTTTCACTGCACCACCTTATAGAGGCACGTAATAACCTAACATGTCGGACCCACCGACTCTGACCTACCCTCACAATGCCCCAGACTTGGACTCTCGATAGCTCTCCCTCAAAAGATATCGCGTCCCGCAATGCCAATTCGAGTTCCCCACACCCTCTTCCCATCATCCCCAGTAGAAGGGTGGACAAAAACGCACCGACCAAGGCAGGATGCGGAGGTGAAAGAGCACGCCAGGTAAGTAAAAGGCGAGATATATTTACTATGATACTTTTGATGTTGAAAGGCGTCCGCTGTTGGCAGCGTGTTGTTGCAGCGCTCAATAAATTACTGCCGCCAGCGCTGCTCATAACGTACGATCTTCTCCAAGTCGGTGCCGCGATGGCCAGTTTTGTCCCCATCCCGGGACTATCTGCAGCCGCCAGCCTATTGCTCGATATATGGGACAATGCTCACAGGGCTAAGGTACTTTCATCCTCCGTTCAACCTCCGTTCACATATTTCCCTCATTTGCGTAGACCAATCGTGTGTCCTGTTTCCGACTCACAGAGCGCTGCGCAGAGCTCCTCCTCTGTGTTCTCTAAGAGGTCCAGGAAGCAGGAACCAATGTAGAGACGGACATGTCGGAACCACTGCAAAAGCTCACTGAGTATGTCTGCGCACTGAATGCGTCTCCTAAGACAAAGCTGAACGTACAACAGAACATTCACCCAGGTTCACGACTGCCTTCTCAGGCAGGTGGAGCGCTCCTTTCTTCAGCGATACCTGAAGCGCGAAGAAATCCTCTGTGAGATTACGGACTGTAACAGCTGCGTCGATGACGCGCTTAGCCTGTTCACTGTGCGGCTCGTCTACAAATTACTTACATTGCTGGTGCTAACTGCCATTCTCGACACTCGCAGATCTCTGCTCAACTGCGCATTTTGAAGGAAGTTAAAAATCTCAAGGATCAGTGTGAGATTGGCATGTGCACTGCGTTGTCGACTCTGCAGTAAAACTCGCTCTCGTCCCCACATGATGGGCGGTCTTTATATTTCCTTTGCGTCATCTCTTCAATCCCGTCGACTGGTTCCAAGTTGATCGCGTATAGGTTTCAATCCCAGGTTCGCATTCATTCGCGGATGTGATGCATGCACGTACGGGTACAGTTTCTCGTTGTTTGGTAGACAGTTGCAGTAGGCACAGATTTCAAGTTTCAGCGTGGATTCGTAACATGACTGGAATATTACGCCCGGAATACAGACATATACATAATTGAGTCTCCGGGATTCGTCATCAACACTATATTTTATTTCTCAGTTCAAGTTCCAAGGGATCAAATCTGAAAAAGTGCGGATCACACGGCACCGCCACATCATTTGCCTCTTGCGTCTTACCACCATCTCACACCCTTGCAATGAGTGGAAGGCAAGAAACGATTGTGGGAAAGATGCCACGTGGCTTCCCAGACTTGCTCCCGACTATCATCGTAGCCTCCTTCTTGCTTGGATTCTGTTTGGATTCTGTCTAGAACCGTAGAACGACGAGAGTTAGTGTGTTCAAAACTCCCTCAACCAGCCTTTGCGATGCTGTGCCGGGAATATGACCTTCCCTTCCACAAAAAACCCAATTCAAAAAAGCGACTCGATACATCATTTTCCCCGCTTCCTCTTGGTCTCTGTGCAGATATACCGCCGAACTGTACGAATGCGTTATTGAGCAACCTCAAAACGATTGCCTCAGTCTTTCTGTGTGTCGTGTCCTGTCCCTAACTTGGAACATCTCGACTAGATTTCAGGCGTTTCCGAACGCCGCGATCATTCACGTTCGTCGCTTGTATGTTTCGCCATTTCGCGAGCTGCTCTCTGCTCAGCGTCAATCCTCTTATCAGCCATCTGCATCTCTCAGGCGAAAACAAGATAGATCTACTTGGTGAAGGACTAACAATGCTTCTCAACTTCATAACAGCTTTCCAGTGCAGCTCGTGAATCCGTCCAATCTGCATAATTCTCTACGCCTGGACATCGACCGCGAGCACTTGATCCCGTCGTTCTCTTCCGTCCTTGCACCGAATTTCTCAACTGTCACCGACCTGGAGCTTCGGCACGTTGGCGAGTGGAGCGTACCACTTAGCTGCTCGCACAGTACAATCCGTGGCAAACACTAGTACTGAGTTCCGTTCGAACCGGGGGTCGCGACTCGCGCCGTGGTGGAGGTCTGATATTCCTATGTTAAGCGCTCCTGTAGGGTCGACTTCACCCGTAGCCCAAGCGTACCGACAATACTTACTCTCTCACTGACCCCACTTATTCGCCCCTTGGAACTCAATCCACATGATCTCATTGGGAAGGTTGAGACTCAGCCGGAGTTGAGTGGTGGAAAACACTCGGAGCAGTCGTGGGTACGATTGCCGATCGAAAATAATTCCAGCCTTCGCAATTGGAAGGACTTTGGAAGGACTTACATATAGATTTGTGGCAGAAGAGAGATGTTCGGGAAGAATCGGAATCATATATCAACGAGCTCACGGTTTCACCCATCCGCCGAGGCGAGACGCCGCTCGGCATCTCGGTCGCGCGGCAGCTGCCAAGAAAAGCATGATGCTCCACTTCTTTCTTGCCAGCGTCACCTTGGCGTCACCAACTCACCGACTCTCCTCGCATATTTCGAGTTTGTCCGCTACGGACGAATTCCAACCAGAACCCCCTATTTCCCGCCCGAACGAACAATTCCGCGCAAGAATACCAAGGGAAATACACGGCGACTCAGACGAGCACAGAAAAATGACGATGGAAATTTCCATGCCAGAATGTACGTCAGGCTTCCAGTCCCTTTCCCATCGTGCCTCCAATTTCAAAATCCTTCCCTCGCAATTGCTTGAATTCGACGTTGCATCTACTTCAATCCCGCATCTACAGACACCCCAGAGCTCGAGTACACGCTCGACCTCGGAGCCGAGTCCGGGTTATCTACACCACTACCAGAACAATCAACTTCTATCCTGGGTGACAATTCCACGCCGACACAACGAGAGGATACCTCACCTGTACTCCCCCGACGCCGCAACTGGCGCTCCTCGAGCCAAGACCCGGAGAAGGCACGGCACTCCGGAGCGTACGACGCAGCGGGACACCTGAAGATACCTGCGCGCGCACGGAGGGAGGCGAGGAAGGATTGTGGCATTTGGTGCGTGTTTGTTTTCGATGTGCATGTGCGCTAAGTGTTCTATTCGTTCGGCAGCGAAGAAGTTGCCTCTCCGCCCGTGCGTACCCTCTGATGCGGCACGCTGTTTTGTCGCGCGAATATCGAGGATGTACGTGTCGCATCCATGCTCATCATCTGAGTAGTATTCGCACATCCACATTGCATCCAAAGTTCGGTATTGAAGCCCATGGCTTCAAAGTGGGTGTGTGGAGTGTATCCCTTATGCGGTGAACGACTCACTCCGACCAACAATGTATTCGAGACGCTGCAGCAGCTGCTATTGATATGTTTGAGGGTGAAAATTCTGGACCCAAAATGGCGCTATGAGTATAGTAGCGTAAACAACCTGTTGGCCGAAATTGAAGAGGATTCTGCAAGACGCAAGGACGGGATCCAGCCGAGCGTGCGGCTCGGCTTGCACGTGCTCGTTTCAAATGAATTGCATCGATTTGTTTGTGTCCAGACCACTGATTACTTGTCCTGTACCAGAAAATTGCAGCAATCGTCTCCGATGCACAGTAAGCGGGATTCGCTGCGAGCAACGAAAAATCAGCGAAAAGGCAACGGAAAATCAACGAAAGATATCTAAAAGTGATACTCAACGGTTACCGCCAGAAAAAGCAGCGAGTAGCTGTGCGCGGCCTGTCAACCGAACACTTATGCTTTCTTACTCATACTTACGTCCCTGACGCATTACGAAGATGCCACTATAAATTGGCCTGAGCGTTTCAAAAACCAGTAACGACGATGCGGTTCACATTGTTCCCCCTCTCGTTAATCGCGTCTGCATTCGCAGCGTTCCCGACCAAGGTGGTCTATGACTCGCCCACCGGATTGTTCCTGGAAAATATAGCTGTCCGGCCAGGCAACGAATTACTTCTCACCTCCGTAATGTCACCCACCCTCCACACCCTCGATCCCACCACCACGAACGGCATCCTCGACGAGGTGTACACGTTCCCCAACAGCACCGGCCTCATCGGCATCGTCGAGTACCAACCCGACGTCTACGCCGTCGTCGCGTCGAAACTCGATCTGGTCGCGGTCCGCGCCCAGCTCGGGAGCGTTTCCATCTGGCGCGTCGACTTCACTGGCAACACCCCACGCATCACGAAGGTCGCCCAGATCCTCAACAGCACACTCATTAACGGCCTTTCCGCCGTCCCGGGACACCCCGACCTCGTACTCGCGGCGGACTCAGATATCGGTGTCGTGTACCAGATCTCCATGCGCACCGGCGCGACGCGCATCGCAGTCCAAGACTCAGCACTAGCAGCTAATGCGCCCCCGCCCGAAATCGGTATCAACGGCCTCCGGGTGCGTGGCGGCGCGTTGTACTTCACGAACTCGCAGCGCGGAACGTTCGGCCGCGTTCCAGTGACTGTGGACGCCGGGAAGGTTGAAAGTGTGGGAGCTGTGGAAGTGCTGGGTCGCGTGGAAGAAGCCGGGCAACAATTCGACGACTTTGCGTTGGATCCGCAAGGCCGTGCGTGGGTGACTAGGCACCCGGATTCGCTGACGGTGCATTATCCGTTAAGTAACGGGAGCTGGGTGCAGGAGAAAGTCGCTGGGAACTTGTCGATGCCAACGTCGGGAGCGTTTGGGCGGGGGGACAAGGTGCAAGAACAATCTCTCTACGTGACGACCGGCGGCGGGCAACTGGTGAGCGTTGATACAAGCAGTGTGAATTCGAAGTAGAAGGGGGATTACAGCACGTAGTCGTTGCTTCAATCCTTCCTTGTCGCTACAATGTTATCGTTGTCTGGCGTCCGTGCTTCCATTATCAGGACAGCAGCCAGGCGACGGCAAGATGCAATAGATTCGTGAAACAACAGAGGCTGCGCTGACGACCGCAGCGAAGGGAAATCTAGACAGAAGAACTTAAGATCGCGAATATAATCCAATTCAGCGACGAATCAGCGTGACCGGCAGCGAGGCATGCAAGGATTGCGTCCCACAGCTCTTGATTAGTCTCAGACCCAGGAAAGCGGTGCTGGCCATTCAGTTGTCAGTCAAAAAATGGATTCAAGACTCAGTTCACGGCTCACTCAGGTTGAAACGATGTGCGACTGACATGATGGTAGAAGGAGGAAAGAAGTCGTTTTTCGGAATGACACAAATCACATCATTTTCAAGCTTCCGACGGAACAATCCCTCGGGTCAATGAGGGAGTAATTCGGGAGACCGCAACCTATGTATGGATTTGCTCATTCATTACAGGATTTAGCAAGGGCATTCAGTAGAGTATCTCTCGTAAATTTAGTCCAGATCAGTGGAAGTCGGGGCACATTTCCCAACTAGCCTCACGGCGATCCGGTCGTAAGTTCAGCTACAAAAATCTGGCCGGGACCCACTGACGTTGACGGCATCTGAGGAACGGTGCCATTTCAGACAGCAGGCATGCAGAATTACTGACTGAATTTATTTCATGCTGTCAATGCATCAGTTGCATACCCAATGCAGTTTTTTGAGCTCAACGCCAGGTATTTATCACGCGAACACTCCGCGGGAGTGTATCAAGCTCTCTGATACGGTGCGTGCCAACGGTCAAATCGGTCCTCAAGAAGAAGAACAAAAAGAGTTGAGCTGTATTCAATTAAAGACGGACGGATATGGCGTGAGGTTGAAGGCTTGACACGCTCTCGGGCATCTCGGACATCTGCCCCAAGGTAATATGTGATCTGTATCGTCTCGACGTTGTAGTATCTAACTTCACAAGTCCACTAGATAATTCGACCGTTCGATGCCTTGAAAATCGCCAATAGTTGCATTGTGTTGGAAGATTTTAACATATTCCATGTGCAATGATTTTCAAGTGCCATCGCCTCAAAGTAGGTGGGGTGTATTGTATTCCTTATCCGGTGAAGGCAGAAGGCACTCCGAACAGGAAAGTATTCCGATGCACCAGCACCCGTGGCACATGGCGACCGCGGTGATGTTAAGAACCGACGAGCCAGAAGGAAAGAACGGGTTAGTAAACATGCTCTCAAAAAAAACTGCTGCTTACTTACATCCAAAAATCGGACACAAGGCAGCAGAGCGGCTACGTGTTCGCCCGGAGACCATGGATGAGGAGTGGGACTTCTTTTTCCAGCCCTGGTATCAGTCAACAGACGAGTCAGATGACTCACCAGTTTTAGATCCTGAGACGGACTCGGGTGGCGAAGTTGATGTAGCAACGCCGAACAAACCGTGGATCTCCCGCGAGCCCGATTATCGCGGTCAACAGGTGAGTGCATTGACGATTCTGATACCGTTCGCTAACAGTTGGCATAAGTTGAAAGAAGGTGTTGTTGCCATCGACCGACTTGTCCTCCAGGCTCGCAACCAACGTGAAAAGGATCAGGGCTCAAAGCGTACCGGTGCCAGAGATCGTCGCCGTGGCCCATCAAAGGATGTTCCATTGCCTGTACCAGGTCCGGGGAAGCTCAAAATCCCGCGCGAAGCGATCTGCCCGGTATGGTTAGCGGCGAACAAGGAGGACAACGATCACCCCAGTCGAATCCAGGAGCCGTCGAATGCAGATGTGTAAGCTAGTAGTCGTCGTTGAACACAAGTACTTGTTGACAGGAAGAATGAATGTTGCATGAATGATAATCAGCTTTCCTCTTCGTCGACATCTGCCTCTGTTTTTCCCTGTGCAACTCATGGTTAGTTAAGGATCAGTCAGAATGACTGCAGGAACACCAGACATGATCAAACGCCACCGTTATCCATAATTCCGTCCCGCAAACACCAAGTCGAGCCAGAATGAAATGACCGGTGAGCTGCGCCAACGATACAACCTCCTCCGGCCCGAGTTCGTCAGCATACCACGTTTGTATTCCAAGATCTGTTGCTCTGCACCCAAAAAATTAGCATCAAGATTGATTCGGTACGCGATAAAAACCTCAAGTCCCAAGGAAATTCGAATGCATTGCCGGTACTCTTGAAACGACGCACAACTGCGAATTCCGCAACATGATCATTGGCTCCAGATTGCGGTTGGGTGGCGCGCAAAATAAGTTGGATTTGGACGGGCTGCCGCTTATCGATATACGCATATTGTGCCTATTTCCCCCTTGGCATGCACATGGCGCCATAGCGATGACCTTGAGATACTATGTGAGAGAATGAGTCCACGAGACCGTTGAATATTGATCCACCGGGAGGAACCGCAGAAGAGATATCAGAATATAAATCCAGTTTCTCGCGCCACAGTGAATCGAGATACTTGAAGACCATTCCGTAATATCCAGGCAGAGTTCGTAGCGTTAAAGATTTCGCAAATTTGGAGAATTTTATATGAGCTGTGCAGAAGAAGGTGAGTCGTTGAAGTGAACACAGAAGAAATTCAACATCACTGGAGTAGGATGGCCCATGCTGCGCGACATAATTTTGCAGAGTTCCCTTGCGTTCCTTGGTACCGCCCTGGAGGTATGACTTAAGGAGTGCGATGGAATCCAGGTCTTCGGACGTGGATTCTTTGTAAGAGAAAATACAAGGAAGATGATAATGGGTAATTCAATAAGGTGTAGCTAGAATACATGAGCTTTTATACTGTACAATAGCTACTAGAACTTTCTATTTATTAGTAAGATATCAGTAAGCTAACTCGGACAGAATGAACTAGAACGTTTAGCGCCCGAGGCGCTTACTCATGATCCGGGCCGGGATCAATGTCGGCTTGTCAATAATCCAACATTCTTCAATATTTTCCAGATTCGTCAACTATTGGTGATGAGTCAGAGTGAAGAAAAGAGTTGAAAAACTACGCACTAGGTCATGAATAAAATTTGTTTTCCACCATCCTCTCATCATGGTCCCTTCCAACTCGCCGCCCGAATGACCGTTATGGTTGAAGCGCCCAAGGAATCCATTGTACCGCTCGTAGGGATAAGCCCACCACCCATACATCGGGCCCATAGCATAAAATTGGGGTTCCATGTGAAAAGCGAGGTGAAAATACGGAGTTAGATGGCAGTTCATCCGCGCCCAAGACTGTACCGCATTTCCGAGAGCGGCAAAACCACGTTTGACCTCGTTCGGGCTTATTTCGTGTGTGCATAAAATGCGAACCGATGCTGTAAACTCAACGACAGCAGCATAGTGACGTCGCAGGGATCGGATCATCGTGACCTGCTTGACCCGATTTATGTTGGCCTCGGTGGGATTGGGATTATCAGCCATGAGACACTCCAAAAGCCTTTGACGGACCAATTTTTCAGATTTTCTTTGTGCACGCAAGATTTTGGAATTGGCGGCCGACGGGGGTGCATCAATATCAGCAATTTCTCCATCGACCTGCCATGCCGCAAACAGCGCGAGGAAGAGTACAGAGATTTGTGAACGCCATTGGTCCGCTTTCACTGAGCCAGCACCGTGAGATAGCTGAAAAACATCAGCGAAAGAATAAAATCTTATGAGCATACACACTGATGGTGGTAAACGCCCGACAGAAACAGGCCAAATGATCTTTGAAAAGAACTCCTCCATCTTGTCTACACCTCCTCCGTTCAAGAGGCCACTGTTGTATATTATCGTGCGGTTGAGGTGTTTAATCATGGCTGTATATTGTGAAATCAGCGCTTGACGGTTTGATTTTGTAAATGACCCACTGAGCATGATACAGTGCATGGGCTCAATCGAGGATGATTGTGCCGGACGCCAGTCCACCATCTCGTCCATAGACGACCACCGGATGCCACGTTTGCGAAATATATCCTCCGCCACCTCTGGTGTTGCATCACGGGCTCGAAACGCGTACTTGAGGTGACGATCATCGTCACGGAGTTTAAATTCTGCTCATTTAGCGTCCGGAAAAAATATTCGAACCAAATCAGACTTACTGCTTGGATTATAACAGCGAGGCTGAGTGAGTTCATAAAAGTGCATGTAGCAATTTGGGCACATAAAGAATTTCGAGTTGTGACTTGGCAGGCCTGCAGTTTTGCGGCTTGCGGGGAGGTCGGATACGTTTGAGAGAAGCTGTGAATGCGAGATTTGGGGAGTGGGGAAACCGTGCACCCGAAACTCGACACCTGCAAATAACATGATCAGAATGACGAAAGGTAATCCATTGAACAAAATCAAACCATTATATAGTCGCTTCATCGAGTCCACAAACGATATCAGTACCTGGTTCAGTTGTTCAAGAGACGGTTCAAATGGACCCGGGATTGCGATCACTAGAAAACTCTCTTCTCGAAAGAACTGGATCTCGCGGGGATTATTGCAAAGGGTCATATAAAGCGCTCCGGTGGAATGCTTCGAGCCTTTAACGGCCTGGAACCTACAACCACAATTTAGCCCAAGGCCTCCTCTCGGTACATGACTCACCAATCACTATTCATCTGCCAGACTAGCCCGCAGGGTAACGAGACGAAGCGCTGATCCAGCTCTCGTACATCCACATCTTCGACCTTCCAATCGCCGGTACGCCGCCGAATAAGACCCGCACGCATCGCCCGCCATGCCCACCCATCACAGACACTCTTCATCGGTTTGTCTGGATCTTCAAACGCTTCGTATCCCGTCACCTCGTCCAAAGGAGGGACACAGCCAGGTGCATCTCCAGCTGAGCGCCACAGTTGAAGCTGTTTGTATTTTCCGGGACGCATCAGCATGTGTGCTATGGCGCGCTTGGGGTCGACAAAAGGCATAATCTTGACTGGTGTTCGCTTCAGCTTTCCATCGGCCATCCGTTTTGATGTGAATAGGGATCCAGAGCAGTTCGTCTCTCTGCATTTACCGGACTCGTGCAGGTTTGGCAACTCTTCTGGCCGGTGTACCTTCCAGCATACGTCGCAGACGAATAAATAGGTGATGAATCCATCTGTTGAAACACCTAGCCGCTTCTCGACCGTTGCCAAAGTTCGAGCAAAACTTTCCAGCCCAGGAATTTCCAGCTGTGTGGTGCGTCTACCGAAATCCAGCCCAATGAACAAGCCATCCAGCATGAGTCGAGCAGCAGAATGTGTCATGTTCTCGAAGGCGCAACCCACAAAGACACGAATATATCCATTGCGAATGGCTGGGTGGTCATAGAACGCAGGCGGAAGGGGAATCTCGTGAGTTTCAAGATCATCGGGTTCGTCTTCTCTGTGGAATAATGCCGCACGGGTCGCAAATAAAGGATCTTCGGATACGTTTTCGATGATATCATCCAAGTCAGAAGCCACGGAATCCGAATCGCAGGTGGATGAAGTGTCGGAAAAATCCGGGTCAGAGTCAGACGCAGGAAGGAACTGCCTCTGACAGAAGGTCCAGTCTGGGTCTGATTCGGATGCAGAACTCCAGCCAGCATCCTCGCGCGCCGAATCTGCTTGATCCGGATAGAATTCAAAGTCGTCGGTATCGTAGTCGGGTAGGTAGGGTGGAATCAGAGGACATGATGATGATGCCGCATCGCCACCATGATCTGCATCGTCTTCCGGGGATGGGGAAGCAAGCGGAGCAAAAGGGCCGAAGTGGCGAGAAATTGTTGGAGGTAGCGGGATTGGCCGCGGTAGAGGAATCTGGCGCCTTCGATGTGGGTTGTCAGTTGTATGGGGATCTTCATCGTAATGCCGTCGCGCTGTTCCTTTCGTCTGGGATACGCCGAGAGGTCCAGCAGCAGAACACTTGGTGCAGTGACAGTAGACAAGTCTTCGGTCGCCTGACATTGAGTTATCAATCAGACGGGAGAGATGGCGGATGAGATGCAAGAAATGGCACGATTTTGGATTAAGCTTATTCAGCTGTTTACCATTGAATATCGGCAAATTGCTAACAGAAGATACACAGAAGATACATGAGGTATTGTCAACCTGCCAATACACGGCTTATATTCCGTGTATAATCGAAATATTGGCCGATCAATATTCGGTCCAAAGTCCGGTGGACAGACCCAGGCGCAACGTAGAGGACTTTCTTGGCTCAATTTCATCATCGGTGTATCGTATCCGACCTCCACGACCGCTATATCAGCCTGCGGGTCCCTCTCCAGGGTCTTTGTCGTCTGAACTCAAGTACTCATGGGCCCTTTGCTCCCCTCTCTGGTCGGCTCTACCATCCCACTTATACCGCCCCCTGCGGCGTCGCCGGTACCGCGCCGCTTGACGCTGCCGAAGACGTGCACCTTCGCCCGTCCCGATCCATGTATCTCTCTCAAATCTCTGGCTATGTATGACTCAGGCTGAAGGAAAGTCAGTTCTTCCTCTCCGCATCCCAATCTATCAACGCACGCATACATACCTGCGTCGATCACTCTTTATTGCTTGCCCACGCCGCAGCTCATCGAGGAAGGAGCCGGCAGCCCGCACCCAGTGCGTCTTTCGCATATACATATTGCACGTTGGGAACGACCTACTTGTGAAGAATACTGTGACGTACCTATTGCTGTTGTATTCCCCGCCGCTCTGCTACTTTCTGCGCATATGCATCCCCGTCCGGACACCTGGTCGCTCATTTTCACTCGCTCGCTCATTCATTGACACTCATCGCCTTCAATTCGCTTTCGCTCTTTGTCACGCTCTGGATGCACACTGGGCACTTGCGCCACCCTCCCCTAGGCCTCTCCTTCCCCTTAGACTACACACGCAAACACGCAAACACGGGTTCGACAGGTTCCAGGACTCCCAATGCTGCACAAAGCTGACAAGTTTTACCTCTGAGAGCTCTGAAATAGGCTGTGGGTGCACTGCTCGACAGTTGACATCCTCTGGCAAAGTTCAGTAGCGACGAGAGTAAAGTCTACGAAAAATCGTTCTGCGTTGGTGTAAATTCCGAGTCGTGATCCGTAGCGCCGAAGGGCCGACCTGTTCCGGTTGATAGTGACGTGGCAAGGTCCTTGTGTGCTTCTACGACCTCCGTCTCCTCTTTCCCGTTCAGCGCTCATTCCTCGTTCGACGGGGGGATTTTGTCGACACGGTCGCTCTCCTCCTCACTGCTTTCGCTAACGGGCTCACATCGCCGCGCCAAGGCTGCAAAACACGAGCACGCACACAGTCGAAAGGCAGTGCATCACTCTGCTCAGATCTTGAGCGGCCGCAATCGCGCCAATTCGACGCGTCACTGACGCGTCACTAACGCGTCGAGCCCCTAACTTCGTACTTTTGGAGCCTGTTATTGAAGACGCGCACGCGCCGTATCTCGGTCTAGCCACTCAGCGTCCCTCAATTGGATTGCATCCACGAGACTTACGGTCTGCAAACAAGATTGGCGTGTGGAGCAAAACCTGGGCGGAGCGGAAACGCGGATGTCAGACTTGGTTTGAGTGAGTTAAAACGGAGTGAACAGAATTTTGAATACTGTATCTCTAATTCCTCCCGCTCGCTTTTTTTTTCTATAACCGCTCGCTTCTTTCATAAAAATGTCTACTCCTGCTGCTATTGGAACACCTGCCGTGTCTACGGACACCTCAGTCTCCAACAAACCGAAGACGCGAGGAAACGGCAAAGGTGCCTACCCTATCTCGCAGTTTACGTTCGGCAAAAAGGCTGTAGCCCCTACGGCCGATGACGGCGAAGGGATCGCACCGGTGGAGACTCAAGGGTACGTTCGGGACTTTTCGTCGAGCGATGTGCAACCTCTGATGCACCGGGACAGTACCTCGGTGTCTATCTCTGCCCCACCTTCGTCGCGCCAGCTCGTGCAGATGGGTGGGATTCCATCGAGCCCGGCCTTCACTGCTGCTCAGGCGCAGGAGAACGACCTGTTCAACACGGTGGCCCGCGAGAAGTCTATCGCATTGAGGTACGCAGCCCGCGAGCGAGCTCAATTCCCTATGTTTACATTTCGTAGCTCGCAAGCGCGCAAAGATGGTCTCCTTGCGAACGCTTCCCCCATGCCCCCGGTGGGCTTCGCCGTCGCCCCCGCCGGTGCTGCTCGAACTCTATCCCGTACTGCGTCGCTGGCCAATGACTTGGGCGACTCGCCCTCTGCGGATCTCGACGGCGAGGGCGAGGATGACCCTGTGCTCTTCGCTGACTACGCAGAAGTCGCGAAGCACTTCCATTTCGCTTCCGCCTCGTCGCCCAAAGTTGGCCCCCGCGGTGGCGTGCCGAAAAAGGGCGTCGAGGAAAACCCCAAAACCTCTGTGGTCCGCCTCGGAGGCAACCTGCTCCGCCTCGGGGCAGACGCGCTGGTCGTCAAAAAACAGGTGGGATCGATGGAACTGGCACATGTGAACGATATGCGCCGCATTCGCAACGAGCTCCAGCGCATGGAGTCGGAGCTGGCGGGTTTGCGCGATAACGGTGCGATAGGTGGTGTGGCCGACCCTCGCGTGGCCGCTCATGACGTTCGTATCGAACACACCTTATCCGACCTGCGCGCTCTCACCTCCACCCTCTTTGCCGACGACGGCTCCCCTCTTTTTGCTTCCACCCAGGACGTGCAGGGCCTCTGGGAGGCGATGCAGACTGCGCTCGACCTCGTCGACGACCAGATCAAGGAGCTGGTGGCTGAGGGCACGGCCGAGCAGACGGCGGAGCTTCGAGCGCTTCGCGCGAAGGTGGTTGAGTCAGAAGCCGACTTGCTCGTCGTCCGCGCGAAGCTCGCCCAGACTCAGTCCGACGTCGCTCGCCATATCCTGGCGTGCTCTACTGTTGTCGCTCCGTCTGTCACGACCGCTGCGGCCGCCGCACCTACCGTTTTCACCGCCGCACACCCGACAACGTTCACGGTTGGTTCGGGCAAAGGCGTCAAGCGCAAATCCGCGACGGAACTGTCGGGCCCGGCCGGCAAACGCCCCGCGAACGGGAAACCGTCCAAGGCGGCGTTCCACCACTGGGTACGCATGTCGGGTGTTGACGCGCAGATCGGCGCTGTCTCGCTATTCAAACAGCTGCTCGTCGCCGTGTTACCGGGGCACATCATGCCCGACCACTACGTTGACCGTGTCGCGGGCGTCCTATCTGTCGGATTTGAGACTGCCGGTGACGCTACCGTGTTCGTCGATTTATGGACGGGCGCGTATAACACAATGCCGAAGGAACTCAAAGGCGTTAGGGCGACCCATGCTATGGTGGCGGGCCCATCTAACTTCGCTCACCTGGCGGGAAACTAACCGGGGCTGGGAGTCGATTGCGCACGGGTCGTACAGTAGTTCCAGTTAATACCACAATTTCGTTATTATCTTGGAATATACGGGGCCTTCTTTGCGTTAAGCTTTACAGCCCGGAGTTTGAGGATCTACTGCGCCACCATGATATTGTTATTTTGCAAGAAACACACTTACTACCTGAGGATGAAGACTGTCTTGCAGTCCCTCGTGGTTATTATGCTCTCTCAGTTAGTCGAAAACCTTGCGGTTCATGGGAGCGCCAGGGGGGCGGTGTGACTGCTTTCATTAAAAACAATATCAACGCTACAAAAAGCCGGTTATCAACGCCTGATATTTTGGTACTTGATTTCGGTACGTGTTGGATTGTGGGAGCATACATTCTCCCTTCTACCTCGCGTTACAACCACTTCACGGAGACGTCTCCGGAACACAAACTCGACGAGACTCTGACGCTTCTCGCGGCAGCGGATGACACCAAGCATGTCATTCTTGTTCTCGATGCTAATGCTCGGACACAGGGGGAAAAGGCAGGCGGGGATCTCGCCCGTTTATCCTCCGACCAAGTACCTGTTTCAGCAAGAGGGCGGAGAATGCTCTCTACCTGGTCCAGGTCTAATCTTACCATCATAAATGGTACCAATCTTGAGGATGCCTCACCGGGCAGATTCACATCCATTCGCGAGGTCGGTGTTGCCGAAGCAGTGGTAGATTATGCGGTGGTTTCGGCAGCGTTGGTTCCCTTGGTTCAATCGCTGACTGTGGCGCTTCCGGATGATCCAAAAGAGGCCTGGTCAGACCACGTTAGTTTGACTCTGAAACTCGACAGGGCAATACTATGGCACATATACTGTGCAATAATTAAAAAAGACGCAACCTCACCAAATCAGGAAAAAAACACATAGCTTTGCCTGTTCGTGTTGGAAAACTACACAACCTTGGATAGACTGAACGAAAAAAAAAAAACAGCACAAGATGTTGATGAGGTGTCAAAAATACAGAACCTCTGCCCCAGGAAAATATGTAATAGCTTTCACCTGTCTCTGGAGTTGATGAACTTGAATACAGCTGTATGATTCCACCCCGTGGAGGCTGTAGGGGAATGACACTCATCAGGGGCTTAATATGGCACGGATCCCCATCAAACCTAAACAAATCTCGAATTTTTGTGGAGAGTCCTTGCCCGCAGTGTTGTTCATGACTAGTGCCTGAATTCATCCTTTGACTAGTTACTCCCCATCGAACCTCTCAGAAAAATTCAAACTCAACACTTGAAAGCTTAGCTGCCAGGGAAGGTAGGAGACTTGAATGACGACCTTGGAGTCGGGTTGGGGGCTTCCAAACTCACTGCAGCCACTGATATATCTGCTGTGAGTCCTCTTACCAAGAACACAGTCCACTGAGGACGAATGCCATCTGGGAGAGAAGAACAGATGGAGACAAAAACATCGGAAAGTTTGCCGGCTGAAACTCTGCTGATCTTTAAAAATCTTTTTCAAAAGCACCTCCAGCCAGAAGCTAAGTCCCAAGCTGTGTGTTTCTTTTGAAATCTGTGGCATTTGTACGGTTGTGCTCTTTTCGATGCATCGGTTGCGATGATTACATCAAACAGTTAAGTAATGACAATTTCTTCAATTTCAGGTTGTGTTACGTTTCCCCCAGGTGGTGTGTTTTTTCGGGCATTGTCCCATATTTTTTGCACACTATATGGCCCATACAATACTCACAGATGCGCCACAACCTCTCCGTAGAAATGTGCGCGATCCACCGGTCCTCGAACCAGGAGATCCGTACATCGACAAGCTGTGCCAGGACGCAATGGGTAGTAAACAGACACCCGAGGAACTGCTTCGCAGTTTGTACGGGGATGTGTTGGTTGAAACCCAGTTCTCGCACGTATATGTTCAGGGTTCATGTAAGGCCACAGGAACTGAAGCAGCGCGCGCAATTTCGGCGGTTTTCTGGGGGGAAACTTCGACTCGGAATTGTGCACTACCGGTGCCAGGACCTGAACCACCAACGAGCAACCGGGCAGCGGTATATGCGGTGCTTTTGGCTCTGGAATCAGCGGATCCCGAGGTATCTCTGATGATATTCACGGCTTCAGAGTATGTGATTCGTCATGCATGTTACTGGGCTGGTAAAAACTCACAGCTGGGATGGAGTTGCGCAAACGGTGATCTGCTGAGAGACCTGACTACGTTGCTGTCTAAACGGGCTGCTCCGACGCGCTTCACGAGACTTGAACATGGAGCGGATAATGCACGAGCGAAGATGACAAAAGCGTTGGCGCAGAAGGGGCTGCTCGGGGTCGAGATCGTTCCTGCCTATAGCCCGCTGGAACCGAGTCTTCCAAGTGCCAACAGTGTTGAAACACGCAGTACAATAAGGGATGTTCTGAAAGTGTCGACGTCATTGCCTGAACTCGCTGTTGCAAAAGAAAACAAGTGGAGGACACAGCCAGAGCTTGAAACCGTCGAGGAAGGGAACCCCGAGCATCACCGTGGTCGTGTCAAAGTCCGGTTGTTACAAAAGTCGTTGCGGGACAAGATCTTTGATTGTAAAGATGCGGGTTCATTCTGGCGCGTCCTACGTGGTTGGACCGATCCTCGGCCAAAACCAGTACAAGTGTCGTTAGATGACCTCACTGGAGAGTTCAAGAAGCGAATGAATGAGCCAGTTGAGGTCCCGGCTTCATTCAACAAAGATCAGTTGAATGCAAGTGCGGAATTGTTCACGGCCATGTCACGGACCAACGAAGATAAAACACCATTGAAAAGCTTCTCGCGCACGCTGACCTTGGAGGACGTTGAGTGGGGTAAACGCCAGATAATGAAGCACCTTGGGACATCGGCCGGGGTTGATGATTTCTCCTACGGTGACATCATGGCAATTCCCAACCCGGTACTGCGAAATCTCTTGCAGGAAATTGTTGACAAGAAGATTTTTCCATCCCTATGGCTAGCCGCTATTGTAGCCGCCATTCTGAAGGCGGGAAAAGACCCCACAAAACCAGAAAGCTATCGGCTGGTGGTTCTCGAATGTTGCTTGTTGAAATTTTTGACGTTGATCATCGACCGCCGGATAAAGGAGTACTCTGCGAGTGCCAATCTTATTCCTGCCACGCAGAACGGTTTCCGCCCGAATCACCGAACCAACAACAACCCGTTGATGTTGCGCTTCATGGCAGACAGAGCGGCGGCGGAGGGCAAAGTTCTGTATGTGGCAGTGGTTGATCTCAAAAATGCGTTTCCGGCAGTCAATCGCAATGTCCTGTTCTTGACTCTCAATTCTATGGGTGTTGCTGGAGACTTAATTGACCTTGTCATGCTGCTGTATGACAAGATGCAATACATGGTGCGAGTCAATAAGGAACTATCCGAGAGCTTCCTTTCGTTGATAGGAGTGTTGACTGGTGACTCGGGTTCTCCGCAGTTGTGGAATTTACTCCTGGCTAAGTTCTGTTTACCTCATCACCCGGGCGACATTTTGTTGAACGGGAAATCTGTTCCGAAACTGGAGCATGCGGATGACTTGATGATTCTGTCGGGTTCCGGTTACGGGTTCCAAGCGAAACTGAATGGGACTGGAACACATATGGGCGACATAGGTTGCGAGATCCAAGAGACCAAGTGTCGATGGGGAGCGATTGGTATCAAGCCCAGCGCGCCACAAGAATTCTTCTTGGATGGCAAGCTGTTAAAAGAGGCTACTGAATTTCAATATGTCGGAATTTGGCACGATCTCACGGGGAAAGATATGTACTCAAAACATCACAAGACATCGCTTGCAAAGGCAGAGAGCATGGCGAATGCATGTCTTGCCGTTAATCGCATGGTTGGAGGTCTTTCCGTGTGGGATGCCAGAACACTATATATGGCGCGCGTCGATCCGTACCTCATATCTGCAGCCGATATCTGCCCTGATACTGTCAAAGCTCGTCGAATTGAGTGCGAGGCAATCCAGAACCACTATTTACGGCGGATGCTCGGACTGACAGAGCGAAGCCTAATAGCTGTGCTCTTTTCTGAAACCGGGTTGGAGCCTATATCATACCGAAGGGCTAGTCTTCTGCTCAAAAACTTACGGCACTTGTCAGATCTTGGCGAGGATCGTCTTGTAAAAGACGGCCTCTTGGACTCCTTGGACTTGGCCCGTCAATTGAAAATGTCGTGGATCAACGACATTGTTATCGTGTTGTCTAACTTGCCGATTCCGGTTTATTGGACCGTGAGCGCAGCAAATGCGATTGAGTTGAAGGCAATAGACGGGCTCCTTGCAGATGTTAAGCATTCCATGGAGACTTGCGTGCAAGCAGAGTTAAGAGCATATTCACGAACCCGTGATTTACTGCCCGATCGCGTCGTGATGTTCCAGGGAAAATGGGAGCACAAAGTGCTTGCATTCCGAGCGTATCTACGCGTCCGGAACAGCAAACATAGACTCGCTTTAACTCACGCAGTGCTATCTGGTCATTCACTCGCAATGGAACGAATGAGATGGGCCGAGCGTTATAAGGATCAAGTACCGAAGAAATGGAGATTATGTCGATTCTGTCGAGACCACTTGGAGGACGCTATTCACGCGATGTTCATGTGCACGCATGATCCTCTCATTCCAATTCGCAATGCTTTTTACGACAAACTGTTCCAAACCCTTCCCGAGCTTCGTGGCGTCTATACAGATCCAGGTCTGTTCTTCAAAGATCTCCTCGTAAAAGAGGAGATTCTTGCTCTGCTGGCTAAATTGGCCTACGATTCTTTCGAGGTCTTTTATGCAGAGCCTATGCTGGTAATAAACCCGGCATTATACCACCCCCATTAAACGGTTGAATTGTAGTCCTAGGCCGACCTTTCAACACGGATTTTTCTTTTCTTTTACTATTTCCTCTCTCTTACTTTTTATTTTCTGTAGTTAGTTTGCATGCGGGCCCAGAGGGACTGTTGAGGCGACGGTTGTTGGATGAATCCTGGTTGTCGGGGAGTCAAGATCTATCCCGAAGAATTGGGTGCGATCACCCACGAGGTTTTACTTGGCAACCAGCCTGCTCTTGTCCGAGCCAGGCCGGGGATATCATTTTGCGACTTAGCCTTTCCGCCCCCCGCTGGTAGTGCGTGTGCTCTGTGTATGGATACATGACTTTTTAGCCTACATAGGTTATGATGTCTTACATAGTAGACTGGCTGTTCCAATTTTGGGACCGTGTCAGTATAATTTACTTCCTTCCTTCCTTCCTTCCCAAATGCTCAAGGCTTAAGCCCGATCCCCGACACGGTGCGCTTCCTTCTTTTCTTCCTGATTCCTTTCTGCTCATAAGATTCGATTTGGGACGGAGCAAATGCAGATGAATATCATCATACCGATGTCGCGGAGAATCCGAGGGAGAAAAAAACATTACATAAAGATTAAAGATATTATGGTTGGTCGACTTGAAACTCGAAGTACATCACATTCTCTCAAATCTCTCGCTACTCTTATCTCCATGGCCACCCAGCCCACCAGGTCACCTATCGTTTCTCTGAATTCTGTGGTTGACGAGTCTGAGCTCAGTGCAATTGCTCGGAAATTTAAATTCTCATTCCTCATTCACTCCCTCCTCCGTTCGTGTTCGTCCTCTCCATTTCGATATTCGCTCGCTAATTCATTTGATGATATCCGGTTCATGCCCATATCCGATTCATGCTGATAACAAGATTCATCTTTGATACAAGAAACTCCTTCAATTCCAGAACCTCAAGTTTCAAACACGGCGATGTACACCGAGTCGCCGCCCGTTGCTCCGCGCGCTGACAGCTCCCCAGATACATATTACTGGGCCTCGTTCCGGCAGCGCTTCGGCACGGTGATCGTGAACACCTGCAGTAAACCCGGCGGGTCGACGCGGTGGAGATCCGGTGAGTAGTTTCTGCACATATCTCTTACTTGGTCTTTTAAATTATGTTGTTCTTTATTTTGAATCACACAGCTGTTCAAGCTGATCCCTGACTGTACCACTGGCTGAAACTTCCTCAGTGCGAAGTTCGAACGGACACATGTATTTGCTGGACGCGTTAATTCTCCTTGAGGAGTTAATTTTGCTTGAGGATACGGCGTGTTGAAATGATAAGCGAGGAGGGCGAGATTATATGGAGAGGAGGTAGGATTGCAATAGCACTATTGGTGAAGAGACCTGCTTTAAAGCAATCAGATGCTCAAGCAGTAAAATACTACAGGCTTCAAACAGGCTTATATACTACTGGGAAATGTAACTAGAATATTCTACGTGTACAAGGCAAGCCTGCGCTTCGCTCCGGCAGTGAGTTACATAAAGATGAAAACAATGATATTATATTCATACATTCGTGTTACATGAGTAAATGTTGGAAGAAAGAGTAGTTTAGAGATACTTGACTTGACACAAATCATTTGAAATGGAAGTCTGTATGTACCTCGAGTGTGAATCCAAAGATCAGATTGCGAACGGCCGCGCTCCAGAGCATGAATGGGAAGGACGGAGGGAAATAAGCAATAATCTGCATATGTTTGATGCCCAGCAAATGGCTCACAATCTGGGAATTTTGAAAGCCGCTACGTCCGTCGAGAATGACCACCGTACAGATGATTGACCGGAGAGGTATCCAGACGGCAATAGGTATTGATGCAAGTTGGGCCAACGGTTTTACGGTTTTTAAATTTCAATCAAGCGCAGCAGAACCAGAAACGGAAACCAGCAGCTGCCAACGGCCTTGTTTTCCGCAGCAGATGGAGCATTTGGCGCGGTTGTATGGCTGTAATACTGTAAAAATATTACTTGTGTTTGAAAAAGTGCACACCCCTCATTTGTTGAAAGAAAAGTAGCAACCTTGATGGCTTTAATCAAAAAAGTACCAACCAATGATTGAATAGAAGAAAAGTTGCACCGCTGGAGGTCTAAGCCTGATACTCTATCCAAATCATGCAAATGGGTCAGACATCCCCAGGTGGGTATCCAATCTCATCAGTTTGCCCTCGAGGCCAAAGGATCAACAGGTTTGAGCTTAGACTACTTAGTTCCCCTGTTATTCACTTCCCACAGTCTATGTGTTTCAGAGTCAACAGGAACAACCCGAACAAAGTTTAGCGGATAGAAATGGAACTGTGGACCTAGGGCACGGTGAGACTGCATCAACAGGGATGGCCAATCCTGTTTCACAGATCCATCACTATTTGAAGGAATGGGATATCCGGCCAGTGGAAGGGAAGATATAAAATCCAGGGTGCAGAGGAGAAGCGTTTTGCATGTGTGCCAGAATCCATATCGGGATTCCGATTATGGTGTAGCGATGAACAATCCAGCCTAACAGGGTTAAAGGGTCTCATGATCCCAGGGCTACCAGTCACCCGGTCAACTTTTTTCTTTCGAAATGTAAACCTGCTCATTTTTTTCGCTATACAGTTTGAGCCAGAGACTTTTTGATGTTAAAAACAGGTTGTTACAAAGTGGAATTATTTTACACTATTACAGCCATACGGTTGGAGTTGCGGAATCCAGATTTAATGAACAGCATTGGGTACAGCAGCTAAATGAAGGGGAGGGGAAAGATGAGTTAGTACTGCGTCGCTGCTGCATTTAAGCGCAACAGAAGCGCCGAAAGCCGCAGTTCAATAGCTGTTGTCTATTGCACCCCGCTGCGGCGCAGTTGATGAGAAGACCACGAGGCACGCTACTCTGCCTATACTATCCAAGCTGGTCGCAATAGCTGTTGAAGCAAATCCTAAAGCAGTCAAAAAATGACACGTAGCAAACACGTAGCGGAAAAATGTATCGTAAGAGACACGTCAAAGACACCCAAGAGACACGTATCGCGCAATTTAGCCAGGACAGGAAAAGGAAGCTCCTGCGCACTGAATGGGGGAAAGAACAGTCCGCAGCGGGAGCTGGATCTGTACAGTGTGGACGAAGGTTGCAGGAAGAGAGAGAATCGAATGGAGGTAGATCTGATGCAGTGCACCACAAATAAGCGTCAACGAACGAGCCTGTAAAGATTAAGAGAACGAATAATCTACTTCAACGTTCGGGGTTACTAATCCAATCGGCCATCAGCCCGAAGGCCGAGCTGTCAATATCACGATTCACAACACGGCGAACCAGTCTAACTGGCCTTCGATTTTGCCGACAAGTGTACAGATGCGTGTATCACTGCGTTCCGGGCCCCCGTAGTCACATGTTAACCACGTGTACCTACGGCATTCTACGTATGCCGACATGCCTCTACGGGATGTGTCTACGGCACATCGGAGCGTTTTGCTCCGAGGTTCGTCTTCGGCATTCTACGTCACGTAGTCACATCAATTCCACATTAGGCTACGCTTGCCGATGTGTGTCTACATGCCGTAGAATAACCTCGCGGCGGCGCTCATTCCGTTTTTCGTTTTTCGTCTCAAGCCTCGCCTGTATGAAAAAATTGGGCAATTCAGAGTGACATGCATCTACGCCAATGGCTACCTAGGTCTACATGGGTCTACCCGATGTAGACCCATGTAGACGTAGGTAGGCCAGTATAGAAGAACCTGTAGTCATATACATGTGAGTACATCTTTGTGTACGGACGTAGCCTACCCCTTTGTCTACAAGGGGCCGGAACGCAGTGTATGTATGGCGGGAGCATTGAGAACCGCGGAGCCCCTCCAGATAGTAATCAGTATCGGTGCTGACGAGTCACTGGATGTTTTGCTTTACGACGACGTCGCTCATTTATTTGAGCCAGTCTGTCAAATGGCGGCATCTAAGTATCAATTCCCCATCTGTACCTTCCAACCCACCCTTGATCTTCTAGTCCTTCGCATTGTTCAAGTACGCACAACGGGCTACAAACTCGGTACGGTAGGGAAATATTACATCCGTGCAAGAACGTCCACGAAATCAATATGCCGGTTTCCCTAGACTGCCTCGACAATTATTTTGGGCTGTAATTCACGAGGCGCGGCTATCGGTGGATCTGGCCCAGAAAATACAGTCTGCTTATGACCTGTTGTACTTAACTTCGCTTTTTTGATCCAACCGTCGATCTTAGTATGCAACAACCTTCAAGATTTTTTTCAAATCCATTTTCAAAACCCTGAGGGCAGATCACATAACTACTTGCTTGAAAAATATTCACTGCCTTTGGAGAAGTCCCTGGATAATGGCATTATTGAAGTGGGATATAGAGACCCGGTGGTGAAATATATCACGTCCGCTGCGTTCGGAGCGGAAGTTCCCCTTTCAACTTTGTTCCGGGTCCTTAGAGATTTGAAAGCTTCACCTTTTGATTGTGAATCCGAATTGCCGATCTCTTAGCATGCAATGAGACCCATTTTTTCTTTTTTCCATCTATTGGAAGCCCTCAGCGCACACGTAGTACATACTTGGTGGGAACGTAGGCACTGCTGGCGCCACCAATGACAAACCTTGATGTTCTCAAATCCTACAGCCACTCCCAGCAATGCAGATGTAAATGTGTATGCCAGATTGAAAATACAGACCCAATGGTGAAATGAATCACCTCCGCCTCGAATATAAGGCCATCTGTTTGGATTCTGGCGGAAGTCACTCGTTCAACTCGGGTCCCGGTCCTGCATCTGTCTCTGTGGGGTTTTTTCTTTTTCTTCTCCTTTAACGGTATTGTTCGGTTTTGAGTACCAGTCTCATCGCTTCATTTTGAGCGCCGATATATTGTACTCCTCCTCCGATGCAATACCCGGTTCGACCCAGGAAATATTCCGCCTGCGGTAGACTTCCCTCGAGTCCCTCGACGATCATTTGGCTCCATTTCTCTGAATCCGGCTATCTATGAATAGAACAGTTGGACGTGTCTGTTCTAGCGGCAGTCGCCCGTTAAAGTCGGGTCGGGGTCCTGGAATCGTGGTAGCAAAAATTTGCAACTTTGAATCGTAACTTAAACTTGGATTTGGACTCACTCATCCCCCCAACCCACGAAACAGAATCTACTTCGCGACCGAAACTCACAGCGGCCGATGGTTTGAGAAGTAAGTAAACTCCTCAAGAAGCCTTCAGGATAAAGAAGCCAATGGGACTGTGCATAGCGACCCGGTGGTGAATTGAATCACGTGCGCTTTGGATGCTGCCTTCCACATCGTGGCGCCAGCGGAAGGTGCCCGTTCAAGTCGGGTCCGGGTCCTACTTTCTTGTCACTGCCACTTTTTTTGGCTCGGAATTGTCGATCTCTTAGCATGCCTTGAGACTGAATTATTTTCTCGGATGCATTGGAAAGGCTGAACGCAGGCAGTAAGTATCTGGTAAAAAAATATTCACTGCTTCTAGAGAAATAAAACCTCACGAAGCATCCTGGAGTTCATGGCATAGAGACCTTGTGGTGCGCTGCATCATAGCCGATTCGAATGCATGAAGCTTGTCTGAAGTCTCAGTGAAAGATCATGATTTCCGCTGAAGTCGGGTTCGGGTCATTTGCTATGCTGCTTGCTATGCTGCTGCTTCACTTTTGCCTTACTTCTTGTGCTTAGATCTGTTCTGGGGCAAGGGAAACAACAGCATTACTGTATTTTTCAATCAGATCGACACGGGGTGTGACGCGTGACCTACTGGGACCATTTCGACAATTCGATACCACCGAAATTTTGGCGTGACCACTGGAAAATTTTCGAAAATTTCAATGCGAAAATTCGTTTTTGGTGGTTTTGGGGGGATTTTGCCCTGCGTGATGCGAATTTTAGGTTCGATAAAGGCCTGAGTGACGCGTGACATCGACCAAAATTCGATATCGATACGGTGGTGCGTGACGCGTGACTATCGATCTGAATGAAAAAATACAGTATATTGTGGGGATGGAGGGCTGGTACTAGCCAGCTCCAGGTCATAGAGACGATGGGGATGCCGAAGCTGAACCCCCAGCGGATCTACTATGCTGTTGTTTATAAATACGAGTCAGTACGGTTAACGAATAAAAAGGAAACTCAAAAAATAACGGTGCGGGTGGGTGGGTGAAAGTTTGTTGGATGTTCGAATTTTGTAGCAGTGAGTGTCGATAGTCGGAGTGCAGGTGGACGTCGAGAGGAGAAGGCACACCGCCACCTGCCACTCCTCTGTCACAAGACAACGTATCGGCATCGGCATGCCCTGCCGATACTCCCATATTTCTTTTTCCGAATCAGTACACACTCAATTCTTTTTTCAACATCGGTCAACTTGGATGTCTCTACGTCCCCTTGGGCTCCACGCAAAAACTGCTGGACACGTTCGAACTTGGTTGAATCAATGCCAGTCTTTTGATCCGTGTTTTTGATCAGTGAGTGATGTGATCACCGCCCTCTTCTTCTTTCCTTTCTACTTCGATGTCGCCTCTGCGCCCCGCCTTGCCATGCTGTAGTGCGCACAGTCCAACGACGGATCGACTAATACACGAAAGGATTCAATGCCCAGGACCATCGTCCCGCTCGTGTTTCCGGAATCCGTTTACTGGATCTTGCCCCACACCCCGTCGCGTAGCCGGTCCCGATCCGTGTCCTTGTTCATGTCCGTGTCTGCACACGTTCTGCTTTTGCTTTAACTTTCCCCTTCACTTTCGCTCTTCGCCACTCCTGACTCACCCGCCCACTTCAAGCTTGCTTGCTTATATTCGCCGCCGCTCTTCGCCGCGCTGCAGATGCAAAGACACCAGGCTCTGAGTCCTGGGCCCATGCAAGCCGAGGCTGAGGCTGACGCACCTACGATTCCGATTGCGTCCATCATGTGCGACGCACGACCCCCGATTCCCGAATTAGGGATTCGAACAAATTCGAATGGATGTCGTGCAGAAGGGCAAAGCATAGATATTTTCCCGGTATTGAACTCTCCAAGTACGTCGAATTCTCCCACATCTTTGCTCTCACCACGCGGTTCCTGGCATCTTGCTCACCTGTCTTACCACAGATCATCTTCAAGTCCTGAATCCCAACTTGCTCACGTCACGTCCGACGGTGTGGTTGCAAGTTGCTCCAATCGTCTTTCATTCCCTCTTCCCTCCTTCGCCTTCGCGTTTCATCTTTCGTTGCTATCCCTCCTCCGCTTTTCTTTCATTCCCTCTCGCATTTGCTTTTGCGTTCGCGCTTGCACTCGGGCTCGATTCAGTACTCGATTTCCCTCACGATTCCGCTCCCCCTCGCGATAAATCTTGATTCATTTGTCCCCACTCAAGATCCTCAGGTCCTCCCCGACGATCAGACGGGGACTCTGCTCTGCCAAGTCTGTTTTCGAGTCTTGTGCATCCTCGCTTCCACCCGCTTACATCTCGACATTGGCGCGCGCACAGTACAGGTAGCATTATGATTTCTTCTTCCTTGAACTGTGCTGATTCCCCTCAGGCCCCTATCAATACTGCCCTACAGGAGCGTTAATTCAATATGAAGACACATATTCTGAAGTTCAGATAAAGGGCCGGCGGTGAAACCGAGCATGTGGAATACCTGAAGTTGCCGGTTCAACCGGTCAAGTCGCTCGTTCAAGTCGGGCCCGGCCCGTGGGAATGCATGTTCGAGGTTTCGTTCTTCTTTGTGGCGTGAAAGAATCACTTCGTGACTATCCATTTTTCTATTTCAGCCAGTCTCCAGTCGCTGGCACCCAAGTATCACTTCCGCGCGTCCACGTCCTTTATCCAGCATCCCACTCACTATCTCCTCAAATCCAGAGAAGGCGTCAACTTACGGATGTACACTGGATTCAAATTGAAGACCTGATGGTGAAATGTATCACGCTCGTCCTCTAGAATTCCGGTGGAAGTCACCCGTTCAACTCGGGTTTGGGTCATAATTCGTCCACATCTTTTTATCTCCCTTTGAGAATTCCGCATCCAATCCCTTCAATGAGATTCGTTCGCACCTCCAGCCACTTGTTTGTTTGCACTATTTTCCGGCTCCGGTTCATTGCTGGATCCTTACAACGAGCGTCATGTCATGTTCAGTTCCGCGTCGCGCTGGGAGCCTCTATCAAACTTGGTAGCGGGAACAAGCTATCAAACCTGGTAGCGGGAATATTCTACCCGTTCAAGTCGGGTCTGCGTCTTGGGCTCGTCGTAGATATTTTTGCCGCATTCGTTCAAATCGGGTTCAGTTCATCACGACGCATTGCGGATGTTTTCTTTCTTGCGGCGTCGACGATTGGTTTACTCGCGAGTCCTCCCTCACTCATTGTAGCCAGCCTCAAATAACAGTGGATTATAGGCACCGGCGTATCAATCATGCCTTCCACGTCGCCTCTATAAAACCTCATCATCCGCTAGTCGTAGCATCGAGACAAAATCTGCTTATAGATGTACGTTTGCTTGAAGGTACCGATCCAATGGTGAAACACATCACATCCGCTTTGATAGTAAGGGCGAGCCTGTCGATTCCTGGCGGAAGTCACTCGGGTTTGGGTCATACGGGGAATTTTATCGGCTTTTTTTCGGTCCCCTTTCCGGGTCCTTTCCAATCATTCATCCCTTTTTATTCTGAGCATTCAATCATTTGCATCATCTCTCGGGCCATATTCAGTTACTTCAGTTACTTACTATGAGCCTCATGGTCAATTCGGCGTAGCACAAGGAGCTTAAAATCCAGGATAGTACTGGAGATTCTACCTTATACTAATAGCAATGTTCGAGAGTAAGTATGCAGCCTTCACCGGACTGCCCCGACGATCGTTCTCTTCTGAAATTCGCAAGACGGGGCTCTCGATGTGTATTTGGGTAGAAGTGCAGACCCGGTGGTGAAATGAAACACATCCGGTTTGAATCGTCAGAGCGACGTCCAATGCGGTGGAAGATACCCGTTCAATTCGGGTCCGGGTCACGATCATTCCACTTTGAGTATTTTCCTTTTCTTCTGTGTGCCCTTTCATATGCATCCCATTTTCACAGGATCGGAACCCTCACAAGGGGATCCAACGATAAGAAAAAATGATATCACCTACAAATTTATTTTTTCAGCGGAATCGGGCCTCAACTAACTAACTACCGTGGGAATCTCGCTTATATAAGCCTCAATTTCGCCAAGAGCGGATTTTTTTCTAGCCAGAGGCTGTCAGAGTGCATGTCGGCATCTATTCCGACTGTTAAACTGGAAGTTTGTGCCGTGTTGAAGGAAAAGACTTTCACAAAAGTCCAGACCATTTCGGACATCACATGATAAATTCCTTCTTTTGGACACATCAAATCTCTGATAAGGCCTGATATGGGAATTCAAAAGGCCCTCCGGGCACCCCTGGTACTTGTGCTCCAGACACCCTGCAGACTTCTTGGAACTTTTCTGTGAACACGGAACCTCCAAGTTGAGGTTTTCGCACGGTCCAATAATGTAAGGGAGAGGCAGACACGGGCAACGGGGCCCAGACATGTGAACACTGTGTTGATGGAATCAATCAAAACATCCCATAAACAGTAGTGGTGTGATGGGAAGAGGGAGAAAGCAGGATGGGCGGACCCGGGCAACGGGGCCCAGGCTCTCCCATCGTCCATTGATGTAATCGATCAATAACATCCGGAAATGGTAATGGTATGATGGGGACGGCGGGAAAGCAGGATGGAAGGACCTGGGCACTGGAGTCCAGGCTTTTTGATAGGCCTTTGATGGGGTCGATCAATGGTACCTATAAATGGTAATGGTGTGATGGGGAGAGGAAGAAAGCAGGATGGACCGCCCAGGCTGAAAGTGCCTTGATGGAATCAATCAAAAGTACCCATAAACGGTAATGGCATGATGGGTTGTCCGCATTTGAAATCTCCAGACCTGGTACTGTATACTAGTACCAGGAATAATCTTTCATGTTGCAACTTCACGACGGCTTCACCAAAAACCACGGGACAAGCATATTCGTGTTCAGTGGCACAAATTACATCAAGTTAGGACGGGTTTCGAAATACAGCAGAAGTGGACCCCCTTGAACCCTCATCGCAATTTTTGAAGGCTCCATCCATCCGGAACACATATACAACTGCGTCCCAATAGTTGTCGAGAAGCCAATATTATGCACACACTCCCATCCTATCAAGCGCAGAGATTCCTTCTGCGCTTCATCTTGATCCAACATCCCTGAGGCTACCTCGTCTCACTCTCCGAGTCTTTGAACAAGTCTCAGAGTTTCCTGAATTTAAACCGGTTTCAGCCCATTCCCAACGCCCGCCGACGCCTAGGGGTTCCGCGGTGCCATGGAATTAATCATTGTTTCGCCGGCCTGTCGTCCCTACGCAAAGCTGTCGGACGCGTTCGATGAATCAACGGCCCATCGGGCCAGCACGTGGCCGCGTTTTGATCCGCGACTCCGCAAATCGGCTGTGATGCCATCATCGGTCTTTCCCTCTCTCAGCTGATACACGACTGCCCCACGATATATGACGATTTACGTCAAGATTTAGGTGACGCAGGAGGATCTCCCAAGTAAATCAGTTTGACGCGGCACCGTTTCTATCCTAGGTTCTACTTGGATTCCGATTGTTTTGCATTCCGCGGCCATCAGGTGTACTTCTTTATTCACATTCATTGGGAACTTGGTGTTAGCGGTTCAACCGTACCAGTCGCTCGTTCAAGTCGTGACTGGCTCATGTGATGCAAGACTCGTTCTTTTTTCTTCTTGTGGTTTCCAAATATCGTTTTAGGCCGAACGCTCCCTCGTTGATTCTAGGCAGCCTTCCGATGCCGCCAAACGGGTGCCCCCGGGATGTAAACCTGCACGTCCAGGTCACCTCTGATATCCAACACCCAATATCTCCTCAAGGGCGCGGCATCAAGACGAGACCCCCTACAGACGTACGTTGCTTCACAAAGCAGACCCAATGGTGAAAGGCATCACGTCCGATTTGAATTTCAGGGCTGATTTCATCGTTGAGCAAAACTCTGGCGGGAGTCACCCGTTCAACTCGGGTTTGGGTCATTAGAAAGCGGCGATTCCTTTTTCTTTTTCCTGTCCCGTTCAGTTTCGTCAATCCCAATCACTCCTTTGCATCATTTTTCAGGAATTCTCCGCAACGAGATTCGTGTTCAATTCTGCCTTGGCAATGAGCTTCAAACCCCCCTCTCGACGTTCACTTTGCTTCGCCGCGAGAGGCTGCTATTAGTCCATATGGGGGAGAAATAAACACTCGGTGGTGAAATGAATCACGTCCGCTTCGAATACTCCGTTTCATATTGACGCGTCAGCGAAAGTTATCCGTTCAATTCGGGTCTGGGTCCTATGGCTCTTGTGATGCTTTTTTGACTCTGAGTTGTCGATCTCTTAGCAAGCAACGACCATCAATTATAATTCACATCCGTTGAAAGCCTGAGCGCAGATCAAGTAAGTAAGTACTTGATGAAAAAAAACTTTCAATCCTTTGTGAGAAGCCAATATTCACTCCGGATTCCGCAATGTACACAGATAAAAAGCGCAATGGGACGGTGTATACAGCCCCGATGGTGAAATGAATCATGTCTGCCTTGTTTGTGCTTTGGGAGAATGAAAGGACTGCGGAAGTCACCCGTTCAACTCGGGTCTGGGTCATACGAGGATGAGAAGCATCTTTTATGTTATAACGACGGTGGGCTCCATCCCGCACACAGATACGGCCAACGATGGCGCGGCTCCAACCCCACCTCCAAGCCCTGGTTTCAATCTATTCAAATCACCCTCAAACCACACATACATGTACATACATACAGTACTATGATCCCACGCAGTTCCGCTTCGCAAAGAACATAACAATCACCACGCTTGTTTTCTTGCGGGCCGCTGGACCCTACGCAAACTCTACTTGCCGACGCGTTCCAATCCAATTCCAATCTCGACTGATGTCACGCACGTGGGCGTGTTTTGATCCGCACACCAGCGGTGATGCCATCATCGCTCTTTTGCTTCCTGCGTCGATGTCTCCTCCGTTCTCTTCACCAAGCTGTAGCGTGTGCACCCCAACGACGACTCGAACTTAGTGGAATCACTGCCCCGCTATTGACGTCGTATCCGACCTCCCGACTGCCTCCCTTTTTCTTGTACCGTTCTCGCTCTATGCTGAAACGCCCGCCCCGTCTGACTTGTTGTTGTCTGAACTCACCAGCCGTTTCACTTCCTCTGGCTCCTCCCTGCTCAGCGCTACCATCATCCGTCTGGGGACCGCGTCGGCATCCAAGCTCTAACTGCGGCACTGGACGCTTGTGCACTTGGTGCGGCCTGTAATGTATCTCTTCCACATTTCTCAGTGGCTATGACTTAGGCTGCATGCAAATCCGACCTCTTTCCCGCGTGCGTACTGTCATGAGTCGTAACTCGCCCTCCGAGTCCCAATTCATCATGCCCACGTACATAACCGCGTATTGCTCGCCAATGCCGCAGTTCGTCGAGGAAGGAAGGGGCACCCGCCGTGTCATATATTGACGTGCTCCTGCTGTCTCGCTGCGTGTATCCTTGCGTCGCAACAACACGATGTCGTGGCTTCCTGAGGTCGATCTAGCAAGGCACGTATGTACTTACTTCCTTCTCCCCTCTTCCGTTCTGCTACGCTCGCCGAACTCGCATCTGGGTCGTCAATGCATCAACACCAATGCCCGTACCCCATCCCCATCCCAGCGATAAGTTTGCCTTCGCCTTCTCCGCCGCCCGCGCTGCACACCTGCCCCGGGCCTTCGACGACACCAATTAACGCCCGTGGCGTGCACCATGGCTACTCTGCAAAGTTTGTGTCCGCACTCGTCTGCTTTCGGTCGCTCACTCGCACATTGCCCGCTTCCTTGTTTGTCTTCGCCGCGCTCTTAATCCACACATCTGCACATGGGCATCCCTGCAGATGAAAACATGCCTTTGAGTCCCGCGCCACACGCCGAGGCTGATACCTGAAGGCTGAAGGCCGACCCTATTAGTATGTACGATTCACGATTCCGATTCCGAAATACCACTGCATTTGATTCCGATTCCGTTCGGGTCCGAAACGATACGGGCTGCTCCTGCTCGTTTCCATTTATGAACGAATTCGAACGAACATGAACAAATGCGGATGAATGTCGTTCAGAATTCGAGGCGGGAAACATAAAATGTTTGATCTGCTCGGTATCAATCATTAAGTACTGCCTGTTGGTGCCGGTGTTGAACGCTGAATGGTGAGCCTCAAAACTCGAAGTACGTTACCCCAAATTTCAGCTCTCCCACCTGTCTTGCTCACCACGTTTCCCACATAGCTCACATCATCAGGTCCCTTTCCTGAATCCCAGCTCGCGCCCGACAGACAGTGCAGTTTCTCTACTTAGCATTCATAATCAATTCCCTTCTTAGGCTTTGTGTTTGTGTAAATCCGCGCCCCGATTCAAGATAATTCTTTGTTTTAGATTCCGATTCCACTCCAACTCCAAACTCCAACTCCCGGCTCAAGTCCAATCACGCGCACGCATGCTCGCCGATCACGACCCCTTGCGCGTCCGTTTTATTATTTATTCCTTTGCTCTCAGAAGTTCGCTCTCCCCCACATTCATAGTAAGTCAGACGTGCTGAAGATGAATAGTAAGGACGAATAGTAAGAGGTATACAGCAAGTGTAGGGTATGTGCTCATGGTATACGAGATGTAAGTAAGACTAAATATTGGACTGTAATCGCGAAGTAATTGAGACGGGGAAGAAAATCATCAATGTCGTGAGTCGCATTCTAGTAGTGCATAGACCGGAAATTACCGTATCCCCGCTGCCCGAATCGTTTCTAGGTTAAATTACTGGACGTCGAACTTCAGCGCCTGTAAGTGCCTCCTGTCAATGCATTCCCAACCAATGGTTGAAAACGTACGGCTCGACTAAGCAACGGGCTGGTTGCCAGATAGTCTGCGACATCGCCGGTGTATGACAGACTGCCCCCGGGTTGCCCACCTCGAAAGACCGCGAAGGTGGCAGGCTTCGCTGTGGCCAATGTTAGAACAGCAGCGATATCTATGGCAAGCATAATACGTACTGCCGTCCGGGTTGGTCCAGTGAGACTTGATTTCTCCGGTGCTCGGGACGACAGTGAACTAGCCACAGAATTAGCAAAAGGGGCTCATTGAGAGTGGTGTGCCACGCACAGCGTTGGCGACACCATACATGGGACCGCTATGGCTGGGACCTGGGTTATAGTACGGTGGTGGAGTGGTGTCGTCACTTTGCGGGAACGAGCCACTCATAACGTAACTAGATGAAGTGTCAGTTTATATTAAAATGGGTTGTGACTAGTCGAACATTTTTAATCCCGGTCCTAACGTCGCCTGACTTGCAACCTCGGCAGCAGAAGCCCCCCTAGCCGAAACCGAAAGCCACAGACAGAGATGACGAGTGGGGGCCTGAACCAGTTCCGGTGAGCAGCCAGAATTTCACTGAAATGAACACATACCCGTCCCAGAAGCTGTATTTCCAGCGTTGTGGTATTATAGTTACCCTGGGCTGTGTATGAGTATGTTGTTCTCCCCAGTGGGATGGATGAAACAAGGCTCGAAAGGTCTGGATTGACGGCCCCGTTGTTGTAGGCATCCAAGTAACCTAGAAATTGCCCATCCAGGGTATCCTTAGAATCAATGATGAAGGAATAAAGTTCGTCGACAACGAAGCAGAGTGCCAACATTCAAAAAAAACGCACAAGGACATTAAAAAATACGTATAAGCCAGGTGCGATTCTAAAGTAAGTAGCTCCGAGTTGAACGACCTTCATCATCTTAGTCGGAGACGTTGGTAGACATACTCTGCTTTCGTTTTGTTAAGTAACAATGGCATGAATATGATTTCCGATCGACACGCCGAATCTTGGTGGTTATGTTGAACGCATTAACCAATTATTGAACACAAGGAAGAATCAAGAAAAATCAATAGCTACGGTACCGGGGGCCGGTGGAAGGAAGGGTAGTCGCGTAGCTGTCGAATTGCTATTGTATTCTGGTCATTGGACGACGACTTCCAGTATTTCGCTGCGGTTTCAGTGTCCGTGGACGCGGACGCAAACGGGCTGCTCGTCGCGCACCATCTTGGTAGCGCTGTAGGCCCCAGGCAGCAGGCAGCAAGATGCACGCGCACCATCCCAACCATGGCCAGCGTGACGGATCAGCGCCGCAAAACAACGTACGCGCAAACGACCCTACCATCTCTCTCTCGAGCAGCTACAGGCAACTCAACCACTCGGCATGGACTGCCAGCGGAGTTGCCGTACATGTATCGGGCGAGATACATAGCGGGATTCCGGAGAGGAGGAACTTGAAGCAGTGAGGCGCAGGTGGGATGAGCCTGAACCAGGAGCGACTCGGAGGCGGGTGGTCAGCAGACAAGTCGCGTCGTATCGCGGATCGCGGATCGCTTCAACTTGTGAGGCTGCGTAGATCGGAGAGCAGCGATACAGGACCCGGGCGGCCTAATCCCCGATCCCGCATCGCCCGCCCGCCGTCCTTGGCAGCGGCGGACACACGGATTGGATTGGATCTCATGCACACCTGAATTTACAAAGCAAAGTAAGGCTTCCGAAGCAGCACCGATGCAGGGAAAGCGTTTGAGTCTGTGTCCGCGGTAAAGCTGTGAGCGCCGGGCGCCGACGTGGGTGCCCGAATGCAGCTGATGTATGTCGTTCGCTGGGCCCAGCGAGAGGACTCCGTCGGCGGCAGCGAGATAACGATGACCGGCGCAACTCCGAGTATGCCGTGTGCGACATGACGATTGTAGAAGGGCGGGTACGGACAATATGATTTATCAGGGCAGTACTGAGTGAGAGGACGAGGAGGACGATGAGGAGGAAGGTACGCGCGGGTCTTTGACGCGCCAGCACTACACTCGATGGGCACGCAGACGTGGATGCACGCACGGCGGTGTTCGGGCCGCCTGGGACGAGGACCCACAAAAAGCATGAGGAGTACGAATCACGATAAAGAAAGGAGGTGCGCACATGTATTATGTAAAGCTCAGCTCGAGAATGTATCATGATAGCGGCGCAGCAACTCGAGCTCGGCAGTCCCCGGCCCTCAGAGGCTCAGAAGTTCGACGTTTAACTGGAACTACCGAGTTCGAGTTGCTGTGTCGGGCGAGCGTCGAATTATACGTGCTGTGCGTGAATTGGGAGAGGGGCAGCAGAATGAGGGCTAGTAGAACGGGAGGACGTGGGAACGCGAATTACGTTGGGGAGGGTGCGAGTCCGGACGAGAGACCCGACTCCACGCGAGGTGAGCCAGGAGCGGGGCGGTGGGGCCCCGCAGGAGGAGGGCAAAGGAGAACATCGCGAGCAAGAAGCCGCAGGGCACGCACAGGCACAGGTTGAAGTTTTGAAGAGCTCAGATCTCAGTGCTTGCAGGGAGCGGACGCCGCAGGACAGAAGCGGACGATTTATCGGGTCGCCGTAAGTGAGGAGGATATGTTTGGCAACAGCTAGGACATCAAACACCGTGAACGCAATTGCCGAATCGATCCGAGTCATCCGTGATAAGCCGAACGTCAAACTGGTTTCGGCCCAAAAAAAGGAGGTTATGCTTATGGTATACCTAGCTCGGCCTCAGGTTCCAAAGTGTAGTATGTAGGGACGCTCGGGCTGGAGATGGACGATCTTTTCCCGACAAGTTCAACCTGCACATTACCTGCACGGTGTACGTCACTGAGCACAACAACTTACAAGGATCGGTACTAAATAATTATGGGCACTCATGTTCACAACTTCCTTCCCCTTACGCTTTATCCACTTTCGCAGATTATCCTCCAGGAAGTCTCAACGTTTGGGATTCAATGGACTGAAAAGGGGATAGATAAGAAAATTAGGTGGGTTGATGACATTCAGTACAACGAAGGAGGTCGGTAGGTAGAAAGATCTGTGTGTGATAAGAGAGGGGTGTGAGATTGTAGATATAATCTGGTCTTTAAATGTCCTTGTCAAATGGTTGCAGTCGCAGTCGGAGGACTTTACGACGGGGGCCTGGAAGTCAAGTTTGAAAATCAGCACGTTCAGGTTAGGCGGGATACGAATACTCACACGGGCGGGATGCTCGTCGCAGGGCCTGCAAGAGTGACATTGGTTGAGCTCACATTGAATACCGTTAGAGCTCAAAATACTTACCAGACGCGGCGGTGAGGCTCGGGAACGGTGTGGCGCTGCACTGTCAGGCACATTTCAGGATTACACACCGCCCACCACGTAAATGCACTCACAGCAGCCTGGATATCCGCAGGCGTCTTGCCCGCCGGGAGAGTGGGAGTGCCCGACAGCGCCTTCGGAGTGGGGATGACCTCTGCGTTTGAGGTATATAAGCTAGTCAGCCAAATGTATCTCAGAATTCGCACCAGAGCAGTCGGTGAGCAGGTAGCGGTTCTGACCGAGGATCGCCATCTTCGCCATCGCAGCGCGGAATTTAGTCGCCATGAGATTCTGGTTGTCTGCGTTAAAGCAAATATTCAATACCATGAGACTTAGACAATGCGAGGGACGTACCAACGAAAGACTGCCATTCGCACGCCGTACTGTTAGATCGCAATATTAGAAGGCATTTAGTCCATTGGGCTGGACGAAATCGTACCGAGGATCACGGGCAAGCTCAAAGTCCGACTGCAAACGGAATTCGCCCGCCAGGGGGGATTCGACCTCGCCTTTGTTAGCGGCAGACCCATTTCCGGGGAAAGCGGTTCCGTTGAGCAGGGTCTATCAAGTCAAATGAGTCTCTAGCTATCAGTAGTAGTTGTAAAAGCTCTCTCACCTCGATGAAGAACTGCGTGTCGAAAACAGCCGGTGTCGAATCAAAAGGACTTCCCTGCATTCACGTACGGAGATCAGCAAAGATTTCACACACCACAAAAACGCAACAACACGAACCGCAACATTAGGGTCCACGTGGTCCTGGGCAGCGACACTGTGGCTCGCGAGGAGGTCAACAATCTCATTCGCAGAGAACCCAGCGTCGGCAAAGCGCGCGATGATCTTGTCCGTGCTGTCGAATGGCTCCGGCACGAGACCATCCGGGGCGACCTGCGAGTCGTTCGAGCGACCGGCAAGGAACTCGAGCCGCGGTGACCCAGGACAGTTGCTTACGCCCACGGCGCCGGCAAATTGGATGCTTTAAGATCAATGCGTGCATTAGTAGGTGTAAAAACTGAATTATTTTCATGCAGATAAACGCACAAGTCGCCGAAGGATACGTTGTACTTGAGCGGGAAGCGTCTCTGGTTTTCGATGATTTCATCTACGAGATTGACGACCGAGAATCAATTTGTTTGTCAGTTTCGAGGGGAGGAGAGTCAACGGACCGACTCCATTGTTTGCAGCTGAAAGTCACCAATGTTAATGATATGTGGTATTGTCGATTGATTTTCATTCTACGCACGATATTTCGTTTCAATTTCAGAGTGAGCCATAATCGAGCCGTCTGTTGGGTTCATCTTAGCAGCGTACTCATGCAGGATTTTTCGAGGTGCTCACCAGCGCCGCCACCGCTAGATTTTAAAAGCACTGGTTAGCCGCCTGTTAGGAAGTCAGAGTACAGGGAGGCTTGCCCAAATTTTCCTTGGCTGGTGAGTCTGTGAAATGTCAAGTTGGAAACGGGATGGAGATTATACAGCTGTTACATACAGCGGAGAGAATCCGATCGCATCGTGGAATGTGAGCTGAGCAGAAAACAGATTTCAGATAAGCGAAGTGCTGGGTCTGAGGTAACTTACGCGGAGAGACTACAGCGAGGCGGTCATCAGACACAATCCATCTGTAGCCCAATACATACCTCGTGAACTTCTTCCCCTGCGCCACAAAGAAATGTTCAAATCAGCAGCAGAAAAAAAAAAGAACAGGAAATGAGAACCCACCGCATTCACCTCCGTCGAACCTGCGACCAAAAGGATTGTCAGACAAAGGCCGCACCCAACAAGTGGAGAGCGCACAAATTCTGCTGGATATCGTCAAGGACGTTAAACCAGACGCAGCAGGTTTCAGATGCCACCGACCGGCCGTTGCTGCATGTAGCGCGCTTCGTGGGCGCGGCGAGCACAGACAACAGAAGCGCAGACGCAGTGAAGCCGACAGTCACCAGCATTGTCGTTGGTCGAAATAGAAATTATATATCGAACGAAGCGAAATTGAGGTAGCTAAAAGAAGAAGCAAGCAAGCAGAGGCCTTCGACAGGGAGAACAAGAAGAGAAGGAAGGAAGGAAGGCGGCGAAGGCGAAGAGAAAACGGATGAGGTGTGCCGGGAGGGCGTGGCCACTCCTTAAATACCGTTCGGACAGGTACCAGAACAATGGGATGGGGAATGGATACGCACATCCGCAGGTGCTGAAACGGACCCTCGTGAGGCCGCGGTGAAATGAACGTTTGAATGATAGGCGCCGGACTGTCATGAGCAATCAGACAATAATAATACGGGGAGCGGGTTTTGTCAAGGGGTTGCTGCACACGTGCGAATGTGCGACCGACACCAGGTTTGGGCCGTGTCGGCCCAGGGTCGACATGGCATGAGAGCCAAGGCAAAGCTGGCGGTTCACAAGATCGTGATCCGGGGTTGAACATCCAGTCCGGCCGAGAAATTGAACCAGTTCCAAAGCCACAACCAGCGAGAGGGTATCGTAACTTAGCATTGCAGTCGAATACGGCTTGAGAATTTTCGTCGGGACGTTTTGGGAAGCCAATTCATGCAATGCGATTGGAATCTCTGCATGTGAGGAGGCCGTGTTGCGATATAGATAGCGATGGAACTCAGATTGACAGACAGTACGACATACGCGTCAGCCAGCGGTGGACGAGGGAGTAAACTGCATGGGGATGTTTTAAGTTCTCCATGCCAGACAGCTACTGGCAGCTGTGGGTTCATTTCCGCAGTCTGGAGGTAGCATTGAAATAATTGCAATCGAGGATCAAGAAAACTCGCCAGGTGGGATAAACGCTGCCATCGCCGACGCTACGCGGGTGCACAAACAGCGAAAAGACAGCGATACGGCCAGTAACATCCGCACTAGGACAGAGAACCCGCTGATATCAGAACAAAGAGCTTCAGGGTGCACCGCAGTAACTGAAAACAGCCTCGTCCAAAAGGCAAGTCAGGGGCCGCATGAGAAGCACCGTGCGGTAACGACCGGAGATACAGCCTGGCATCATATCCTTCCGTTTTGAATGTCTGTGTGGGCCCAGTACCGACGGCGGGAGTGAGAGAATTGTAGGCTGGTGTGCATGATCGTTGTTACGATGACCTGGCGACGACGCTGTGTGAGCTAAACTGGTACTGCCATTTGTACGAATATTCCGGTACGGCTACCACACGTCCAGTGGAGCCATGAATCAATCCCCGTCGACGGAAATAATTGAGCGGGGTGAACTGTCCGGTACTGACAATTGTTTGGCAGTGAGCCAGGGCTGGAAGCACGGCCGCCAGCGCATCGTCGTAGCATGCCCACAAGTCAGGCAGCATGTGTATAGATACTCGCGCCGGTATATTTGGGAGACAAGTCAAGTTTAGGTGAGTTTGTTGTTAGCCTGTGGTGGCTTCTTGCAAGCCACGTTTTGGCGCTGTGACCATCATTTTTGACGTGACGATCAGAACATCAATTCCTTCTTTCAGCCTGGTGAGATGTTGAGATGCCGATTGCTGGTATAAATCTCCCCCAACAACACTCTGCCGCCTGCGTACCGCTGGCCGAGAACTGGGATGTGCATCGAAATACCATCTGTCACGCTGTAGGTATTCCTTGTCTGATGGCCGTCTTTGGTTGCCAGATTTATTCATCGACTCGATACAAACTCGATACCAACCCCGCAGAACGCCAAGTGATTCAAGTCGAACTCAAACAGAAATATTTAGGATATCGCTGTAAATCAACTGGGTGCGTTACGAGGGAGTCTAACGCACGATTATATTAAGTATGAACAGTATTATTCCTATAAGTTTATGACGGTATCAGCTCGGATCGGTGCGAGGCGGGTTTGGGGACGCAGTATGCCGTTGGTGGAAATGAATCTTCCCTGACGATCAAAACACATTCGTGAAGCGCTGTTGACGCCTATCCGCAGCCGCCACATCCACAGCCGCAGAAGCCGTAGGTATCTGCCAGTGTTGCGCTTGTTCGGTGGTTGGACATTTCCGGTTTCCTGTTGCAAATGCACGAGCTTCCCGTGTGCGGGTTCTGCTCATTTGGACGTTAGTGGGCGCTCTGCCATATGATATGCCAACTGACACTGATGGCTTCGCTGTGGTTTGTGGAGGCTGTGCAACCTGCGTTAATTTGTGAGTGAGTTTAGGTGACTAGAATACAGGGGAGTTCACCCTGATGGAAAACCAGTGAAGGCTGACGTGGAGACTTGCAATACCCAAACAGCTGAAGCGTGTATGCATCCCTGAAGTGGCTGCCTCAGTGGCCAGAGTATGGCAATTGCAGTGTGGCCTTGCCTGATGTTGGTGAATATACACAAGTCTCCGCGCCATTGCTAGGCTCAAACACATCTCCGATGAACGTTTGAAATGCTTGGAGACAGTCCTGCCGTACCTCCAAAGCATTTTCACCATGGTATAGGCGTGCCATCATCCGAACCCCGCGAACAAGGACAGGATGGTCAGTTATGCTTTCCTGTTGGGCTTCAGCGGTGTCTTGTGGTTGCAGGGGCGTGAGGAGTTGTATATCACCGGGTATGAGTTCGTGGAACTGAACAACATGCTCATGGGATTTCAGACGTAAAAGAGAACATCCATGCTCACGTCTGCTACTTTCGGTTCGGCGTCGACTTCCGCAGAGATGAGGGCGCGCCTCAACGCGGTCAGGTCGGAGTGTACGAGTTGGACCCTCAAACGCGTTCCGACCGCCGTGGCTAGCTATAAACACGGGTTCAGCGTCCAACAGCTCAGAAGGAGCGGGTGCCGTACCAGGAAGCTTTCGATCAGATCGTCAACTCGCTTCTGCGCATTTAAGATGACTGGTCGGAACAAATGAGCGCTAAAGTACTGTCCTGCCCAGCTCCTACGGTGTGGCATGAGAATCTCTTTCAAATCTCCCGTCACGCGAAGCAGACAGCTTCTGATGTATCAACTTTTCGAGCCCAACGATGAATTCTCGGAAACGCACTCGTGGAATTCGACGCATGTCTGAACGAATTTCGGTGATGCGGCGATTGAGGTGTCAGCAATAACTTCGTCCCTCAGACGGACGGTGATGCGCACAACTTTCTCGGCGAGTTCCTTGAAGAGGATGCGGTTGCGTTTAAGAACCTGATGGGCTGTTAGTCAATCATTTGCAGAGAGACAGAGTGAAAACATGCCTGGAGGGGTTCCAAAATCGAGAGAACAAGAACGGCAACATTGCTCAAACAAGGGAGAGGGGCGAGCTCGGAGATCAACTTGGTTACACCGATAAGATATCCAAGCCAATCAACCTTCTCTGGGATTCGAACGATATTCAGATGAGAGTCGATGGTTGTCATTTCCGTTTGTATGAGGATGTTGTTTCGGTGGTTAGGCGAAGTACCTCTTATATAGAATCCCTTGCACGCCACGGCTACAGCTTGGGATGCAGTACATATGAGCACGGCCGGACCTCTGCTTCAGATAACAAAGATATGTGTTGGTTGGCGTACCGGGAGAGAACGGAACAGACGAAACAACAGCGATTGGCCAGAAGAGGAAAAATGGCAGGAATGTGACCGTCGGCCAACCGTCCGCCGATAGCCTTCGCAGATTACGTCAAAGGATCCCGCAAGAGCGACTGGGGAAACTGAAAGGGATGATCGTCCGGTGTTCGTTCAGAAGTTACGTTGACAGCTGTGAATCGAGTCAGGTTTATATTCGTTTCTATTGGCAAGCCATGTGATATCACAGCAAAGTTGGTTAAAATCCGAATTTGGCCAGGATTAGAACGGAAACAACGGCGCCACTCCCGTGAGCGTCTACCGTCATATCGTTACCCTGGTCATTTGGCGGATGTTATCCGGGGGTGGGAGCTGTAAATACCGGACCTGTGTACGTCTGAAAAGAGGCCTCAAATCGACACCGTGGGGAAGCAGACGCAGTTCGCCGGCGTTCAGTTTACCGACATTTCCATCAACTGTTCCGTCATAAGGAACCGAAAAGAGCTTCACATGGCTATTCTAATTGCACTACCTCATCGCTGTCATATCGACCATCCCTCAAGAAAACGTCGAACCGTATCTCGGTTGAAGCACCGCGGTGGCTCTTCTCGGAAGGAATCTACTTACAGTCATTAGTAAATGACTGAAAGATACGCGCCATGTTCCCCGCCGTAGCGCCCATGGGAGCTCTGCATTCGGGTCCCCGTTTCCGTGACGTACGAGATACCGCGACAGAGTCTGCAGTACAAGGCGCGCAGTGAACTGTCATCCGACCAAAGGGGGCAGAGCACCTCTGATCCAACTCCGTGAGTGGTTCCGAAAAACAATTAGTCGTAGCTTAGTGCGCTCAAGACACACAGTTGTCATTGCGCACCAAACTGTGCAATACCATGGATGATAGCGCGATCAGCACAAGGCCTCTTTGATTTTTCTCCATAAATGCAAGAGAAATGATTATTTCCCGACAGTTCACATACAGTACATTATAACTGAATTATCCTCCAAGTCCTCGGAAAATATTTTTTGACGTTATAGTCCGGACGTCAGTTATTTTCTGACGCCTGTGAATAGGATTTTCCAAACTCTTGCAATCTCTTCGGCCCATAGAATAAAATATATTACAAGCACATGCAATCGAATTAATGGTCGTTTGGGACCTAGCGCTACAGAGGAAAGAAAGCAAGAAGAATGATTAGCGAGGTTGATTTGGGATCGTAGGGATAATGTAATGAGTAGGGGTGGCACGCCGGCGTCGGGATGTACCTAATATGCGAAGGAACCAAGAAGGAACTCCACCCTGCATAAAAGGAAAGTCATCCACCACGGAGAAGTGACGAAGTCTAATTGATCACCACACCTCGACGTACGGGGAAAGCGAGTATGGACTTCCCAGCTATGGCCTGTGTTATATGTCAAGATGTCAGTGGGAGGCGGTGCTATCTGTTCGTATTTCTCGCTTTGATCCTACACCGCCTCACGGTAGATGTCGGACGGACCGACCGGTGAGGGTCAGTCAACCTGCACCTAAACACTGAACTTGTTTACAACGAGCCGTGGCGTCGATGATTTGTTGCTTCGCATTGTATACTGTTCAATTCCGCTGCGTGTAGTGTTACAAAGTACTGAAATGAGTTGTCAGCTGCTGCGCATATCCACCCCTCCCCTTTTCTAAATGAGCGTGTTTTGCAGTGTGCGGTGTGTATGGATTCATTATACTTCTCGTTTAAACATTATGTATCTCACCATCAGCATCGTTGTACTTAGCATATAAAAATAAAAATGTACACATGTCATCACCCCGGAACAGACGATTTCACCGTCCGACGTCGCTTTGCAGCTACAGCGTGTCCCATATTCATCGCGGTGGGAGGAGAACCCGTGTGGCAGCGCCGCCGCCTGGACGGGGCTGGCCAGGGCCATGAGGATGAATGATAAGGAAAAGAGACAGTGGCCATGACTCGGTTCATGCAGATTTACTTTTCTCCGTGTACACTCACAAATGCTTAGTTTTCTCCAGGAAGTCTGGACATGGTGTAATGCATAAAATGTTTAAGATTTTGGGAGAGCATGTGTGCAGAGAGTGGCTACATACAAATGGAATCCTTGCCTACCGAGTCCACGTCCGTACTTAATTTGAGAACAACATAGATCACAAGGTGAATGATGCTCGAGTGATGATTGGAAGGAAATTTTGTCCATGTCCGTGTGCATTGTCCGAGGTGAGCGTAGCGTCGGCGGAGATGCCATGAGATTGTCGGAGCCACCTAAAGAACCCATGCGCCAGCAAACAGTGCTGTGAGAGCGGCGAGAATGAGGTCTCCCGCTGCGTCCTGGAAGGGAACGACGGTGCTTCCAGCACCAGTGGAGGGGCTTCCCGATGCGGCCGAGCTCGCACCAGAAATAGCCGCAGACTGCGACCCAGAGTTAGGCACGGACGAGAGCGAGGGCAAGGTCCTATGAGCGTGATTAGGCTATATCAATCTGTATAGCAGGGGTATGGAGTGCTCGCGAAGCCCACTGTGAGAGGACACGATGCCTGGAGCCAGAGGTCCGGCGCAGAAACTCACAGGCGGAAATAATGGACACTCACGCAGAAGGGATGCTTGCGCTCCCAGTATTGGCGCCCGATACACCGCTAGGAATAACACCGCTGGGTATGCCTGAGGCGGAAGCGCTCGACCCTCCCACGGGTATGGAGGCAGGTGCGGTTGCACTGGCGCTGGACAACGTCATGCTGGGACTCGGCGCAGCAGCGATATTGAAATCGGCACTGGTGGCGAATACTTGGTTGATGTTGGTGATGTTCACAGCTTCCAGTGTGTATTGATCGCTTCCAAAATGATCAGGGCAGCTCTAGCTAGACATGAAAGACGTAGAAAACAGACGTACCCTGCAGGTACGATGGGCAGGGCGACGGTAATCTGCCCCGTTGAGGGGTCCACATTATTTGCGATGGCAATGGCTTCATTCTGAAGGACAGAATTGAGTGTTTGGATGAAGCAGCCCACAGTAATCTACACACAAAGGATGGGTGGAACAGCTCAATGGAAAAGGTCCTGTGATTCCTCAATGGGCGGTGCTGTCATGTAGAAAGATAGACCTACGGGTCCGTTGGCGTGCTTGTGAATGTAATGGTTGTCGTCGATCCCGACTGAGGAGACGATGGGGCGTTGATGGTCAAAGACAGAGCACTGGTCGATACGAGGACCAAAGTCATACTGGAGAGACAGGATTGAACTCATGGCATACCGTAGAAAGTTGAACCAGGGACTCACAAGCATTTCGTCAAGGAGAACATAGCAGGCAAAGTGGAGGGTGAAAGAGCAGCGAGCGATGTGGGGGTAAGGAGCTGAACAGCGGATATAAAGTGGCGTGTCATATACATTTCCCATGAGTGGAACGAGAACATTCTACAGTGAAAATAGTCTATGCAAAAATAGCACTGTGGGAGTAAATGGGAGATGTATAAGCCGGTTGACGTGAATCCACAAATAGAGCCAAAATTGGAATTACGGGGGTCCGAGGCGCCCTTGAAAGGTTGAAGATTTGGAGTGGGGAGGATCCAAATCACAGTAAACGCCGTCAAAAGTCTTCCGAAGCATTCCAGTGGAAACAAGATTGCTCATAACTTCAACTTTCACAAGTGGACACAATAAAGTGTTCCGCGTATAAATTTATGGAAGAGTGAACTGCCAACCGTATCGTACGAAAGATAATTATAGACAGAGGTTTTCCGTAGGATTCGAGAGGTCCAAATTATGTAGAGTTGAAGTTGCGGCTTAATTACTCCGGGGCGTGATCGCCGTGCATACTTTTTTCGAATTAAGACTGCGCACATGAGTTACCAGTCTCCTACCCAACCTCACATTACGGGGTTGGGCTCGAATTCTCAGAAGGAATGATTACAGTGATATCTCAAATGTAATACAAAACAACAAATCCACAAGATAGGCCTTCACTACGCTCCGGCCCAACTACATGTACGCCACTTGACAGAGTGAAAATGGCCGAGCGACAATCCCGACTCATTTGGTAGTTATTGTGGGAAAAATTGCTGCGAGAAGTTGCAGCCTCAATTTCACGTAGTCGGAAGAAAGAACTAACTTGATATGGTTCTGGAGTGCACACGGTGATGCCGGAGGGAACGAGAATGGGGAAACAGAATAATAAATGCTGTGAAATCGAGGCCGACGCGTGGGAAACGCGTGAATTGAGCGTGTCGCGGAAGATTCTGGAAGTAGGCGCGTGTGGTCGTGTTTGGTGCGGAACTGATCGGACTGGATCGGACCGAATGGGCGGATTACGCGAGCAGCGAGGAGCGAAGCTCATCATCTCCTCCCAACTGAAAATGTGACCGTCCTCGGTCACTGGCGACGACGGCAACAGAGCGAACGCGAACGCGATGATGGAATCGTCTCGATGGCGGTGGAAGGCACGGGCAAAGGCGGGTGGAAAAGGCATGGGAAAATGGAGAAGGAAAACAAAGTGCGTCGCAGTGGGGTCCTCCCAACTGTAATATTGACTCGTCGGATGGGTGCAGCACGTTGGGATCGTGGAATGAAGAACGAGATGTCGAGAAACGTGTGGAAGAACGGAAGGGAAAGGTGAGAAACGCGTCGGGACTGATCCTGGGGCCAGAGACACAAAATCCGTCGCAAAATATTAAGCACAAATCCTGGGGGCTAGGAGCGCGAGACAGCGATGACTCCGGGGCTAGAACGATTCGAGTCTGTGGCTACACTGTGTGGAACGAACGCGGAATCCCGTGCAAATTCGACACGGCAGTAAACGACTCGGGGATTGACTCGATACTCGCGGAACCGGAACGATTCGGGATCGCGGAAGCGTACGATGCTGTGGACGACGTCGGTACAGAACCGCGCGGCTGGACCGAAACGAAGCGGTTGCAAGACTGTGGGGACTCGTGCGAATGCGGGCGCTCGAACGACTCGAAACGGAGCTCGGACACGTTGGAACTCGGAGACGGAACACGGAACGAGTGCAGCTCAGCGTACAGCGTAGACTCGATGTTCGGCGCGGGGACTCGAAGCGCAGGCTCCGAAACAGCAACGGGAGCGACTGCGGACGCGGAAACTCGGAACGAAGCGGGGGGCTGCTGCTCGGAGCGAAGGTGCGTCGAAATCAACGGTTCTTGGACGAGATCTGGACGGGAACTCGGGCGCGGAGACGTAATCGAGTGCGACAGGCATGTCGCGAGCGACGGAGCGGCACGGGGAACGAATGGCGCGGAGGTACGTGAGTTCTGAACGCGAGAACGCAGCGCTGACAACTCTGCTTCGAGAGTAGCGAGGCGGATTTGCTCAAAGGATCTGGGCACGGGGACGGGACTCGATGCAACGAATGCGGGCGCAGGGACTGGCGGTGGTCGCAGCGTGGTATGAGCGAGCGGAAGGCGCGATGTCGCGCGAATGCGAAGCGTGGCGGACGTCAGGGGACTGCGCACGGGGGACTGGCGGGATGGGAACGGGGAGCGGGGCGCGTACGGCGTCGGAGGCCTGCAGGGACGATGGGGTATGTCCTGAATTTTCGCTATACCAAAAACTAATCCGAGCGCGGAGATTGGGACCTGCGACGCGATGCGGAACGAAAAGCCCGGAAGGCAACACGACCTTGCCCTCGGCATTGCGCTTGCAAATACCGGCGTGAATATCTGCAGTGACGAGCGGGAAACGAGCAATGAAGTGCGCGGGATTGCTGCAATACGAGCACGCGAATGGACGAGGCGGCGAAGAACGCGAGACGAAACGTGGAGTGGGAGAACGGGATCGCACGGGCTGCGAGTCGAGATGCGAAGCGACGGGGGACAGCTGCTGCGACTCAGCCTGCGACGAAACGAGGTGTGTGAGCTGCTTTACGGCGTCGACAAGCGCGGCGATGGACGGATCGTTCGGTGCGGGCGTCGAATCGGGAATTTCGGTGGAATGAACCGCGGGTGCGGGCAAATGCTGGGACGAATTCGAGGACGCGAACCAAGACGGGTTGATGAGCACGAAGTCAACGGCTTCGCGGAGGTCGTTTAGCGGGTACGGGTCAAGCGGATGTACGTCGGGGAATTTAATCCGAAGTCGGCGGTGTGCGAGCACGAAAAGATCCGAAGGAATGGCGCGAACGAATGAACGACTCTGCTCGTGTGCAGAAATGCGACCGTGAGCGTGTAAGAACGATGAGATGAGGTAGAACCTGCGATAAAATTCGTGGAATCGGGAGCGCGATAGCGGCGAGACATGGGACAGCTCGGTGGCGAGAGCTTCGAGGTCGGTGAGCGAATATCGGCGGTCGGGATCGGCTTCGGGATACAGACGAAATATCGCGGCGGTAAACTGCTCGAAGGACGCGGAGGGATCAGCGAACTCGGGGACGATTTTCCAAAGCTCCTGGTCGTCGATAGCGAGGAAACGGGTCGCGTGGAATTTCTTGTCGATATCGATGGTGATGCGCGAGCGTGACGACAAGAAATCGAGGTCGGAAAAATATCGGCGGAGGTCGCGGGGACGCTGGGAATCGAATGCGGGTGCGATGGGATCGTTACGAGCGGGCATCTCAGGGGCGGGAGGCTGTGATGTCGGAGTCGGGGAGTCGTCGATGGCGTGTGAATCCGTGGACGGGGGCGGTGAGACATGGGATGTAGACGAGGTGAGTGACGGCGTAGGCGATGGCGGTGGGAAAGTGGGAAATGGAGAGGGAATATCGGGAGGCGAGGAAGGGGTGAAGGCACGAGACGAGCCTGAATCGATGGAAATTGAGACCCCTCGCGGTGGGCTCCAAAATGATGCGCATACGGCGCGTCTGAGAGCGCGAGCTGGATATAAAAATACCAGACTCAACACTACACCAATGACGACCGTGATACTATGTGTGTGCGAGTGGGTCAAACCATGTTCAGTGCCCGACTGGGTGTGAAAGGCGGCGGCGAAGGCGGGAATATGGTGAGCCTTCGTCGTTGCTCATGTCGGTCCTCGTCGCGTCCCTCGTCGTCCACATCGTATCTCTCGTATTTCTATATCTCCTCGTCGTCCCTGCCGCCGCTCACCGTCTCGCCAACGTCACGTATCCTCACCATATTCCCGCCTTTGCCGCCGCCTTTCACACCCAGTCGGGCACTGAACATGGTTTGACCCACTCGCACACACATAGTATCACGGTCGTCATTGGTGTAGTGTTGAGTCTGGTATTTTTATATCCAGCTCGCGCTCTCAGACGCGCCGTATGCGCATCACCAAGGAAAGCTGTAGCTGTTGCTGAGAGTAAAATTCCAAAGACAGATGTTTGGTTTGTTCTTGGCTCGGTCTTGGCTGGTTTTTGGGTGAATCAAAACTGCGGAAAGGTAAACAAAAGCCCGTCATCTCGTTAAAGAAACGAAGTATCAATAGCCCATCAATCCATCAGCTCTAGAACCAATTCAAACTCCGAACTCTATGACAGCCCAACCCCTCCACGGAGGCTGGCATATAACAACTGTAAACAACATAGCCACAATTTGCTTAATTTTTATATTTTTGTCTTTCTTCGTCTCGTAAAAAAATGTGGCCTGGCGCTGGGGCCTCCCCATAGCCACCTGGCCTGTAGGGGAAAATTTGGAGCAGGCCCCAGGTTGCATTAGGGCATTTCAGGAATCGCTGTAGGCAGGTGGCTATGTTGTTTACACTTGTTTTATGCCAGCCTCTCTGGAGGGGTTGGGCTGTCGTGAAGTTTGGAAGTTTGAGTTGATGACATATATGTGATGACTTCTTATGATGGATTTGTCTTTTCGTCTTACCACTGAGATCTCACCTAGTATAAACACCGCAACTGAGACTTAGAACCCAACCCCGTAAGTGAGGCTGGGTAGGAGACTGATGAGTTACTAATAAGCATCGTGAATGTTAGAGCATGTGCTAAAGATTTGCCTGTATGGTATACATATCGGAGTAAATTGTCCGTTAAGACTTCACCGCACATCGGTTCATCAATCATCCGGCGGCAAGGAGGGTGATATGGCTCGCCTTCTCCACCATCCGAAAGACCGTTGAACGCTTGCACTACGAACACTGCCAGCACTTGAGAACACGCCTCCGAGCGCCACGGCCCAACCTGCATGACGAGTGTAGGCACCAAAACCTCTGAAGGGCTCTGCCAATATGCCACGGGCATCACGACGTCGCTCTCACTAAATAACTAAGGGCAGGGTCAGTCTCGCTGGTTCAAGAATGACAGGGTGATTAGCGCACCGCGAGTAGTGGTGGGAAAGTTCGGTTCAACCTTTCGGTTCGAACCTGAACTGAACCGAACTGAACACTAAGTTCAGGTTCAGGGTTCGGGAAATTGCTGAACCTATACCGAAGTTCAAGTTCAAGGTTTGGGCCAGAGAAAATAAATTTGAACTGAACCAAAACCCGAACCGAAAGTACCTTATTCTGGTGAATTCTGACCAAATTTGACTGATTTTCGGCGGCAAATACCCTCCGATGCTCACTTTATATGTCTCCAAGATTTGTTGATCTAGGGACAGACGTTAGGATAATATCTGGTCAACCTATTGGGATTCAAAACATTTTCCCCACAACAGAGGTGGCATCTTTTGTCATCAGAATTGTCTGAACCACGCAGCAAACATTCTAATCTTCTGCGAGTGGTCAAAAACACCTTCCCCAACTCAAATGTCCCTGATCACCATCACCTCTCAAATTTGGGTCATCTGGAAGGCCGGAAAAAATTGAGGTTCGAACGGGTTCGAACCTGAACTGAACCTGAACCGAAGTTCGAGTTTGGGGTTCAGCAAAATGTACCCTGAACCTGAACTGAACCGAACTTTCCCATCACTGACTGCGAGCCGATGTACCGGATGCGCCTTCAAAAACCTTCCTGTCTCGATATCGACAGTATGCATCAAGCTGTATGAGCATTCACAAGGAAAGGCATCGAGAACCGGCAAAGAGAGCGAGTTGGGACGGTTGCATACGAGCCGTCTGGGAGGGAACATTTGTGGAGCCACTTGGAGAGCACACCTCTTTGGCTGATTTGTGCCCAGGGAATGAGATGGTGTCAGGGAGGAGAGTTTTCCTCGCGATATGCACAAGCGTTTCACCCAAGTTTCACCCGTTTCGGCGCTCCGGATTTCGGTGAATGAGTTCTAAGCGTCTGTGAATAGGTATATACAGGCATGTACCCAAGAAACAGTGTCGCATTTCTGGTGCTGTAGCGGCTGAAGACAAGGGAAATTGTTCCAGGAAGAGTGACGAGGGTGAGTTATGAGTTCCTGTCGAAGTGCCCGTTCTTGTCTGGCGGGCGGGCTTTCAACCTACACCATTTGAGAATATTTTTTTCTGAAACGTAGGATCGGCAATGATCCAGGATCATTTCCCAGAATATCTGCGGAAGGTTGGTTGAGTCTCTTCACAAGGTTTTGCGGAAAATATTTGAAAAAGATTGTTATGACGTCACAGCAACATTACCCAAGCGCTCTGTAGATATTGTGTCCAACCATCCAACAGCAATTCAAAACCAAATTCAAACTGAAAGTTCTACTGTACTACACCGCCATTCGAAGTAGATGTTTCCAAAACATTGAATGGCTAACAATTGCAAACATTTTCCCTGATGTCTTGTGAATGTGGACTCAATGTCTCCCTAATGTCTAAGCAGAAGTATCTGCTCGAGCTTACACCAATATTAAAAGAACATCTCTCAAACCTCATCTGTACAGGTAGGTACGTCGTCAGCATTACTTTGGAAGGAGGAGAAATATTGTAATCGCACAGAATACATACGAAGCGAATGACTTCAAGTGTTGGACTTACATGAGGCAGTTCAATTGTTCGTCAAGTCCAGTGTTCGGGACCCACATGCATGTGGACATTAAAATAACTAAAGTAGCCCGCTGCGCGGCAGGGCCCACTATCGTACGTTTTTGGTTCTGATCGATTATCTCCATCATATCACAGTCGCTCCATGTTCGGCATTACACCGTAAGCATTTCAGACAACGCAGCTCGTGTCAATTGTAGAGATACCGACGCCGACATGGAACAGGAACAAGATGCAATTTAGACAGACATTTCCCCTTCCGGGCCCCTGACTTTCTTCCCAATTGACTTCCTAATTCATTTGAGGCGAAGTGAATTGGCAAACTAACACGACTGTGCTCCTAGGCCAGGTGTCCACTTTGCGGACAGACAAAGTGGAGCACCTCAACAAATACCTCTGCAAGAAAATCAGCGCCAACAGAAACTAACGAGTGAGGTATGTCACCATCATATCATCTGCCCCATCAAACCGGAAAAGTTGGCAGTTTATAGTCACGTCGTTGCCGACACGAATGTCAAAGGGTGGCCGATATGCCGTCGGCACGTCGATTGGTTCGAGGACACTTCGCTGACCGTTAGTCGGAGGCCGGGCATCTGAGCATCAAACTCACCTCACAACAGGAGTCGGAACCGTATAAAACAGTGCTTCAGATCCCCAGTAAACTTTGGAGGGGGCATCCTGTCTAGCGAATGAGTCGGAGGTGACTCTGGGTACCAGCTGCCTCACACGGTTACTAGGGTCGTTCACAGTTCTCCTTTTTTCTTCCCTTTTTCTTTCCCTTTTTTCCTACTTTTTGTTTTCCTTCGGTTTTTTTCTGGATTTTTTTTTTCCCTTTTCAACTTAGGGATGTAAAAAGGGTAGAAAAGGGAAGAAACGGCGACCCTAGGTGCAAAACTCATTGAAATGGGAGATTGGTGAAATGAAAAAGGGAAAGAAAAAGGGAGAACTGTGAAACCCCCTCCGGGTTTCCCTTTTTTGCTTCCTTTTTGTTGTCCTTTTTTCATTCTTGCTGGTATTTGTGGTGTCCAATTGCCCAATAACTGACCTACAAGGATAGGAGGTACCCAGTATAGTCCTGCTCTCAATTGTGCTCGAATCAATGTAAATATATTGTATATCCTTGTTCTGGTTCAGCAGGGAAAAGGGAACAAAAAAGGGAGCAAAAAAGGGAAGGAAACAGAGAAAAGGAAACTGTGAATAACCCTCGTAAGAACGATCCACATCGGCGATCTGGCCCAGTAGATCCACTTGAGCGGAGTACATATCTCTTGTACTACCGGTTGCTTCGGGGGGCATATGCAATGTGATCACAGTGCAACGACGCTGTCAGGGGAACCCCTATTTCCGGCCCTTCCGCTTCCGCATCCGGACCTTCCGGTCCCGTTCCGACCCGTTCCGGCTCCTCCCGATATCACATGGCCTGTGATTCCGCCCGGGACCTCTGCCGATCACTCCGGTTGCTATCACATGCCCCCCGTCCGTAGTTACTTATATACCGGGATCTGACGCGGGTGATCCTTAGTCTTTCTTCTCTTCGGATCCCCTCGTCAGGTCTGTCCATTTGTATCTGTAGCTACTCTGTGATATTTATCTTCGGATCCCCCTCGTCAGGACTCTTGAGTATACTCGGGCCTTGAGGTTGCCCTTACAGCAGAAGAAAGACTCTAAGGGATTAACCGGCCAAGATTGCGGGTTACGGTTTAGCAGACTCGGACGACTCCGAAAGTGCTCCGGTCTCCCCGAACCCGAATCTTGTCCCCTCCTCCCCTCGTCTAGATCCCTCCATGTCCGACGCGTCCGCGGAAGCCGCCGCCCGGTTGGACCGGATCGAAGCGAGCATCGCGTCGCTTGCAAAACTTGTCCAGAACCAACACCCCACTGCTGCTTCGCCTGCCCCGTCCCTTGCCGACCCGGCTCCGGACCCGGGTCCAGGGTTATTTAAAAATGTTGCTCCTGGAGCGAAATCGGTCCTCCGGCCGAACCCCCCGATCGTCTTCGACGGTGACCGCAAGAACGGCCGGGCCTTCCTTCACCAGGTCCGGTCCTACGCCCGGTTGCTTCCGGAGGCGTTCACGGAGAACGGGGAACCCTCCGAGGAGAAGGTCGTCCGGTACGCCATGTCTTTTATGGCCACCGGTTCCGCACAGCGTTGGGCCGAGCATCAGTCCAACAAGACCCCGTTCCTCCTCACGAGCTGGGACGCATTCCTCCGGGAGTTCCGGCTCCGGTTCGTCGAGGAGAACGAACAGGACCATGCGCTGAACAAGCTCGAGGGACGCTCGTACCACATGGGCTCCCGGGACGTCTTCCAATACACGGACGACTTCGAGGACCTCGTCGACCTTGCCGGCTTCGAAGACCCTCTCGTCAAGGTCACGAAGTACCGGACGGGCCTCGATCCGGCGATCAACACCGCGATAACCGGATCTTCCGACCCTCCGGACATCCGCGACTACCCCGCCTGGAGGCTTCGTGCCTACCGCCAGTACAAGGCCAAGCTCTGCGCTTCGGAAGCCGCCCTTCCGATGCGCCATGCAACCGCGACGGGTCGCGCCGGGTGATTCCCGTCGCCCCCGTCGTGGTCTCGACCCCCAGCCGAGGGCTGCCGTGCCGGTGCTTCCACCTCCGGTCCCTATGGACGTGGACCGCACCCGCGCCCGCAATGCCCCTCGCCGTGGCTGCTTCCGCTGCGGTGATCCGAACCACTTCGCGAAGGACTGCACCGTTCCGGTCGACATCCGGTCGACTGACGTGCTCGACGAAGTGATCCGGCAGCTGGGAGGCGAGATGCTGGAGGAGCTCCTTGCCAAGGTAGCGTCCGCGCAGGCTGTCGCGGACCGTCCGGTCATTTCGGAACCGGAGGATTTTCCCCTCCGCGACGAGTGAGCGGTGCGCCCTCGTTCGCGTCCCCTAATCGTTTCGCTGTTCTATGTAACGAGTCTGACAATATATCTCTTGCATCCCCCGAAACGATAGACGCACCCCCGATCCGAGCGGTACTCCGGCCGCTCCGGTCCTTCCGAAAACCCGGCCGCCTCGTAGGCCGTCTTGAGAACGCAAGCTTCCGAAACGGTATACGATTGCCGCTGCTCCGAGCGCCAACTCCCTCCACCTCCCTCTGGAGATTGAGTCTGCCGACAATGCTGCCAAGCTCTCGCTCAAAGGCCTTGTCGACTGCGGAGCCACCTCCGAGTTCATCGACTCCGAGTACGTCCGGTCCACCTCCTTTCCGATCCGACAGCTCTCGCAGCCAATCCCGGTCTTCAACGTCGACGGTACCCCGAACGAGGCTGGCTCCATCCGGGCCGTCGCGGACGTGGTATTACGCTATAAGGGCCACACCGAGCGCGTGCAACTCGCCGTCACGCGCTTAGGTAAGCAGAAGCTCATCCTTGGGTACTCCTGGCTCCGGAAGCACAACCCGGAGATCGACTGGGACACTCAGGAGGTCAAGATGAGCCGATGCCCGTCCGGTTGCAAACACCTGCACGGACGAAGCCCGGGCCGAACGCCGACATGCGAAGGCCGTCGCCCAGATCCTCCGGTCATCCGGTCCCAGCCAAGCGTGGATATCTGCGCTATCGACGTGGATGACCGGAGTGGCGAGGACGACGACGACTTCGACTTCGATGAGGAGTTGCCGGAACTCTCTCCGGATGATTCCGACGATTCCGATGACGAGGACGACCCGCTCGAGGACGGTGACCGGATCCTGTACACCCGGTTCTCGCCTCCGGAGGATATCCGCGCGACCAGCACCGTTTCGCAACGACTGGCCGAGGCGTATGCCAAAAACTCCGCTCCGGCCGGTTCGGAACTTCCGGACTGGGTGCGTGATTTTGAGGCCGTCTTCAACCGGGAGTCCTTCGACTCGCTCCCTGAGAGCCGAACCTGGGACCACGCCATCGAACTCGTTCCGGACTCGAAGCCCGCCAACTGCAAGGTCTACCCGATCTCGCCCCTCGAGCAACGCGAACTCGACACATTCATCCAGGAGGGCTTGTCTACCGGACGGATCCGGCCGTCGAAATCCCCGATGGCCTCTCCGGTCTTCTTCGTCAAAAAGAAGGACGGAGGCCTCCGGTTCGTCCAGGACTATCGGGCGCTCAACGCGATGACCGTAAAGAACTGGTACCCCCTGCCTCTGATCAACGATCTCATCAATCGTTTGAAAGGAGCCCGGTTCTTCACGAAACTCGACGTCCGGTGGGGCTTTAACAACGTCCGCATCCGGGAGGGTGACGAGTGGAAGGCCGCGTTCCGTACCAACCGGGGGCTCTTTGAGCCGCTGGTGATGTACTTCGCGCCTTACAACTCCCCGGCGACCTTCCAGACGATGATGAACGACATCTTCCAAGATCTCATCTTGTCTGGTGACGTCATGGTGTACCTCGACGACATCCTCATCGCGCACTCGGACCTCCGGAAGCACCGGGAGATCGTCCGGGAGGTCCTCCGACGTCTCCGGGAGCATAAGCTCTACTTACGACCGGAGAAGTGCGAGTTCGAGAAGTCCTCGATCGAATACCTCGGCGTGATCATCTCTCACGATCATGTGGAGATGGATCCGGTCAAGGTCGCCGGAGTTTCCGCTTGGCCGGCGCCGGAAAACAAGAAGGACGTGCAGCAGTTCCTCGGCTTCACGAACTTCTACCGGCGGTTCATCCGCGACTTTTCCGACATCGCCCGCCCTCTCTTCGACCTCACCAAGAAGGGCCAGGCGTGGGTCTGGACCGACAAGGAGGCCGTTGCGTTCCAAGCCTTGAAGGATGCAGTGGTCACCGAGCCGGTCCTGATCCTTCCGGACGAGTCCCGGATGTACCGGGTTGAGGCGGACAGTTCCGACTTCGCGTCCGGAGCTGTCCTCTCTCAGGAGGGTTCCGACGGGAAGTGGCATCCGGTTGCCTTCTTCTCCAAGAGCTTGAGTCCGGTCCAGCGCAACTACGAGATCCACGACAAGGAGATGCTGGCGATCATCCGGGCGCTCGAGGAGTGGCGGCACTTCCTCGAGGGCTCTCAGCATCCGGTCGAGATCTGGACGGACCACAAGAACTTGGAGTACTTCCGGAAGGCGCAGAACCTCAACCGGAGGCAGGCCCGGTGGTCCCTGTACCTGTCCCGGTTCGACTTCTCGCTCCACCACAAACCCGGACGCCTTATGGGCCGCGCGGACGCCCTGTCCCGACGCGCTGACCATGGAGCGGCTTCGGACAACCAGGATGTGACGCTCCTGACTCCACAGCTGTTCCATATCCGTGCGTTAGAGGGTGTTATAGTCTCCGGACCGGAAGTCCCGATCCTCTGCGAGATCCGCGATGCCCTCGCCGGCGAGCCTGACCTCGAGGACCCCGTCGCTCTCGCGGCCCGGGAACTTTTGAAGGTTCGTGGCGCCCTGTCCTCCCGGTCCTCCGAGTGGCATGTCGAGTCCGGTCTGCTCTATTTCCGTGGCAAGATCGTTGTTCCCCGGAACAAGGACCTTCGTCGCCGGATCTTGGAGCAGCACCACGACACCCGCATTGCTGGGCATGCCGGCCGTTTCAAAACGTTGGAGCTCATTTCCCGGAACTACTGGTGGCCCCAGCTGTCCCGTCACGTTGGCCGGTATGTAGCGACCTGCGACTTGTGTCTCCGGACCAAGGCGCTCCGGAAGCTTCCGGTCGGGGAGTTGCACCCGACGGAGATTCCGGAGGAGCGCTGGAGTGCCGTGTCGGTGGACTTCGTCGTCGAACTTCCGGAAGCGCACGGCTACAATGCGATCATGGTTGTAGTCGACGTCCTCGGTAAGCGAGCCCACTTCATCGAGTGCCACACCCAGATCGACGCTGTTGGTGCGGCCCGGCTCTTTTACCGGAACGTCTGGCGCCACCACGGAACTCCGGAGAAGTACATCTCCGACCGGGGCCCTCAGTTCGTAGCGGAGTTCACCACCGAGCTCTGGCGCCTCATCGGAATCAAACCCGCGACCTCCACGGCGTACCACCCGCAGACCGACGGGCAGACGGAACGGGTAAACCAGGAGATGGAGCAGTTCATCCGGCTTTTCACTAATTACAAGCAGGATGACTGGGACGAGCTCCTTCCGGCCGCGGAATTCGCCTACAACAACCACATTCACTCTTCTACGCAACAGGTCCCGTTCATGACGGACACCGGACGGCTCCCCCGGATGGGTTTTGAGCCGAATGGCTTGCGTTCGAAGGTTGAGTCGGTAAACGAGTTCCGAGACCGGATTGCATCCGGAGTCTCCGAAGCCCGCGCAGCTCTGGTAAAGGCGAAGGAGGAGTTCAAGCGGTACTACGATCGTCGGCGCACTCCGGCTCCGGACATCAAGGTCGGAGATCGTGTCTGGGTTGATGCCTCGGACGTCCAAACGACCCGCCCCTCGGTCAAGCTCTCTCACCGACGACTGGGCCCCTTCAAGGTCATCCAAGTCGTCGGCCGAGGTGCGTATAAGCTTGCGCTCCCCCCCGTCTCTCCGGCCTCCACCCGGTCTTTCCGGTCGTGAAGCTTCAGCTCGCGGAAGAGGACCCCTTTGAAGGCCGCCCCGGCTACGACGAGCCTCCTCCGGTCATCGACGAAGAGGCCCCTCCGGACGCCGCGCCGGAGTGGGAAGTACAGGAAATCCTGGAAGCCAAGATACGCTATGGCGGACTCTGGTATTATTGTCGGTTTAAAGGATATGATAACTCACATGATAAATGGGTTAAGCATTCCGACCTTTTCGCCCCGGAACTCGTCGCCGACTACTACCGGAGATACCCTGCTGCCCCTCGCTCCATCGCCTCCGCCGCTTTCGACTCGCTCCCCTTCCGGGACCCGGCCCTCCGTATCCGTTCTATGCGTCGAGGCGCCGCATTCCAAGGGGGGGGTGATGTCAGGGGAACCCCTATTTCCGGCCCTTCCGCTTCCGCATCCGGACCTTCCGGTCCCGTTCCGACCCGTTCCGGCTCCTCCCGATATCACATGGCCTGTGATTCCGCCCGGGACCTCTGCCGATCACTCCGGTTGCTATCACATGCCCCCCGTCCGTAGTTACTTATATACCGGGATCTGACGCGGGTGATCCTTAGTCTTTCTTCTCTTCGGATCCCCCTCGTCAGGTCTGTCCATTTGTATCTGTAGCTACTCTGTGATATTTATCTTCGGATCCCCCTCGTCAGGACTCTTGAGTATACTCGGGCCTTGAGGTTGCCCTTACAGACGCCCTCCTATATCGATCTATCACGAATCAGCAACTTGAAGGACAGCGCGCCATGTAACAACTCACATCTGCGCCAATACTGGTAATGCACCCTTTGTGTTGTGGGCTTTCCACGCACGGTAATAAAACTGTCATATTCTCCCATTTTCATGTAGTACCACCGAGCCTCAGCAGCTTGGAGGTCTGGTAGACATGATCCGGAGGGCATGGCACGGGGCATGGGACGCATTAAAACATCTGCCCCCGTCACAGGTGGTCGATTGCTACACGACGCAACAGGTACAGTGACATCTGAGAACCGAGAAGGTGCAGAGGACCACGAAGGTATATTTAAATTTGACTAAGGTAGAGCGCCTGCCGATCCACCGTCTGCCGAAGCAAGGGATGGACCGAACGCGGGCAGGGTGTTGCCTGGCAGGTCCGGCGATGACGGGCTACCAAAGACAGAGCCTGAGGATCGTATATATCAGCAGACGAAGACGAAGTTAAAATTAAAAGGGTAACACACCAGTGGGTGAGGTTTGATGCCGAGCAGAGACTCCGAGTGAAGGCGGGGGTGAACGGGGAGTGACCATGGCAGACGCTGTATACACAGAGGGTGAAGACAACATTCAAAAGAGGAAGGGAATACACTGACGAGCAGATACGTCGCGTGCGAGAGCGAACAGGCGTTCAAATTCTGTATAGAGGCACATCAGCGAAGAACGACGGACTTGAAAAAGCGCACCTTGATTGAAAACAGGCTGGCGAAGTGCGGTGACAGGCTGGGCGAACATAGACGCTGCGGCCCAAGAATCAAAAGGCTAAAGAAACAAGGGAACGTGGACAAATGAATACTGATCCGCGGTGCTGTCGCTGAAAGAAAAACTGTGGAGAGGTACACAAAATAGGAGGGAACACACGAAAGAGGGGGTGGTCGTCGAGGGAGAAGATATCCCAAGCGTCAAAGGTGTGACCGACGCGGATATCCAAGAAGAGCAGAGATTCTCGAAGCGCAGAAGCCCAGTCGAGACCGAGTACTACATCATGAGAAGCGGAGTTGGATACAGCAATGACCAGAGGGACAGACAATGACCAGAGGGACAGAGGACGAGGGGTAACCAGGCACAGCCGTCGTTATCAATACAGTGCTACCAGACGGTTGCTGGAGGCTTCCAAAAAGCCGACTAGACAACAGGGTTACGGGATTCCTTGAAAAAGACACAGAAGGGACGTGAAATATCCTCAACAAAGAGCGACATGGGTGAAGAGGAGCGAGAGTGGGCTATTCAGGGGCAACGAAACGAACACAACGACAGTGAGGGGTATTGTGAACACAAACAGAACAAGGCAACATGTAATCAAGCCTGACAGCGGAGTCAGCCCGCTAAGAGAAACAGAGAGAGAGTAAGCAACATCACCAAGGTCGGAAAATTTGGCAGACGGAAAGCACAGTAAATAAGCAGCAATGACCAAGTCGTCAGCAGATATTACACAAATTAAAAAGCTTAAGTAAGAAAATCATGAAACACGTATTTCAGGCAGTCTAAGACCCACTACTAAAGATAGTGGGAATGTTGGTTTTCTTCAATGCGGCATCCAGGTAATAAATGTGAAAAGAATCACAGTGGAAGCGGTGAGGGGCATCCATGTTCGCAAACTCACTCGCAGCAATGGCGTGCATTGTGGAAGCACCCATCACTCAAGGTCCGTGCACATCAGAATAAATACGGACAAAGTTGGTGGACCCACACACCTTTTTTTCCCTTTCCTCATGTTGTCTCCCAGTGTAGGGGTCCTTTGAAGGATCTAGACCTGAAGACTGGCGGTGTTTGCGTAGACGGCGGATATGATATGTGAACCAGGGCCAGATGCGCTGAACACCATAATTAGCGGAGAAGTCAAGAAGACTGTGATCATGTGACGTACTTTGTTGAGCTCCTTAATCCGTTTGCGCTTCTCAACTTGCTCATCTTCGTCCGTCAAGACCTCCTTCTGTCGGGGATCCGCTGGATCCCATTCCGCAAGAACCGGCTCCTCATGATCTTTGGTCCTCCAACTCACGCGCACATGAAACTCTTTGCACACTGCCTTCAAGTATGCTCTTTCCTGAGACCAACCTGCATCGAGAGCAGCAGTATACTTGTCGAGGTGAGGTGCCAGGATCGACTCTCAGGCCCCAGCTGCCCACAGACGCAAATTTTTCTTGTCTTCAGGGGCGACCTTCTTTCTCTCGCGCTTCCCGACTCCAGCGGCGGTCCAGTTCCACACCCACGGCCCCTAGGTCGTGAAGAATCTGTACATTGTTGTCCCGACTGCCCCGCTGATGGCGATCGTCGAGGACAACGAAGAAGGCAAGTTGTGGTACAGCATCACGCGGGGCCGTTTCGTCGGCATCACACTCAGCAGCGCCGTCGCCACCAACTCCACGACCGGGGTCCCCGCAGGTGCCCAGAAGGGCTACAAGACTCAGGCTGCAGCTCTCGCCGCTTTCAACGAATTGCTGGCTTTCAATATGGTGTCAGTTGTTCCCTGAATGTGAGTCTTCCGCTGTGTTTCGACATTGCCAAGCACTAATTCTGCATGCTTGCAATCGCTCAGGTGCTTTTTGCAGGCCCAGTCGCGTAGTTTACATTCTCCGTCGCGTAGCATATATTAAATATTTTGTCTGTGATTTCTTGGTGTGACCGAAATATAACGTTGACCCAAATCGAGAACTACACTTCCTCCGAGCTCGATTGATCGATCTATATCGGGTTCAAATCTGCCACCGCGCATGGGCAGATCGCAGCATGTCCCAATTGGGACCGCTTCCCTTTCCCTCACGCACATCAGCCGCAAATCACACTCGCCCTACCGGCACCAGTTGCCCTTCACAACTCGCCGCACTCTCTTACTTCACGCAAAATCGCGCCCTCACCTCTGTGCATTACCTCTTCCCAATACTTACTTACCGACATTTCGAATGATTTCGACCGTTGTGCACCTTCAAAATTTCCTTCACCTCTCTGTCTTTTGCTCATCAGAAACAAGGGCAGTCTGATGCATTTTGATGGATCTCCCCACCTTTGATGGTCTCTGTTGTCATAACTCACGCTTTCTAAGCGTCCGGCGCCTTCCCATGTAACTCCTCCTTTCCAAGCGTCCGGCCGTATTCCAGCCTCGAATCGTTCCTTCCCTTCGCTTCCATGACCTCCTCGCTGACCTCTGATGAACATGAGGATGGAGAACTCCTCGAGCTCATCGACAGACTCAACCTTCGAGACACAGAATCATCTCGGCGAACTCCACCACACACTCCACCGCGCACTCCACCCCCACCTGCACGCACTCCGGTGCGAACTGCACCACAAACCACATATCGCACTCTGCCACCGCCCTACGTTGACGGGCACGCCCTCGGAAACACCTCGCCTCACATCAGCCCTATTTCCAGCGGGACAGTTGCTCGCCTTAATCCTCTTCTACCCAGCAGTGACACCGTCTACCGATTTCAATCACCCAGCATCAGTGGATCCACGAGGGAGTGGTATGTCAAGTCCCGCTATCCCCTTGTTTGTCAATCTCACGCCTTTCCAGGTCCATTGCTGGGAACGCAACTCAAGGCGTCCCCGGCGGCCGTGTTTACGTTGTTCAGAGCCCCAGCAAGAAACGCGGCCCGAAAAAGGCTGTGTTTGTCGTGTTCTGTGGCACACGCTATGGGGTATTTCTTACCTGGTGAGTGCCTCCCCCTCCTGTCTTTCTCGACACCCCTGACTCTGGCTTGCACGCTTTAGGCGCGAAACTGAGCCTCTCGTCTCGGGGGTACGCAACTGCATCTTTCGCGGTTATTGGACGCTTCGAGAGGCCGAGGCCGCTTTCGCCTATGCACATGCACGCGGGTGGACTCGCGTCGCAGATCCTAACTCCGTCTCGGTCATCCCCGTCCTCCCGCAGCCCGACGCATCCGCCGCTGGTGACAACCCTCTCAACGGCGACAACGACACCCACGATGACCGCTGGTTTGTCGTCTACTCCGGCATTGCCCCAGGCGTTTATCGGTCTCAGTAAGTCCCCTCCAAAAAGCCCAAACAGCTCAAATTCTTACGTCAATGTGTGCCACAGCCTTGAATGCCAGTTGAACACACTCGGCGTCCGCGGGGCGTTGCATGAGAGCATCACGGGGAAGAGCGCGGCCTTGGCCAAATTCGAAGCGGCTAAATTGCTACATAATGTTCATAGTCTCCCTCCCACATATTCTGGGGACTTCCCCTTGAATCCATTTATGTAGTTTCTCTCCGCCATTTCGACTATTCTGTCTCCTATCACTGTAAACAATCTATGCACCGTTCTCAGCACCCCATCCCTTCTGCAAACTTCCAAATAATCAAACACCTTGGTAAATTTCTTCAAATTTCTCGCTCCAGAGGTTGCGAACTTGCCACAAAAATGATCATCGGCCTGTGAACTTGCCACAACAAAATGCACTGATGGCCTGGAATTGCGAACTTGTCACAAGAAACTCTGCGCTGCGAGTGCTCATCAACTCAGGACGTCCTTTTTTTTTTTTTTGAAAATCTGAATCACCCATTTTGTTGTTTCACATCGTTTGTATATTGCTAGAGCTCTGCACAACATGTTAGGTTGTGGGGATTGGGAGCCGGACAATTCGAACGAAAGGGCATTGCAAACTTGCCACAGGAAGTGCACATTGCGAACTTGTCACGCTATCAGGGTTTTCAAATATCCCTTAGAATATTCCTCACCTCCTTCACAATAAATGTGAGTACTACAAAAGTTTGTGATCTGTTCCCCCAGAAACATGTTTCATATTTGGAACACAACAATTTTCTGACCATTTATTAGGATTAATTCGAGGCAAACAGCGTGCAAACTTGTCACATGGTCGTGTTTGACGCCTTGTTCCATCTACACTACTACTACCTCACCCACCTTCGACGTGAAACCGTGTCTTCACCTTGCTCATTACAAAATCTTTGAACAAACACCCACTTTGGGTGTTGCTTGTTGCTTTGGCTACCTCAACCAGGCTTCCCCTCTCTTTATTCCACCATGAAGGGCAAAACAAGATTGCGAACTTTGCACAACCCCACTCTCACCAGAGGCCCTCGCCACTTTCGTCTCTCCACTCCGGGGATAATCTGAGCCGGGAGAATGATTTATTTTGGTCTCCTGTAAGTACCGGCGAACAGAATTGCGACTAGATTGCTTTGCTTATCCAGGGCTTTCCCGCCAGTTTTTGAACCTTGCAAACTCGCCACAACCCTTTCTCTTCACAACCGCAACCTCTAAATCTCGGTCGCCAGCAACTCCATGTGTCCTCAACTTACTCAGAAGTGTGTTACATTCTTTTTTGATATAAAAATCAACTCTCTGACGCTTCCCGGTCAGTACTCGTCCTACATTTTGAATTTTTGAATTGCGAACGCGCCACACTACAACCGTATCAGCTCACAACAGCGACCTCTAAATTTTCGTGGCCAAGAACTCCCTATTTAAACTTGCACCCAGTCTTTCCCAAAACATACACAAACCCTGCGACCTCCCGAGTAAGTTCCCATGTTGTCTTTTGAACATTGCATGGCTTATTCGACCGGACTTTGCCAAGCGTGTCTTTGTCATCTCCGTCATTTTCCTTGCCGACAATTTTGCCTTGTTTGCTGCTTCCGGCCGGTTTTGTCCTTCCCTCCACCACATCTACACCATGGCCCATCTCCCCCGTCCCCCGCCCATGCAGTCCAAGTACGCCTCTGGTCCATCTGACCATGAAATTAAGACGCAGCGCAGGCTGGAGCGCAATGAGAAGTCACGCCTGCACATGACGAGGTGCATGGCCAAATCTACTTACTACAATCCCGGCTGATTGAGCCTCTTCTTTGGTGTTCACGTCGCAGGACACGCGCTGAACTCAAAAGCCGCCCGCTTGAGGAACAGCAACGCGCTGCAGAACGCGCTCGCGTGCACCAAGCCACTTACCGCGCCAGGTACGTTCCCGATCCCACTGTCGCCTCACACCACTTACTCACCAGCTCAGACACAGGAATGATTTACGTGTCTGGGAGGCACAGCGCCGCATTGCGTACGTCCCACCTGCAATTTTCGCAAACCTATAAAAATGCCATGATATTCCAGTCTGTACAAGGCTAAGTTTGGTCCTGCCGCCTACGCAGCGTACTCCCGCACAAAACGAGAGAGAAAGTGTCGGACCCGTGCCAAGAAGGCCGCCAAGGAGGCCTACCATGCCGCACACAATTCTGGAGGTGATGGCGATGGACACAACCCCTAGTTTCCCCTCCCATACTTACAGGCTTTCTTGCTGCTATTCCCCGTCTTTCAACACGTACCGTCGCTATTCTAAATTGGTACTTGGCTCTACTGTAAACTTAATGTACAGTAGGGAATATTCTCCGCATCACTTTTCCATGATCTTCCATCAGTTTCCGTTTTGCATAACCATCATCCCAACAACTCCGCAGTCTACCAGTCCTGGCAGTCCACAATATGTCTAAAACGCCCGCCGTTACCAACGCGTCCTCCGTCCCCTCCGTCGTCCGACACCGTCCAGCCGACACTCACCCCGCCGGCTACACCTACTGTCCCGTTGCCATCTACAGCGAATCCAATACTGCGCTCCCGGACACAAGGAGGATAAGCAGAAAAACCATGCCAACACATTGAAAAGAATCTGAAAGAATATTTACAATAATTTCTGCCTATACAGGGATGGAGAACCTTGACACATATTTAAATCATCTTCACTATAAGTGTGTTCCAGATATGAAGAACAGTTTCAAACTTTCCTTTACATTGGTTGTGAATGTGTTTTTGACATTTCCACGGAGATGTTATGGATGGGTGATGGTGGAATAGGAGGAACATTTTGAAAATATTTCTTCAATATTCCATGATGGAAAAATAAGAAGATGTATAAAATCTGTTCAAGATATTCTTCGAGATGTGTTTCTAAACAGTTTAGGATATGTGACGTCCAAATAGGTTAAAGATAGTGAAGACATATTGTAAACATATTTAAAATATTTTCCACATGTATTGAGCATATATAGGGAAGGAACAGTGTGACCTTGTCACACAATCAATTCTCAATATTCCTCAAAAGACTATCATCATTTTTCTTGACTATCCTTTCCTGAGAACTTCAAGACATGTTTAAAATATGTTATATGTTCAGATGAATCTCATATTGAAAAGGGATATTTAAAATATTCCAGACAGGAACAGTCAAAAATGCTTGGACCAGACTCCAGTTTGAAGTTCAAGCAGCTTCAATCTGATTCACACCAACAAAATTCATGCTTGAACCTGCTTCAAGCAGCTTCGAGCAGAGTCACACCCACAAACTTGATGCTTGAAACTGCTCCGAGCAGTTTTGAGCCACTTCAAGACTGCGCGAGTGTGGTTCAAATATTCACCAGGAAATTCTCGTTCAAGCTGGTGTGACAGCCCTGGTGAGAATTTGCCACTCGAGACTGTCACAAGCACAAAATCCATGCTTGAACCCGCTTCAGGCAGCTTCGAGCAGAGTCACACCCACAAACTTGATCCTTGAAACTGCTCCAAGCGGTTTCTAGCCACTTCAAGACTGCACGAGCGTGGTTCAAATATTCACCGGGAAATTCTCGTTCAAGCTGGTGTGACAGCCCTGGTGATAATTTTCCACTCGAGACTGTCACCAGCACAAAATCCATGCTTGAACCCGCTTCAGGCAGCTTCGAGCAGAGTCACACCCACAAACTTGATTCTTGAAACGGCTCCAAGCGGTTTCTAGCCACTTCAAGACTGCGCGAGCGTGGTTCAAATATTCACCGGGAAATTCTCGTTCAAGCTGGTGTGACAGCCCCGGCACTTCAGGCTACCCATGTTGACACCCCTTAGGGGTAAATTTTACTTCCGAAGGATCTAGCCCAAAGGGTATTTTTTTTGGGTGGTGTTCCCAGGGGGGATGGGACGTCCCACCATATATAGGGACGTTGGTGTGGGATGTCCCACTGGAGCAGTGGGACCCAGAATATGGTATGCCCCAGCCCGCCGCAGGCGGAGAAAATTTTGTGGGATATCCCACATGTGTCACGTCAAGCTGGCCCCAAAATGGGCTTTTCCAGGGCAGCTGACCAGCACTTAGCTGGGGTGCTGGTGATCCAAAACCTCTATGAGAAGGGCTTTTTTGTGGGTATGAGCTGCACCTAGTGCGTCAATTTCTTTTTCTTGATATTCACCACAAAAATGGGTTTTTTTGGGGGTGCCTGGCCAGCACTTGGCCAGGGTGCTGGTGGTCGAAAACACCTGCAAGCAGGGCTTTTTTTTGTGCATATAAGCTGTGCTTAGCATGGCAATTCTTTTCTCAATATTCAGCACAAAAATGGGTTTTTTGGGGGCGGCTGGCCACCTTGCAGGCTGGGGTTGTAGCAATTTTTTTTGCCAATGCATACCTCTATTCACTCCTGAATCCACCACCATACCATGCATAGCTCCATTCACTCTTGAATCCACTGCCCTGCTATGCATAGCTCCATTCACTCCCAAATCTGCCGCCATACCATGCATATGGATGTCCCAAGCAATTTGCACACAACCTGGACCAAATTTCAACACCAAGTGGGACATCTCACCGAATTTCTCCCATATTTGGGATGGTTCACCGTTTTCTTTTCCAAACTGGGACATCCCGCATTTTCTTTAACCAAAGTGGGACATCCCACAGTTTTTTCATGCAAAGTGGGACATCCCACTGTTTTTAAAACAAACTGGGACATCCCACACATTTTTCACACACAGTGGGACGTCCCACAGGTTTTTACCTAAAGTGGGACATCCCATTCATTTGTTAGACTTCTCTCTAGTATTTTGATCCAAACAATGAAGGGTTTTAACATTTGACATATTGTATATTAATTTTAACTCATACTATATCCTATATACCATGTCTGCATGGTCAGCGTTAAAAAAAAACACCAGTGTAAACACTTTGCACAAACCTTCTCCAGACCAATCACCAATCTCATCAAAGAAGCTGCCAATCGGTGCAATTAAAAGAAGCCGTCAATCACGGAAATTGAAACAAGTTGAATGGGACCTCAATCCTCACTATCGTTCAACATGACAGGATAACCAGATACGAGATGGCACATAGAATATACAATTGACTCTGAATACAACAAAAGGACAATATTGAATGTATTTAGTTGCCATAAAAGATGTCAGCAAGAATGGCACATGGAGCCACCTTTGGCAGCCTAGCTCGCTGCATTGCCTTGTGGAACTCTTGGCATATATCCTCATGCAAAACATGACCTATCCAAGAAAAAATATCAGTATCCTTAAGACGGGGAAAGGGATAGTCACTAATGAAGGCAGCAATGGTTGATTACCTCATATGGATCTGACATACCAGGTGGAATGAAGAAAACAAATTTCCACATAGACCCAGACGCCTGCAGCATTGAGAAGCCGTTCTGGAACTTGTTATTCTGCTGTTCCACTCAATTGAAACAAATCAACGAACAGAATGCCTTTTGGTAGAATAATAAACTCACAATGTCGATGAAAGTCTAAGTGTTGCTCGTCGTCCAGGATGAATGGATTGGGGATGCTGAAGGTCCTAAGCTGGTGTGACACCTCTGCCGCCCAAAGAATATTGTCATTGACGCTGTCCATCAGGTCATCGTACATATGCAACACTCAGTGTTTAGTAGTGAACTTTGCCTGCAACCCGTCCCTGGGTGCGAACACAATGTCGAACTCAGACTTGAAGTTGTGGACTACACTTGGTCAGCAAAATCCCCATTATTTTCAGCCAAGTGCACATACCAGCATTGAAATATTTGGCCATGGCATCGTAATTGCATGCAATCAACGCATATGCTGCAAAAATGGACAACTGGAGAGGAGAAACCGGCAAAGCTCTCACCAACTTACTGCCACAGTTCGACCAACCTGCCCATATCTGCCTCCTTCTGTTGATGCCACTCGTTATTCACCTTACAGCAGAAGAATTTATGTTACTGATTTGAAGCAGTGATTAATGTATATCAGCTACTTGTGATTCAGATTTATGATAACATTCTTCTTTTGGGTTGGTGGAAGTAGTGGTTATCTATATTTGGTGATAGCACTGCCACTGATTTCTGTGATCGATCAATTATTTTCAACGCTTTTGTCCAGAAAGGGAAATTAGATACTTCTTTGAAGAATGCAGAATTTATACCACAACCAGATCTCAACTTTTCTATTCAAAAATATTCATTTGTTATGTATATACCTTATAGACTGCTTCTAGTACTTGCATCCATTTAACCTGACTAGATGATATGATGGAAATTTTGTACCTATGGTGCGCATCACCTAGCTGCCACTACTTCGTGCTTGAAATTGTGTGACAGATTGTGACCTCAATTTTAGTCCAAGGCCTTATCCCTCTAACAAAAGTGCTCCTTTTGAAGAGAGGAACAGATCTGTTAGACAGAATTTTATTTAGATCAAAACTGAGGGACCTTGAAAAAAAATGCACCCCAAATTTGGCCATTAGCGGGTGAAAAAACAGAAAATACCTGCAAAAATTTTCTCCGGCCAATTTGGCCACTAAATTTTGGTAGCGGCAGCTAGGTGTTGCGCACCATAGCTTGCATTCACAGCTAGACAACTTTAACTTAATTGAGGCTGGAGCAAGGTTTCATTCAATCAGGTCATACCTTACATGATTTCCAATGCACATTAATACATTCATATCCAACATAATAGCCTGGAATGTGTGAAAAGGGTTTTAAGTAGAATTTGTAGTGCTTGAGCAGTGTTTTGCAAGACTCTAGTGTATAAGATACCACTTCTAACATTGTAACTGTGTTACCAGTATATACTTTAACCATAAAAAACAAAAATATCTGGGAACAAAAGTTATACTGTTGTTTAGTAAGGGATTCCTACATGAAAAACCTTCTGAATAGTCAGAAAATTGACAAACAACATAATTTCTCAGATTCTTTTAATTTTGACATATGATGTACCGATGATATGGAAGTATTTTTAGATCAAGAAATAAACTCTATCTCTGCATATTTGCACCTGCAACAGCATTGTCAATGTGAAAATTAATATAATCACTGATTTTATTTTTAGTGAAGGGTTTATATTTGAGGTCTATAGCTTGGCCACAATGATCATATACATGATAGCCCCAACATATATCACAATCAACATGTCAGATGCCACACCTGAGAAACATTGCTGCAAACATTACTTTGAGACTAAATGGTTCGAAACAGTCCAACCTGTGCATAAAACTGGACTAAAGGCTATATTAGAGTAGACTAGTACCTACTGAACTAAGTCCCAATGGTTTGCGTGCCCTTAAACTGTTACAACTGAGTATATATTGAAAAAACTCAAAACTTTTCCTTCTTAATAAGGAAATTATTCTGGATTAGTTTGTTGTTCATTGTTTATTTATTTATTGTGTGCACTGACTTGTTTTATAGTAGCAAAGAGAAACTAGCAGTCAGAGGACACCATTGCAACATTGTTTACTGGAATTGAGGCTTTTATTGATAGATAGTCTGTTTGTCTCTCTGCACTATAGGTAAACCTACATAGTGATACAAATATGAATATTGCATTCAGCAGAGCCTAACATTCAAGAGATATCAATTCAATTTCCTCTTGGTCAGATCCTATTCTGGATGACAAACAATTACTGAAACTGAATTGAGCCACCTACCCCATAAAAAAAAAAAGATATGGAGAATAAACCCAAGCAAGCCAGAAGGTGATTCCAGTGCTTGAGAGGAATAATACAAGAACCCTAGATATGTTTTTGTAACTGAATATCTAGCCAAACTCAAGGTGAAAGAGATATCACAACTATAAACAAGGAAGAAAGCTAGAAAACACATACACTAAGTTTTAGGGAGAGGTTGGGCATGCCCATACTGTACGACCCTGTAGGGGAGCAACGGTCACGGTCACGATGAGGCGTGTTGCCTGAAAAAAATGGTGACATCCCAAAAATCATTTTTGGAATTTTTTTCTGCCACATTCAACACCCTCTGAGGAGTCAAACCCAGTAACGAGTGTTCTTGATTCCTTGAATACTTCCCAGAATTAGTCAAAATACATCATAATTTGGTGGAAAAAAGGCTGTCTGGTTGTTTTCGAGAGCAACAGTCATGATCACAGTGGCCCCTGTTGCCTGAAAAAAGGCAACGGGACTGTCACGGTCTCGAGGGTGTTGCTCCCCTACAGGGTCATACAGTACAGTGTCTGATAGAGAGATTGGGCATGCCCAAAAGACAGGGTTGGGCATGCCCAAATGACAAGGTTGGGCATGCCCAAAACATGGGATACAAATGGGCACAACAACACCAAGACAATTGGGAGTGCCCAAGGGCCAATTCATGGGCAAGCCCATGGGCAAGCACTGGGCATGACCTACAAAATGGAGCCATCTAGGGGTATTGATTCAAAGCAAGCTATGATATATTCCTAACTGGTACCCATAAGCCTGAAGTGACATTCAACATTTTATCAAAATGGAAGAGGTGATCACTGAGCTCAAAGACCTGCTAGTGGAATAGGATGGTGTGTAGAAGCAGTGCCCCATGGGGTGGAAACCTCAGATGGTGTCAGCTTGGGATATAGAAATTTACGACAGGAAAGTGAGCCAATACTATCAAAACTAGAACTATATGCTATGTGCTATGCCTCTCTTATATACCTTCTATATATGCTTCTTTCTTTCAGACTGTCTGGGACTCATTAAAAAAAATGCCACAAATTTGACTTAATGGCGAAATGTGGTCGAACAATTAAATAAGGACAAACAACCAATATCGTCCCAATAAGGAGATTTTGGAACAGATCAGCAAAAGTTCAGAGAAGAGAGGAGGAGAAGGATTTAAAAGTGAGCGCCAATGGTGTAAGTATCTTATTAAGTATATACAGACTTCAATATGCTTTGTTGGGCATCCCAAGGTGGATAGAAGTTTACGGGGATGTCCCACAGATTTGATAGGAAAGGTGGGAGGTCCCAGGGTACATATATATATATGTGGGATGTCCCAGGGGTTTGATAGCAAAAGTGGGATGTCCCAGGATGGATATAAATTTATATGGGATGTTCCACAAATTTGATAGAAAATATGGGACATCCCAGAGTGGATATGAATTTATATGGGACATCCCACCGATTTGATAGGAAATATGGGACATCCCAGAGTGGATATATAATAAGTGGGACATCCCATGGGATTTGATACAAGATGGGACATCCCAGTCTAGAAGTCTAGGCTATGTCCATCACATAATGATGTCACAGTTGAAAATGTGCTGGTGAACACAAACAAGAGCAAGGTTAAGGATATTCAAGGTTAGCATTGCAAATTGAAATTGGTTTTGGGAGTGAATAGAGCTATGCATGGTATGGTGGTAGATTTGGGAGTAAATAGAGCTGTCCGTGGTATGGTGGTGGATTCGGGAGTGAATAGAGCTATGCATTGGCAAGATTTTTGCTAGAACTCCAGCCTGCAGGGTGGCCAGGCACCCCCAAAAAACCCATTTTTGTGCTGAATATTGAGAGAGAGAAAAACTGCCACGCTAGGCGCGGCTGATACCCACAAAAAAAGCCCTTCTCATAGAGGTTTTGGATCACCAGCACCCCAGCTAAGTGCTGGTCAGCTGCCCTGGAAAAGCCCATTTTGGGGCCAGCTTGATGTGACACATGTGGGATATCCCACAAAATTTTCTCCGCCTGCAGCGGGCTGGGGCATACCATATTCTGGGTCCCACTGCTCCAGTGGGACATCCCACACCAACGTCCCTATATATGGTGGGACGTCCCATCCCCCCTGGGAACACCACCCAAAAAAAATACCCTTTGGGCTAGATCCTTCGGAAGTAAAATTTACCCCTAAGGGGTGTCAACATGGGTAGCCTGAAGTGGCCCCGGTGAGAATTTGCCACTCGAGACTGTCACCAGCACAAAATCCATGCTTGAACCCGCTTCAGGCAGCTTCGAGCAGAGTCACACCCACAAACTTGATCCTTGAAACTGCTCCAAGCGGCTTCGAGCCACTTCAAGACTGCACGAGCGTGGTTCAAATATTCACCGGGAAATTCTCGTTCAAGCTGGCGTGACAGCCCTGGTGAGAATTTGCCACTCGAGACTGTCACCAGCACAAAATCCATGCTTGAACCCGCTTCAGGCAGCTTCGAGCAGAGTCACACCCACAAACTTGATCCTTGAAACTGCTCCAAGCGGTTTCGAGCCACTTCAAGACTGCGCGAGCGTGGTTCAAATATTCACCGGGAAATTCTCGTTCAAGCTGGCGTGACAGCCCTGGTGAGAATTTGCCACTCGAGACTGTCACCAGCACAAAATCCATGCTTGAACCCGCTTCAGGCAGCTTCGAGCAGAGTCACACCCACAAACTTGATCCTTGAAACTGCTCCAAGCGGTTTCGAGCCACTTCAAGACTGCACGAGCGTGGTTCAAATATTCACCAGGAAATTCTCGTTCAAGCTGGCGTGACAGCCCTGGTGAGAATTTGCCACTCGAGACTGTCACCAGCACAAAATCCATGCTTGAACCCGCTTCAGGCAGCTTCGAGCAGAGTCACACCCACAAACTTGATCCTTGAAACTGCTCCAAGCGGTTTCGAGCCACTTCAAGACTGCGCGAGCGTGGTTCAAATATTCACCGGGAAATTCTCGTTCAAGCTGGTGTGACAGCCCTGGTGAGAATTTGCCACTCGAGCCGAGTCACACCCACAAACTTGATCCTTGAAACTGCTCCAAGCGGTGTCGAGCCACTTCAAGACTGCGCGAGCGTGGTTCAAATATTCACCGGGAAATTCTCGTTCAAGCTGGTGTGACAGCCCTGGTGAGAATTTGCCACTCGAGACTGTCACCAGCACAAAATCCATGCTTGAACCCGCTTCAAGCAGCTTCGAGCAGAGTCACACCCACAAACTTGATGCTTGAAACTGCTCCGAGCAGTTTTGAGCCACTTCAAGACTGCGCGAGTGTGGTTCAAATATTCACCAGGAAATTCTCGTTCAAGCTGGTGTGACAGCCCTGGTGAGAATTTGCCACTCGAGACTGTCACAAGCACAAAATCCATGCTTGAACCCGCTTCAGGCAGCTTCGAGCAGAGTCACACCCACAAACTTGATCCTTGAAACTGCTCCAAGCGGTTTCTAGCCACTTCAAGACTGCACGAGCGTGGTTCAAATATTCACCGGGAAATTCTCGTTCAAGCTGGTGTGACAGCCCTGGTGATAATTTTCCACTCGAGACTGTCACCAGCACAAAATCCATGCTTGAACCCGCTTCAGGCAGCTTCGAGCAGAGTCACACCCACAAACTTGATCCTTGAAACTGCTCCAAGCGGTTTCGAGCCACTTCAAGACTGCGCGAGCGTGGTTCAAATATTCACCGGGAAATTCTCGTTCAAGCTGGTGTGACAGCCCTGGTGAGAATTTGCCACTCGAGCCGAGTCACACCCACAAACTTGATCCTTGAAACTGCTCCAAGCGGTGTCGAGCCACTTCAAGACTGCACGAGCGTGGTTCAAATATTCACCGGGAAATTCTCGTTCAAGCTGGCGTGACAGCCCTGGTGAGAATTTGCCACTCGAGACTGTCACCAGCACAAAATCCATGCTTGAACCCGCTTCAGGCAGCTTCGAGCAGAGTCACACCCACAAACTTGATCCTTGAAACTGCTCCAAGTGGTTTCGAGCCACTTCAAGACTGCACGAGCGTGGTTCAAATATTCACCAGGAAATTCTCGTTCAAGCTGGCGTGACAGCCCTGGTGAGAATTTGCCACTCGAGACTGTCACCAGCACAAAATCCATGCTTGAACCCGCTTCAGGCAGCTTCGAGCAGAGTCACACCCACAAACTTGATCCTTGAAACTGCTCCAAGCGGTTTCGAGCCACTTCAAGACTGCGCGAGCGTGGTTCAAATATTCACCGGGAAATTCTCGTTCAAGCTGGTGTGACAGCCCTGGTGAGAATTTGCCACTCGAGCCGAGTCACACCCACAAACTTGATCCTTGAAACTGCTCCAAGCGGTGTCGAGCCACTTCAAGACTGCGCGAGCGTGGTTCAAATATTCACCGGGAAATTCTCGTTCAAGCTGGTGTGACAGCCCTGGTGAGAATTTGCCACTCGAGACTGTCACCAGCACAAAATCCATGCTTGAACCCGCTTCAGGCAGCTTCGAGCAGAGTCACACCCACAAACTTGATCCTTGAAACTGCTCCAAGCGGTTTCTAGCCACTTCAAGACTGCACGAGCGTGGTTCAAATATTCACCAGGAAATTCTCGTTCAAGCTGGTGTGACAGCCCTGGTGAGAATTTGCCACTCGAGACTGTCACCAGCACAAAATCCATGCTTGAACCCGCTTCAGGCAGCTTCGAGCAGAGTCACACCCACAAACTTGATCCTTGAAACTGCTCCAAGCGGTTTCGAGCCACTTCAAGACTGCGCGAGCGTGGTTCAAATATTCACCGGGAAATTCTCGTTCAAGCTGGTGTGACAGCCCTGGTGAGAATTTGCCACTCGAGCCGAGTCACACCCACAAACTTGATCCTTGAAACTGCTCCAAGCGGTGTCGAGCCACTTCAAGACTGCGCGAGCGTGGTTCAAATATTCACCGGGAAATTCTCGTTCAAGCTGGTGTGACAGCCCTGGTGAGAATTTGCCACTCGAGACTGTCACCAGCACAAAATCCATGCTTGAACCCGCTTCAGGCAGCTTCGAGCAGAGTCACACCCACAAACTTGATCCTTGAAACTGCTCCAAGCGGTTTCTAGCCACTTCAAGACTGCACGAGCGTGGTTCAAATATTCACCCGGAAATTCTCGTTCAAGCTGGTGTGACAGCCCTGGTGAGAATTTGCCACTCGAGCCGAGTCACACCCACAAACTTGATTCTTGAAACTGCTCCAAGCGGTTTCTAGCCACTTCAAGACTGCGCGAGCGTGGTTCAAATATTCACCCGGAAATTCTCGTTCAAGCTGGCGTGACAGCCCTGGTGCGAATTTGCCACTCGAGACTGTCACAAGCACAAAATCCATGCTTGAACCCGCTTCAGGCAGCTTCGAGCAGAGTCACACCCACAAACTTGATCCTTGAAACTGCTCCAAGCGGCTTCGAGCCACTTCAAGACTGCACGAGCGTGGTTCAAATATTCACCCGGAAATTCTCGTTCAAGCTGGTGTGACAGCCCTGGTGAGAATTTGCCACTCGAGCCGAGTCACACCCACAAACTTGATTCTTGAAACTGCTCCAAGCGGTTTCTAGCCACTTCAAGACTGCGCGAGCGTGGTTCAAATATTCACCCGGAAATTCTCGTTCAAGCTGGCGTGACAGCCCTGGTGCGAATTTGCCACTCGAGACTGTCACAAGCACAAAATCCATGCTTGAACCCGCTTCAGGCAGCTTCGAGCAGAGTCACACCCACAAACTTGATCCTTGAAACTGCTCCAAGCGGCTTCGAGCCACTTCAAGACTGCACGAGCGTGGTTCAAATATTCACCGGGAAATTCTCGTTCAAGCTGGCGTGACAGCCCTGGTGAGAATTTGCCACTCGAGCCGAGTCACACCCACAAACTTGATTCTTGGAACTGCTCCAAGCGGTTTCTAGCCACTTCAAGACTGCGCGAGCGTGGTTCAAATATTCACCCGGAAATTCTCGTTCAAGCTGGCGTGACAGCCCTGGTGCGAATTTGCCACTCGAGACTGTCACAAGCACAAAATCCATGCTTGAACCCGCTTCAGGCAGCTTCGAGCAGAGTCACACCCACAAACTTGATCCTTGAAACTGCTCCAAGCGGTTTCGAGCCACTTCAAGACTGCGCGAGCGTGGTTCAAATATTCACCGGGAAATTCTCGTTCAAGCTGGCGTGACAGCCCTGGTGAGAATTTGCCACTCGAGACTGTCACCAGCACAAAATCCATGCTTGAACCCGCTTCAGGCAGCTTCGAGCAGAGTCACACCCACAAACTTGATCCTTGAAACTGCTCCAAGCGGTTTCGAGCCACTTCAAGACTGCACGAGCGTGGTTCAAATATTCACCAGGAAATTCTCGTTCAAGCTGGCGTGACAGCCCTGGTGAGAATTTGCCACTCGAGACTGTCACCAGCACAAAATCCATGCTTTAACCCGCTTCAGGCAGCTTCGAGCAGAGTCACACCCACAAACTTCATCCTTGAAACTGCTCCAAGCGGTTTCGAGCCACTTCAAGACTGCGCGAGCGTGGTTCAAATATTCACCGGGAAATTCTCGTTCAAGCTGGTGTGACAGCCCTGGTGAGAATTTGCCACTCGAGCCGAGTCACACCCACAAACTTGATCCTTGAAACTGCTCCAAGCGGTGTCGAGCCACTTCAAGACTGCGCGAGCGTGGTTCAAATATTCACCGGGAAATTCTCGTTCAAGCTGGTGTGACAGCCCTGGTGAGAATTTGCCACTCGAGACTGTCACCAGCACAAAATCCATGCTTGAACCCGCTTCAGGCAGCTTCGAGCAGAGTCACACCCACAAACTTGATCCTTGAAACTGCTCCAAGCGGTTTCTAGCCACTTCAAGACTGCACGAGCGTGGTTCAAATATTCACCCGGAAATTCTCGTTCAAGCTGGTGTGACAGCCCTGGTGAGAATTTGCCACTCGAGCCGAGTCACACCCACAAACTTGATTCTTGAAACTGCTCCAAGCGGTTTCTAGCCACTTCAAGACTGCGCGAGCGTGGTTCAAATATTCACCCGGAAATTCTCGTTCAAGCTGGCGTGACAGCCCTGGTGCGAATTTGCCACTCGAGACTGTCACAAGCACAAAATCCATGCTTGAACCCGCTTCAGGCAGCTTCGAGCAGAGTCACACCCACAAACTTGATCCTTGAAACTGCTCCAAGCGGCTTCGAGCCACTTCAAGACTGCACGAGCGTGGTTCAAATATTCACCGGGAAATTCTCGTTCAAGCTGGCGTGACAGCCCTGGTGAGAATTTGCCACTCGAGCCGAGTCACACCCACAAACTTGATTCTTGAAACTGCTCCAAGCGGTTTCTAGCCACTTCAAGACTGCGCGAGCGTGGTTCAAATATTCACCCGGAAATTCTCGTTCAAGCTGGCGTGACAGCCCTGGTGCGAATTTGCCACTCGAGACTGTCACAAGCACAAAATCCATGCTTGAACCCGCTTCAGGCAGCTTCGAGCAGAGTCACACCCACAAACTTGATCCTTGAAACTGCTCCAAGCGGCTTCGAGCCACTTCAAGACTGCACGAGCGTGGTTCAAATATTCACCGGGAAATTCTCGTTCAAGCTGGCGTGACAGCCCTGGTGAGAATTTGCCACTCGAGACTGTCACCAGCACAAAATCCATGCTTGAACCCGCTTCAGGCAGCTTCGAGCAGAGTCACACCCACAAACTTGATCCTTGAAACTGCTCCAAGCGGTTTCGAGCCACTTCAAGACTGCACGAGCGTGGTTCAAATATTCACCAGGAAATTCTCGTTCAAGCTGGCGTGACAGCCCTGGTGAGAATTTGCCACTCGAGACTGTCACCAGCACAAAATCCATGCTTGAACCCGCTTCAGGCAGCTTCGAGCAGAGTCACACCCACAAACTTGATCCTTGAAACTGCTCCAAGCGGTTTCGAGCCACTTCAAGACTGCGCGAGCGTGGTTCAAATATTCACCGGGAAATTCTCGTTCAAGCTGGTGTGACAGCCCTGGTGAGAATTTGCCACTCGAGCCGAGTCACACCCACAAACTTGATCCTTGAAACTGCTCCAAGCGGTGTCGAGCCACTTCAAGACTGCGCGAGCGTGGTTCAAATATTCACCGGGAAATTCTCGTTCAAGCTGGTGTGACAGCCCTGGTGAGAATTTGCCACTCGAGACTGTCACCAGCACAAAATCCATGCTTGAACCCGCTTCAGGCAGCTTCGAGCAGAGTCACACCCACAAACTTGATCCTTGAAACTGCTCCAAGCGGTTTCTAGCCACTTCAAGACTGCACGAGCGTGGTTCAAATATTCACCCGGAAATTCTCGTTCAAGCTGGTGTGACAGCCCTGGTGAGAATTTGCCACTCGAGCCGAGTCACACCCACAAACTTGATTCTTGAAACTGCTCCAAGCGGTTTCTAGCCACTTCAAGACTGCGCGAGCGTGGTTCAAATATTCACCCGGAAATTCTCGTTCAAGCTGGCGTGACAGCCCTGGTGCGAATTTGCCACTCGAGACTGTCACAAGCACAAAATCCATGCTTGAACCCGCTTCAGGCAGCTTCGAGCAGAGTCACACCCACAAACTTGATCCTTGAAACTGCTCCAAGCGGCTTCGAGCCACTTCAAGACTGCACGAGCGTGGTTCAAATATTCACCGGGAAATTCTCGTTCAAGCTGGCGTGACAGCCCTGGTGAGAATTTGCCACTCGAGCCGAGTCACACCCACAAACTTGATCCTTGAAACTGCTCCAAGCGGTGTCGAGCCACTTCAAGACTGCGCGAGCGTGGTTCAAATATTCACCGGGAAATTCTCGTTCAAGCTGGTGTGACAGCCCTGGTGAGAATTTGCCACTCGAGACTGTCACCAGCACAAAATCCATGCTTGAACCCGCTTCAGGCAGCTTCGAGCAGAGTCACACCCACAAACTTGATCCTTGAAACTGCTCCAAGCGGTGTCGAGCCACTTCAAGACTGCGCGAGCGTGGTTCAAATATTCACCGGGAAATTCTCGTTCAAGCTGGTGTGACAGCCCTGGTGAGAATTTGCCACTCGAGCCGAGTCACACCCACAAACTTGATCCTTGAAACTGCTCCAAGCGGTTTCGAGCCACTTCAAGACTGCACGAGCGTGGTTCAAATATTCACCAGGAAAATGTCGTTCAAGCTGGTGTGACAGCCCTGGTGAGAATTTGCCACTCGAGCCGAGTCACACCCACAAACTGGATTCTTGAAACTGCTCCAAGCGGTTTCGAGCCACTTCAAGACTGCGCGAGCGTGGTTCAAATATTCACCAGGAAATTCTCGTTCAAGCTGGCGTGACAGCCCTGGTGAGAATTTGCCACTCGAGCCGAGTCACACCCACAAACTTGATTCTTGAAACTGCTCCAAGCGGTTTCGAGCCACTTCAAGACTGCGCGAGCGTGGTTCAAATATTCCCTGGGAAATTCTCGTTCAAGCTGGTGTGACAGCCCTGGTGAGAATTCACCACTCGAGACTGTCACAAGCCCAAAATCCATGCTTGAACCCGCTTCAGGCAGCTTCGAGCAGAGTCGCACCCACAAACTTGATCCTTGAAACTGCTCCAAGCGGTTTCGAGCCACTTCAAGACTGCACGAGCATGGTTCAAATATTCACCGGGAAATTGTCGTTCAATCTGGTGTGACAGCCCTGGTGAGAATTTGCCACTCGAGCCGAGTCACACCCACAAACTTGATTCTTGAAACTGCTCCAAGGGGTTTCGAGCCACTTCAAGACTGCGCGAGCGTGGTTCAAATATTCACCGGGAAATTGTCGTTCAATCTGGTGTGACAGCCCTGGTGAGAATTTGCCACTCGAGACTGTCACAAGCACAAAATCCATGCTTGAACCCGCTTCAGGCAGCTTCGAGCAGAGTCACACCCACAAACTTCATCCTTGAAACTGCTCCAAGCGGTTTCGAGCCACTTCAAGACTGTGCGTGCGTGGTTCAAGTATTCACCGGGAAATTCATGTTCAACCTGGTGTGACAGCCCTGTCTTGAATATTTTAAATATTCCTTTTCAATATGAGCGTCATCTGAACATATAACATATTTTAAACATGTCTTGAAGTTCTCAGGACAGAGTAGTCAAGAAAAGTGATGATAGTCTTCTGAGGAATATTGAGAATTGATTGTGTGACAAAGTCACACTATTCCTTCCCTATATATGATCAATACATGTGGAAAATATTTTAAATATGTTTACAATATGTCTTCACTATCTTTAACCTATTTGGATGTCACATATCCTAAACTGTTTAGAAACACATCTTCAAGAATATCTTGAACAGACTTTATACATCTTGTTGTTTTTCCATCATGGAATATTGAAGAAATATTTTGAAAGTGTTCCTCCTATTCCACCATCACTCATCCATAACATTTCAGTGGAAATGTCATGAACACACTCACAACCAATGTAAAGGAACGTTTGAAACTGTTCTTCATATCTTGGACACACTTATAGTGAATATAATTTAAATATGTCTCAAGGTTTCCATCCCCATATAGGCAGAAACTATTGTAAATATTCTTCCGGATTCTTTTAGATGTGTTGGCATGGTTTTCCTGCTTATCCTCCCTGTGGGATGAGAAGCAAATCTGCGAAGTGTGGAGCGTTCATGGCACCGACGCCGGTCTAGACGGTGTATATATGGAGGAGTGAGTCATGACGCGCTTTGATGCGTTGTTTTGGCGGAACTGATCTCGGCAACCAAGGTCAATGATAGACATCACGCTCAAATCCTGTGGTGCATCCGAAACCCGCCGCGAAGAGCTTGTCAAACCTCATACCACCATTGACGAGGCAGCGTGGTACCTCAACTATATTTGCCGCTCGCAACACTTTTACTGCAGAGAGCGTATCGAACGTGAAATTTCAAAGAGCGCTGAGCGTGCCGAGCAGGCCAAATCCTTGAAACAGAAGGATTACACCAAGAAGCTTTATGGAGTCGACAACAGCAACAACGAGTCCATGAACAACACTGAGCTTGCGACGTTCACGAAGGAGCTCGATTACGCCGAGAAGCTTTATGGAGTCAAGGACGGCAAGGACTCGGAGGACGACGAGTCGGTCTGGTACATGAGCGACGCTGAGCTTGCGGCGTTCGCGAAGGAGCTCGATCACGCCGAGAAGCTTTATCGCATCCAGTGATCCACGTTGACAACGCCGACCACGCTTCCCATCCAGCCCCCATGACTCTCATTACTTACCAAACTTTGGGTATCGACTACGACACGATTTTCCATACTACTGACTGCCACTGCACACGCGCCTGCTGATGCGCCAATAATGTATGTACTTCTACTGCGAAAAAAAATACCGCTTTTATATCTCTCTGCACGTTGATGTGCGTCCGAATCGTTTGCAAAAGAAACAAGAAAAGCGCGAACTTTGCGCGCACAGCAAAATGGATTACTCAAACGACAAAGATCTCGTCAAGTGTACTATAAAGCTTGACGTACCTCTCCCCGCGGCCAGCCCTTTTCCGCTCCCAGGCCTCCTGCTGCTCGGCGGGTGCAGAGTTGTCGAACTCCTTGTCGTTGCGGCCACCCTTCGCGAGCCACCGGAGCACTCCCGCATTGCAGCATTGTCAAATGAGATAGTGTTTCTCATGTTTCCCGACGGGCAGAAACGAGAAACGCTGGCGCCAGCGGGGAAAACAATTGTCGCGCCTGGTGCCAACTCAAACGATGTTTGATCATCCCAAAACTCGACGTGGCCGCCTCCTTCGTGATCGTAGGATCCGACAGACATTATTGCCTCGAACGTCCCGAAGGCGGAGTCCCTGGTTTTCGTGGAGATGGGCGGGGCGTCTCCGAAATTGACTTCGACCGTGGTGAAGACGGGATTGTTGAAAGGAAGCCAGATAACGCGTCGGTCGACCAGCTCGGTGATTTGGAGAGCGGTGTCAGCGTGCACCCGGGGAGCGAATTGTTGGTACAGATCTGAAGCAAGGTGAGATTGGGCGGCGGGCAGACAGGCATGTACTCACGATTTTGATACGCAGCTATGGCTCTGAGGGCTGGGGTGCGCACAATCTTTTGCATTTCGCGGTGGGTGGTGCCGTTGAAGCCACCCAAATTGTGCGGGCTCTGTTTTTGTCATCAAATAAAAATCAACGGTGAAGCAGAAATACTCACAGCATACACGCCTCCGTATCCGACGCCATATTGACACGTCGCCGGCGTCTGGCCTAATTGGTCGAAATCCATGCGACGGTAAAGACGTCCGAAATCCTGGACGGCAGATTGGTTGACATCTCCCCAGAATATCTCGTCCCTTTCGGGGCACCAGCAATCACGGCCATCACCTTGTTTTGGTTGTCGAGAAGCGGATGAGGTTTACTGTCAAGACGCCGGACGAGCAGTAAGTTTGTGTTAGGTCACAGCCGTGCAGGAAAAGACTAACCGGGGCTCCCAGGACACGACATTATGCCCCCAACACAGTAGGTTCTCCGCACGGTAGACTCCGTCATCGACGCGCTGCGCCATGCGCTCTTGCAGAAGGCGGTGTGAGCAGCGCGGGGGCTCCCTCACCAGCTGCGCTAGGCGGAGTGCGCGTTTGGCAGCGGCTTTCGCCTCAGCTGCGCGGGTGACGGCTTGGCGCTGCTCTTCCGCAGCACGCTGGGTTTGAACGCGCTGCTTGTCAACCTTGGAGTACGTCGTGAGGCGTCGGGGGGCCGGGGTGAAAGGACTGCCAAGCTGTTCAGTAGGGGTCTCCCCAGACGGTGAAGCGGGACTAGTGTCAGTGAGAGAGTCGGTGTCGGTCGCAGGCTCAGTATCGAGGTCGGTGAGGGCAGAAGAGAGCTCGGATTTGGCATCGTCGACGTCGGCGGGAGCAACGTCCAAGTGAACCTGGAAATCAGGTGTGCAAGATTCGTGCAGCTGGACCTAAACATACTAACTGTCAGCGCTAATCTAGATTCAAAGTTGGATCATACAACCTCACCGCGATACACCAGGTCGTGGTCTTCGCGGTTCATGACGATTTTATTTTGGTGCACAAGAGTATCGACAAATGCGTAAGGATGTTCACTGCGAATAGCTGCAGCGGCTGACTCTGTGCTGAACGTGTACCCAGCTGCAGAACGTCCCCGGCGCTCGAAGATGGGGTGCCAGTCATCCAACGGGTTGTAGTCGTCTTCGTACATGGAGGAAGGGAAATATGAATGTGATGGGATGGGGTATCGCTGGTGGTGTCGCTAATTTTTCTTCGCTTGCATTCTCTTTTTCTACCAGGCACTGAGTCCTCTGTTTCAGGAGCGACTGGGCTGGAGCAACACTACCGAGGTTCCCGAGCTTCTGAGACGTTCACATGGAAATTGTGTGCATGAATCCATCAAACAGGCACGAGATTCGTCCAGCCCTGACCGACGATTTCCTCAGGCATAACCCTTTGGGAAATCATATCTTCGCAAGGATCTCACTCGACTAACGCTTTCTGCACTCGACCACATCCATGGCCTCCAAAAGTGCCGACCCCGACGTGCCGGCCCTTGTGTGGGACCCCCTCACCAAACTCTTCCCCCAACTCACACTGCGGGCATGGAACGCGAAGACGATAGTGACGACGACATGCCGGGACTGGAATACCCGGCTGACTACGACTACGACGACGACCTTCCCGATTTCACTGAACGTTTGCCACTCTACAAGCCCCTGCGTGAGTTGCGAAACTTGGATTTAAAGCCCGCGCCGGTTTGCTGATCGAGTACCGTTGTTCAGCAGTCGTTTCACGTCGAAAGTGGATTCCACAGCCCACTCCTGTCTCCGATAATCAAACTGGCGAGCGCATGGACAACACAGAGTGAGTGTTTTAGATCCTCTCATATCGATTCGTCCCGCAGTATTGACCCGTTTCTATGCAGGTACTCGTACTTTGTCTCCAACCCATATTGGACTTCCGCCGCCGCCGTCGCCGCCAAGATGAACTACGACATTTGCTGCCAGTACATACCGCTGTGGCACCGCACCAGTCCACGCCCCGAAGTTTTGGAGGCCGAGCACATCACCATTGACGCGTACTGGGCATCGCCGTGTGGTGCCTCTAGCGGGAAGACCGACGGTGAAGCCATTGAAACCTGTTGGGCATCCGCACAGCCGGGCCCCGGGGTCCCCACTTTGTCCATGTATGTGCCTCGTAATCTGGGCGCTTCTTTTTCTGATCTTTTTATGGTCTGTAGCTGCGCGAAATTGTAACTAGAATCTCGTAGTCGCCAAGTTGCCCAGAGTAGTTTCGACCAATAAAAAAACATTGTCTGGTCCGGCCCGATTTCGTGATTTTCGTGATTTCGTGATTCCGTGAGTTGTGAGAAGGAAAGATTTGCGCATGTGGAGAGTTGTCATGTAATTCAAATTGTCCAAATGAGGTCATCAACTGACTTCCATGCGCATCACCGCCCCCGGCGCTAACAATCTGATTCCACGGAATCGTGGATTGATTCCACGGAATCGTGAGCCGTTCACAGGCAGACGGTGCATAAATTGCATCTCTCCTGCTCGCCGCTAAATGGAACTCACAAAAAGCAAGTTGCCGAATGGGACACTAATGTGTGCCGTTGGTAAAAGGAATTCCGTGAAAATGCCGTGAACCGGGTTGCAGCGGGTTCCGGTGCCCTTCTCGCCAATCTTATCATGTGAACTTGATTGGCGATCGCGTATTGTGGGCATGGGTGCGGTGAGTTTCATAGGTTTCCCGACGGTTAGTAATAAATAAAGCAGACTTATTGTGAAGTCGAATTAAATTTGTGACAGGCATGTGTCTCGTTTTTATAAATACCGACATTGAGGGGGCAGGATCCAAAAAATACCATCCCTTGACTATATTCAGGATGAGTCTGAATTGCCCCCGATGCCTGATGCTGACGGTGAGTGACTAGCAGAGATCGCTTTCAAAAAAATTATTTATGACTCACGCAATTATTTAGCACCCGAGTATGATATCGTTGCGTTCCTGGGATCGGAGATTGGGCGCGTTGCCAAGCTTGAAGCACAGGTGGAGCTGCTGGAGGCATACACTGAGGATATGGCAGAGAGACATGAGCGACTGTGCGAGGACTTTGTGCGGCAGGATGCCCTATTGCGCCGCCTCATCTATGAGGTTTTGTGGCGGGAGTTCGGGCGGGAACGTGCGGAGGACCGGGAGTTTTATGAGGGCGTAGTAGATGGGGAACTTGCAGTGGCGCCGGAGGAAGAGGCCAAAGTGGAAGAGGCGCCGGAGGAACAGGCCAATGCGGAAGAAGGACCCGAGGGCACGGAGGAGGTTCACGAGAGCACGGCGGAGTAACGGATTAAAAGAATCCTGTGAAAATGAGGAGCACATCTGCATCTATCTGCATCAAGATTGTATCCATTCGCCTGCTTGCTGCAGGGTGTGACAAGTTTCGGTTCTAAAAATCACAAAGCCATAATGATTAGCGGTCGTATTCGATACCTTGGGGTGCGTGGTCGGGCTTATGGGCAAATGCGGGAGCCGGAGAGCTGGGTGGCCTTATATTCCACCACCACCCTCTATATTTTCGACGACCAGCCACTTTATTCCATGTCGCGCGCTATTCTCGAACCCGATGGCTCACAGGTCCATCCTTGGATTGTTGCAGAGAGTCCCCGTAAGTCTCCTCCCTGGATGAGCAACGAGAAAAGTTAATGAGTGATTTTCAGCAGCTGTGGGTGACCAAAATCCCCTGGCATTGGGCGGCAAGAAACTCGATTCAGTGCTGAATCGCATCTCGGAGCTCGAGCTCGACATCGTCGCGGGCCCAGTCCCCGGCCCTTCCCGCCACTACAAAAAGCGCACCGACAGCGAGAACCGTCTGGCGCGCTCCCTCGACATTCGCGAGCTGCGTCATGGCCCCTTGCCGCCAGCGACCATCCCCCGCAATCCTCTGATGATGCATGGTCCCATCCGCAATCCTTCAATGATGCCTGGAACCAGGCGTACAGGACCCAACGCACTGGCTGTGAAGGGGTGGCGCCTGTCTCGTGCAACCCCGCTCACACACGAGGACTTGTGGGTTGACGGCGTCGGTCCTCAGGTGCAGCTCCCCAAGGAACCTCACCACAAGTGTGGTATTTGCCGCCACGTTAAATCGCATCCTGTTACGTGAGCGCCATCCTTTTTTCTTCTTCTTTTGCATGCAGAAACTTACGACTGGCCTCAGAAACTTCTGCGGACATAGCTACTGTTATGTCTGCATTCGCCTGTGGTTCGAGCACGAGTTCACTTGTCCCGAGTGCATGACGGTGGTCTGGCTGGCGCCGATGCGCCAATTCGCGGAGGAGGCGTACTTGCGGAGCGCATATCCTGAGTGGCACCAAGCCGACCTCAGCAAGGTGCGGTATAAGTGGATCGACCTTGTGTTGCCAGGAAGGCCCAAACTCCCGCTTGATTAGATACTTCGCAGCTGGGCCCAGTAGAATACCGTAGTTTGCACAAAGTTTGCAGTCGTATAGTTTGATGAGCGCCAAGGAATGTCAAAGCGGTGGATTAAGAACGTGGTTGAGGCTGTGCCAATGCTGTGTTCGGTGCGGCGAGCCGCTTTGTGTATATTTATCTTGCTTGCTTCCTTGTACATCAAGTTGCGCTGTGATTTTTTGCAGGGCGGGTGAGTACGAGCGCGCGACTGCAATGACTTAACTGATGGATCGAAAACAGCCTCTTTGGGGATGTAAATAGCTGGAAAGTGGCCGGCGGCCGGCCGCTCGGCTCCCTCGTTGTTGCTGGTGTTAGAGTACTTGGAGGTACGCAATTTTTCTTCCAGCCTTTCAAACCACCCACTTACATGAAGATTTTCCCTGGCAGATAATTTGAATGAGTCGTCGCGGTCGTCACCCTTACAAGCATGTGGTGGATTGCAGCCACACAGAAGACGGCGCCTTTCAATTCACATCCACGGCGGACCGCGGTATCTACCTTTCAGACAATGGAAGGCGTAGGTCGGAGGAGCTTTTGCACATCACTCACAAGAAACAACGCCTAGCGCTGCTCGACGCGCTCGCCCACTGGATCCCTGTGCCCGACGACGGTTTCAATGAGGAAGCAGCGCGCCTCCCTGTTCCAGAGTCCACCGACGACACGGATGCCGATCACTGCCACGACCACGACGACAACAACGATGACGATGAGGAGCAGACAGTTCTGGGAAAGCGGAAGAAGTATATGAGTACAGTAAGTCTATTTTCTTTTCTGGGAACTTGCTAGACTCATGTGCGCTAATAGATCGACCTCATGTCCCGCTGGAGGCCGCCCTTTTTTGGACGAGGTCTTGTGCCACGAGGGTCTAGGGGACGATCTCGAGGGTCCCGCATGCGCTCATTGTAATGCTGAACTCGGAGCAGCTGCTGCCGATGATCCCCTCTCGCCGGTGCGGCTATTCAAGTGTGAGGACTGCGGAGAGTTCTTGCAGTGTCAGAAATGCTGTCTGGCACATCACACACGCACCCCGCTGCATGTTATGAAGGTGTGTAACACGTACCGTGCAGACGCTGTTAACACTGATTATCTTGATATATTTTCAGGAATGGTCTGGAGACTTTTGGCTGCCTCGTACATTGACCGACATCGGGCTTGTTTACCAGCTCGGCCACGGCGGTTTCGCATGTCCAGTACCCGACGACATGGTCCGCAAGCTAACCATCATCGAGGCTCCCGTCATTCACCAAATCAATGTTCGATACTGTAAATGCGACAAATCAGACGATGCGGACAACCTGGAGCAGCTTTTGAGGAACAAGTCGTATCTGGCTGCGGTCACGGATCCGGGAACCTGTGCAACTTTCCGCAGCCTGGAATCGTACAGACTATACAATGTGGTCGGCAACCTCAATGTTCGCGACTACATTACGGTGTTGGAAGAGATGACCGATGCGAGTGCCAAGACGGGCATGACTTGGTTACCGGTTTGTACTCACCCGGCTCTGTACTGCTGGAGACTACTGAGTTCAATGGTAGGATCGTTATAAGCAATTTCAACGCATGGCCCGGCAGTGGGCGTTCCTGATGCGACTCAAGCAAGCTGGGCGTGCCCATGAGGCGGCGAGTGTTGATGCCACGAAAGGAGGACAGTGCGGTGTCAATTGTTGGGCGTGTCCCTTTGATGGCCGCAATCTCCCGCCAGAGTGGCAGAATGCGGATCCTGAATCACGGTATGTTGAGGAGTGGTTGTACCTTTATTGCAATGTACCCTGTGGTGGCTGGGGGGTACATTGGAATGTGGGTACATGTGGGTGGGGCAGCCACTATGTACCCTAATGAAACGTACCCTTTGATCCCCCCATTGGGTTTTATTTCTCTGAAACCTATATCAAAGCTGTTGTTTCCTGTTTATTTCTCCCGATTCCTAATGTATGTACCTATATAATATGATTCCCCCCAAAAAGTACAACGCGGGGTCAATAAAAGGCATACACCGGGCGCAATGTGATGACGCACTGCCACCGAAGCCGGCAATTTGAGCACCCACTCCTTCCGGTTGGCCATTGTTTGGTTCACAGGGTGTTGCCCTTGCACCCTCTCCTCCGAGTCTCCGCCATGCAGTCCCCTACCCTCCCTGCTTCCCACCCGCTGTACGTCCAGTGCAGCGCTCTGTCGTCTTCTTTCGAACCCTTTCACAGCCTCGCCCACCTCCCCGCTATCCCGCCCGAGTTAACTGGCGTTCCAATCCCCCACTTCCACGCCTCCTCTCACTGCCAGCCCCGTTTCGACCACTCGCCTGCCCGATACGGCTACGGCCACGCCGACGGGGAACATATTCAGGCCGACTGGGCCGCTCTCAACCCTCTGAAACCCTGCACCCGGGTAATGGAGGCAGGACAGCGCCACGACCTCATCAACGACCATTTTCTCGAATTCAGCAGGCGCAAATCCCGCAGTCCCATTGCCATCGCCTCTCTCAAGCATGCCCGTGACGATGAAGCCCAGTTTGATCCCCGTCCCCACAAAAAGGTGTGTTATTCCTTCACCATCCTCCTCACCCGGCTTCGCTCACTTAGTAAATATACAGACCAGCCAGTAAACTTATAACGCCCGCCCGCGCGTCGTGTCTGCACCGAACTGCATGTACCCATAGGCACTTCCATGTATCTCACACATAGACCTTATTTACCAAACAAATGCCTTTTTTTTTCCAATCAATTTTCTCATTCGCACAAAGGACAAGATTAAATACGGCCACAATATGTTGAACTACGTTAAGGAATCGCACAAGCATCGTTGAAAGCAAGCAAGTGGGGGACTTGTTTGGGACCTCAGGATCTGCGACGCTTACTACAGAAAATCAGCGCTTTCATCAGCCGCATCATGATCGACTTACCTCGGCCGACGATTTTCTTTCTCTTCGGCCGCCACCACAATCTCGGCAGTCGTGCGCTTGGACCCACGAGTCGACGTCTTTGCCGAGGAGCGCGTCCCGGGCTTCGGAGTCTTGGAGGCGGCAGCCGCCTTTTTCCCCGCTGCACGCTTTGACTGCGCCGGCGCGCTGGCATCGCTTCCATCAGCTGTCAGTCAGGTCCGCGGACAGAAACAAAACGGCATTCTTACCTCACTGGACCCACACTGCCAACTGCTTCCTCCAACACCCGCGTTACATCCTCAACTGCCTCTCTCCACTCGTCGAGGAGGGCGGCAGACTCGTCCTCGTCGTCCTCCTCACATGCCTTCGCTGCTTCTCCCCACCACAGCAAGGCACCGACGTACAAGAGCATCCCGTTTCGCCCATGGATTTTTGCCACCTCGCCCCAGGCTTCAGCGTCCAAATTTGCAGGTGAAGCCCATCCTTCTGGTCCAATCCGAGCTGGCGGCTGAATTTGTTCCCACCAGGCCCACCAACGCGCAGCATACGAATCCTCCAAGTCGCGTGGCCCAACCGCACCCTTGATCAACACCCGATTTTCCCACTTGCGATACGCTCGCATGAACGCAGGTACCTCCTCCAGCCGTGCAATGTCAGGACCGGATGGTGCTGACAGCAGTCCCTTGTTAGGAAAGCCCCAAGCCTTCTCCAAGGCCACCAAACTCTTAACCAGGTCCTCCCACTCGTCCCCGCCCCACTCTTTAGCTCGAGAGAACCCCCAAACGCGTTCTTAAGCTCCTCAGACCAACCCTCCATGTTCGCACTCCCCAATTCATCCTCCTCGGTGGTTTCCCCCCCCCCCCCCCCCCCCCCCCCCATTGCCTTGCTCTCCTCCGGCCGTGCTCATTGCGCGCTCCTTCTCCCCAGACGACCCATTTTCTTGTGTCATGGGCGCGGAATCGACCGGAGGAGGAGTGGGAGGAGGAGGCGGTGGTGGTGGTGGTGGTGCTGGAGGAGGCACTGTTTCTTCATTGCCTGGATGCCGCACTGACGTGAGCAGACGTGGGCGAGGGCGAGGGCGAGGGGGAGGAGATGCAGCTGGTGCGGGCTCAATAGCCCCTTTGCGTTTACGCCTGCGCCTCGTCCCAGGCGCAGGCGCCTCCTCTCCCTCAGGCAGCCGTCCATCGCGACCCTCCTGCGTATTCTGCGCAGATCCGCCGCCGTCTCCTTGCTGCTGTGTACCTGGCGCAGCTCCGCTGCTGTCTCCCTGCTGCTGTGTATCCGGCGCAGCTGCTCCGTCGCCGTCTCTCTGCTGCTGTGTATCCGGCGCAGCTCTGTCGTCGTCTCTCTGCTGCTGTGTATCCGGCGCAGCTCCGTCGTCATCAGTCCTTGGCACCCACAAGTCCGCATTTGGCTGCGTACCACTCCCCACACCGGCGTTGTTGCTTTCCCCTCCAACCTCATCTTCCTCTCCGTCCGAGTCCATCATCAACGCATCCTCCGTAGTGACTCCCCTCTCCAGCCGCCGGAAAAGCAGTCTGTCCCGCGCGAGACCGCACTCCATTTCCACGCTCGCGGCACTCATGTCCTCCAGCTGCGCGAGGTACATGTTGCGCTCCCAGCCACCCAACTTCGCAATCTCCGCCACCAGCACCTTGCCGATGATCGGCCCCGTTCGAGTCACCGGGGGCGCGGGGGTCCTCCCCTCACGCGGTGCGGGACTGATCCTGTCGTCGTCGCGTGGCACGGGGCTGATTTCGTCCTGCGGCGGCGGTGTGTGCACATCACGTCGGGTGTCTGCGTGTTCATTGCTATGCAGGTTTCCAGTCCCCTCAGCCTCTTGCTGGCGCGCAGGTGTCGGTGCCACGTGATCCGTATCCATTTCCCCATCGGACATTGGCATCCCATTGAGACTTCGGGCACGGCACTGTTCCTCCGCTAACTTGTTGTCAATTTCATAGTTTTTGCCAAAAAAATATATTTGTTCTCACTGAAACAATGGTGCGCAAATTCGACGAAACTCCGCTGAGCCATGCCAAACCCGCCGCGGTTGAAGTCGCTCCAGACCCTCGGCACCAGTCCATTCGACATTCCGGCGTGGACGCTGCAAATTTTTAAGTCAATCAGCCTCCCGTCCTCATCCGATTAAAAACAATCATTTACCTCCGTACCTCAATCCTACCCCCTCGACTCGCCACCGGCCCGCACAACATGAGCACTACGTTCATTCCAAAATGTTCGTTGATTGCATCCGCAAACGGCTGCAGATAGTATGCTGCATTATTCAGCGCGCTTCACATGAAATCAGTACAACATTTAATTCCAAGCAAAATACGCCGACTTACACGTCGTATTGTGCCGGGGTGGTGGGGCTCTCAGCAGCAAGTGCGACCTTGTAGGCCTCCTGCGCGAGCTTGTGGTCGTTCTCAAGCGCGGCGATGACCTCCTGTTGAAACGCCTCCGTTTCGCCCTCCCAGCACTCCTTTGTTATTGCATTGCGGATGGTGACTAATTTCGCGTGATGAGGCAGTCGCGATACCACAGCCCACCGCGCTGCGACGCGTGCGCTGATTCGGTCGTTGTAGAACTTCCGGGAGTAAAAATGCAGCGTGCGGGGCTTCACGGGTGCCGGAGGCTCGAGGGCGGTGGCGTCGAACAACTTCCTGAAGGTAGTGGTTTTGTGTTTTTTTTCCACTGAGCCTCCGTACTGAGCGTTGAACCAGACACCGATTCTCTGGAAATAGATGTCAGATCTCTCTTCAAAAATCAACAAATTCAAGTGAGGCCACTTACCGATCTCAGCTTTGCGAAGTAGTCCGCGCGCCATTCCGCAATCTCGGGCAAAAGCGAATTAACGTCCTCGTTGACAACTACGTCTGCTGCTACCGTCTGCCCAGGAGCCAAGTCTGAGTCCCACGCCGTATTCCACCCGTATATCCCGATATACAGGTGGGCTATCTTGGTGTAGAACGCGCCAGTGGTTTTCGTTTCGGCCGCCAGGCGGTACTCCTCACTGTAACCCGATAAAAACGGGAGTTTTGTCCCGTGCACCCAGCCCACTCTCCCGGGCTTCACTGGCGCGAGTCCCTGTCGTGCGCGCTTTCTTGCTGCGGTGCCTGCGCGCGGCATAATCGAGTTTTCGCTGAGTGAGGGGGACCACGTGCAAATCCCTCGTCGCGTTTCACGCATCAAAACTAAACAAATGCTTGATCGCAGAGTAGCGAGGCGCAGACACAGGGGCGACGCGACAACAAGTAGAATTTATACACCCTCAAAACAAAATACATAAACAACGACGTGAAGCGCCCAAAAAGCATCCAACGTCAAAGTACTACGTGTCCACCTCGCCCTCGTCGTCGTCCAGCGCAAAAAGGGAGGCTTGCTCAAAACTCCGGGTCACGAGCAAGTCTGGTTGTTCCCCGCGGCGCTGAAGGTCGAGGTAGCGCTCTTGGCTGCGCTCGCTGTCATTAACTCAGCTCCTACATCATTTATCATAACCAAAACAGCACTTACGCACTGCTGGAAACGATGCCAGCCCCACGAATTGCAAAGTTGACGAAAGGTGAGCTTGCCTTGACCGGGCTTGAACGTGAAGAGCTCGCAGAGACGGCCTGCGCGGCCTGCGGCAGAATGGGGCTGCAATACCGTTTCCTGCCAAATCAATCTCAGCCCAAAAATTAGTCTCGAGGTGAACACGTACAGATCCGCCAATACTTGGGCATTGGCGGGGGGCGCACTCCCCTCACGCTTCACAGGGGATGACCGCGCAGGTGCCGGCTTTCGTGGTGTCGTGTTCACAAAGCGCGATGTGCTCTTGCTCGGCGTCTTGACGAAGACGGGGTCCACAGGGTGCGGGTGGACACCCCACGTGCACATCTTTTGCCAAGCCTCTATGGCCGCCTCCAACGTGTCGAAACCACGATTCCCGGCGTCCTCGAAACCGGAGAGGCTAAGCTTCGCCTCGCCCCTGACAAATAAGCTTCAGATTCACCTACCCCCCCGAGAACCACTCACCAATTGTCAAAAATGCCGACGGTGTGGCCTTGAAACACAAGGTGATATCGGAATCCGCGCTTCGGCTCCCTCGTTCCCTTCGGGTCAAGGTACATCGGCGGCAAGCAATAGTAGCGCGCGTCCTGCGTGCCGCCAACATCCATAGTGATTTTGTCGGCGCGCAGGTTGGTTGCCTTCATCTTGTCCCTGTGGGAGGTCGGAGTAGGAGGAGACATGCCGCACAAGACAATCAGACTCAAAAGATGCCAACGATATATCATACTAATAATTGATACCACTCCACGTGCCGCCTAACCTCGATGCGGCCGTACTACCCCTTTCTCGAGCCAGGCTGCTATCCCGGTGCGTACTTTCTGTCGTCGCAGGGTATGCATTGACCAGCAATTAGAATGGCAGTCCGCTCGTGAGTGCGACATCCTCCAACGTCGATGGCGTGAGCGAGACCGCAATGCTATCTCCTCCTACGCAGCGCTTCTGGTTGCTCGCGCTCGGAGAGATGCGCAAATCGGTGAGAACCCTCCCAGCCAGCGTCTTCAAATGCTCACGTCTTCCTAGCCTGTTCTCGAGCGATTGCCGGCCTCCGCCGCGCCGTTGACGTTCCCAACGATTTTGCCAGATGGCTAGCGTTTCAGGCCCGCGCAGGGACCCAGCCCCAACACAACGGATGCATCGGGTGGTGTGGAGATGGATGGGCGCGCGGTGGATGGGCTAGCGATAGTGCTCCTTGGCGTCTGGAGCTGAGCTGGGGTTTTGGTGGATGGGAGGCGCGCCACCACTTTCGCACTGATCCGGATTGGGATGGCGCAACTCGGGTTCGCAAGACGCCGGGCAAGAAGAAGCGACGTCGAGCAGCACAGCGCGCTCGACGTGCAGCTGAACAGGCGTAGGTCAAGCTAGATACATTTGCTAATTAAATATGTCTGCATCTATCTACCAGTTGTCGTCGTCCTCCTGTTCCGATTCTGTGGCGAGCTCTGGGTCGGACCAGTAGTGTCTGGCTTTGGGTCGCCTTTTGGTCATTTTGCCATCTTGTGAATTTTTTTTTTTCCGCCGCTCGCCTTGCTCGATGAGCGATTTGTTCTCGGTATCTGATAAAAAGTTATACACATTAATGTATCACGGAAGTGGACGCACTTTTCTCTGTAACGTCTTTGGGCCGCCCGATGCTTTTCCCGCTGAGCCTCAGTTTGGGTGGAACGAGCACGGGCCATACGTTCTCTGCCTGCGGCTCGGCGTTCTTCCAAATGGCTTAATACGACTGAGTCTAGCAAACACCAGTGGAGAAAGAGAGGATTTCACACCATTTATTGTACCTGCGGTAAGTGCCTTTTCGCCGCACTTGCCTGTCGTCGTCGTCCAAGCACCGTTGTGCGGCCGATGCGGGCATGGGAGCAGAGATCGATTGGCGTCTGTCCTAATTGGGTGGACGAGCGCTAGTGGGCGCTTAACATCAAAACTGACCCAATCGAGAATGATTAGCTTACCTAATCGCTGCTTTCGATGTATTTGAGGTCCGTACCCTTTCCTACAGCTTGTCATGGCCGGCGAACATTGTTTTCGAGGTGTTGAGATACACCGTTACAAGAATATGAGGTCAATGGAGGATTTTTTTTTGTGAGGTTTCAGAGTATCTAGAGTGCGCACATAAGTACCACAGCTAACCCTCCATCCTGACAGTGTAGGTACCCACATAATTTTAACGACCCGGCCAATGGAGCCATAGAAGATGCTAAACTCATATCAATAGCCTCCAGTGGTCAGATGTGTTCGGATGGCGCTGAGAATTTTGTATATCACCGTTCTTTCCCAGTGGGTCTAGCCAGTGAGTGCGCCACTGCATGAAAACATACTGCAATTACCACATTGCACTAGATGTCCAGTTCCAGTTTCGCAGGGCTTGCATCCCCGAAGTTACCCACACTATACAAGCTACTTTCCAGACCACCACCGGTACTTATATTCTGAAAATGTGCAAAATATCGGGGCGGGAACCTGATTTGAGTAACGTTCCAGTAAACCCGGCCAAATATTTCGGAAAGGCAGTGAGGGCCGCTAAATGACTTGAACATAGTCTCAATATGGTACTTACCTTGATTTCACCACTCAAGTTTTGCTCGCGGGAATCAGAGTTATTGCACGAAGAACTTTTGTTCACAATACAAGATGAGACAGATTGGTAAGAAGGACGATGAAAATCGCGGCCTGGTCCCGCACTTTTCCCTGCGGTTGATGACCTTGTCAACGCTGAGTGGGAAGTAGCTGCTCCCAGGTCGCGAAACGGATTTCACGGCCGTCGGTGTCGGGAAATCCACGCAGGGCAGTCAGCCTGACCATATAATCTAACTCGGCAAGGCGGATCCGGCGTCGCAAGTCCAAGAGAGCATCACGACCTCTGTACCGGGCAGCAATGGAGCCTTCGTGGCGAAGGCTCCATCGAGTGAGAATACTTTTCTGGCGAAGGAGGTGGGCGAGAGCGCTGAGGGCGTCGTAAGCTAGACTTTCAAGCACGACGGCTGTCAAATTCAGCGGTGGGGGTGCGCTCATGGTGCCAATAAAATCGCTGCAACAGGAAGATTGCTGCGATGCTCTGCGCTGAGTTGAAGTTGCCAAGACAGAGGCTGAACAGAGTTGTGAGGCTGTTTTAATGAAAAGGGCTCTGCTAAGAGATTGTTAGCAATGGCTCTGGCCCAGCATCATAGCAGTGAAGGAGGCCGGCACCTTAGAGAGAACTAGGTGTGGGAGATGATTGGGTGGTTGGCTGGTTCGGCAGTGAGGGAGGCTAATTAGAAACGAAAAGATACACGTGACGCTGATTGTGCGTAGATCTCTCTTTCTCTTTCTTTCCGGGGCCTCATGGCGCGGTACGTACCCCTCATGAACACCGAGCCGCTCGACGGGTCTTCCCTTGACAACCCCTGGATTTTGGACGAGAATGGAGAGCTGGTGCTTGGTAAGTCCAAAATTGCCCCTTCCCTCGAACCGCTAAAGCGAAAGTCAGAAAACTCCCGCCCGGGAGGAAAAAAAAGGAGACGCAGCACACCTCTGCGCTGGCCTCGACTCAGACTGGGCCAGTCGATTTTGGATAAGTGTAAGTTCTTTGTCTAGCTCTGACCAGGAAAATAAACAAAGCTGATGAGTTTATTGCAGTGCCGCGCGCGCCCACCCCGCCGGGCATCGATCCGCTGTTTGCCGTCGACGAGGCTGCGGAGCGGCGTTACAGGCGCCGCATGGGATGGGACACACCGACCACAACTTCGACGCGCACCGGCCCCAACACTCGGGAAACGACCTCGACGGGCTCCATCACCAGCTCCAGCTCCATGACCATCACGAGCACCGTCGTCAAGGGCATGGTCAGGTGACCTTGCGGCAAGCACAAGCACTCCGCCCGCATGCTCGATATCAATCGGACCCCACCACGCGGATGGGAGTTTCGACCTCCTATCCCCCAGGCTCCCTCTGCTGGTGCTACGCGCGTGGTGAGGCGTGGCGGCTTCTTGTCCGCTGGCAAGCGCGACAATCGCGACGCGCCCCTCCTTATCGACGACCTCTACCTCACCGACGCTCGGCCCCCGATTTTACGCGGCATCAAACCTGATCACCAATGCAGCCAATGCTTCAACATGAAATTTTACCCGGTATCGTATGTTTCCATTCCCCCGTGATGCGATTTGTCGCTCATGGTCTTGGCAGATTGGAATGCGGGCATAGCGACTGCTATGTTTGCGTGCGCCTCTGGCTCGAGAAGGAATGGAAATGTCCCCAATGCCCAGTGGTCGTGTGTCAGCCGCCTCTGATGGATACCGACGAGGCTGAGCGCATCACTGAGCGCTATCCAAAGTGGAGGGATGACAGCAAAGTCGTGATGACCTGGGATGGCTTGACGTGGCCTGTGCGCCATCGCGTCATCGGGGGCGACTCACCGTAGTTACCGGATTGCATGTTTTTATGATGAATGGGACCATGTTCTGTCGTTGCACACAAGAATTGTTAAGGAAGTATTGTTATTCTAAGTACCTACTGCTGTTTCTAAAGTGTGTTCCTGCGTGCTCGAAACCAGGCTTTAATCCTCTGGATGGGACGTCAGCCGAGGCCAAGATACCCGGGAGGAAATGAACTCACAACTTGAACCTGGCGACTAATCAAGACTTGAGCATCAGACTCGGGCGTGCCGCTGAGGGGAGGGTCGTCGGTAGCTGGATTCTCAAGCGGTGTGGATCCAAACTCAAGCATATAGCGCCGCACAACCTCGTGGTAGAAAAAACGCACTTGGGACGCGTGCCCGAGGCTCTTATAGTGGGACAAATGGTGTGCGAGGAATTGTTGTTTGTCGGGGTGAACCTGTAGAATTGTTTAGTTTTAAGCATTTTTTTGGGTCGAGAGAAATTGAGTGATTCACCATTGAGCGCTTGACCTCAGGCGGGGGTGCGGTGGTAAGAGGCGCGAGTCCCTGTCGTGTGTGCTTTCTTTTTGCTGTTCTTGCGCGCGGCATACTGGATTGGGAGAAGAAGAAGTGATTGGAACACGTGACTTACACATACCTTACTTTTGCTTAATCAATTCAGCGCGTCGTCGTATCACCTTGCTCTTCAGCCTGCTCCTGGTCCTCGGCCGGGTCAACCCCCTGGTTCTCCGCCAATGTTGTCCTCTCGTAGTTCACACAAGAAACGGCTCGTTCGCCCACAACTCACAGTGCCAGTGACGGCGGCGATGACTGTCTCTCGGAGTTCTGACACCCGGAGAACAAGGATGCGCATGGATGTTATCGAGCAGGTCCCCCGCTCTCCTTCCCCCGACTCGAGTCGTTGGTGGGCGGAAGATCTGACAACAGCCGTTGCACGGAGGGCGGCAGAATTTTCTTATGCACTGGGGGACAACTCTTTGTCTTCGCAGGAAGATGACTGGGTGGACGATGGGATTAACGTAGTCCCTCCCCCGCTACCCAAAGCCCAGCGTACGGTGAGTTTCCTTTTTTCTATTTGTTTGCATTGTAGCGTTACTCAAATCTTATCCTACAGGAATACCGACCTCTCAAGGAATGGTATCCATTTAACGACGAATACATTCAAGAGCAACTCCGTCGGGAAGGTCGCGGTGCTCCTAGGGTGTACTCCCAGTGCGCAGGCCGCCACGCAGGGTGCTCAGGTGTCGCCGAGTTCCGGTGTGTGGACCAAGCTTGCGTGGGCGAGGTCATGCATTGCACGACCTGCGTCGTTGCTGAGCATGCCCAGCTGCCGACACATTTCCTGGAAGTGAGTGGCTGACGAAGCTGGAATGCCGAATACTGAACTGAGAAAATCAGAAATGGACTGGGACACACTTCAAGAAGAAGCGCAACTGGCTACAGGAGCTGGGACTCCGAATTCAGCTCAATCACCCGCCTGGAGTTGTTTGTCCCTACCGGCGGGCTGCACCGAAGGACTTTGTTCTTTACGACTTCTCGGGTGTGCACGAAATAAACGTGGACTTTTGCGGGTGTTTGGAGCCCGACGGGGAACGGTTACCAGACCGGCAACAGTTCATGCGCGCTTGCTGGTGGCCGGCAACAGTGAGAGCACCGAACACCTGCGCGACGTGGGCTTTGTGCAAATTTTTTCAAATTCTTAACTGTTTGGGGAAACTTTCCGCATACGATTTCTTACGCGGACTGGAGCGATGTACCAATAACGATGGGCTGGACAAGCCTCCCGTGAGTCGCAAATAGTTAATCCATTGATGCCGTGATGCTGATACGTGGTAGGATTGTCGTAAACCATTTATGCACATAATGCGCCAGTGGCGCGATACGAAGCGGGGCAAGCGCTTTAAGCGAGGGCACAAGCGCGGCGGCATGAGGGCGACAGCACAGGGCGAGCTCACGGTGAAATGTCGTCAGTGTCCCCGGCCGGGTTATAATATACCTGACGATTGGGCGAATATCGAGCCTGCTTATCGGTAAGTGCACCTGTCGCAGCGGGTAAACACTACTGACTAGTGCACAGATTTATTTATTTTCTGTTCCTCGCCCAGGACGCCAACTTTCGCTTATCAAACCGGAGCGTCTCTTCGGAGTTAGCGGACCCAATCCTAGGCGACGGATTCGGGTTTTTCTGCAGACGGGAAAGCGCCGAGGGTTACAAAGCCCACATTGAGAAGCATGTCAAGGACGAGGAAATTTCGAACTGCTCTGGCTTCCAGGCCATGTTCATGGCGAATACCCGGCGGGTGAAGGGACTCCGGACGACGGGAATCGGGGGTGTGACGTGCTCACGGCACAATATGTGGTGTCCGAACGGCATCGGAGACCTGCAGCTCGGCGAAAGGTAATGCATCGTTGTTGGCTTGAAAGTGCTATGAGACTGATTCGACCCAGAAACTGCAATATGGACTTCCTCCTCGTGTCGGTGCTAATGACGATCACGCTATTGTGGGTCGTGTCATACGACATCGCGTGCCAGTACGCTATCTATTTCTGGGATCGGGTAGCGCAGTTCCCGGAGGGGATGCGCTTGGAACACTTGGCGCCGTCGAACGTTTGGTGGAAGGTACCGAATTTCCACCTTCCGGCGCACAAGAAACCATGCCATACCCCATATTCGTTTCATTGGATGTGGGGCGCTGGCATGACTCATGGCGAGGGTGTGGAACAAAACTGGGCATTCTCTAATGGCGCAGCGGCATCAACACGGCTGATGGGACCAGGAGCACGCGTCGCCGCTCTCGAAGATGTATTTGGCTATCATAATTACGATCGTCAGTTGGCGATGCGTGAGTTTTCGGTTACGATAGAGTTTTGGATCTTGCTGATCAATACTGTTATGTTTAGATCGAATCCTCCCTAAGCGCCTGGCTGTCAATATCAAGGAGGGTTTAAAGCACAGGGCGGCGTTCGAGGAGTTTAGCTCGGGTTTGGAAGCGTTGAGGCCTAATGAGGTTGCTGAGTGGCGGGCGTGGGTACTGCGGTGGGAAGCCACGCAGCACAGAGATGCTACCGACTCGCCCTTTGAGTTGGTGGAGGAAGGTGAGCGAGCAAAGGCGCTGGAGACGGTTACAGAGCACTGATGGTACATGCTAGTGACGACCCTGCGCGCAATACAGTTGGAGATAGCGGAAGAAGAGTATATTTGCACAGATGATGGGGTGGAGGTCGAGCAGGAGCATTCGCCGGGCTCCTTCGTGAGCATGGGCTTGGCGTTGGAGGAAGAGCAGTATGTCATGTCGTTGACATGCTGAAGTTATCGCTGATCTGATTCCAGGCGAAAGTTGGCCGTCGACGTTAAGGCGCTGAAGGACCCTTCGGTGACCCAGCGACTCGCGTTCACGAAACGAAGGACGACATTACTGAAACAGATACACAAGTTTCGCCAAATCCAGCGGATTTATATGCCGGCTGTGCGTGCCATCCTGACGGACGTCGAGAAGCAGATGTATGACGGGAACGGGGAGCAATTGCCGGAGTGCACCCGGCTGTTCATGCCCTCGGAGATCGCCAACGATGAGCTCCGAGGAAAGGCTTGCGCCATAGGACTGCCACGGGTGGAGGCGAGGATGCGGGAGGGGGAGGCTACGGAGGCGCTGGAGGGTGTGCGACACGGCCTGCGCACGCGTACCATGACAAACAGGTACAAGCTGCGCAATTATACAGGGCAGGGGGCGATGACACGAGGACAGGGAATCCTGCGGCAAATCAATGTCCGGATTCATCGCACCAAGCTGCGATATCGGTACGCGCGGGCGGCCCTGCTCGTTGTACACGGCCACGGATCATGGGAGGAGTCGCTGAAGGTGCTTGACGACGACGACGTACGTGCGCTGAATGAGCGCTCGCTTACACTGGAGGAGAAGGCTCAGAACGAGCATTGGGCCGAGTTGGGTGGGGCAGTGATTGAAGGAGGGATTGCGCGGGCGGCGGGTTTGGCGGCAGGGGAGGGACGCCACCATGTGTCGTGGATCTGGTACACACCAGGCTTGAAGCGTCCGGGATCGGACGAGAGCGATTCACAGCTCGTGGACGGTAAGTGTTTCAAATTTATGTTATTTCGACGTGGTAATGGAAAGTACAGCACTACGTGTCGAGTGGTGCAAGGCGTTCTCTCGCTCGCGTCGTTTCGCCGAGGATGTGCGGCTTTTACGCGAGGAAATGGAGCGGACAATCGAGTCCGGCTATGCGGAGGCGACAATTTGGCAAGAGGTGATGACCGCGGACGCGCTGCCTGGTGCATCGGAGGAACTGATGGAGGGACGGCGGGCGTACGCGGCGGAGCATGCGGAAACGGAACAGAGGACGGTGGAGCGGCTAGAAGACAAATGGGCGGGAATCATGGACCGCGCCACGGCGTTTCTGGCGGGGGAGACGATGGCGGATGGGGATATCGCAGTTACGATTCAGTTGGAGCCGGGGGATGAGCTGGATCCGGAGGAGGAGGAAATGCGGCTGGAAGGGGAGGAGGAGGAGAGCTAGTGGAGGGGCGTTGCCTTTGTAATGAAACAGTCGTAAACAGCACACGGCTTTTTTTGAATTACATACGGCGGATTCCGCTTTTAAATACGGCGAGTGTATTAATTTACTGGTACCTTGTCACATGAACAGGATAATGAGCCTACATCGTGACAGGTATGCTTAACAATATAATAAAATACAGCTGTTGCGGGGGAAATAGGGCTTGCCGAGGGATCAAGGCCAAATGGGGAGATCAGAGGGTACATTGCATTATGGTACACCTCCGCCGCCCCACCCAGATGTACCCGTAATCCAATGTACCCCCCTGCCACAGCTAGGTACATTGCATTGTGGCTACAACCACTGGTGGTATGTTCCTATGTTTCCACTCATTGCGTCGTTTCTTAAGTGAAAGCTAGGTATCTCTACATGCTGCTACTTGCGATGGACGCCAATTTCCGATTGAAAAATCGGATGCGAGCTAACGAGATCGACGACCCATCGCTGGGCCCAGGCTGGGGGTATTGGGTGGAGCCCGATGCCTACAAGGAGCACCTCAAGAACTATGTCAACGAGAAAGACGTGTGTTGGTCCCTCTAGCCGCTTGTCTTGGCGCGTGCTTACGGCTTGACGATACAGATCAGCACCTGTATCGTGTTCGCGGCGCTTCTGCAAAAAGATACCCGCATGACGACAGGCCTGCGGGTGTCGGGTGTGGGCGGGGTTGTGTGCGCACGACACGAATGTGTCCAGCCGAATGGTTTGGGAGATCTTCAAAAAGGGGAGAGGTACGTCAATTTGAATGAATTTTTTCATTGAGGCTGACGTCAGGTTGCTATAGATACGTGAATATGGACTATATTACAATGTCGGCACTCGCAGGGCGCAGTCTGCAGTCCCTGACTGTCTCCTACGATATCGCATGTCAGTGGAAGACGAATCTGGCAACACGAAATGCGAAGTTACCTTCAAAAATTCAATTGCCCCTTGCCGACATCGACATCCAGTGCGCATTGCCGGTGTGGCATGCGGCTTCTCACAACAAGGACTGTCAGAACGCGAACAGCCTCAGTTTCAAGACGGGTGTGGGAAAGAGTGACGGCGAGGGGGTGGAGCGTGTCTGGTCCAGGCTGAATCCGGGGGCGCACTCAACAAAAGACGCAGGGCATGGGCAGCGCGCAGACGTCATGGAGGGGAAAATTGACTACATCAATCATGGGAAGAACCTGAGTCAAGGTGAGTCAGGCGTCGGACCGATAGACATGTAACTAACAGTTTCGTCAAGGGTATGCTCTGCAGCGCAAGCTTGTGGTGGCAATCGCGGAGCGCGACAGGCAGATCAAGGCACTCGAGGTAGTGAGCGCTACTGTGAAGCGCTCAGTGAAAAGTCGTGGAAGGAGATGATTGATGCCTGGCTGAAGGACCCTTCGAAACCTAACCCATACACGCTGACGAGAATAGGTACGCACCTAGGGAATGTCATCCCCGTCGAAGCTGACACTTGACAGATTGTCCGACAGAAGCTCAAGTTCGTCTAGAAGTGAGAAAGGACGAAGATGTGTTGACCGCGGGGGGGAGGGCACCGCTGCATGGGAGAAGCGCTACCGCTTTCCTGACGGCGGGTATCGAGCTCGAGGACAGTCAGTAAGTCGTATTGTTTGTCCACGCTTTAGGTGCTGATGTGCTTCAGACGCCGTATTCTAGCGGAACTGCGGGGTCGGGTTCTTGTGGCCGCCGACCGGGAGAACCGAATTGAGGAGTGGCGGCATGCCCTCCTGGTGAAGATCGACAAATTTCGCGAGCTACAGCGCGTCTACATGCCCGGTGCCGTGCTCGCAATCGCGGAGGCGGAGAGCGCACGCGACAAAGACGGGGCGCCGCCGAAACCAGAGCGGGTCAAGCTATGGATGCCGAGCGAAATGGCCACAAGAGACGTCGGTGACACGCTGCGAGGCTGTGTTCCGGGCTTGCTCGACATGGAGTCGAAGCTTCGTGTGGCGCAGTGCAACAACTCGCTGTCAAAAGTCCGGTCGCAACTTCATGCAAAACGTCACTTGATCGGGTTCCGCGACGAGAACGTGTCAGGCCAGGTACAAGCGACGAAGGCGCGGACTTTAATCGACGAGGTGGAGGAGCGAGTGCAGGTGCACGCGAGAAGATATAGGAAAGGTCGGCAGGCAGTGGTGGGAGTGAAAGGGGAGGAGGCGTATCCTGCTCTACGCAAGCTGGAGGATGCTGACCTGCGTCTGGATGGCGACGCCGGTGAAACCGACGCCGCTGCTCGCAAGAAGCTGGGGATGATCCAGGCGGGCCGTGGCGCCCGGACACCCCGGAACGCACCGGGCCAATCAACACGGATCATGTCTTGGATTTGGACGGCGCCGGGGGTGTTGGACAACGCAGAGCAGAGAATACATGAATGTAAGTGTTGCGCGTCGATGTGAAGTGACTGAGCTGATAATAAAGTAGCTGTGAGGGTGGAGTGGTCGTGTGTGCTCGCGCGGAAGATTCGATGGGAGGAGGAAGTGTTGTTGTTGCGGGAGGAGATGCGGCGCGTGTTGTGGTACCTCACGTGGCAGTCTGAGTGGTGGTGTGCGCGAACGGCGCCCAGGACCGACGTGACGCCGGCGGTGGCGGCTGGATTGCGTGCTTACGCGTTGAAGCAAGGGGCTTGGCACCAGCACCTGGGCGGGTTTTTCCGTGAGAAGTGGAACGTGTCGGCGTTGACCACCGCCCAGCACTATGTGGCTGTGGAGGACGCGGGAGATTTGGATCATTTGTTTACCTAGTATGAAATAAAGCAACTTTCCGGATATTTTGCACCTGTTTTGCACCCAGAAACGGCGGGATCACGATTTTGGTCTGATGTTCATTAATTCGCATATAATATATTACATTCTGCATTAAATTACTGCGAGGTTCCCATCATTTTGCCGGCGTTTTCCATACCCCCCCAACACCCACTTGCATGCCCTAACAGAGGAGATCACACGTTGAGTGGGAAAGAACACGCGCTGCGGAAAAATGCTGATTTTATCGAAATGCACACGGCTGTAGCCATGCACGGCTGGCGTCGTGGTTTTAGACAGCATATCCCATGGCTAGATCCGTAGTGTTAGTCTAAATCCTAGCGCTATGGGTGGTATGGTCTCAGCTGAATACACAAACGATGATGATTGGGTGATAAACATCCGCTTCAGAGCCTTCACACTCAATTACACGAGTCACAACAACAAAGCGGCTCCTGGCTTGCATACCTAATGGCCGCAGGCTGTGGTATTGCCTAACGCTTTTCGGGAACACCTTATCCGATCTCTTATTTTATGCTCTTTGTCAAAATCCACTGTGAGCTGCTCGCAAGCATGAATACATCCATCTGGAACTCATAGTGTTGATTCACAAAATACGGAGAAGCTGCACTTCATTTAAACCCACTTGGAGAATTATTTCTAGGGGCCCACAGCTTACAAGCGATTTGTAGCCAGTCAGAGGGTACCAAAGTGTAACCCTTGTTTTCCCATGCCAAGCACTGGTTGAACATTTCAAGTTTTTCAGTGAAAGAATCAGTGAAAAGTAGTTTGAGTTTTACACAAGATTTTCGCTGAAAAAGCAGGTGAAAAACTTGGAAGTTTTTCAAAGATTTTCTCTTCCAAGGTGAAAACCTTGAAACAAAGTTGAAAAGTGGTGAAAAAGTTATGAAAATCTTTCACTTACTTTTTCAGCAAAAAGAAATGTGTAAAACTCAATCTACTTTTTACCAATTTTTTCACCAAAAAACCTGAAATGTTCAACCAGTGAAGAGGGCCTTCTGATCAATCTGATGATATAGACGCCAGTTCCTCCAGGGCAGCTGATGTTTGAAGTCAGTGTTGCTTGTAATTCTGCGTTACTTATTCCTGGCTGGAGAAACCTCGGCACATTGAAATGAGAGTTCCTTTTTGGTTATTGGGAGGTTCGGCCTTATCGGGAGCCCTCAACAGGCCTCGGCCGAAGGAGCTTAGGAGGCGGCATACCGGGCCGAGACATGCTCTCAACTCGAAGGTATTCCAAAAAGTCTTCCTTTCTCCCCGCAGCCTGGAATGGGTGCCTTGCGTCCAAAAGAAATTTGAATGAGATCTCCTTGGCACGGCGACGAGAAACCGCTTAAAGATGTGTGGGAGTGCAGTCTATTATCTGTGAACTGTAACGCTCTTTTTGCAGTTCCCACAGTAATACTATGCTTATCAGCACGCCGCAGAAAGCGAGTCATAACAGAGATGGTACATCTTCTACAACCACCGTCTTTCGTGAGTACATCATGTTCAAATCTCACTCGGATCATCTCCGGAGGAATGACAGGTTCTGGTCGTTTTCGTTCAGATGCCTCAGGGCGAAGCCCTGAGGGCCCTCAAGTAAGGCTCCAACTAAATCGTTTTCGTGTACGGGTCACCATAAATTAAACTGAAACGGTAAGCAAATGGTTTAAAAACCGTTTAAAATGGTTTGTAAATGGTATTTATTTGCTGGGCCAAAAGAAATCAATGTAGCAGTTGTTATCACCCTATACCACCGTCCAATGACGCCGCTTTTAGTGGTCCAGCCTTAATCGACATCTTGGTTGGCATCGCCTCTATAATCGTCCTCATTTGCAGCGATCTGAGAAGAAGTGCTCGACAGAGACACTAGTACCGGGTATGGCCAAGAAGTTGCGTGCCATCTTCGCGACAATCGGGTACCCGGGTTGCCGTTGAATTTAGCTTAAAAATTCAGATGTAATGTTCAACTTATTATTGACGAGACCTGCAGTGAACCAATAGCGCCGCCATAGGTGTCAGACACCATCCGAAATCGGTCCAGCTAGCTCACGATAGTTGTTGTAGGCGCTGGAGGGGCGATGCCAAGTATACAAACACCATCTAAGTAAGATGTGTTTCTTAATTTGTTCAGGAGAGGAATTTTGTTTTTCGGTGTTGCAGAGTTTTTTGTATGAGTTGTAGGCATGTTCGAATGTTGCCTCCGCCTCATGGGGCGATCCGAATCCAGCTCAGGCTCCCCATTCTCGGCATCGGACTTGTGAAACCACACGATTCCGAAGTCTTGCTGTGCTCAGAAACCTAACCATCTAAACCGTTTGCAAACGGTTTTGAAACCGTTTATCCCTGGGGCCAAATTACACATAAACATAAACAGTAATTACCGTGTAAACTGTTTCACACGAAAACGGTTGGAGCCTTACCTCAAGTAGTGGTGGCAAAGTTCGGTTCGGTTCGCGTTCGGGCATGTTTTGCTCGAACGCCGAACCTGAACCTCACGTTCGGTTCGAGCAAATGCTGAACCCCGAACCTGAACGCGAGTTCACGTTCGGTTCAGGTTCAAACGCGTTCGAACCGAACAAAAATTCCTGGTCATCCATTTGCAATTTTTTATGGTCAGGGAAATTCACACTGCCTTAATTTGTGCTTGCGGACTCATGGAGTCGAAGTTGACATTGAATAATGTTGCTCAGAGGCAATACTGGAGTCAAATACTTGAGGCTGCATTCTTTCAAATTAAACCTGACCTCTCATCAATGTTGAAATCCAGGAAAATGGGCTCGGAAGACAACCTTGGAAGTACCAGACATCAATCAAGTGCATTCAAGTGGTAAAAAGATCATCATTTTACCGAAAATTGCGAAATTATCACCGAAAATTGGGTTGAAAAGGCCATCTGCGGTTCGCCGTTCGAACGCGTTCGGTAAAAATTGACCTCGCGTGAACGCCGAACGCGAACGGCGCGTTCGGTTCGGGCAATCACCGAACGCTGAACCTGAACGCGACGTCCAGTTCGGTCCGGTTCAGGTTCGAACCGATTTCCGAACCGGACCTTGCCACCACTAACCTCAAGTCACAAAACTCAGACTGGATCAATGTGAGGAGGCACTTTCATTCGGTCTGAGTTGTGGGGGAGTGCGAAAAAAGCGAGAAGGATGATGAAGGAGCTCGATGTCGACCAAACGTCGACCTAACGCAAAATGACTCGAGTCATTTTTGATCCGAAATCATCGTGGGATCGATCAATGATGCGATTGACTGCGGGAAATTGAACCAAGCAAGGCGAGTCATCGGCAACTGAGGAAATTGCCATACTTGGAGAGCCTTGATGGTACTGGTGTGATTCAAATTGTCGGGGATACGAGCATGGGTTGACAAGAAGCTTCACAAATGAAGATAGCAACAGGTTGAAAAATACACAAAAAATACACCACACCATGGAACAAATCATGGCGCATAGATGCGGTTTTTCTGTGGCTGCTGGAACTCCAAAATAATGTAAGTAACTGTTAGCAATTCAGCAGATCCCCATCGGGTTGAGCTTATGTATATAGCTTTCTGCTGTAACGTCGTCCGGAATGTGGCGAAAAGGTGACCTGAACTTGACTGCGGCGGAGGTAAATGATGCAGGAGAGAGGAAAGAACATGGGGATAGTCGAGATTGGTCGGAATACCTGTTCAAATCTGTTCAAATGCACTGCTGCCACAGGCTTTCACCCCTTGCCCAGGGATTAAAGCAGCGAGAAATAAACGAATAGGGGGAACAGAAGCATATGGGGATGAGTCTTGGTCAGTTGCTGCTTAGCGGAGACATATGGAAAGCGGGAGCACCACGCTCGTTTGATGGCCGGCAATTGCCCGATTCGGAAGTCGGACCACTGACACCCGGGCTTGCGGCGGTAAATATGGTACTGCCGACACGCATTTTACAAGCGTAGGAGGTAGATTTACTCCGTAAAACATTTTTTGTATGGATACATCAAGTCCCCGAGGAAATTAGGCATAATTTTCGAATCGAGATTGCTTGTAGCAACGGCAGATTCACGCATATATAAGACCTGTCGAACGGGTCAATTAAGTGTTACACTGAGAGTCGTCAGAGGTGCAACCATTGTGCTGCCTTGACTGATTGCTTTCAACTTTCAAGAATAATATCTACCGGTTGCTGGTTGACTTGCGACGCTCAAATCACCAATATCATATAACATAGTGCATATTTCATATTTCATGAATCATAAGGGTGCATAATTGAATCGCCGCCTCCAATTACTGAGTTGAAGGAAGCTTGAACCACAAACAGAACTCATTGCAAATGTGCTGCATAGGAAATGCCTCGAATGCAGAAGGTACGTTCCCATCCCCGAAAATGTCGATGCCATCTCCGATCGAACTGAAAATGAGGTGTCAGAGACAATGCGTGAACACACAGAGGACTCACGGTGAGGTCATAATTTGTGGATCAGTCAACAGTTTTGTGCTACCTGCATAGGAGAATTAACAGAGCATGAAATTCTTGCCACGGTTTTACTCACCTTGAAGATCAGACAAATAAACCATTCCTCCACTTTTGTAATACTGAACATGTTGTGTGAACGCCAGAAATCTACCCAAGACAGAGAGGTATTCGCTGGCGTCTGAGTGTTGAAGAGGCACGGCACTTCCGTTGTTGATAAATTTGTAAAAGCCATCTTGTGCCTCGTTGATTTTCTCCTCGATGAGATATGAGCGTAGAATGGTGGACTTGGAGCCAGCCGTAGGTGTGGTTATGTGTTCGTGCACCAGGGCCACACCAGCGTGAACGAAGCGGACTTCTGGGATGTCGAAGGGGAGGGGATCTGAGGAGTTGGCGATAAAATGGTGAATGAAGGAGTAGGTGAAAGTCATAAGAGAAACCGCCCATGCTAGAACATTGGCCTCCATGATGGTTTTTCGAAATTCATCTGCAGGCATGAAACGTGTAATCATCCAACCCTCGGGGTTCCGCTCCGTAGGTTTGGCAGTCCGCACATACATCCGTTTAACTGCCACACCTTCATTGGGTTGAATCCCAAGACCATCCGTAGGGAAATGGACAAGGGTGAGGTACCCGGGCTGTGCAGTTTTGAACGTACCAATACCAAGATAATTGGCGTTCTCAATGCCTAGGGAGCCCTGGTACGCATTGGCGGGAACGCACACAAATCCTTGGCAGTTCTCCGAGGACAACAACGCGTTTAAAGGCTGATTCTGGATCTGGAAGAATTCGATGCGTTCAGATGTGGTGCGAGCTGAAGTCATGTCAGTCATGGGTTGAACATGTTGGGATCGCCTCACCTCGGCCAGCTACTTGGAGTTGAGTAAGCGATGATCCGCCTTCAAGTAAGGCAGTACGGAGCTGGTCACGGTTTGGGGACTCGTAGGTTGGAATGGCACGCCGTTTGGACCTCGGCGGCGTTGTGGGAACAGCTCGGGAGTCCTGGTATGAAGAAGGAAGTTTATTAGTTCCCTCAACGACATTCTTAGGAAACACACATACACTCCGTGAACGTTTTGAGGATCTGCTTTTCGAACTCTAAGAGACATAAATCCGTACTCAATACATCATAAGACTTATGCTCTTCGTTACTTACCTCCGATTGGGTTGCATCGTTTTGAATACTGTTGAAACTGGCAGAATTCAGATTGTACTCCGAAGGGCTGACACTCCGTGAGGAGGTTTCAGACACCGATGAACCTGTAGATGCCGAGTGAATGTGCCGTGCTGATATCCGCTTCTCATTAGACTGAGTACTCTTGAGTAACTGAATGAGAGCGCATTGGGAGAAAACACATACCGTGCCAGCTTCGCGCTAAATTATCCACCGAATTAGCTAAAGTCAATGTTTCAGAAATTGGACGAACCTCGAGCTCCTTTTCAGCCATGTACTGCAAAATTTCCTCCCAATGGTCCGGATCGATAATAAAAGCGAGCTCGAATGGTTTCCCTGGTGCTTTGAATGTTTTCGTTGCATCCTTTCCCTTGGGTTTCCCGGTGAGACAACGACGATAGAAGTATGGGACATGTGGTTCATGAGCAAGATCAACCCAATCCTTAATCTCACGGAGAATGAGACGGCTCCAGTCCATCGGATAGTCTTTCAACGCAACTTGGACTTTCTCTTCCATGGTTTTGATGCCCAGTGTTCGCAACTCAGTCGGGGTGATTCTTGCCTGAACATTGGGCTTCCCTTCAGACAGATTCTGGAAGGCGTCAGTGAGGGCTTTTAAGATTAAACTGATTTACCTTTACTTGGGTACCCTTTGGTTTTCCATTGGATTCATAAAATACTTTGAACCACACGGTAAATGTTTCCCCGAGGTCGCTCTGGTATGCCTTTGAGGCCCAAAAGTCGCGACTCGCACGATATTGACTGTGGACCGGTGAATATCCATAGGCTTGAACCAGTGCGCTGCTGGATGTTGGCGGAGGCGGGTAAGTAAATCCAGAATGGTTCCATGTGCTTGGGACAACGATGCGGGGTTGAGGAGGCAATGCTGGCGGCAACATAAGTCCTGGTGGGATAAATTAGTGTGATCACAACTGACTGAAAAAAGAAACAAAACCAACCTTGGGATCTATCTCCGGCCATATCTACTTGATTAGAAACTGGAGTAACTCGGCGGGTTGACCGTGATGCACCTGGAGATGATGTTAATATCTGACTGACAACATTCCCTTTATGAGTAACCTTTTTTGCGTGCCGCATTTACATCCCTCCGCACGTCCTGAGCTTGCGACTGGGGAAGACGCTCGAAATCTTTCCCTGAAAGAGGAACATGAGAAAACATTGGAGAGGAGATTCATCAAACATCGCACGAGACATGGTACTCAGCTGCTGACGGTAGCGGTCGAGGCACTTTTGACAGACAAATTTACCCTTCTGGGAATTGTAACCCGCGATGTAATGTCGTGGTTCTCCAACAGCGATGTATGCTTTGCAACTTTCGCGGTCGCAAATAGTTGCTTCGGTGGATGCAAGGTCCTCAGTAAACTGAGTCACCAATCCGCTGTCCGACATTTGAAACACAGAGGAGAACGAGGGAATGAGGTTAATAATTGAACAAAGAGTGTGCTGGGTTAAATACTCCAACTGGCACAATGTCTGGGATATATGGCTGTAGCTCACATCATAGAGGCACATCAGTTTGAGCACAGGTTTTGTACCAAAGAGTGTCTCACGCAGCTGGGCTATGCAAGTTGAACCATGAAGCTGTGTACCGGCAGTCGGCGGTCCGACTTTTCTCTTCGATCGCCGTGCACTACCGGTTGTTCATTTTCAACTTGGGTCTGCACACACAATAATGTGAAATGGTACTATCACGCTGATATACTGCCCACATGAATTATCCAATAACGAGAAAATTCAACCACTGTGAGGGAAGATTATTTACCCGTGATTTGTGGTATTGAATCGTCGGCAGGTCGCTTCGTTACAAATCGGAACATACTGCGATGCTCAATGCTGTACGAGCACTGTTTCACTGCCTATTGATCATGCAAGATGCGGAGCCAATTAAATTCACAGATGAAGTTATTTCCCACGGTTGAACCACCAGCGAGTCGCTTCACTGTTGAACCTGTGCTCATTGCGATACACAATGCTGTACAATAGCTGTTACACTGCATATGAATCATTCAAGACATGTTTGAAGTATGAGCACTTGAATTCTCTGGAAGGTATATAAGCTGCTACTTCTTTACGGTTTCTACATCCTCCTCTGTTTGACCGCCTTCTTCCGAGGCCTCCTCTAGCTTCATCCTCAAATCGTCCAGCTGTCTCATCGCGCCATCTTACGATGGCGCGAGGTAATCAGCATAAACCTCTACGTCCGGATTTCTTCCATTTTGACATGGCTAAAGATACTGATTGTCCTGCGTATAGCACCACTGGGGCTGGTTGGTTCACATATCCTCCGGTACTGGAAAATGCGCAAGGACGACAAACAAATTGTGCAACTTCTTCGCACCAAGCACCTGAAAGGTACTCCATTTGGTATAGGGTTCGTAGTAATTGCATTTTACTCTTCTCCACTCATAGTACCTTGCAGACTCACCCGGTTTCGAAAAATGCGAGAAGATATGGGGCTTTTTCGAACCAGAAAACAGGCTCACAGCATCGAGAGCATCCGAGATGCCATGATTCGTTTACGAGCACAATATCCGAAGGCCGGTCAAAGAGAAATGAGCGGCCTACTTTTTCATGAGGAAAATATGAGTGTTTCGAGGTAAATGTTCCGTGTATGGAAACTGCTTTTGTTAACTTCAAACATCCACAGGAGGGTAATCACATCGTATTTTGCGGTGTATGAGCCTGAATTGGTGAGACAGCGAAGGGCAAACCGGCTGCGTCGTAAGCGCTTCTGGGCGGCTGGCGTGAATGATCTTTGGGCTGTTGATCAACACGATAAGTGGAAATACAAATTTGGCCTTGCACTTCACTCTGGCCTTGATCCATTTATCGGCCGTATTCAATGGTTGAAAATTTGGTGGACAAACAGCAACCCTCGGTTGATACTCAGTTATTATCTTGACGCAGTCGAGGAAGGTGGATGTGAGTATTCTTTGTTGTATGGCACTTTCTTGAGCTGATATGTACAGGCATGCCATTGGTTTCCCAAAGTGATCCAGGTGTCGAAAACTTTGGACTCGCCAATGGTCACACCCTCCTTCGTCACTGGCACGATCCCAGCCTTGAGGGAACTCTCCAACATCGCTGGATGAATGAGAAAAAGAATGTTATGCCAGAAATTGGTTGGTCTCAATTGCGGCACCGTTGGACTCCAGGTTTTGAAAACACACTTGATTTCGGGGTCAACAAGGGCTGGTATGATCCGAGTAATCTGTTGCAAGCGTATGTCTTCGCAGTCAACGTTCGATCTGTTTGATTAACCAGCAATTTTTTCAAGGCTTGTATTCCGCTGGGTGTTCATCCCGTGGCTCCAAAAGGAGCTTGATGCGTACCGGGAACGTGTCAACAACACCAAAAAGCGTGCAGACAGAAATAAGGTTCTTCCCCATGGTGTTCCTAACCACATGTATGAAGCTCCCGAGGATTTTGGTGTCTTGGATTTCAGGGTGTGTCTGCTCTGTCAAATACTGCGTTTCATGTACTGAACCTCATCAACATCCAGATTAATGTTGATCCCAAGTCTGTGGAGTATGTTCGCAACCTGTATGCGCCGCCAGAACATGAGGTTTTCCAATTGGTGCCTCCAGATTTTGCCGAACTCGCGGTCGCATTCTACTTCGAAATTGGCCAGCCACCAATCACCCGTCACAATGTTTGGAATGTATACCTTGACCTCTTATCCTGCTTTGAGCACTTGGACAATGTGCATCGAGTTCCAGCAGAAGTAGATCAGCACTGGGGGTATGCATTGACCATTGCGCGGGAGGATCATGACGAAGACATTGCCCTTATTCCCAATTTGGCCCCTCTTCCCAAGGGTGCGGATGTCATCGCTGAAGACGGGTCATTTTACATGGGCGGCGTTAATAATGGGCTTGGACTCAGTGAGTACCAGTATTCACACCATTAATTCTTCTCATCTCTCGACCCGCAGATGACGAGCAGTCCTCACGGCTGGACGAAATGATGGATCACGATGATCCCTTGCCTCTGGGTGAAACAGATATTCAAGAAGGTGATCAATTGATAGTATGGTTTTCTGATGAGGAAGACAATGATTCCGAGTCTGGAGGATTCTATGGAGACAGTTAGACTCATTTTTACCCGCCCGAACATTTTGCGAGTCCTACTGAATGTGCTGTTTTGAGTGACAAGTGTCTGCAAATTACCTGATTTTCTTGGCGACTTGATGTATCCATACAAAAGTTGTTTTACGGCGTAAATTTACCTCCTACGATTGTAAAATGTATGACGGCAGTACCATATTTACTGTCGCAAGCCCGGGTGTCAGTGGTCCGACTTCCCAATCAGGGAACTCCCGGTCATCAAACGAGCGTGGTGCTCCCGCTTTCCATAGAGACAGGGAGAGAGTAATGTGTAGGCATGGGGATAGTGGGGAGGACAGTATCGTTAACGGAGAATATTCAACCGACTTATAAAACAAGATGATAAGAGCTTGATGAGGCGCCTCTTATGGACTAAATGCCTGTATCCCTATGATATCCAATACAATCCCCCCGGAGGAGAGCAAGAAAATTGAATGCATGAACGAGGAAAAGATGAAGGTTCAGATACGCTAACATCCCACAGATAATGCTTCCTCGTTCTCAAATTGTTCTTATTGCTGAGTTTGACTAGACATCGTCGCGTCCGTCCCTCGCGTTCCTCGATATCAAGACACAGTTCTTGAAGCCCACCCGATCGTTCTTTTTTGCATTAAAGGCTTCAAATCAAAGTAGGATTGGCTCGTTACAGACCCACTCAATCCTATCGACGAGGCTATCGTACCTACCTACCGACCTCAGCTCGATCACGGCGCTAGTGGGTCCATGTGTTGAGATAAGAATAACCGCCGCGAACGGATGCTAAAACACATGTAGGCACATGATTCATACAATCGGCAAGACGGATGCGACGGCTGCTCTCGGCTGCTTGACCTCCCGTAACCTCCCGCTACTTCCTGCTACTTCCCGCGAATGAATCAACCATTACCTAATGTTTATCCACCGATAGCAGTTCAATTGTGGGGTTGAATCAACCCGGATATCTATCAACTCGTGCCTGACCCCGTTCTTAAATCGGGAACGGATCCCGTATATGTGCCGCTGTTTGCTGAAAGATGTTCATACAAGCCTCAGCCACACCGATGGCCGCCGGTAACCTTTTCGCATTTAGTTCCCTTAAGTATCAGATCTCTCAGAAATTTGGCACAGAAATACATAGGTGGAAAGGACATCTATTCATTCCGAGGACCTCGAGGGAGAATAGCTACAGCGGGGAGAAAAGCCAAATTTTCAGCGATGTAGGTGCGGGGCTGCGGCGTCTGGGAGATTGATATCGTGATCGGCTAGTTCAACTTCCGGTGTTTCAGGTGAACTCCCTCCGTGTCCGCCTTCCCCGGTTCCAGGACATTCTGGTCTCAGGATGCCAGTGTGCCTTCGCGAATTTTCCAATCGGATGGTGCTCGAGGACCGAAGAGTGGGACTTCAAAAGCCGCGATTGGGTACATAGGCTTTCCCAGGCCGTGGAGACTCGCCAATATCCGAGCACACGGCGGCAACCGCTTATTTTATAAATAGAACTTATCGGCGTAAGCACATGGATTCCCGCATCGAGTCAAAAGGGGTCCCACGAACTGGATAACAGGCGGGCCTTCCCGTCTTTTGCTTCCTTCCCTTTCCCATCGTCTTCCCTGCGAGAAAAATGGCCGACTACGACATCGAGAAGAAAGCCGCCCAGTCCGACGAGGTCGTCGCCGGTAGCGAACATTCGCTGGACATCCACAATGAGAACGCCGGCCACATGCATCGCTCCCTCAAGGCGAGGCAGATATCGATGATTGCCATCGCTGGCACCCTTGGGACTGGATGTACGTCGCAGCCTTCACATATTCATTTTCTCTCCCTTATTTCTTGATCACTAAATGAACCCTTGCAGTGTTTTTGGGTGTACGTCTCGCCGATAAAGGCCCCTGCATCCACGGCTAATTATTTTCATCCCATAGTCGGGCAAAGCTTTGGCTAACGGTGGCCCGGTCGGTGCACTCCTGGGTTACCTCATTGTCGGTATTCTCGTCGGTCTGATGATGTGTGTGCCCGTCCTTGCGCGAATTCCATTATTATTATTATTATTATTTGCTGATCAAGTGCTGCGTAGGTACGCCCTCGGAGAAATGATGGTCTGGGATCCCTCAGCTGGCGGTTTCATCGAGTTTTCCGCCCGGTATGTTGACCCCGCCCTGGGTTTTGCCATGGGCTGGCAATTCTGGTTCCAAGCGGTCATGAGCGCTCCTGTGGAAATCGTCGCTGCGGTGCGTCATACGTCATACTTTTATTTTTGGTACACATCCTCACATTGTCCGTTCTCAGTCCATCGTTATTTCGTTCTGGGACACAAACAACGACCACAAGGCCATTTACATTACGGTCATGCTCCTCGGAATTTTCGCGGTCAATATGGCCGGCGTCAAGTACTTTGGAGAATTTGAGTTCGGTGCGTTGAAAATAAAATAAAAACTCTTACATGGGTCTGTTACTCATGCTACGCTCTTCTTCAGTGTTTGCATTCATCAAGATCGTCACTGTGATTGGACTCATCATTATGTGCCTGGTCGTGGACCTCGGAGGCGCACCCGACCACGACCGTCGTGGATTCCGATACTGGCGAGACGAACCCTTCAACAACAGCTTCCTTGACCTTCAGCCTCCTGCTAAGGCTCGTTTCCTCGGCTTCTGGGCTGTTTTTACCCAGGCAGCGTTCTCATGTGCGTTGAACCCACCTTTTTCTAACCCCGCTAAATATTCAACATCCCTCAGACGGAGGAATGGAAGGCCTCGCCATGATCTGTCTCGAGGCCTCAAATCCCCGCGTAACCATGAAGACCGCCGTCCGCGCCATCTTCTACCGCATCGTCGGTCTTTGTACGTCCATATCCCTCGCGAATCATTCAACTCCTACAATTCTAATCGCCCGACCCGTGCCGCAGACGTTTTCGCCATTCTCCTCATCGGCATGTGCATTAGCCGTAGCCAGCCCACCCTCCTCCAGGCCAACCAGGAAGACACTGGTACCGCCGCGGAGTCGCCCTTCGTCATCATCATCCAAACCGCAGGCATCAAGGTCCTCTCGCACATCATCAGTAAGCTCTCCCCTCAACATTCATTTACGTCGTAAACTCGATAATTAATTATTCGTTCAACCTCAGATGCCGTCGTCCTCACCTCCGCATTCTCCTCCGGCAACGAGTTCCTGTACTCCGCCTCCCGCTCGCTCTTCATGCTCGCCCAGCAAGGCCAAGCACCGCGCATCCTTTCAAAGGTCCTCAAAAACGGCGTTCCCATCGGCGCGCTCGCCGTTTGCTCTGCGTTCTCGTGCCTAGCATACCTCGCCTGCGGAAAGGCGGGTGCCAACGACGCGTTCAACTGGCTCGCCAACATCACCACGCTGGGCTCCATGATCACCTGGATCGGCGTGGCGCTGTCGCATATCCGGTGGTGTGAGTATTTTTTTTGCCCGGACCGAGCCTGGACGCATCTGACTTGATTTATAGACCAGGGCATGAAGGCGCAAGGCCTCAGCCGCGACGTCCTTCCGTTCAAGTCCTGGACGCAGCCCTACGGCTCCTGGATCGTTCTCATCTCCTTCAGCATCATCATCTTCTTCAATGGTGCGTCGTCTCCATCGCGCAGTTGCCGCCTGCCTGCAAATACTTATCTATCATTCATTCAGGCTTCGCAACGTTCATCGGCGCGAGCTTCGACTACCAGTCGTTCATCTCCGACTACGTCAACATTCCCTTCGTCATCATCCTCTACTTCGGGTACAAGTTCGTCAAGAAGACCAAGATCGTCAAGCTCAAGGAGATGGACTGCTCCTCGCATTACGTCGAGGATAGTGTCGTGGTATGTGTCTTGTAGCTTCTCGGCAGATGGTCTTTCGACACTGACCTTCCTTACCTGCGCAGTACTCTAAATATTGAGGAGAGAGTCGGGTTCAGGCTTGTAATTCACCGATGACTACATGTATATAGCGCCTTATTAATATCACTTACGCTGGAGGAAACCTAACAGCCCGATCCACGGACGATTCGGCGAAAAGGAAGCATGCGTGAGGATACGCACTACTTGTTTCTAAGAAAGAATCGTCGAAAGTACTTTCGTGCGTCGTACGAAACTAGGTGGAAACTGGAAGGAACTGGGAATCGCTGGCCAGATTTCGGGCGCCTGGACCTTAATGCTACGTTGGCTTGAGAATGGTCCGGCCCTTGTCGCTGGAATATGAGAGCGAAGTGATTGTCCGGCCAGCCTGAGCACAATCGCTCGCTCGCTGCGGTTTATATGGGAACGCTGAGAGGCACAGATTCGAAACTTGAGTTGGGGTGCATCTGGTACAAGAGGCAGCGACTCTTGAACCACGAAACTCGGCTGAAAAATCAACGATTCACTACCGTAGTGGCAGTATCTTCTTTATCTGCTAACTGAAGAGGCGCAGGCCAATTCGTTCCAGTCGCTGCGAGCTCTCAAACGCATTTTTGGTCGGCGTGGCAGATGAGACATTGTGTCGAAGGGTCTGGATATCACGCTGAGGAAGAAAGAAGATCGGCGACCACGTCCATTCAACGCATGGTCTGACCTCCCGCCGACTGGTAATTACCCTTATTTCTGTCCCTCCGTACAGCATATTTTACACTGTATATCCGTCGACACAAGTTATTTGCAAGGGAGAATGGTTGAACGACTATTGATTACAGAAGGCAATTAAGGGCGATCGGTTGACCCGAAAGCCGTAAGCCCGAACCCCACGTCAAGGGTCGCCCAGGATGCCGGTCCTCGTTCGGGAAGTACCTACGTATCTACACCGCTGAAGCGTGGAGCAAATCCGTCGTACCACCCAAGCCCGGAGACTGCATAACCCACATGGATCCGATGCCGCGACTGTGAAAGATTGCACTGCGCACGATAGACCCGCGACACGACTTCGGGGACGAAACTTTCCCTGAAGGTCCGCTGAACGTCCTCCGAGCCCGGTGCCGGTCTACTCGCCGGAGGCCTCCCGACATCGGTAATCCTGCGGAGTGCGTGTGTGTCGCTGGGGGAATTCAGATCGGAGCCTCCAGCCGTTGCTGTCGTATGCTACGTATCTAGCCTTCTCAAAATAGAGCGGGATGAAAGTATCGAGTTTCTGGGGCGGAGAACCTGTAAAATCAGGTATGAGCGAGCGATTCGGACTACCGGACGACTGACGGGCAATCTATCCAAGGCGAGCTGTCGTTGAACGCCGGGGATGCTTCATTTGCGTTAATCTTGATATGGACAATGTGAGGAACGGCGAGGCTTACGCAAAAGTCGGAAGCGATTCACTGGCGTTGTGGTGGGAAGGAGCAAGAGGCTGCTTTGTCATCCAAACAAAGCACAAGAAAGCATACACAAACATAGCCAACGCGTCGCGTCGCGTGACGAAATTGGGAGTACAACACTTTCGCCTTTGCCTTTGATTCTCTGGGAGTGGTCCTGGTGAACTGCTCCCCGCAGATATATTTCGATTTTAATTGCTGCTCAAATTCGTAAGTTCAGGTACTGAATAGGAATGCGACTCGGTTTAGTCGAAATCTGCGTGTATTCCCAACTCATGCTGGTTGAAGCTTGTCGAAAGCTACCAGTTTCTATCAAGAAATTTCCAACAAGCGAACATGAAACCGCTGCAGTTTCCGAATTTGCAAAAGAGCTGTCTTCTCTTCAGGCCTTGTCGGTTTAGTCGAGTCGGTTTAGTCGACTGGCAGCCGAGAGGAGATCGTTTGGTTCAGCGGTCCATTCCATTCCAAAGGGGAACTGATAGAATTTATCCTGCGTTCTGTTCCACAGTCAGTCACTTAAACGTCACACATATAACATCGCGTAAGAAGACTAAGCAGCTCATGGCAGGCCCTGTCACCTGTGTTTACCGGTTTCACCTGGATTTTGGCCTCTTCATCTTGGGTTCATTATGATTGCGACCTACATTCCCTCTTTGTTAAGCACGCCTCAACTAGTCACACAGAGAGAGGGGACTTTGAATGTTGCTTTCACACATCGGCTCTCCAACTGAAGTGGGAACATTTAATTTTGGGGCATTTTGTTGGCACCCGGTCCGGTCTAAGGTAAATTCAGGAATTGTTTTCACTGTGATTTGTACCCGCCTAATATGAAGTACCCTCCTCTTTTTCTCGACTATTGGTTCTATTTTGGCCGGTTTGAATTGTGCTCCTTATTCGTTACTGCTGAAGTTGGGACATCGAATTTACCCATTGTGTGAAACAGAACTACACGTCAAACCTACAAGTATGTGCACATTGGATTCGCATTTCCCGCCTCCTGATCCTCCGTCATCGAACGTGGGGATACATAAGTATGTTTCTTGCTGAGATGCTTCATTACTCGGTGTTGCTTGTCCTCAAGTATTACCCACTTTGCGTAAGCGATGTACTGGGCGGGCAGTGGAATTACCGTGTCGGACAGTGGCAATATATTCATGTGCCAGTTCGAATTCTCGTACGTCTGGCCATTGGAGGTGTCGTTTACATATTTCGAAAATTCAAGGATTGAAATGACCAGTCGCCGACTTTCAAAGATCTCCTCCGCACTCTGAAGCTAAGCAGGACATCAGCATGGGTCTATGGTCGTCACTTTCCCCGGGCTCACAACCAAATTTTTGTGCTTTTTCAGAACCGTCACGGTGTTCCCATCTTTCCGAGTCCTCACCCTTTCCAGTCGTGACATCGAGAGAAGGGCCGGGGTGATTAAAAATCGACCTGTCGATACCGTAAGTCGCCATCAATAGATTACATTGTTCGCCACTCACACGTCGAGGGACTTCTGTGACCGGATACATTGCAGGTCCGTAACATACCACAAGCCTTGAACTGTTCCTGACCAGATCTCCGGGTCCAAGCCTCCCAGTATACACTCAAGGTGTGCACTGTCCGATGGGATATCGTCTCCAACGAACTCGATCTTCCATGGCGAAAACGACAGTATAAAATGCCGCGAGGGTCCGGTCGTTGATGATTCATAACCGATATTTATCTCGCAGGTGGAAGTCTGGATGCTGAAGGTGACGTTGGGTCGCTGAGCCTCTGCGAGTTGGAAGAGAGACATAAGTAATGGAAGGAAATGAGAGAGATCAAATGAAAAGCTGCCCTCTTATACTTTGTGTAATGTGACGAACTGGGGCCACATATTGCGCCTACAATGTGGCGTCTGATACGCGGCCTGCACACTCGTCGTCACTGGATTTAACAAGCACACCGGCTGAGGTTGAATACCATACGGCGCCCTGGAAACAGTCACTGATACCTTCTTCCACGTTTGGACTTCTGGCCATCGTATATTATCACCAAGATTGTTCCAACCTCCCTAAATCAATGAACCTCGAGTAGCTCCTCATCCACCTTCTCGTCCAGCACGTGGACCCATTCCAGTATCGGCTCCCGTATAGCAGCCATATCCACTCCAACCGGCAACCGTTCCGCAATCCCATACCATACCATAGCGCCGGACTCGTGGCGCGCGGGAAACCACCGTGCCCGCGTTCCCGCACCCTCGCCGACGGACATCTGGTGCAGCTCCATCATCCCGCCACTACGCGCCGCGCGCGCTATGAGTTCGCATGTCTCCCAGTCGGCCGCCTGCGAGCGTCGCGGGAGCACTCGAATCTCCACAGCGGGTTTATCCGGGTCGGACGCGTAGTCGAACGAGGTGTAATATGGGCGCCGGGGTCCGTGACCAGGAACTCGATTTGTTGGCGCAAAACATCGTACTTGAGGCTCAGATAATCTTGATGTAGAACCGCACGGAGGAAATCAATCTCGCGCATGTTGAGCGGATCGGGGTATCCTAAACATATGTGGTGTGGCTAAGTTAGCCGCCTCTGGCTGACACCGATAAAACTCACGGCGAAATTGAGCTGCCAGAACACTGCAGGTCGTGCGATGTCCACCTACGCGCCAGTCATTGCGCTGGCACGTTTCAGAGCAGTAATATTGGTGGCGACATCCACCACAATGCTTGAAATTGGGCTGCTGGACAATTTCGCCGCACTGTTGGTTACAAGAGATCTGACAAGAGATTCGACAAAAATGATCGAACAGTCGATGAGGAACTCACCGTCATGTCGTCGCAGCCCCGTACAGAATAATATTCTTTAGATTGAATGAAATCCAGCAAAGCAAGTCGCCGACTGAGAATCTTGACGAAATGCGCCCAGTCGTTGGCCACAGCGGAAGCAGTGAAGGACTTGGTTTTGGCGAGATCTGTGGTATGCGCCACCGCATGGCGCATCAGACATAGAGGGCGGTACTGGATGGACCATGCCGCGAGGTGGTTGAAGATGGGTTTCAGTTTCGTCAGTGCGACGTTTGCAGCTGCTCCGTTCCCACAGGCTACGATAGCCGTAAGAAGACCGTCCTTGATGGCTTCTACGATCCAGGGAAGGTAAGGCGGGGTGCGGAGTAGGCGGGGTGCGGAGTAGGCGATCGAGCACCTCGAAGCAGCCTCCCAACATGGAAACTACCTTTATCGCCGCCTCCGCAGAGAGTCAAAGCGGATATGGTATCAGCCAAGGCCCCCAATATGCTGCACGACAGGAACGCTTCTGGTGGAAGTTCGGGGGAGCGCTGGCAATTTATGAGGAAGAGTATCAGTCCCCGGTTGAACGCTTTTATCAGCGGTACTGGGCTCTGGTCCGCTTGCACGAAGCGCAGATGTGCCACGACAAGACGGCCCAAATGGGCGGGACTGCCGCCGGCACCTTCGAACAGATCGTTCATGCGCAATGAATCAATGGCGGCTATAGGTCGCGCCGAGGGGCGATAAACACGGCGCAGGAAAGTGTTTATCGCCATGAGTGCATTCACTCGTGCGACTTCGGTGTGTATGATAAAGGACCATGCTCTGGCCACCAAAATATAGACCCCGGGGGTCGCATCTATGAGGTTTGCTGTCGGGACTCGGTCCGTCGTCCAGGAAGTTGTGCACTTTAAGGACGAAGTTGATGCAGTTGGTCACTTCCGAGTATCCCAGCCCCAACGCAGTGCAATAGAAAGCGTACGTGTCGAGGAATTGCATCCAAGGCCACAGACGCGGCCACAGGTGTGGAACCAGCTCCGGGACGGCAGAGGTGATGTATCGTAGATACACTACAGAGAGACGAGGGCCCGCGCTATAGCATTTGCGACTGGGCCAGCTGTATTCTCGACGTCTAGATCCACAGAGCGGGGTATTTCGGCAGGATCCAGATTCACATAGAACGCGGGGAGAGCCGCCGTGAAATGTCTGGTGCCGACCAGACCCTTTTGCAACCGCGTGAGGGCGTCAAGGTCGGCTTTTGCTGCATTTGTCGCAAGCCTCTGAAACTAATTCAGCCCAAAATAATGGCACCAAGCAGCACAGACTGACCCGGAGAGAGAAAGTGGTAGGTGAGAAAGCGATTCTACTCTCAAAGGCTAAAGCCGGTGGCAGATGGAGGAAACAGTTATGGGGCCGCCGAGAACGAGATTGAGTTGCGCGTGGAATGTTCGGTTCAACACGGCTTCGTGATTCAGGAATCGCTGTGGAAGTGACAATGGCGTGGATGCCACTGGACTAAGACTGGACTTGGTGCGGAGGGAAAAATTGAGCACCGCCCCACTGATGGAAATAGGCGAGACTTTCCGTATCCTTCCGGCTGCTTCCGATTCCTCCCGTCCAGCTCGAGTCAAGCTCGAGCTATCATCTGTTATATGAGCAGAATGGACGACGTGTATACTCCTGTTACGTCCGGTTCTTCTGGTTTAGGCAAAGGTATTTGTTCCGCAAACCGAGTTTAGCCGCCAGTTTAGTCACCACATGGCACTCAACGAGCGGATTCATCCGGCACATTGGCCAGACAATCTGGCATTGGGGTTGCAATAGTAAAATGTAGCAAGAGTAACACTATCCAGGTGCTTCCCCGGTTCGATTTTAGCCGCTGTACGTCCGTCTGCACTCGAATTCTAGTCGGAATTCTGTAGCATACGACTATACAGCAGTGAATTTTCCCCTTCCCAGGAACCCTTACCAACATTGAGTGGTTGTGATTCCCAGGCTCGTGAAGTACCTACTTAACTCGATACACAGGTAGTTCATGGCCTGGTCTATCTGGGACTCCGATGAGCACGTCTTTCGGAGAACTATCCTCCGGAGAACCATCGGTACCGACTGTTGGAGCTGGAGATTAATGTTAGCATCAAGCTTTGAGTGTTGCTTCCCTGTTCTTCATAACGACACCGTCTCTGGTATTCACACACTTTACTTGGAAAAAAATCGCCCGAATCGCTGCAGCAGTTCATATCAACCATATTGCTGGCTTCTGGCGAATATCCCTCAGCATCTGGTCCTCGGCTTCAAATTCAACGTCGACCCCTCTCTAGCCTACTCTTAATCCTTATTGCCGCACACCGCTTCCATGGCCACCGGCGAAGGCTCCCCCGCTACAAATCGTACGAGAAGCGAAAGAGTCCTTTCGCATATATACTTGCCCTCGTTCTGTGCGCTCACATCACCCCTGCACCTCCATGCAGGTCCTCAACTTGATCCTCACTGTCTTCACCCTCAGCATTGCCCTCGTTGGTGCATCCCACCCCACGGAGGAAGGGACAGAATGCGCGGGAAAGCACGAGTACTGCGGGGTCTTTCATGACCGCGTCATGCACCAGTACCGGGGGTGCTGCGGCGGCCGCTTGTGCTCAGCCTTCGACTACTTGGACAGGACGGTCTCAGATGTCGTACGTCAATTGGCGCGAGCGTATTTTATATTCTTTACTGACGATTTTGTGTTCAGAGGTGCAAGTGAACACCCATGAATCAAGAGATATGGCTATAAAACATATGCTACCTAAATCTATGAACCCCATGTATTCCCAGATTTTGCGCTACCTACGTATCCCCCAACTTTTTCTGTACACAACAACTACCTCCTACTACCTACCCTGGACAACCAAATTACTAGTCAGCGAACTTTGACCCGCCGAGGAGATGCGCACAGATTTTATGGAATCCGAACCCTTCATCTTTTTTCAAAATTATTCTGCTGAATTTCGGAATGATTCACGCGTTGTCGTCGCATGCTTGGCTAAAATCATTCTACATACGCGACGGTCTTGTGACCGCTTTTCCCACGGTCCGTTTCAAGTTGGGCATTTCTTTTCTCGAAAACCGGTGAAGGGGATGTCGGAAGAGAACAAAAACAGTCCTGATGCGTATGGCCATTCCCGTGCTATTTTTAGGAGATAAAGAAGGGGGGCGGTCGAAGCCAGCGGTTAGGATTACATCGCGCTCAAGGCTCAACTTCTCGATTGGTCAACAATTTCCCAACGAGAGCCAGAAACTGGGTGCGAAGATGGGGAGAGACCAAGACGGTGTTCGTTTCCCGGGGAGCTTTGACCGCTGGAAAGTGTTCCTTTTATAAACCCGTTTTGTGGTGTTCCCACTTCCGACATTCATGGTACATAGCATCCGTTTACCTCTCCTCTCGGTCGTAGGAGATGATTTTCATGCTCCTCGCAATTAGTCCTCGCTGAACTCCACGGCCATGAAAATCGAATCTCGACGTCTCGATCATTCCCAAGTCTGAGCGTAGGCGAGTCGAGAACCAGGATTAACCAAGACTCGGCGATTTCGAGCTGGCTCTTGAAGGAGGAGTAGAACGAAGGTCGCAGAAATGCAGCACAAGCTTGAAGCGTATTATCTCGCTGGTACGGCGCTTGAGTTTGTGCTTCTTCAGGCGCCAATCATAAGGCGAGTCAAGAAGGATTCGGACAGGGTCAGAACAAAGTTAGGTCCACTGACAGAACGAAAAAAGACAAAACCAGAAGCAGGCGAGGTAGGGAGAGCGCTTGAGGCGATAGTCCCGGAGCAACGGCTTCTGTAATGCATCAGCGACGGCGGGAGGCAGTGGCGAAATACCTTAGACGGGCCACCAAAGAGTATCATTGTTTTTCCCAATAGGTAACAATGTGTGGCCACCGACCAACGACAAGTCATGTGCAACGTCTCGGTCCCATCGCCTCTTCCTTTCTTACACTCTCCAACAACGACAAAATCCCCCGCCTTTGCCCGCACGATTAAAAAAGCCCCTCCCCCACCGACTCGAGATGGCTTCTACCGACACCGACATGCCGACTGCCACCCCTCCTGCAGCACTCCTCCTCACGAGCGCCTGCGGACGCCGCGGCTGTAGCCACATCCACATGTACCCCGGCCTCAGCCCGTTCAAGGAGCTCAGCGACCTTGTCAAGGCACACACGCCGCACTGCGTCGCCCGTAACCCGCCGTGAGTCTCTTGCCCTGCTGCTCGAGAAAGCCTGTCAATAATGATTGGGTTTGCGTAGTGCCACCCACCACTGTTACTACGAGTGGCAGCCCAGCGAGTCCCAACTTGATTCGTTCATCGACTCCCAAGTTCAGTCGTTCCAGGGTTGGGCCCGAGACGACAACGAGAGCGCGTCCCAGACTGAGCGCACAAGCGGTGGCATGGGGTGAGTACATTCGACAGCCGTGTTGAGCCGTTCTCAAGTATGCTTCACAGTACCACCTCCATGTGGCCGACGGACAACCCTCACTTCAACCCGGCAGAGATCCTCGCGACCTCTGCGCGTACCTCGGAAGGCCGGGTGACACGATCTAAGACAAGGCTCGCGAGCTCTGCTTCCGCCTCCGGCCAGAGTGCGTCCACGGCCGAGAATAGCGACAGCGCGTCAGCCCGCGTCGGCATGCCCAGAATTCTGGCGATCAGCGAGTCTTTCCTATCCCCCGGCTTTGAGAACATCAGGCGGGTAGTCGTAGACGACACCGAGTACCCGCCACTCAAGAAAAGACGCATCATGAAGGCCACGACCCCCTCGGATGCCACCACCAGTGCAGTCGAGGAGGAGGATCCCGAGCCCAAGCCCAAGAAAACTGCGCGTAACGAGGCCGAGCGCATAGCTGACCTGCGAGCAGACTTCTGGGCCTTGGAGTTTACGGCCCACACCGTCGAATGCCGGGGCTGCCGGCGGACCATTATGCTGGATAGAAGGTCAACTTATTATTCCGGATTGTTTGACAAGCACAAGGAGCGCTGCACGGAGGTTTTGAAAGGGATAGAGAGGCAGGCGGCTGCAGACGCGGCGGCGGCGGTGAGTTTTTCGCGCCCTCCAATTTATTATGCTTACAATTCGATAGCGGGATGCAATGACGGCTTCGGCGTCGGACATGCAGGAAGATGTCTAATGTTGGCCTATTATGGCGACGCAATGCGGGTCGGGTGAGTCGTGTATCTGTGTGTCACCATTCGCGACTTACCAAACACGTAGCATCCACAGTGGGAGGTCGACCTGTTTTTCTTGTTTTCCTCCTCGTTCCGTTTTGTATTATGTGTCCAAAATGTATCTGTCCGGGTACGAATCTCAGCCTGGATCTGAATCAATGCCATCATGCGTACTCAATATGTGTTGGCCATTGTGCATCGTATGGGTTTCTGTACGCGGGATCTCCCGCTCTTGTCATGCTTGGAGTCTCGTACCGCGGATTAGCTGAATTCACGGTGCCCACGGGGACACGCATGGGCGATCAGCTCAATGAAACCCACAGGTATACATAGATTGAACAACCTACTCTTGTCATCGCTGTATATGCAGCGAAACAACTCATTGAATTCCACGACCTCGCAGCAAGCGGAGTAGATCCCCAGCGGGCTCGGCACATCGTGTCAGATCACAGCCCTATCCACCTTCGTTGTCGCCAGAGTACTTTCTTCACGGACATCGGAGGGGACTGCGTGTATCGGTTCTTGCACGCTGGCTAAAGAGTGTCAAACCTTGGGTCGAAATTCAACGGGATCCGCTTTGCCACGGTTGAGAGGGACAGTTGCCTGCTGGCGATTGTTCGCCAAACATACTCACGGCGAGGCGCAAGAACAGATGTCTGCGACAGAGGCGCGGACTTGAGGTCTCAAGCGGCGGGGGGCAGGGGAGGGAACGGGCAATCGAGTTGAGGGCCGGAGAAGGTGATCAGCTGCGGATGCAATCAGAGTTCCATGTTAGAAACTTTGGTGGAGTGGTCCTCACCGGCATACTGTACTATTAAGTTCAATTCGACATGGGGTGTGACCCGTGACGTTTTGAACCACATTCGACATTCGACAACCGGGCGCGGTGACCGTGACCGGTGGCCAAAATTCGACATTTTTCAACACGAAATTTCGTAAAAACAGTACTTCCAGGCGACCCACTGACGGTGTCACGGTGGATCAATTCGACAACGCGCCCCGGTGACCCGTGACATTGACCAAAATTCGACGCCGACAAGGGTCCCCGTGACCCGTGACTGTCGAATTGAACTTAATAGTACAGTATGCGTCCTTGTTTTCACAGACTTTTCGACCCCGTAAGGCATCCGATGCACACCGGCCGCTTGCACAGAGTCTTTGGGGTGGAATTCTTGAGATCTTTCTGTGATCAACCTCCAATATTAATCTTCCCTCGCCTTCAGGGAGCATTATTGCGTCAGATAAGATCGGAAAAGACAAGTTCGAGACGTTCCTACCAATCGAAATCGAAGGCACCGACCATCGCATCGTACGACCATGGGGTGTCCGAGTGTGAAAACAGCGGGAGAATGAACGCAGAAGCATACTTATGGACGCGATCGGGCTGAGAAATGCGGTCAGTGTAGGTGTGGGAAAGGGAGAGAGCGAAACGCGGGACCGGACGTAGAAGTACAGTGCATGGTTATACGGGGAACGCAGATGTGCGAAGAAACAAACCAACCTTCCAAGTTCCCGTATTCGCCATGCTGAGCAGGCCTGCGCGCATGTGGCGTGTGAGTAGATGAAGAGAAGTGGGATAACGACAGGGAGAAGGAGGCTGGTACATGACACAGTAGGGCGCGGTATCGAAACGAGAGACTGGTCAATAGCAATGTGGTGTTGACGTGGTGGTGAAGAGAGAGAGAGAAAAAAAGCTTACGCAAGCCCACTGCCACCATGGCACCGCCACATCACTTCTTGGATGTAACGACCATCTTCTCTTTGCCAGCCGTCGCTCCCCGGATCCACCGTGATATTTTTGCTCATCCCTGAATCATTGCACATACACCCCTCTGGCTCGTCGTCCTTGCTGTGCTTGTCCTTGGTCTTAAAATGGGCTCATTGGTGTCCCGGTTTCAAGTCAACAAATTCCGCACTTTTCCACCAATGTTTTCGTTATTTCTGGATTCCTATGCGGACGGTTACTTCTTGAACGGACTCCGGCGCTCCTTTGACACCGGTATATGAAGTCTAGATTCATGAATAGCTGGTTGCTATCGCAGCTGGTCAAAACCCGCGTCAGGATCAGCGCGCATGATCTAACTTTGAATTTGTGCCGTTCTATACCCAGATGATCCTCGTCGCTCCCGCTCGCAATGTTCACTACTACTCTGAATTCTGCCTGTGACAAAAAGAAACTTCTTCTAGCGCGGTCGGACCCAGCTCGATTTACCCAATCTTTATTGATGCTAATTTCTTCTTTGAATACACTACGATACTTGCAAAAGCGGGACAGTCCGCATTCCAGGATCGTCACATCCCGCCTTTGTTTCGCCCGTCCTTCACCGCAGCCTGATAACCAACTCAACAATAACCAGTTACTCTGCGCTGCATCAAGATCACCGTCAGTACCGCCTTAGCAACACGGCGGTGTTTTATTCACCGTGTCTCGTCTCGTCGCGCCCCGTCAACGCCATAACTCCGGAACCCATATAAAGACGTGCCTCTCCGCTCAACGCCCCCGTATCAGCTGCGCTGTTCACTACTCTTCACTTGCTGGGCAGGTCGATTCTCCCTCGTTCTATTTTATTACTCTCCTCACTCAACACGGCTCACGCCTCATCACAACCGTAAAGAGAAAATGCACTTTTCAACAACCACAAGCCTCGCCGTCGTTACGGTTGTGTGTGCCGGCTTCGCCGCCGCCGCACCAATCCCCGTTCAACGATCTCTAGTTGAGACTGTCCTCCGGCGCGCCATCGGGCCCCAGACGCAGCCCCTACGCCGGGAAGATGTCCTCGTGAGTCCATTCCCACATTTCTTTCTCAAAGAAAGTTCACTTCTGATTTTTTTCCTGCACAAGGCACGTCTCCAAGCACGCATACGACCCGCCACCGCCTCCCGGCGCGCCCTGCAACTAGACGCCGTGCACAACTTCGCCCGCGCCGATGGGAGCAACGCCTGCATCAACGGCGCGCTCGACTGGATCCTCAAAGCCGCTGCCGGTGCTGTACGTGCCCTTCCTCTCGTTGTATACGAACGAATCCGCTGATCGCGTGTTGTATTTATTTATGATCAACAGGGCCCGAGTTCAACGGACGACACTACCACTCCTGCTGATTCTGCAACCCCTGCTTCGGGGACCGACATCTCCGCTATAATCCCCCTTGGGCGCAGACAGACGGACAGCGCCAACACCAGCACTACGGACCCAGATCTCGCGTTCGTGGACTCCTGCATCGAGGACGTGATCGACTGGGCGGTGGGCAAGCTCGTAGCTGCTCTTGTGCGTCCCATTCCTTCGTCCCATTCCTTTAATGTTGATTTTTTATCTAATTATCTACTTGCGAACAGGGGGGAGGAGCAAGTGGTAGCAGCGGCAACGGCACCCAAGGGCTCCCCGGGCCGGGCGAATCTGGACTCCCTCTCCCGTCAGCATCGGCGTCGAGCGACCCCGCTGCGCCGTCCGATCCTGCAACACCCTCCGACCCCGCGACGCCTTCTGACCCCGCTACTCCATCGGATCCTGCAGCGCCCTCAGACCCGGCAACGCCCTCTGACCCCGCAGCTCCCTCCGACCCAGCAGCTAGCGACGCACCCGCATCTGCCTCCGCCACGGATTCCGCCGCCGCCAGCGCTACCGATTCCGCCGATGCGAGCGCTCCGTCGGATGCGCCTACCGATGGTACTGGTGCGCCTGATGATGGCTCTGGTGCACCTGCCGACGATGGCACGGCACCCGTAGATTCGGGCGACGCACCGCCTTCCGCTCGCCGTTCTACCAGGGCGTCGCGCATCGCGCGTCGGCCGGTTGAGGAGTACGTGAGGCGCAAGTCCCTCGACGACTATGCGAAGTATGGCGTGAGTCAGCTCAAGGCTGCGTTGTCGTTGTCGTGAGTTGGGGTTTTCGCAAGGATAGACAGAGGGATGGATACGGTAAACAACGCATAAAGTGCATTAGAGTATGAGAAGAAGTAATAGAATCGTTGGAAGGGAAGTTCGGTGGTTGAGACAAGATGCCAATGTAAAGGCTCTCGGTTGAGGGAGACTTCATTAGATCGCATATGCCGGACGAGTTCACAAAATTCCGGGGTCATATATAATTGAGCATCACTGAAAGTGAAAAGGAAAACTGTCCCTCCGCCGCGCATTTATGAGCGTACAGATCACGTATATTCGCAATACTTTAGTGGTTGAAAGTTAAATCCATCCCCTTGTGTCAACTTGAACTTCCGGATAAATTCCACCGCTATTTCTCAGGAGGTTGTATTCTTCTCATTGTCCCGCAGCGCAGTCTTTTTTTGTTTATGATGATCGAGTTAATTGTTTCGAACTGGTCCAAGCAAGCGCTTCTTGATGCGCTGTGACCCTCGAATGAACCAGCACAGCCACAGTTCAAAACTGTTAATTTCCCTCTGGTGGGTCTCACACCGTCTTATGCGGGCCGAGTGAGCCATTTTCGACAAATATCAGAGGTGGTTGTAGTGAAGCATAGAAAGAGGGCACGTCTGTACGCCTTGACGCGACAACTCGAATGCAAAATAGCGACTCGGGTAATTTTGAACAACAAATGTCAAAGACAATAGAAGAGGCGGGGGGCCCGAGCGACGCAGCAGATATAAACGGGGAGAAAGAGTCGTATCTGTACATACCTATTCATCACCTCGTTCTATTCACCCATGACAACCGCGAAAGACTACAAGCTCATGCACTGGATGTCCCAGCTCCACACCATCCTCCCCCCAGCGCGTAGGCCGCACGACGACGGCCGACGGACAATTGTTACGCGACGCGCGGTGCTCGTGGAGAAGGGTATGTCCACCTTCCTGTCTGTATGCATAATCCGGAGCCAAAATACGTCGACCAGTCACAGAATTTCTCATCGACTTGACGAACGAGGTCAACATCCTGCGCGGGTCGGGAGCAAGGAAGATTGAGCCATTGGAATCCGTGTTGACGTCCTGCCCGGATAGACGGCGCCACTTCGACGAGAGCCTCGCGCGCCTGAGGGATGTGCTGGACTTTCAGGGCGTGCCCGCAACGACTTGCGAGATGGGTGTGTTCGCTGTGCAGTTCGCAGGCTTTTTTGACTGATGCGCTCGAAGCCCATGTTCGGATCCTCGAGTTCCAGGAGGAACTGCGGCGCTCTCATGATTTGAAGCTGGCTTCCGCGCCAGATACTTCGGCGGAAACGCCGGCTGTGGACGATAACGGCCCGCGTGTCAGGACGACACAGCCCGCCTCACGCACTGTCGAGCCTCATCCCGCCTTGCATACTCCCGGGCCTCCCTCGCCAGCTCCAGCCGACGCCCCCACCCCACTCCCAATTCCGACTCAGCCCCAGGAGTATTACCTCCTCGAAGCAAAGCAGCGTGAGCAGAAGCGCGGCGCCTACCAGCAAAGAACGCAGTACGCCCGAGCGTTGTTCGAGGAGATGAACCACGCGGAGCAGGTCCGGCGTGTGGATATTGCCTTGGAGAAAAAGCGGATTATGCGGGAGTTGCGGCATGCCGCGCAAGCAGTAGCTGCGGGAGGGTGCAAAGCTGGTTCTGGTTCGAGCGTTGCGCTCAGCTGCAGTACCACGAGTGCGCCGCCCACCGCCCGTCCACGTTTGGTACCAAGGAGAGAGCATCCAGCTATACCCGGAGAAGTCATCAGAGGCACGAACAACACAGCACCGGTTTCAAGCCTTCCCCCTCCCTCGGTTCGTCCGACAACTCGCCCGTGTTTGGAACCGAGGCGGTTGCAACCTGCCACTGCCCGCCCACCAGCACCCACGGCCGCCCCAAAAAAAGACTTCGTACCCGGGGAATACGACGAGTCCCGCATCAACAGTCCGTTCCGCCGTTCACTTCTCGCCCAGGAACGCAAAGCTGCGAAGCCGCCGCCGAAAGAGGTGTCGCCCGAGGTGGTTGAGCAGATCGAGCGCCTCGCGGTGGAGATTCGCGAGTTTGAGGAGAGCGAGAATCTGGTCCGGGGTCACGGTGCGCAGGGCGAGGTGGTTGCGCTCACCGAGCGCCTGGCGGCAGAGATCCGCGAGTTTGAAGAGAGCGAGAATCTGGTCAGGGATGCGCTGAATGCCATGAGCCCAGAGGCACCTAGGGTTGTGACTTCGGAGGCGAAGGATGCTGTGAACACAGAGGCGCAGGGCGCTCTCAGGCCGGAGGAGCCACCCGTCGTGTAGATGTGCTAATTTCATTTTGGCCGTGAAATATATATTTATCATGATCTGGATGGATATTGTCTGTGGAATTTGAAGCTGAGCCGCGAGCTGGCAACCATAAAAATGGACATGCATGCGCACCACGTGTATCCGCCTCCACTAGAACACGGCTGTCGCCAGTATTGGTTGTCCTTGGCGTGAAACATATCCTCGTCAAGCTTTCCATCTGGCAGCTGTGATTCGTTCAATTTAACGCGTACGGATTGAGAACCGCGTCGTACCTGCGATCAAGCTGGAACGCCTCTGATGTGAACATCCAGAATCTATTCAAGATTCGAGTCGCTGCTCAACATTCAACCCTAACGTCTACCCCGAGGAATCAAGCTTCCGGCAGTGACTGTTCGCTGATTCCTCGATCGCCTGGTGCACAAAAGGTCTCCTCGTCGAACATTGCCACAGGGCGGAACATCGGCCTTCCCAAGGGTGCTCAGGAGAAGATCCGGCGAAGGTGGAAGTGAAACTAGAATCAGAACAGATGTATGATATTGAACCGCGGCGCAGTTGTCCAACGTTCCACGACGGTGATCATGACATCTGAATCCGAATTGTGCCATGGACATTCATAGAGCCGCAATAAGACATGAGAGTTAGCCTCTCGACGCGCCTTGAGATCTCCTTCGACCAGGGTCTAGCCTCCCACCCTGAATAATGAGGTCTTCGGTCGGACCATGCTTACTCCCGTCGTGGAATGTTCGCTCCGAGGAAGAAGGCCATCGGATCCCGAGACGAGCGCAGAGTATCGGCGGATCGACCAGAGAAGAGTATCGGTGACCATGGATCAAGTAGAGAAGGAGCGGGTGGGCGTCATGAATCATGTTCTCCGCGAGAAGTTGGAGCCGGGCTACATAGAAGTTACACTGGAACTTCTCCGCCGAGGAGTTCAGAGAATAACGAGAATAACGCGTGTTGACTTGGCACGGGAACGCGTGCGACTTGTGTTGATCATTTGCGGCAAGAAAATGGCCATGAGAGTGGATGTCATCGGACCCCGGGACGATTTGGTGGAGTCAGGAAAGGCAAAAAACGGTTGACAAGGAAGGACTGAATGGACGACTGGACATAATGACTTCGTGCCCGACACACAGCCATAGACATCGCTCGCACAATCGCTATAGATTTCGGTCCGCCGACTCGGTCCGTGTGAGTTGAGAGAGAGTTGTATTCTGGGATGATGATTGAGCGGTATTCATGGATGATGTGTATTTCAAAACCGCAACTGAGCTAGGACTACGGTGTGGATCCATCGACGCAAAGTTGTGATCTTCTCATGCTGACAGGTATCCAGATTCGACACAAAATAAACATGATGAGCGCCGTTCAGAGGGTGCAGCGTCCTATTGTAAGATATGCTGGGCAAGTGGACCAAGGAGTGAACGTGAAGCGAGGTGCGAGGATCTAACTCCAGAACGAGGTCAGATGAGCGTGTGGCTAGGATCCCGAGAGTGTCTATAACGTCCACCAGTTCTTGCTGCGGGGACATCTGCCGGTGACCTATGATTGTTTCCATTGAGGTGATAGTGAGGGCCCCCATCACGGGCGGGGCTTTCATGTTCTGCGTCATCCAGCGGAGTGAAGTTAGTCCGTAGATTCAGAAGTAGTGGGTCAAAAATTGCAGCGGATGAAAATTCGGCACGATCTTCAACGATTCTTTGTGTTTTTGCGTGTTGAGATGTGCAAGCCATTCATTGTTCAGATCCTCCACAATCATCATCAGCTGCTTGGAGAGGTCGAGGAGAGAATTCGATCCGACTGTGGGGCAGACATGGATGATGGTGGTCGAGGTGAAAGCTGCACGGTGTGGCGGTGAAGGTAGTAAGCAGAACCATACAACGACAGCACAGCCATCTCCCAATTAGGTCACTCACCTCCCAATGACGTCAGGCACTGTGACAAATTTTTCTTGGTTCAATCTGTACCATGGACGGATGTATCAGCCACATGACCAACTCGAGCTCCCCAACTTGGGATTCTCTATCGCAACTCATGTTGAACAGCAACATCAGAACTCTCAGCAAGGCTGGGCATGACGTGACCTGGTCTGGATCCCCTTGACGAAACACGGTTTATTTTTTGTTTCCACAAGTCAGAGTCATTTATGTAAACGCTATTCTGCTCGCCGTCGTGGCCGTACAACTTTTTATTTTTGCCACATAACATTCTCACAGGCGGACGTGCTGCCACGCTCTAGTTCCACTGCTCAGGGTCCTACTTGCGTAAGTAATTAAAATATTGACATAGGTATTGGTGCTCGGAGCTGGCGTGTTTAGATTTCACACGACACCGGAAGTCTCCGAGTCTATTCCTAATGCACCCTGGCTTCCGGTATTTATTCTAGAAGAACTCGAGCGCCGAGAAAGCCAGTGGTTTTCCAAGGGTTTTGTTTTCGAAAGATCAACCCTTTGACTGAATAATGCTCCGAAGAGTTGCGAATGTCAATCAGACACGACAGAATATCATGTCTGCACGGGGGCAAATATATCTCCGCATGGTTTAGGAACGCTGATGCAGGCGCTACTTCATGTCCCCCGAGCGACTGCCACATGTCTGCCCGCATCCTGAATCCTGCCTGTCCGCGCAATTGTTTTGATTAACCGTCTGAGTTGAACAATCCGTTCTGTCCCGTGCTCAGGACATCACAGCCTCGAGGCGGCACGAGACCCGGATGCTTCACGGAACCAAATCGACTGCACCCATCAAAGATGGAAACCTGTGCATGACTGGCAACTGACTGGAATGGCGGATACCGACCGACGTCTCGATTTTGTCGGGTTGATTTTACCAGAAAATTCCCCTCCACCGCTACGCCAACGGATCAGTCGGGTTCATAAGCGAGACAACAACTCCACAACGCTCGCATAGCTGACAAAGGCTGAAAAGTCGTCGGAACCTACCAAGGAAAGGCCCGAATATAAAAGATTAGAACTATTTCCAGATAGAATCAGCGGGTGGGAATCGTGACGTTCACTTGGTATAGATTATTATATTATTCACCGTCCTAGGCAACTGAGGCAAGTCCCTGGTGAGAAACTTCGTCTTGACATTCTGTTCATCGCTAGCCAAAAATGAAACCATGTCTCACAGTTTTACTGTAGGAATTTCGGCCGGAGAACGAAGTTACCGGCGCCTATGCCATGCGTCTTTTGCATGGCAGCCTATATGTTTGCATAGATTCGGACATCCACCACACCCGCGATGTAAACTGTCCCATCAAACCGTCCTCAAGCCGATTGCTGTGGTCTTCGCTTTCGCATTCATCCGGGTCTAGCGTCTAGATTCTTTGATTTTTTGTTTTCCGTTTAGGGAAAGAAATTACAAGTGAGGTGGGAGTGGGACACCTCGGTATCTCCATCAAGGCATATGTGGCCATTTCCGTACTGGCGCGACTCGGCAATCGCGCATCAGGCGGCGCGCAGCACATCTTCGCTACCTACCATCCGGCGCACTCCCACCAATTGGAGAACGCCCCGGCGGTCTGCCCTCATACCGTGGCAACCCACACGGGCATTATTGCGCGTTGAGCGGATGTACTGGGAATGGACACACGTTGCTTCGGGAATTCTTCTATTCGAGTTTATTGCTTCCACGACTCCTTGATTTGATGCACGGAAGGTGCGGGAGCCGACCCAGAACGACGTCGACTGGTGCGCTGTTGATGGTAAGTAGCGCAAGACCTGTTTGCGCGCTAGGGAAAAAGGAGTTGATTGGCCGGGGCCGCCCATTGGCCTCTGACATGCTACATCTTGAGCATGCTCATCAGCTCACAATTATCACGATGAGGTACCTCATCGTTTTCTTCAGGTTGGTGCCCTTCTTGCTATAAATACGGTCATTCCATAAAATTGAACACGCAACGCAACGGTTTATAAGCAATTGTTCTACCAAAAAATCACCGGACCAATCCCGCGCTGGATACAATCTCATAACAATCTCGCTCATCCTGTTCGATTCCGCAGCAATGAACCCGTACTAGATGCAGTGCTCCTGGCAGCGCGCGGGGAAGGGTACTGAGAGATAGACCTCAATTTCATTGCTTAGATTCCGATGTTACTGTCAATACTAGAGAAATTACCATCCCAGCGACAGCCTGCCGTTCCTGGTCCCGGAGCGTTGAAACCATATCCAGCACTTTCTGAACACTCACACGAGGTTGGCTTGAAATGATAATCAACGACAAAGGTCGTCACTGACCTAGTCGAACAACGGTTTGACAGTGCCAACGTAGATCCACGTCAAACCCTGCTACAGATATGTAGCATCTAAACGACAGTATGAAGGAATGGATATATGAATTTCCCAACCTGCAGATCAACGCTCAGAATTGATTCCGCTTTCGTTCTATTCCGCGGCGCGAGGGAGATAGAATGAGGCTGCTTACAAAACACTGGGTAATTAGTGACCCGCGAGTTCAGGAAGGCCCCACATGTACAGCCGCCGCATCTGAGATATCTTCGTGGGAATGGGTTAGTTGTCTGGACGCAAACCAGCGACAGCGCGCACAGATTGCCGACAAACCATGGAGCGCTCTCTCTCGCTCTCTCCACAACCCGTCCGCAACAACGAGGCAGCTGAGAAGCGAGCTCTCAGGCGTCCGGTGACCCGAGAATACCCAGCCAACGCATCATCTCGACACCTGGCGGCGAAGCATTCATTGTTCGAACCACAGGAGACCATAGGCAGTCAGGAACGGATCTCGGCATCGGAATCTTTACAAGACAAGAATCACTCGCTCCAACTGGACACTTTCCTTATCTTGATTTGACGGCTTTTTGCGGTGCAGCTTGATGGAAACTGAGAAGGAAACAGAACTAGATCCGACGTTGGGAAATAAAGTGATATGATCGATTGAGCCGTTATTGTGGCTTGTACATTAGGACTTCTTGTATGCTTCCTTCCTACTCTCTCTTCTTACAGTGCGAGTCATCTTACTCCCCTCCCATTTATAATACACAGAACGCTCGGAATTAGGCGATTAGACGAGAGCATGGCGGATATTGCGTTACAGCAGCTTGAAAACAAGTACCTGCCATGCGTCAATCAGCCACAGGGAATGATGTACGACGGCACGACGCACAAGGATGAGACCTAGAGGTCATGAGATTGATTTTGGAGATCGGATGTTTACTCTGGAGAAAAGTCAGCATCGTGGAGAGTCGTCGAGCGGTATGCATACTGAAGGGACACTTGGAGCTGAGGTACGTTAGTGATGGCAACGTAGGTGGGATGACAGAACAAACCTATGTGATCCTCCTCGCCAACCGCAATGGCAGCACTGGGGCCCGTTTTGGTTTACCGGTATGAGCTCAGTAACCACTCGTGCGTTGGCCACAGCATCACTCTGTTGAATAGTGGGTGTAGTGGTGGTGGGGGCGTACATGGTGCGGAGATTGGGAAGAGTTGTGATTGTGCAGTGAAGTGTGGGGAAGGTGGGTTGCTCACCACGACAAATTTGTCTGCCTTTTATCGACTTCTCGGCACGTATTTATTTCCGGACATACCTTTCCTGGGCGGTTTCGTAACATACCGTAAAGTTGGCGCTACGGTCTGCTACGGTCTTAGGCCCCGAGTTTACGGCTGATGGGATCTTGGCTGCCCGATTAGGCGTCTACATCTGTCGATAGCCAGCGGAGGTATTATTTGAAAGAACCACTGACTGCAGACCTAACCTGGATGGAGCACAAACCTGTCAGCACAAATCTATCATGACCCTTACCCACAGACAATGCAACAATTATCCTTGGCAATTCATCCAAGGTGATTTGGTGGGTTATCTCCTGGTTAAAGTTCGATGTGAACTTCAACCAGGCAATGGCTTGCGCAATGCCGTTCAATATCCCGAACACAATAGATTGCGCTTTACATAGTTGGGGGCATGAACCAGCCAAGCTCAAGCTACGAGAGAACTTTGCGAGAAGTCAAGGAGCTCTGGCAACATGGGTTTCGTAAAACGATAAAAAGTGACTGTCATTGCGCAGCGAAAGTGAAGCCAGCGAGTTTGAGGGTGGGAAAGCACGGATTGAACGATCACGTGTACCGTCGCGTCCGGAACCTGAAACAAACACGCACAAATAGCCCACAGGGTTGCAATGTACAGCTAGGCTTCTGACCCCGCGTGGAAGGACATACGCGATTACGGTAATATTTGCTTCCCGGGGAGAATATGCGGTAGAATACTGGACATGGTAAAACGTCGCACAAGCGATTTTAGGATAACCCTTCCCGGATAATTATTCTGTGTACGACGGGTCTATTTCAATCGAAGTCCGAAGAGATGCACTGGGTATATAATCATCTATTTATCACATCCGAGACAAGTGAACCCCTGTCAACGCATCCGAACGTCTCGGTTTTATCAAACTTTTCAGCAGAAGATCAAATATTTACACTGCTCTCCGCCCCGAAATATACCTTGACTTTAAATCTGGGATGTTCTGCACTGGTTGGCGTAAAGCCTGATACTGAAAAGATAGCGCGAAGTTCCATTCAATATGGCGTCTGTCTACAGACGGAGTAGCGGATAAATATATTGATTTCCCCTCCTTCTGCCCTGGTTGACAGGCACGCTTGCTTCGCGGGATTCCTGCCCAAAATCATCCGAGGAAACTCCTCAAACGTGTCGCGCACAGAGACTCGCATCGGTCGGCCGCCGATTCTCGGACGACTTGAGTATTCTTAGCAATTTACCTCCGCTCTTCTTTTAGTTTCTATTTTCCACACGCATTCGCCTGGTTCCGAAAATCCCGCGTCCAGTGGTAATTCAGGTTAACCGGGAAATCAACTTCGAGACAGGTATTAAACTTTCAGCTCGTCTCTGCCATCTGGAACATCCGAAGACTATTGAAATCTCTTTTTAACTTTTTCCGAATGTCTGATCTCAATCAGGCGAACCTCGGAGCTAAGATTGCAGTAGTCTAGGAAAATCACGTCAACCTGAAATCCTTAGTGCGACAGATAATATGGATGCTAGTGTTCAGTTATATACACAGTGTTGCTTATCATCGCGGATATTCATTTTACATCCAGTGCTCAATTCTTGATCACGTCACTCTCTCTTTCTGGCTTCCACACAACATTCTGCACTTCACATCGGCGTATATGTATTTGTACGAATGGCTCGCCCCCATCCTTCTGGACGCTATGCCTCAGACCACCACCAAAGTCCTTCCAAACTGTGCTTGGGAGCATCACCGTTCAACTGGGGTTCAGCGATGGTAAATTTTAGATGGTAGCTTTGGAAAATGTGGCGTGGATCATGCGCCCGCGCCACAATTTCTGCAGGAGTATTAGGTCGGTCCGACATCCCTCTTCCCCGCCAACTTACATTTTCTTGGTCCGATGCTCCGGTGTCAAGACGCCGGAACCGAATCTCTTCATCTCATCGCGGTTGAGATCTTCGTGGGAGCTGGAAGCAGTGAAGACGGGAATCAAAGGATCTGCATCCTCAGGAATAATACCTCCCTCCATGGAGTCATGCCCAGGATAAGTGACAACTGATAGGTATACATCTCTTCATTCTCGTGTGTCTGCTCTTTATTCTATTCGGAAGTTTCCAGCACAGAATTATATGCATGCCACACATACTCAGTATGGCCTTTATTTTTCCGGGACACAAGGTCCATGTGGCGCCGGGATCCTCACCGGGAAGAACAGAGGTGACGGCAGGGCTTCAAGTTGAAGAGATGTGATAGCCGCCATGTACGGACGATTTGAACGCATCAAGTTGGATTTCGTTATTTGAATGGAGGACAGTAGTGATTTCTGATGCAGGCTATGGGGAGAAGCAACTTTCGTTTCTTTCGCCACTGTCCCATTATTTTGTGCTCGTTGATGAATTGAATTGAACTCTATCCAGGTTGAATTCTCCGAATCTGAATTCCTTCTTGACTGAGGTCTCGATCTGGCCGCCAAGGTTTCATTTCCAGCTCACGATATGAAGAGTACACCTATTTCCGCTAAGATGCACGATTTTTCTTTGTTGCTGACTCAGTACTCTCGCACCAACTCGCACCTTGCTCGCGACAAAATCTGACAAAATTCGGAATTAAGTACCAACACGTGCTGCATGCTGTAAGCATCAGAAAAAACGTGGCCTTCCTGACAAGGCTCCAGCGTCCACCCGTCCAAGACCAGTCTACAGCCTGGTGAACCAAATGGTGAATGACTATAGACGGCGATCGGGAATTTATCCTATGCCCAAACGAAAGCCCTGGCGGTTTGGTGCCAACATTGGTGTTCTTTATGCAAGTGGGCGAATCTACTCCCTTGCTACTCCCCGAAGATCGACATTTTGGGTGGGAAGAAACTTGCTCATTACCAACACAACTCCAACGGACGCGTTCTCAAGCGAATCTGTGGTATGCATTCGCCATGTAGCCATTGGCCAAGTCATGTTCTGTTCCCCGCACTGGCTATTGCGGGCATGTGTACCGCTGACCATGCAGTCAGACCCGCACACGCAATCGTCGAGCCCTGTTGCACGTTATGAATGGTGAGCGATCAAATGACTTCGAATTTTGTGAACAGATCATTTCGACTTACCTCCTCCCACGATAGATGCTTGGGCAGGCGCACCAAATGCTTCCCCTCAAACGCGGCGTACTCTGCGAGTACCCCCCGCTCGTCGCCTCCCTGCGCGGAGCCCGACCTTCGAAATGTCTTCTTGCCCAGTAATGTTATTCAACATGAAAATCGGCGCCACGGGGTCGGATAACCGTATAACTGCTTAATCTTATCTTGGGGCGGTCCGGCGGAGTTTGGGCAAGTCCATGATAAGAGAAGGTTGAAAGTCCTCCTGTAATACGAAGAGATACTCCGTACGTGGTGTGTTGTCCAACCATATTGTCGTTCGCAAGTTTGTGAAAAATCCTGATACCTCAAATATTCGACACTCGAAAATCAGATAGATGTCCAGTCATGAATTCTTTTCATCCACAAACATGACCCAGTTTCTGGCAATAAAGACGGAAGGAATTCGTCGCTCACTGCCGGGGTAAGGAAATCGCATCGACAAAATACGTGAATCACGCTGAGACGGTCAATCTGTTATCTTTGAGCAGATGGTTCCTCTGTAAAACAATATAAATCCATGATGTTAATCTGTCTCCTTGAGATTTCCCGGCAGGACGCTGGGTAAACCGTATTTACAGCCGAGCAGATGCCCTGTCAGACGGCCCTGGATCCCTGCACGTTTGTTTTCGACACCATGGAATTGCAAGGATAACTGCACGGATGTCGTCTTTGAATGTTCAGATCTGGCTGATTCCCCGTACGCCAGCTTGCGAAGCTCAGCGAGCTTCGACGATGGGATGGATGCCTGCTGCCAAGCATACGAGGAGGGCAATGAGGGCGACTCCGCCGGTGCCTTGGAGAAGGGCGGACTTGTTGCCCGCAAGGACTGTTGCGAACATCTTCAGCGCTGACCATGCGGTGACGCCGCCGCAGGAAATCATAGAAGCTTGTACAGAAAGGTAGCACCCGTCAAGATACACACTCGCAACAGGCCAAATCGTTCACTCACCTCTTCCCAGGACAGATGCTTTGGCAACCGCACCAAATGTTTTCTTTGGAAAACCGCATACTCGCAGAACACACCCCGCTCATAACTGCCTAACGTTCTCGATCCGATTTTCACGATGTCCTCCTTTCCAGTAAGGTTATTTAGCATGGAATTTGGCGCCACCCGCTCGCCGATCGCAAACCCAAACTCCTTCGCTGCCGCATGGGCCATGGCCCACGGTCATAACTTTCCGCTGCATAGTCGGAGGCTGGAATGCTACGTTACCGGACGGGAAATGGGTAGCGCCCATCGTAGAGAGGCCTGAGATCGATGATGGGACGACTAGTAAGCCAAGAATCACGGAAGAAACCAAGAATCGTCAGAAGAAAACACGACTGATAGTACATATGCCTGGACATGAAGGATGAAACGCGCTAGGCAGCTGGAGAACCGAGGCACATACCTACCTACCTACCTACATAGTAAGAGCACTAGTAAGCCAGCTTCGGAACAAAGGCAGCCCAGAATGGTTGATGCGTCCAGGAATAGAAAGAAAAGATTCGGTGGTAACAGATCCTTGGGACAATTCGGGGACATGAAACGCGCGATGACGCCGGCGGAGTGCTGACCAGTGACCAGGATCATGCGATGGAGGTCGGATAGGGCTCTGTTTTTAATGCTGGTTTATAGGTGTTTATAAACCGGTTTTTAAATGGTCAGCCAGAATGTCCTGTTTTTTAATCCAATGTGGCAGTGCCCGGTGATGGCCGGGACGTCTGTCGGTTGGTTCTTTTTTGACAGAATAGGATTCCTTTGGGCATTTTCAAGCCTCCAAATCCTTGGCATGAACTACGATCTTAAACCAAGCTCAAATGCATGTAATTTTGCCAAGTCGTAGGGAGTGGAGACAGTATTGGGTTGACTTCACAAAATCACCAGTTCCTGCCGGTCCCGGCAACATTAGGGCGAGAATGGAGGTTGTGGGAGAAGCCAGGGAGTGCCGAAATTCTAGTCTCTCTAAGACAGACGCTGTAGTACTGTACTATTTCAACCAAGTGTTCAGTCACGGGTCACAACTGGGCCCAAATTGAACACTTTTTAAAAATGTCACAGGTTTTGGCCGTTCTGGATCGAGGTTTTTGAGCTTTTCCGTCTCAAAAAGGCAGTTTTTCGCTCCGGCTGCGCCGGAATATCACCCGAAAAGGAGATTTGAACACTTGGATTTTGAACACTTGAGGTCACAGGTCACACCCCATGAACACTTGGTTGAAATAGTACAGTATCAACACTTGCTCGTGCCTCGCCTGATATACAGTCTGTTAGTTACCGGGCCTTGATTACCGGCGTCCCATCTTATTAGGTAACGATCAGCAATGCACGACCAAACAAGCCACTAATTCTACGCGTTTTGGCCGCCATTCGATACAAATTGTGACCATAGATAGTTGTAGAGGAGCTTGAAAAGATATATGTTCTCTCCGCTTTTTTCCCGCTTCTTTGTTACATCTCCAGGACATGTTTGCCTAATTGGGATGCAGAACCCCTGAGTTTCTTTAAAGTCCTGGTTCTCAATCTGAATTGCAGGGAGAAAGTCGTTTCAAGTCGAGGCGGTTAACAGGAATCAGTCCAGACTCGTTAAAAAAGGTGGAGGATTATTTACCGCTCTCAACGCGTCAAGTCGCGTCTAGTCGCGTCAAGGACACCTGGCACGTGCCTTCCCGAAAGGGATGCTTATATAATAACGCAGGACGCCTCATGTGGTGGCGCGGTAACTAATAGACTACCGAAATTCCTCTCCAGCATGCTTTTTTTTGCAATTCTTGGCTAAGTAATTTGGTGCAGTGTTTATAAGCATGTTTATAAACACTGGTTTATAAACTGAAAGTTATAAACTGTTTATAAATGGCTGGGAAATTATAAACAGAGCCCTAAGGTCGGAGGCAAGAGACGAGTTGTTTGCATCGGATGTGATCGCCAAATATCGGGCCGATGGTAGCCATATCCCGGAGAAACAGCCAAGTTGAACTGAAGACCTATACGCAGGCGAAATTATTGAACGCCCTTGTTAACGAGTAATTAGTCAAATTAGCGTCTCCCAGAAGAAGAAAATGAGTGACCACAGAATTTCAGACACAATGAACCAGGAACTTAGGAGAATATTCCAATCTACGGCGGGGCTTAATTATAAGAAAATGCCACGGTGACGTGGAGATGGCGCTCACTTTAAACCGATACAATAACCCGGTTGAAAACGCCGAGAGCCTCTCCAGGAACAGCTTTGGCCCCGGATTACTTATGACCACATTCTAAGTTCGAACTCTCGTGGCGGCACACTCTGCGGCAGCAATTTGATCCAACTGCCGCAAAATAACGATACCTGGATAACCGGCAGAAGAATATAGAAACAAGAAATCGAGCTGTTCATTATACCATCGCAAATCATAGGGAGAAGGAGAAAAATGCCTCGAATTGGATGGAGGTCTCGCGTTGCCAATACAATTCCGGACGTACACAGCGATTAAACCGAGCGTCTGAACGGACGTGCAAGAAGCAGCCCAGCAAAGAGGAGTAGAAGGAGGAGATGTATACCCGGAGCCGCTGAGCCCAACGATCCCGAGGTGCGTTTCATTACCACTGCTTCACGTCCATTGATCTCGTGCCCATGCAGATACGTGGAGGGCGTCGTGAGCACGAAAGCGTCCAAGTCTGGAAGTGATTAAGTGCCAACATCAGGAAAGAATGAGTGGTGAATGATCAGGAAATCGAAGTGCCTCAAAATTTCTCAATAGAGTTGTAGGGGAGGTCCGAGCGACGAAACTCGCAGAAACAAAATTAACGACGACGTACCGAAATACGCCCCCAACTCGCCTGGAATATTTGTCACCGTGACCGTGTGCGGCCCCTCATCCAGGTTGGCTGCAAAATACGCAAGTGTATTGTCCTTCTCGCACGCATGGGCAAAGGCCCCGCCGCATCCGGATACGCCGTTGAACGTCTCCGTGGCGCGGTCATCGAGCTTGACGGTGTAGAGCCCGTGGCGGTCGGTTTTGTCGCCGAAGATGAAGAGGGCGGTGGCTGTATTACGGGATTGAACCAGTGAGCGAGCGATGATGCGATGAAAGACAAATATAATGTGTAGAAGGTGTTGATGCGGTAAGATGGACTCAAACGTACCGTGGAAAGTGAGCGAGACGGAGGCACCATCGCCGTTGGTGTAGCGAGAGAACCCCCCGGAGAAAAGCGGGTTGAACACATTCTCCTGTAATATCATGAGTATTCATGGCTGAAGGGCTCAAATACTTCAACGAAGACGCACAGTCCAGTCCCCCATGTATACGAGCTGCGTGTCAGTCTCTTCGAGCGTAGTGTTCGTCAGCGTCGCGCTGTCCGCCGTAATAATGAGCATAGGCCACCATCGCATGCAGTTGAACGGGAAGATGTCATACCCAGCAGGCGCGATATCCACCGTCGACTTCACGAAATCCACAAGGAAATCTGTGCCCTCCCCATGGTGCTTCGCCCCGAGATTCGTGACCGTAACGGTGTGGTCCGTGTACTCCAAATCCTTCTTATGGAACAGCAGATGTCCAGAAGCATTACGCGCAGCATGCGCGCTGTGTTCCTCCGGACACCCATCGATATCAACCTCGTAGGTTCCAAATTGCGGGCCTGCAGCACCATAGAGGAAGAACTCCGAGCCTTCGAGTACACATAATCAGCACTGTTGCATAAATAGAGCAGCACGAAGCATATCAGCGAACCAGGTAGACACCCACCTTTGAACCCGAACGAGAACGAGGCGCCAGTGACGTTGGTGCGGTGGTACGTGCCGTCGAACCAAATGTCGTTCGCCGGGTCGTGCGCCGCAGACGGGTCGGGCGTCAACCACTGGCTCTGCTCCGGGTACGTGATGAGCGAGTCGAAGTCGTCGACGGTGAGGTTGAACTTGGTTGCCGTCGAATGCATTGTAGTAACTTCAAACACAGGACGAGTTGTAGAAACGGCGGAAAGTGGGACGACCTGTACGCGATGGTGGTAGAGGGGCAAGAGCTCTCGGCGTTGACGAAGCAGCCCGCTGTCAGGGTTTGCGCCGCCCAAGAAGCAGCTAACCGAGCATCTGTGGGGCGGAGGGCGGCGATACGTCCCGTGGGCAACCCGTGGGCGTGTCAACTGACTTGAAAATTACGAAAGGTTGAGGGTAAGCGGCAGAATGGAAGCGTGAAGTTTCCGTATGACCCCGAATCCTATGACCCCCGAATCCTGCGCGCCATCGTTGATGCACGGTATAAAACGAGTAATAGAAACGGCGTTGGGATCTGTCTGAATATGAGTGTGGACATGAGAACTGTGAGGTCACCGGCCATGAGGGAGGCATCAGGGAGAACAAGCGCGAATTTAGAAATGCGATGAATTTGCGGGCGCAGAATGACTCGTCGTTGGGAAGTGAGAGAGGGTGAAGAGCGCGTGAGAGAGGTTTTACGGAGAGGTGGGGACGCGGTCCAAGATATTGACTTGTAAGAGGACACTAGGATGTGTGTAGAGCAAACTAGGAGTTGGACAATCGCTCAATGAGTCGTAGCACTGGCCGTTATGGGGTAGTTGCTATCAAGCGTCAAACCATCTCATATTTCTTCTCGTCGCAGAATAACCAAATTGTACTCACGAGGTGCTGCGCCGTGAAAGTTGATTCATTGGATACCTGGAAATCTAAAGCATACAACACCTGGAAGGAAGTACAATCAGTGCCAGGATGCAAGGAGAAGGTGGAAATCATGGACTTAGGATACTACATCACGCCAAGTCCTGCGCTCGGGCGGCATTGAGGTCGTCCCAAGGAGGAAGTCCGAACAGCCCGGGCAGGCTGTCCCACACCTTCTGCCTTGCCGCGTCGTACGTCTCGGTCGCTTTCTCGAAACATGCTTCGCAGAGAGTCGCGGTGGGGGTGGGTAGTTTGGCCCCCACAGGGTTCAGTTTCTGCTGCTTGGTGACCGACTCGATCATGCGAAGACGCCGTCGGTTGCAGACTTCTGGTGAACCACAATCATCAGCGGGGGTACGGAGGGAGCGGTAAATATCGTGTTGCTGGGCGATCACAAGCCTGGCCCGGGCGATTAGGCATGTGCGCTGGAAGGAGGGCGGAAGAGTCTCGAGGGTGCCGTCACTGAGCCTACCGTCGATGATATCTTCGACCGTGCCACAGGAGGCCGCGTACAAGGCCCAGGGCATTGCCCACGTCAGCCCCAGATCCTGTACCAGTGTCAGCCGGGGAAACTGCTTATGGTGTATAGAGAATGTGCGGATTTTGGATATGTCGTCGTAATCGGGCAAACTGCTTGGCAGGCTAGTGGCCAGGTGAAGCAACGCTCTGCGTCGGAGGTATTCGACATCGTACTTGGTGCTCAGCCTCAAAACGCCAGCCACAATGGGAAATGTGGTGGGCGCAGGTGGGCGTTCAAAGAAACTGTACGATGTGCTCAGCATAAAATGAACGAATTTATACATAAGTCATTATGCCACACACCAACCTTGAATCGAAGAGAGCCCGGAGGAAATATTCCGCGTCGATGGCGGAATCATGGAGAACCACGATGGGACATCCGTCGATGAGAGGTTGAGTCTCTGGTTGGGGAATCGACAGCGTGTCTTTGAAGACAGAAGATCGTGCCGCAAGGATGCCACCCGAGACGCGGAATGATTTTCTGCCTGTAACACGAGGCCGTGATCAAGGAACCAGAGGTCATCCACTCGTGTGGGAGCATCTTGGCTGTCCATTTCGGGTTGTGTATTCTGGGCCTCCATCCTGCGGAGTTGTGTGGACGTGAGAGACGTGAAGCTGGCCCACGGCTTCCCCACTATGACATTCCCGAAAAGGAAAGCAGCTGTCCAGCGCTGTCGTATGCCGCCGGACAGAGTAGCTTCAATCGGCAGAATGCTCTAGTGGTTGTGTGGTATGTGTCGATGTCACGCTAGCGTTCGAACCTCAGTAACTTCTTCTTTTTTTGTTTTCAACAAATTCTTTGTGTCCGGCAAATTATGAATTATCTCTCCTTCCCATGCATTCCTCGTGTTATTTGCGGAATCCGCAGGACCTCCCGCTTTCGAAACTAGAAGTCTGCGGTGGATAAAATGAAATAAAACTAAGTTAATAATGGGCAATGTCATACAGGTGTACAACATCTCGGCCAGTTGCCCAGGAAACCTACAAAGTGCATATTACATAAACTAGAGATGTTGCACAAGGCTTAAAAGCGTCCCAAACGCGTCACTGCGGCCCCCTAAAACAGCTCAAATGGTTACTTTCCCAATTTACCTTGATAAAAAATCCTGATGATGCATGAGAATTGAACAGCTGTATCTGACTTACTGATAGACATCCTTCCGCATGAAAACTTAGTTTAAGACCGACGTTGAGCGATAAATATGCTGAATCTGTTCTTATGACTTCGCATCACTGATTTGTAAGCACCTTCCTTTTTGGGAATGTCATAGTGGGGGAGGCGTAGGGCTTTTGAGACGTGAAGGGACAAGAACAAAAAGCGCTGGCCGAGACGCCGTTACCAAGCATAGCCATGTTTTGATGGCGGGTGCCCGGGCCGCTATGGCTGAGGAATGAATGTTCACACAATGTTCGAAGAAATACAGGAGACTCCAGAGTATAATGCCTTGTAGTCTGAACCCCCAAATTTCCGTAATAATCCATGGCCAAGGCATGTACCTATCAAATATGGATGCCTTTTTTTGAGGACAACAATGAATTGTCAATGAGCAACTTGAATCAATGAGTTTGATCTTCTACTTCACCGTGCACAAGTGACCACTATGTTATATGATTTCATTCTTTGTTTTTGCAAGGATGCCAGAGGTAAAAAATAGAGGCCGAGGTCGTGATTCAAAATGTTCCCGCATATGCACTGCATTCAGACCGCCGGCAATAGACAAGGCCACGGCCATATGTGGCTACCCGGTGGCTATATATAGTCCGGCCGCGGCCACGGCAATATAGACACAGAGGCCCGGTCACTACCCATTAGGTCGGTCTGCCAGTTTCTCAAAATTTCCGCTGATTTACCTTATGATTTTGGTCTTCCAGAATGCTGATTTGCCTCTAGAGGAAGAACACCAATCGAATTGATTTTACAGATTGAATATTTTCAATCTTTCCAGAATGGTGATTGAGTTGCGACATTCTTTAGCTTTCGACTAGCGCGAAAGACCTTTGACTCTGCCACCATTCGGGTCCTAAAATCGGATCTCAATCAAAATGGATGACGCGGAATCTTTCTCATTCGTACTCTAACTTCTGCTGAGAATGATGAAGGGGGGGAAACATTACTTTAGAAAACTATGGTTGAATTTGTACGGAGTTACAAGTAGACCAGAAGAATTTTATGGCTTGCACAGCTGACAAGAGGTAGCTGAACAGTTTAGCCTTGTGTCGGAGTAGTCCTTCGCGGGTATTCTGATGGAAGTTTCCTGGCACTGCCGGCCTTTCAAAGGCAGGCACCTCGAATGAATAGCAGTGGAGTCAGACCACCGCAAAGACCGGATGAAACCTAAGGATAGCACACAGCTGGGGATGCAGTTGCCACGGAACAAACTGTGCACCAATTTTAGTGTCAGTTCCACTCCTTCTCAAATTCGGTTCTCCAGTCTCCGCGGAGCTGCGACTCGGGTACGTACGTAACTACCCATCCATAGCTCTAGTTCAGCTACAGGCTAATAATAGAATCAATGGATCATGTCAATGCACACAGGAATGATGCACGCCCGGAAGCAAAAAGGTACTCCAAGCAACACAGCAATCAAGCCAGCTTCACTTCTATCTGTAGATGATGGCTGCATGTACAGCCTCATGCAGACGAAACATAAATGAGGCCATCCATGCATGCTCTTACTCTTGTGCCCATCAAACAAAAAAATGCCCTCTCAGCCTACTTCAACTCAGATTCGGTTTAATAACATCATCATAGGCCTTACCGGAGTAGTGACCACTCTTGAAGTGCTTGCAGAAGCTTTTTCAGCCCCATTCTTGGAACCTATTTCAAGAACTTCTCGATCGTTGCTGATTGCTGTGCAGGTATGTTTCTGCCCTATATCTCAATTTGATATTCAGACATTGCTTACCAGACCGTAAAACAAAATAAACATGACTGTGCTCAGTTGATGGAGGAAGCTCATAGCTTACTGTGTGCCATTGTGTCCATGCATGTCAAATCTGGGCCAGAGTTACCACCGAGCACACTGAATCATCTTGGAAGATTCACAGAGTAATTCTTCTCTTATAAATAACCAAATGTGGTATTGACAGAGTCTTAGGACCTTGCACAAGATCTACACCTATGTGGAAGCCCAAAGGGATAAAAACAAGATTCAACAATTCTTTCAGAAGGGGGAAATGAGCACATTGCTGAAAGCATGTAAGAATGGCATACAAGATGCTCTGGAGGGTCTCAAGGTATTGTGATGTGTCGGACTATGGGGGCTATATGAAATGATGCTACACAGGTGCAGAGTATTGATCTTCTAATCAATGCAGCAGAAGTACAGAGATATGTTGACAAGAGACATGAAGAAGTCCTTCAGTTGATTGAAGACCTTTCTACAGAGAGCATGTCAGACAGAGCACCATCAGTATGGATCCCCATCTCTTTGGGTGAACAGGGCTGATTTTTGCATAGAGAATGTTTTCCAGCATTCACAATAGGTCGGATGCAGTTTTGAACAAGTTGAATGGCAAATACTCATCTTGCTGTTTTTCAGTTCAACATCAATTTCTATGCTCCCATCTGAGCCCAAAATATTTCATGGTCGTGAATTGGAACTTGCCAGTATTCTCAAACTTTTCACTGAGCAAGCTCCCAAGATAGCACTTCTCGGTCCAGGTGGCATAGGAAAGACCAGCCTGGCCAGAGCCATTTTGCATCATCCTCAAATTACAGATGAATTTCAACAACATCGCTTTTTTGTTGCTTGTGATTCCGCATCTACAAAAATTGAACTTGTATCTCTAATAGGGGCACATGTTGGACTGAGGCCCGGAAGTGACCCTATCATGGCAGTCATTCATTTTTTCACCCGTAATCCAGCTTGCCTCCTTATTTTGGATAATTTGGAAACACTTTGGGAACCAATTGAAACTAGGGGAGACATTGAAGAGTTTTTGTCATTGCTCACAGATGTCCCTCACCTAGCACTGCTTGTGAGCTCATAGCTTGTCCATAAAGCTATAATTGACATTTGATTAGATCACAATCCGGGGAGCAGAAAGACCAGGAAAAGTCCACTGGACCCGTCCTATCATCCCACAATTGACACCTTTGACGCAAAAGGCTGCTCGACAGACTTTTATTGATATTGCAGATGAGACCCATGACCTCAGAGAGATTGATGAAGTCCTTCAACTCACTGACAATTTGCCACTGGCAATTGATCTCATAGCTCATCTGGTTGATTCCGAAGGGTTCTCCAGTGTTCTCTCTCGCTGGGAAACAGAAAAAACCTCTCTCATCTCTGATGGTCGTGACAGACGTTCAAATTTGGATTTATCCATTTACCTATCCCTCAAGAGTCCTCGAATGAGAAGTTCAGCTCATGCACAGGGTTTACTGAGCCTACTATCAATGCTTCCGGATGGCATTTCCGATGTCGAACTTCTGCAAAGCCAGCTTCCAATCGAGAACATCTTGAGCTGCAAAGCAATATTGCTGGCCACATCTTTGGCTTATGTCAATGCAAAGAAGCAGCTCACGGTTCTTGTCCCTATTCGGGAATACATACAAAAATTCTATCCTGCAGAGCCTCATTTTGTCCAACCACTTCTTGAACATTTCCACAAGATGCTTGAGTTGTATGATAAACACTATGGAAGAGTATCCAGTTCTGGTGTAAATGCACGGATATCATCCAACTTTGCAAACATTCAGAGAGTCCTTTGCCATGGCTTACATCAGAATAACCCGCAGCTGGTGAACAGCATCAATTGTACATGCTACCTGGAAAATTTCAGCATTACAAATGGCCGAGGACATATTTTGCTCTTCAACCATATTCCCAAGCTTCTGCCTCAGGTCACCGACCACAAACTTGAAGTTTACTACATCTCAACACTCTTGAATTCCTGGACACAGTACCCAATTTCCAAACCTGAACTTTTGATTGAGCAGGCTAAAAAACATTTGCCCCATTTTGATGATCCAGTTCTAAAATGTGAGTTCTCAAGACACTGCTGTCTTCTCATCTATTAAAGAAATTCAATAGGCAGATTCTACCATATTTTGGGAGGCTATTATCAGTATCACAACAATGATATTCCAGCAGCCATCAACTACTACCAAACTTCACTGTCGCTATCAAAATTGACTGGGAACACAAGCAGGCAGTCAGGGGCCCTAACGGATTTGGGAAACACAATGTTCCTACTAGGTGATCATCATGCTGGTCAAGTGCATGCATACGAAGCACAGAGACTTGCCAAGACTTCAGGAGATCTGTGGAGGGAGGCCAGAGCACTGACCGTTGAAGCTATGTGCTGGTCTGCACTTGGAAATTACAAGCATGCTCTGCTTTTATCCACCAGAGGGAGGGATCTCCTGGGTCTTTGTGGCCTGTCCGGTGGTGAGGTGGAACACAGTATCAATGGCAATCTAGCTGAGATACACTCAGCTAAATCAGAATATGTGGAGGCTCAAAACATGTGGCTGCAACTGCTTCATGAAGTAGATTTTGACAATGATCCATTCAACCATGCAATGGGTCTACTCAACCTTGGGCAGGTTGCTGTCCCAATTGGTGCACAACGAAGATTGGTGCAAGCAGACATGAATACAGCAAAATCAATATTCAACACACTTGGCTTTTCAGTGGGGGTTGTATGTTGTGATACTATTCTAGCAGATGTCAGTCTGAGGGAAGGCGATGTCTTAGAAGCAGACACTCTCTTCCAGAAATGCCTCAGATTTTCTTTGGGCCAACACTCAGAAATGGAAACATATTGTTTGGAGAGACTTGCAGATGGACATCGCTGGCATGTGACCGATCAAGTGGCTTGGAGATCTTCCTGGACAACAGTATACCTTGCATATTCACTGAAGGCAAAACAAAAATTAGACATCAATAAATCCCTCCAATTTCTGGGATATGTGTTCCTTGCTGCAGGAGATCGGGAAACAGCTGTGAGCCTGTTTACCGTCGCCCTTGAGGGTTTTACCCAAATGGATGTCCATCGCAGCAAGGCAGAATGCATGCTCCATCTCGGTGATATTGCTAAATATCGAGGAGATTATTCAAAAGCAGTGGAGCTGTGGGCTAGTGCAAGACCTTTGTTTGAGCGATCATCACAACTCAACCAACGTGCCCTAGTTGAAGACAAAGTAGCAAAGATAGCACAAAAACATGCCTTGACCCATTTGTCAAAACTTAGTCCCCCAGTTGTAGCACCTTCCAAAGTGGTCCTCAGCTCAACAACGATTGGACAGATAAAAGAAGAGAGGAAACACTTGATCTTGGCAGATGAGAAGTAATTGTTATTTGTGTTGGTTGATTGTCAGAGCCTCAAGGCATAAAACAAGGGGCTCCGGAAAAAAAATCTTGTTCAAAATTTATGTTCAGTTCATGTTTACCAGTTGGTCCATCAATTGAGGTTGTGTGGCGAAGATTGAGTGATTGGGTGAATTTCCAAATTCGAATTCGACGGTAATCAGAAGTTCTCTTAGGACGGAAAGGAGATTACAAGGAGCTATGGCAACGGAACAAAATAAAACTCTTATATCGGTAAGGTGCCGGTAAGTGTTTAGCATGCCATACCTTTTGACGTGCGGCGCTTCAGCATTTGGAGAGGATGATGCAGAATATCCTCTTCCCCGTAGAAGAGTCGGGCTCAGACTAAATAATATATACATTTACCGTTCGTTCCGGGTTTGTGCTGCGCACCATCTCAGCTGGCTCGTTCAGGCTACCACACAACTTGAACTCCCCACAACAACAAGTAGCAGCAATAATCCTGCAAACAACTCAAGCCACAATTGGAGGCGCCGTTGGGCGAGGGACTGGACTTGGCGGTTGTCACGGTGGGTGTAGGGGACGACGAGGAAATGCTACCCAGGAACGGGGAACCTCCGGCCAGAGAGTCGAACCCCGTGAAAACGACGCTGCAGATATCCCTGAAGCAAGACTTGAAGCTGGTAACCGTTCTATGAACATTTTTCGAGCCGAAGGCGTCGTTATAAGGACACCCGTATGTGCTGTTGATCGTGGTAGGTGGACTCCCAAGCTGGGTACAGCACTGTGTCTGCAGAGAGTCCGGCACAACTGTGCAGCCTAATTGGGTTCAGGTCAATACAATATTGATTCTTCAAACTATTCCGCCATTTCCGTATCCATTTCTTTCCTCTGATTTTCTGATGTTGAGCGGGGTTGTTAAATTTCTGCGGAAGGCGAACCGTGTGAAACATCAATTTGATCTGTGTTTCGGCATGTTTTGACCCCGCCGACGCGGTGGCCGACCTGAACTTTGCTTGGCCTCGGAAGGTTCAGTTCCAAAGACCCTCGGCCCTTCCATACCCGTCAGTACTCGATTTTGTTCGATTTTGTGGACCGACTGTTTATGCCTCGGATTTTCCTACCCGTAAATAGATTGAATGATTTTCCGGAAGAAAAGAACAACTAAAATCCTCCAATAGGATCTCATTTGGGGAACCAAACAACTTCGCTTTACTACTAAAAGCCGAAAGGTTATTTTGTGCAACTCCGCCCATACGTTTGTCATCTATATTCAACTCCCAAACACAAGAAGTAACAGCAACATCCCCGGAAGCAAACTAGGTCCACCCCGAGCAGCGCCGTTTTTGGAGGGACCGGCCTTGGCGGACGTCGTGGTGAGAGTCGTACTGGACGACGCGGACGACGACGAGCTGTCTCCCGGGTATGGTTCGCCATAAGCGGAGTTTTCGAGACCCGTGCAAGCGAAAGTGCAGTTGGTCCCGCAGCACGGCTTGAAGCTTGCGATTGTCTTGTCGATGTCGTCCGAGCCGATGAACTTGTCGTTATAGCCGCACCCGAAGGTGCCGTTGATCATCGCCGGCGGGCTCCCGAGCTCCGTGCAGCATTTTTCCTGCAGGTCGTCTGGTATAACGACGCAGCCTATTCACGGCGAAGTCAGTGAGATTGGAGGCATTGTGGGAGGAAACCGTGCCCGTGAACCATTGTGATATGGACTTGGAGACAGCGGGAAGTGCGGAGCTGGAAGTGAGAGATGGTGAAGGAGAAGACATTAGGGATGTTTATGGGCTTCTGCAAGAAAGGGCACATCATTTAAGTAACCACGGCGTTTAACTGTGCATAGCCGCATTTGATCAAGATTGTTCCGCGCAGATGATTTTTTCAGGCCCGTCTCACAGCATCTAGCGGCGAACCAATGTAGAACTTGGAGATTGGAGATTGTACAAGATTTACCCAAAGAAAACATCCGCATTGGAACGTCCCGCAGACTGAAAAATAGCAGCGTCCACCGAGATTATTGCCTTGAACAAGAAAGTCCAGCGTACAGCAAGAAGGATTCACTGATATATTCTTCCGAGTTGATTTGGACCAAGATCAGAGGCCATAGCGCCTTGACACGGCGTCTTGCAAAAATCGAAACACGCCCTGTTTACTCGATCGGGGATCTGGACGTCGTCCCAGTAAGTATTCCCCGGCCAGGGCTGTACCCAAGCGTGCTGTGGTGGTGATACACTGGACACTCAACCAGTGACGCGGGTTTGTGCACCGCATGCGCCCAGGACTACGTACGCTGCACGCCCGCCGACGCCCCCGCGAATACTGTGTAGAAGATTTAGACGTGGGTTTCAGGTTTGGAAATTGCGTGCCGGAATATATGAGGAAATGGAGGGAGTGATGACCGGCTTTTGAAGGAGCGCAGGCCCAGCAAGGAATTTAGGTTCAGAACAAGCCTGTCTCGGCTCCGGCAGACAATTCCCAAAGCGAGCCGACATCACCCCACACTGGAACGGCAGGCTTGATCCGAACGTAAAAGTAATTATCAATTGCTCTCAGCAAAATCAACCATACCTCGACCATACCTGCGACGTGAATGCAATGAACAAGACGTGGGTAGGGAGACGAAAGTGTGGCAAGGAATAGTTTTCGGGTACACACATCTCGATTCGTTCCTTGAAACTATTTTAGCACAGGGTGGTTGATTTTGTAGATTTAATCCGACAGAATGTTCACACGAAGGTATCGAGATTCGGGAACCTCGATCGCAATAGAATATCAGGAGTCCGCCACCCCGGGGATGTTGAACCTTCCCAGTTCCCACAATATCCTAAGTTGAAAACGAAACCCGTGCTCAGCTAACAAAACACAGTCAGCGACGGCTGGGAAGTGAAAACCATCGGGTGCAGTTTGAGAACCGGTGGGCCGATGCCAATTAATTACTTAGGCGATATCGACATCGATATCGCGCGAGAAGCTCTCAGGAAACCGTGGCCTTTGGAATATCTCCAAGGAGCACTCACACGCTCACTCGCTAGAAATCAGAGCTAATATCCGTCCCAGGCAACGGCGTTCAGTCGAATGGCATACCGGGAGACCTCTTACATCCGTGCACTGAAATGACCCCACCCCACCTAATTTCCCCCTAACGCGCGACTGCAGCCATCGGAGGTATCGGATGACGCGCCAACACGTGGTCGCGTATCGACGTACGCCCGGAGTTGAATCAGATGGGTTCTCAGAGTTCTGATGAGATGCGTTCGGCGATGCTAAGTGGAGTCCGCCATCTCTCCTCCGTCCACCATGTCGTCGACCCCGGTCTCAGATGTAGACAAGTCGCAGAGCACGACCCCGGGCAACACCACCCCCCGAGGCAAAACCACCGTGCAGCTCACAGACCAAACCAACCGTCTGCCGTTCAAGAAGCTGTTACCGATCTTCCTGGGCCTCGCTGCATGTGCTGCCCTGGCCTCGCTCGACTCGGTCATTGTGGCCACGGCGCTGCCCACGATCTCCTCTGCGTTTAATGCCGGCGCTGTTGTCTCCTGGGTGCCGTCCGCGTATCTCTTGACGTCGACGTGCTTTCAGCCGCTCTATGGGAGGCAGGGTTGCGCTCTTTCATTATTGCGCCATTCCTAATCACTTCCCTAGATTCTCCGACATCTTCGGCCGCAAAAGCGCCATGGCACTTGCCATGTCGACGTTCATGCTCGGAAATCTGCTATCCGGGTTCTCCAAGACGATTATCCAGTTAATCGTCTTCCGAGGGTGAGTCTCATCCTCATCCTTCCCGAGTCGGCTAAAAACGTAACCCAAATGAAGTATCGCGGGTGCCGGTGGAGGAGGAGTGCAGAGCATGATGCAAATCATCGTCTCCGATATCGTCACTTTGCGGGAACGGTAAGCGCGTTCCTTCCGAGATGCATATCGGAAGATCACTCATGCAGGCAGGGGGAAGTACCAGGGAATCATTGGCGGAGGTACGAACTTGCACCCCGCAATACATTTGTTCTTAATAATTCCCCATAGTGATCGGTGTTGGATATGCGATCGGCCCGCCAATTGGTGGTGCGTTGGCTCAGAGAGTCGGGTGGGAGGTAGGGTACACGCTAACCATACCCTCACGCAACTAACATGTTCCGCAGTGGTGTATGTGGATTACTATCCCACTGTCGTTCGTCGCCACGGGTGTGGTGATCTTCGTATTACCCTTGAAGCCGGTGCATGGTAACATTCGGAGGTAAGCTATTTCAACTGCTATATCAGAGTGCTCGATTTACATTCCTCTCTGCAGCAAACTCCTCGCAGTGGACTACATCGGGTCCTTACTCACCCTCGGCGGCTGCACCTTATTCATCCTGCCTCTCATCTGGGTACTTTATCTCTATCCACCTATTTCGGAAGTTGAACGCTGAAGGAACAATTACAGGGCGGTGTGACCTTTTCATGGAAGTCCTCCATTGTTCTCGCCCCCCTCATCTCAAGCGCAGCTGTCGTCGCTATATTCTGCCTTTGGGAGTGGAAGGGCGCGCGGCTGCCCATAGTGCCGAGTGCGTCTCCCTTCCCTTTTCTGGGTTTTATTTTCATGTGGTTGACCTGGTGTGTAGTGTACATCTTCAAGCACTCGACCGTCACCGGCGTGTTCATCGCAATGTTTATCAAGTGTGTTTCAACTTCCTCCCGCCGCGCGCCGCATTTGCTCACATTTACACAGCGGCTTCGTATTCTTCTCGACCCTCTACTACCTCCCGCAATTCTTCCAGGTCGCGTTGGGTTTCGATTCGCTTCATTCTGGTATGTATTTCCTCCCCCCTCGTCGTCCTTATTTCCACAGTGCCTCATCCCACCTCACATTATAGGTCTCTTCCTCGTTCCCTTCCTTGTCGTGCAAAGCATCGCCAGCTGGATCGCCGTCCGTCCATTTCCTTTGCACTTGTGATTAACTTGATTACCAAAACTTCTCAGGGCATGCTCGTGAGCCGTACGGGACACTACAGGGTACGCGCATTGTCGTTACTTTCGAAATCGTGTCCTCAACCCTGATTAAACGTAGACGATCATCCACCTAGGCTTCGCCATCTGGTCTATCGCGTGCGGGTGCATCTCGACCGTCCGGCCGGGGACCTCCAAAGCCGTGCTGGCGATATTCATGGTCCTTGCGGGTACGGGCTCTGGGCAGACTATGCGTGAGTCGCAAGATTGCTTGAAAATATTATTCTTTGCTGATGATCATATGGTTTCGAAGAAACGACAACCATCGCCGTCCAAGCAAGTGTGTCCCGACGCGACATGTCGGTTGTTACCGCCATGCGTAACGTACGTCCCCCCATGCTCTTTATCTGTTCTTCGTCTGAACATTCCCAACACCCAGTTCATCCGTCTCCTCGGCGGCACCCTCTCCCTCGCCGTCGCCTCCACCCTCGTCAACAACAAACTCCGCAGCGCCATGGAATCCCTCCACTTCCCCGAATCCTCCATCGGGCGCATCATCGACGACCCCGCCCTCCTCCACACGCCCGCTGCCATCGGCATCTCGCAGGACGCCGCGACGGACGTCCTGCTGAACGGCTTCACGCAGGGCTTCCGCGCGCTCTTCATCATGAACGCGGCGCTGACGGTGTTCGCGACGCTTGTCAGCGTTGTGCTGATCAAGCACAAGGAGCTTGCGGGTGCGCGGGAGGAGGAGGCGGCGAGGCAGCTGGCGCTTGCGGGGGCTGGGGCGGGGGCGCTTGTAGGTCCGGCGACCAGTGCGGGGGAGAAAGAGGCTGGGGGTGCGGTGACGCCGGCGGAGAGCGGTTCGGTGATGCCGAAGGATTTGGAAGCTGGAATTGCCAAGGCGGGAGAGGATATCGAGATGGCGACTTTGTCGAAAGATGCGCCGAAGAATGGCGCGGTGTAAAGTCATTCTAGCGTTCATGTTGTGTATCCTCCATAGAGCTTCCTATTCGAAGATTGTTTCAATTTATAATCAATGAGTATGCACTTCTAGTTCCACAGCGCGGGATTTGAACTGTAATCCCGGTTTTCATCGACATTGAAATCTGAACTTGAAAAGCAACGACAACGCATACGTATGAAATGGAAGCCGGTTACTAGTCTCTGTAAAGCTGGCCAGTGCTTTTGTCTTTTTGAGATCCACGAACTTCCATCAAATGCAATTTGTGTTTGCGATGGTAAGATGCCTCAGGCCATTGCGGCGAGAAACGCAGGTGCTTCGTTCTGTTAGTTGGGTGATCCGCAGAGCTTGTTGCTTCAGCGTATTCTTCCACACACAATTCGAATCCAGCGCTTCTTTGAAATGTAAACCTTGGGGGATACTGTGCAACGGATGTTTTCCGGTTTGATTCCGGGAACCGAAGCAGGTCAGAAGATTGTGAAAAGATTGTGAAGGTATTTTTAGGACATGGACACAGAGTGATGAGGAAAACTGAAATTGCTCACAAGAGGAAGAGTGTTGGTGCACATCTATAAAATGTGGTTGCATCTTCAACGCATCTTGTTTGAATCACTTTAGGGCCGGTTTGGCTACGTGCGTGTTAGGGATCAGTGGCGTAGCACAGCCTCAAACAGGTTGATCCCAACCACGATGAGCCTCCTGGCGCCCATCCCTCTCCTCCACACGAGCTCTCGGTATCGCCCTGCTCGATCGCAGTCTCAAACGGAGAATCAGCGAAGCGCATTTCATTCGGGGGGTAGGTCATGAGCAGGGCATGCATCCGAGAAAGCAAAAACATCGGGGTATAATTTATGGCAGAACCTGTAAGTATGCCAGTAGCCATGAAGCACTTCACAGCACTGGCTTCTTCGTCTCTAAACTGCCAGAAATTGGTCAGGGAATTCAAACCATGAAATGCGTCGGCTCGGTGTCTTTATAGGAACCACGTCACAAGCGACATTTGGAGTGGTAACGAGATCACGAATTCAAAGCTTGTGCTGCGGCTACTAATTCCCGATAGGTCAATGGAGCACTGCTTCCCTACCATGTGCCATCGTACCTACTCGAGAAGCTCATTTGGCTCAAGATGCCGTGATATATGTTGAGGTCAGGAGGACGTGGGGCGCCGAGGAAAAGCTTTTAAGCTGCTAAAAGTCTTCTTGATACGCCGGGGTTTGCCCATAACGACCTCCACCTCCCATGCAACATCAGTGGGAGACGGCAATGCGACCTGTTATAAGCGCACACCATTACCTGGACATTCTTGGCAATAACCACAATGTTCTCCCTCAAAACGACTCTGCTTTCTGCCGTCGCACTCGCCGTCGCGACCGTTTCCGCGTTCCCCGCCGGCAATTCCACCTTGCACGACTTGGCTGTGCGACAGAGTCAACCTGCGCCAGGCCAAGGCACCTTCAACGGCTTTTTCTGGTCGTTCTTCACCGCTGGCAACTTCAACGTTATTTTCACGAATATCGCTGGTGGGAATTTCGAGGTGCAGTGGTCCGGATCCGGTGATTTTGTCGCCGGTCAGGGATTCAACCCCGGGAGCAAGACCAGGTGGGTATACGAGCCGCTTCATGCCTGCGACGACTAATAAAACTCCCTAGGGTGATCACTTTCGGCGGTTCCTTTTCGCCAAACCCTGCGTCGCCTTCCCTGCTCTCCGTCTATGGTTCTTCCCCCGTCTTCAATATGTCGTTTATGATAGCTGACTCTACGCAGGCTGGTCCACCAACCCCCTCGTTGAATACTACATCAACGAGGATAGCAACGCCTTCAACCTTGCGACCGCCAACCCCGGCACGACGCACAAGGGCACCGTCACTTCCGACGGCTCGGTCTACGACATCTACGAGCACCTGCAGGTCAACCAGCCGTCAATCCAGGGCACGGCCACCTTCCAGCAGTACATTTCGGTCCGGCAGAGCAAGCGCACGAGCGGGACGGTCACGGTGGCGAACCACGTCAACGCGTGGGCGGCGCTCGGGATGCCGCTCGGGACTATGAATTACCAGATATTGGCGGTGAGACGATTTCATAAAGTATCCCGAGGTTGGAGGCTGTTGCTGATGGGGCGCATATTTATCAGGTGGAAGGCCTCTCCAGCTCCGGCCAGGCGATCCTCACTGTTCATTAATCGAACCAACCGATGGCGGTGTTTTTCGTGTGTTCATCTGTAATGTCTGCTCACAATCTATGCATTTAATCGCCAGCTCTGAGTGAATGCGAATCCGATTACACGCCAGTCTTGGTTTTTTGTATCGAAACTCCGTTGTCGAGTAGTATTATTGGATATACTAGTGAACCGGGTAAATGAAATCCAGGGCTTTGGATTCTTCACTGGCTTCCTCCCGTATCCAGTGCGCGGCCCTTCCTGCTCGGCGTACATGTGCGTATTATACACATACACAACCAGATAGCTCGGCGGGAACACATGAATGGTGCAAACCCCTGTCTTTCGAACAATACAATTTTGCGTCCCTTCCTTGAGAGCGCCCAGCGCTAGTTGACTCGCTGGGAGGTCTTGTTGCCGGTAAATGAGCTAAGAATGAAGATCACAGCGCCGAGCGATGGAGGTGGAAATGTACACTAGTGTACAATTACTGATATATGTCAGACTTCTACAGACACAGCACAGCGCCGAGTTGCATTTCTCCGGGAGACTCTTGCTGACCATTGTTCCACGAGGGAGGGTCCCTCGTACATTTGGCATCATCGGTCCTATAGTATACCGAAATCAGTCGGTGAGGGAAGTTTAACTCATCACCACGGCGGCTACATACGGATAGACACCGCACAAATGGAGAACGGCCCCCAGGAAGGATGCGATCGGCTTCGGGTCAGTGAAGGTTGTGCAGTTGCCGAATGTAACTTGGACAGAGTCGCACTGCCGAGGGTCCATGTGGCTTCTGTCTGGACAAAGATATACGGCACCCTGTGTCGAAGATGCGATCATCAGTCCACGTTTCTCGCAGACGAGAGAAGCAATTCTCACAGTGGTCGAAGGGATTTGACCCGGGGGTGGTGCGGTGCCCAGTCCAGCACCGCCCATGGCAGGACCTGTGAAGAAGTTGGACGGCGCCGCAGTGGCGAAACTCAGGGCAGCGACCAGCGCAATGAGGCTCAGTTCGATGTTGACAACGTTGGGATGCATCGGTGTGAGATTGAGTCTTCGAGTCGGTTCTCGGTTCTGAGAGTAACGAATAGTGGGATAATGCCTCTCGCTCCCTGGACGGCGGGCTTTTATATTTCTCGGCGGCGGTGTTCACGGTCTCTTGGGTTGATCGGGATTTTGGCGCATCATCCCTGTGGCCACGAGCATGGAAGGCCGAACAAATTTTGGGCCTCGGCCGGGAAAGGAGAGAGGTGAACCGTGGATCAGTGATCGGGAGAAGGGAGTTGAAGATACATCCTCCCATCAGAGATGCCCAGAGCTGAGCAGAAAAATCGGGGAAAATCGAATGGATGTTAATGCGCCAGTGAAAACCCCGTCTTGAGGGGCATCGGCGTGCATCGGGAGGCATCGGCTTGCCTTGAAGTTGCTTTTTCAAGACCTGCCGATGCACCCCGATGCCACACCTAACAAAAATGGGTTTTTTCACTATTTGACATCGGGCTGCATCGGGCTGCCTTGAGTTGCATCGCATTCAATGGATATCGATAGCTGCTACACAATTTGGATATTCGTCCGCCACTACCCCACGCCACGCTGCTCGTCGCGCGTTCGCCACCGTGGCACCGTGCTGCACCCAACCTCTTGCTTGCATCCGCCCGAAGGACCCTCGGAATCTGAAACGGAACAGAACAGATGAGGACACGGATGATACACATGAAATGAATCTCACCTGCATCTGAGCGCTCGAAAGCTAGCAGTTAAAAGAACCGGATGATTACGTGGATGATAGACGTGGAATGGGTCTCACCTGTGTCGGATCCGTTGCTGTGGAGTGAGCACTCTGGAAGGCTGGGAAATATCACTAGGATTCATGAGATCGATACGTGAACGACACTGACCGGAAGCTCTCACATTAGTTGCCCTCGAGCCGACTCCTTTGCCTCCTTCACGTCCGCTGGTCGGTGGTAAGATCTCCGCAAACAAAACATATGTACTTTGAGAGCCGCTGTTGCATTTGGGAGAGACAACGAAATGAATTGAGATGCAATTATTATATGCCGCATCCAGGAAGGTTGCGAGCTAACAGATAATATAGAAGAACTATATTTAGAAAGTGGGAAGTGGGACTTCAGATTGATTTATGCTATGGAATACAGGGGGTTTTTATACTACTGGGGTGAGTCATACATGAGTGAGTCAAATATCTACAGGAGTCATAAACGAGTCACTATGAGTCACTACGAGTCACTACGAGTCACTACGAGTCAACTAAAACAAGTCAGACAGAGTCAGACAGAGTCCATCTGAATCAGACCGATAGCCGCCGGCTCCGGCGGCTACTTCGGTTTGCCGTTCCAACACTCCCCCTCAAACCGAACGAAGTCCTAAAGCGGCTGCAAAGTGCTTAGCTTTTGCACTAGGTAAAGCCTTGGTTAAAGTATCCGCCACCATATCTTGAGTAGGGCAATAAACAAGTCGAATAGAATTATTTTCGATCACATACCGAATAAAGTGGTAGCGAATATCAATGTGCTTCGTGCGAGCATGGAATTGACCTATGTCGGAATAAGCGAGAGCGATTGCTGACTGGTTGTCGCCGTGTAAAGTGATAGGGTGTTCAAGTGGGCGAAATAATTCAGCAATAAGTTGACGAAGCCAAATAGCCTCTTTGGCAGCATGTGTCATTGCAACGTACTCAGCCTCCGTGGTTGAGAGCGAAACAAGTTCCTGTTTCTTGGAACTCCAAGATATGGCACCACCGTCAACAATAAATGCGTATCCGGAGATAGCTCGCCTATGTTCCTGTGACATCCCATCGGCATCCGAATATCCTTCCAAGCCTTTCTTTCCTGCACCGTAAGTAAGGCGCAAATCCTTTGTGCCTTGCAGATAGCGAAACACCCGTTTCACTGCGTCCCAATGAGCCAGCCCGGGGTTGTCAAGAAATTTAGACAATATCCCAACAGGGAATGCAATGTCGGGACGTGTCCCGACAGCCGCCCACATAAGTGAGCCAATGGCTTCGCGATAAGGAACCTGCTTCATAGCAGCGATATCCTTGACACTGGTGGGGCAATGGTCTGTTGAAAGTTTGACATTCGGGTCCATAGGCATCGAGAGGGGTTTTGAATCAGTAAAGTTGAAACGATGAAGGATAGACTCAATATAGGATTGTTGTGACAACGAAATGGTGTGTTCGTCCCGGTTACGTTTGATCTCAATGCCGAGGAGCCAGGATACTGGTCCCAGGTCAGTCATTTTGAAGAGAGATCCGATGCGGGTCTTGTACTCGTCGAGCAATTTGGTGGAACTGCCGGTGATGGTGCAATCATCGACGTGAATGGCCATGATGATAATGTGGCCGTCAACGCGTGCATAAAACACAGCGTGATCAGGAATGCACTGAATAAAACCAATCTCAGCAAGAGAACAACTAAGAGTCTCGTACCATTTTCTTCCACCTTGCTTCAACCCGTACAGCGCCTTGTTGAGTTTCAAGACATATTTGCTGCGGTTGGCAATTTCACGGTCTGGTGGTTGTTCCATATAGATGAGCTCATCAGCGTCGAGTTCTCCGTTGAGAAACGCGCTGTGGAAGTCGAACATATCAATGTTCCAGTCGTTGCGAGCAGCGATGGCAAGAATTAGACGGATGGATGCAATTTTGGCGGTAGGCGCAAAGGTCTCGTAATAGTCAACACCGTGGACTTGGGTGAAGCCTCGAGCAACGAGACGTGCCTTGTACTTGTCGATTTCGCCAGCAGCATTCTTCTTGATACGCAAGACCCACTTGCAGTCGACGACGTTCCGGCCAGAGTCCGGTCTTTCAACAAGTTCCCACGTGCCGGCAGCCTTCAAAGCTGTGATCTCGGCATCGATTGCGACTTTCCAGTGCGCCCAGTCAGGTCTCTTCTTCGCCTCCTCGTATGTCGGCTCAAGAGCCTCGGAATCAGCGATTGCAGCAGCCATGCCATGCTCTAGGATTTCAACCATCTCCCAATCCTCCGACAACTCTGCTCTAGCACCAGTTTCCATGTTTTCTTCAACAATCTTGGGCATTCTCAGGCCTCGGGGCACCACAGGATCTGATGGATGATTGCTCGTATGTCCCGCGCCACTTTGAAGGTCGCGGAGGTATGCCGAAGGCTTGCGGACACGCTGTCCACGTCCCGTGGGAGCTTCCTCAGACTGTTCTTCAAAGTCGGGGCCAAGTGGATCCGTGCGCGCCAATGCCTGTGTGAGTTTCTGGATGGAGGGCGAAGCAGGAAGCGGTGTCGATGTGGGTGGAGTACGTGATTGAGTTTGTGGTGAGCTCTGTGTCACTGTAGCTGGAGTTACAACAGATGGAACAGGAGTTTGGTGCCTGTTTTGGTTTGAATCTTCAGACGACGGCTGATTGTCATCCTCATTCTCCCCCTCAAACAGTAGATCGTCTGGAATAGGTACCAGTACATCGTCTCTGTCCAATTTAACGCTCCGTTCCACCGCAATAGTTCGTCTTCCCTCAAAATAAATTCGATGCCCGCTGCTTGCGTCATCAAATCCAACCCAACGCCCAACCTTTGCACGCCAGTCCAACTTGCTACCATCCGGGTCGTGTACCCAGACCTTCGCGCCAAACTCAGGCAGCTTTGAAAGGTCAGGTTTCCTCTTGTACACCATTTCAAAAGGTGTCTTGTTGTCTAGTGAACGGGTTGAGGTTCTGTTCTTCAAGTAGATTGCATGAGCAACAGCCTCTCCCCACAGAAATTTCGGGAGTCCGCTAGCATGTAGCATAGCGCGAACGCGCTCCAATACCGTCCGGTTGAGCCGCTCCGCAATCCCGTTGTGCTCCGGTGTATCGTGAACCGTGAAACCACGATCGGTTCCATTCTTGGCAAGGTGAGCATCAAATTCAATGCTCCAGTACTCCCCTCCGCGATCGGAGTGGAGTTTCTTTATCTTGACATTGAACTGTGTTGACAGCCAGGCCTCGAACACCTGATAAGACTCAAAAGTCTCATCCTTTGTGCGTTGAATATAAACCCGTGACCACCTGGTATGATCATCTGTAAAACTACAATAGTACTCACGATGATTTATTGTCTGCACAGAGGCAGGTCCCCAAACGTCCGAGTGAATGATGTCTCCCATTGCAGCAGCGCGCGGCTCCTGCCGGGTTTTTGCAACAGGTTTCCGGCTCGATTTTGCGTACTCACAGGAGTCGCAAGATTTGGTTTCCGTAGATCCTCCGAGCTTAATTCCAGTTACTAACCCGTTGTTTACGAGGCGCTTGGCAGCTTCCGGTGCAATATGACCCATCCGGCGATGGAGTTCATCAACCGAGATGGTCTCGATAGCAGCGGCGGCAGTTTCCGTAGTTGCATCGTGTTGTATGCGGTAAGTGCCATTGTTCTTGTTCACAATCCCCAGGATCTTCCTTTTCTTATCGAAAATTCTGCAGAAATTGTCACGAAACAACACCGCAAATCCAGCATCGGTCATCTTACTAACCGAGATCAAGGTGAGTCCCAATTTCGGTGCATACAGTACATCTTTCAAGAGTACTGTAGCCGTGCTGTTGCCATTGGGGATGCTGATTCGAATATCTCCTTGGCCAATAGCTTGGAATGTACCGTTGTCCGCCGCGGTGATGGATTTCGTAGTAATCGGGGTGAAGTTGATGAACTTGTGCCGGTACGGGGACATATGGCGCGAAGCCCCCGAGTCATACAGCTCGGTTTCAACGCCAGGACTGCCCGCCTCATTGGCGAGCATTGCGGAATCATAGGACGAGGTAATCTCTTCCTCTTCGTAGTCCTGTTGATTTCTGATCCATTCATTCACAGATATTTCAACCCAATCTGCAAGGTCCTCCATCGACGATGACGATGGACGGTCCGGGCCATCCGGAGTAGTAGCACCCGATGTGCTCCTGTTGTCAGAAAAATATTCAGAGGGAAAATCAGGTGCATCACCTTCTTCCTCATCGGAGTCTCCCTCCGAACCCGAGTCCATCGAGTCTGACACGCTTTGCAGGTCTGGCATAGATCTGCACTCACTGTTACTATCTGACACATTTGCCAAATTTGGCATTGAACCATCTTCACTGTTGTCACTGTCTGATTCCATAAGGCAATGGAAGAAATACTCAACACCATCCATTTCAGAGGGTGTGAACTCGCTATCACTGTCGTCAGTGTCGGTTCGGTTTTCCTGGATATCCTGTACGTCCATTTCGGTTGATATCGTGTCGCTGACGGTCCTATCCTCTTCAAGCTCGAAGAGTTCTTCATCGTCATAGTCAGACAACCAACAATCTGTGCTGCTGCGCACAATGTTGCTGTCAACGAGTCCCGCAAACTCGTCCTGAAATAGCTCTAGGTTGGATTCAACCGTAGCCAGCCATACACCGTCATCCTCTGTGGCGGTGTTTGCATCCTCTTTGGCCCTGTCTTTTCCTTTTCCCTTCCCTTTGCTTCGTGGTCCCTCCCCCTCTTTCCCCCCACCTCTTGCCCAGCAGTCCGATTTCATGTGTCCTTTCTTGTGGCAGTTATAACACTCCACACTGGACTTCTTGCCACCCTTGCGGGCGCCTTTGCTATCTCCTGCGGAGAATGCAACATCACGGTTGTCCTTCTTCAAGGACTTCTGCCTCAGGGAACGGCGGTCGGCCTCCTCGTTGAGGCCGCGGATGAGGTCGTCGGGACCGAGTGTCTTGCCCAGCAACGTCGACGTTGCTGTTATGGCAGACAAATAGGGGTCGAAGGAAGGTGGAAGCGAGCCAAGGATAATCGCGGTGAAATTATCATCGCCTGGGTCGGCACTCATGCCGATGAGGTCTACACGAAGTGTCTGTAGCTTCGCGAGGTGTGTCCTCACATCTCCATTCTCTGCACAGCGCTCATCCTGGAGCCTGCGCCGTAAATCTACAGTAACCATCTTAGACTTCTTTTCAAACTCATCTGATACATTTTTCCACAGCGTCGCAGCACGTTTAGCCTTCATGAACCGCAAAAACATCGCATCTGGAATCGTCGAGGCGATAGCCTGCTTCACAACAGCCTCACCCGACTTGAATGCCTTTAGAGCTTTTTCGTAAGTATCCTTTGCATCAAGCTCTGCTTGACTCGGTGGAGAGCTCATAGGCGTCGGTGGGACTGGTGGAAGATAGGCATCATCAAGATGATCTCCAAGGCCTGCAGCGTCTGCAGCATAAATGAAGCGGTTCTTGTAAGTACTATAATTCGTGCCGTCGGCCTCGCATTTGGGAATGCGCAGGAAATAGTCACCAAGTCTTGCGTTAGCCAAAGACATGGTATTGATCAGAGGTTGTTGTCAAGTAGTAGATGTGTGTAGAGAATTAGATTCGGGCGGGGCCCATAACCTATAGAAGAACTATATTTAGAAAGTGGGAAGTGGGACTTCAGATTGATTTATGCTATGGAATACAGGGGGTTTTTATACTACTGGGGTGAGTCATACATGAGTGAGTCAAATATCTACAGGAGTCATAAACGAGTCACTATGAGTCACTACGAGTCACTACGAGTCACTACGAGTCAACTAAAACAAGTCAGACAGAGTCAGACAGAGTCCATCTGAATCAGACCGATAGCCGCCGGCTCCGGCGGCTACTTCGGTTTGCCGTTCCAACAGATAAATGGGTTCGTCTGCAAGGCGGTGAAGGAAAAGTAACTTTTGAACGATTGTGGACATACGCAGCGGGAAAAAATAAACCTTACCGGAAGTGATCTCCATACCTACGGGAACGCGCGAGTTGCATACTGAGAGGCTAACGGTAGCATGAACGCGATACTAGAATGTGGTGCACGTACTCAACACGTACTAGAAAGCTGCGGGGCAAAAGAACTTAAAGGCGATGTGCATTGAGGTGATATGAGCGCCCTGCCTGCCTGGACGATCAACTCAGTGAAAAACGAATCGCTCAGTACATGTACTCACGTACCAAAGGAATAAGATAACGGACGCGTATCTGCGGCGGTTCCATCGCACCGAAAACGAGGATAAAGCGCCAGAGAAAGGAATGAGACATGTACACATACGATAATTCAAGGCAGAGTTGACGTGAAAGCATGTAAACTTAGGTGGGCTTGGGATTAGGTCGACGCGTCGATGTTGGTGGTACGAGAGAGAGGAGTGTTCCCGAACGGTGGTCAGATAAAGTCGATAAAGTCAGTGGGCTCTATGATGTCATTCCTTCATTCTCATATGCAGCCCGATGCAGATATTGACAAACCCAAGACAAAATCAGGGCCTTCCGATATTTTCAAGTTCTCCCGATGCACGCCGATGCCCCTCAAGACGGGGTTTTCACTGGGAACGTTAATGACATACCTTCGTTATCGTCTCCTATGAGCTGTCTTCGTCGAGTTTGAGGGGTGGTTCAATTTAATTCCCACGGAATTGATGTGTCCCTGTAAACCGCATTCTCTACTTGTTGGGGCTCATCTTTCGACTCAGATCATGAAGGTAGAGGCAGAGAGTAGTTTGTGATCCATCCCCGAGGAGACCCAAAATTGATGGGAACTTTAGAGTTCGTCTCGGTGACTTGTTTCCGCGGTGAGTTTTACCCTCTCTGCCAACACGGTTTGCGCAGATCCGGCATCCGTTAAAATTTCTTCTTACAACAACAACAAAATTCATGCCAAAATAGTGTGTGTTATGTACCAAAAATAAGTTGGTCTTGGAATTCGGAAACGCAATTGCCGCTCTCTTCTTGCCCTACATATTTCTTGCATAATTGGAAGTATAAAGAAAGCTTCAAGCTTCAAGCTCGTCCCGCATTTTCCGTTCCTCCGACACTTACGATTGCTGCCCATCGTCGGTGCTTTGGTTAAATCCGGCCGACACGGCCTTGATCACGACGAATAATCACCGTTGAATAAGCACCGCGGCGATCTTCGGCCCAGCTTCCATGATAAATACCCCTCTTGCCTGGAACTCCTCCACTCATTGGGTGAAAAACCGCCGTCATTCAGTAATCGCCGTGCTCGTGAGCCGCCGAAGGGGAAAGCAATGCACGGCACAGGGGCGAGAACGGGGCTTAAATAGCGGAGGGAGCTGGCGGGAAATCACCGCCCGACTCTCCCTCCAACTTCGAAGTTCGACAAACTTTTTGCAACCAACAACCAAATCAAACTCACTATGCGTTACGGTGCGTTGCATTTGCGTTTCCAGCGTCTAGCTAAAATGTGCTCACCATGCACTGCAGTTCGACTCGGAAGTTCCGGCCTCAAGGTCTCGCAGATCATCCTCGGGTGCATGTCCTATGGAGACCCAGAGTGGTGTGGCAACTGGGTTCTCCCGGAGGAGGAGGCGTCGAAGCACATCAAAGCTGCGTACGACGCGGGGATCAACACCTTTGATACCGCTAATGTGCGCCTCATTTTTATTCGTTTTGCTATGTCTATCTTCACTGACCTTTGAATCGAACGACGCCAGATGTACTCCAACGGCCTCTCGGAGGAGATTCTCGGGCGCGCAATCAAGACGCACAACCTCCCGCGGGACGAGATCGTCGTGATGACCAAGCTCTGCATGTGTGCCGCACGCGAGACCAAGTCGATCATTTACGGCGTTGACCCCGATGCGCTTGGTTATGTTAACCAGTATGGGCTCAGTCGCAAGGTGTGTATGGTGTCGTTTTATTGTTGGGGGTTCTATGAATCAACAGCTGACGCCGGCTTTGACAGCACATCTTCGACTCGGTGAAGCACAGCCTGCGCCGCCTCGGGCTGGAATATATCGACGTGCTGCAGTGTGCGTGCTTGTCTCCTTTTTCCTTTTTCCTTTTTCCTCTCGTTTTCTTCGCATTGATGTTGGCCTACATGCTTTTGCCTGCCTGGGGGTTGGCTTTTGAAACGGTTGTGACTGACAACACAATTCACATAGGCCACCGCTTCGACCCAAACACCCCCATCTCCGAGACAATGCAGGCACTGCACGACGTCGTCAAGGCGGGGTACGTCCGCTACGTCGGGATGTCCTCGTGCTATGCATGGCAGTGTGCGTGTATTGCGCCTTTTACTTCCTTCAACATGAATTTAATTGGCGTTCTTGTTTGCAATCTCTTATCACAGTCCATGCGATGCAGAACTACGCGATTAACAACCACCTCACGCCCTTCATTTCGATGCAGAACCAGTACTCGCTCGTATACCGCGAGGAGGAGCGCGAGATGTTTCCCACGCTCAAGGTATGTAAATCCCATCCCATCCACTCATCTATTTGTTCCCATCTGACTGTGTCATTCATTGTTTCCTTTTGAAACTTGCTAATCAAACCGCATAGCACTTCAGCGTCGGCTCCACCCCATACTCGCCCCTGGCGCGCGGCTCGCTCTCGCGCCCTACCGCCGTGGCCCAGACCACCAAGCGCGGCGACACGGACTACGCACAGCCCGCTAGCTACACGAAGTCCGATGGGAGCCAAGAGATCGTTACTAGGTGTGTCGCCTGTCTTTCATACTTTTCCTCTTCGAAGCCGCGCAATGCACATTATGCCTTTGAACACTATTCCACGCTCGAACGCGGTGGACTCCGCGAAATTCAATCAATTCGTTGAAAATTTAATTAACGCGCTTCACAGAGTCGAATCCGTGGCGAAGAAGCACGGGGTGAGCATGGCGCGCATCGCCGTGGCGTGGGTTATTAGCAAGGAGGGTGCGTCCCGTTCCTTGAGATCTTATCTTTCTCCCCTTTCCTCGTCATCCCCACACGCTATGGACTCGACCTACTCACCCCAATCCATAACTCCCTCAACTGTTCCCTACTTTAACTAACCGCTACCCGACACAGGCGTCTCCGCGCCCATCGTCGGCACCACCTCCCTCGCGAACCTCACCGATATCATCGGGGCGCTCGACGTCAAGCTTACCGAGGAGGAGATCAAGTACCTCGAGGAGCCGTACCAGCCTTTGCCCATTGTCGGGTTTAGTTAGGGTCCGCCGCTCTGCACGTATCAGTAGAACAAGGGATGCAAGTATTTGTAAAAGCTGAATGAATATCACTGTGAATAAATGAACGATCTGGGTTGATCTTCGCGTACATCTGAGTTCGGCTGCAGTAGGATTTGCAGAATGAGATGGACCACAGGGGCTACTTTCTGCAGTTTCCAACATAAGTATGGTGGCCACCCTCTTTTAATCATCTCAAAGTTGTCTCGGAGGGAGAAGACACAACAAAATTTACAACTGCAAAGGCAGCATCGAACACAAATCGAGCATGAGGCCCATTTTAATGGTCCTCCCACCGTCGTCAGCATTGTATCGTCCTTCATCGTCGGTGGTTCTTCCGGTCCTTCTTCATTAAATCAGTTTCTCAAATAACAGCTAAACGTGTAGTCCGCGTCTGTACATAACGATTTCATTTCATGATCCACCCAAGTTGAACATCATCGGAATCAACCGGCTTTCGGGTCGTGTAAATCCGGAAGCCGGCGCGGTGTCATGTCGTAATCATTATTTCGCCATCACTGTCATCAGCACCTCTCTTGTCTTCCACCACCGCGAATCAATCGAGATTCGAATGCGTGTCCAGTGAGTTCAAGCATTTGTTCCGGAACTTTTCTTTCTTAGACGATTGCCGCCCACCGTCAGCGCTTCAAGGAATTGCATCTACCCATATCGCGGGAGCCACAGCGAACAATTGATTCTGCTGAATTTGTGCTAGATAAGCACCGAAACCGTGTCGATCTAACAATTCTGACTTGGCCAACTCGGAGTGAATAATCCCCTCGCTTTCGGTAATGCCGTGCTCGTGAGCCGCCGAGGAATTGCAATGCACAGCACAGGGCTGGCAACGGGTTCAAATAGCTCGGAGTGGCGCAAGAAAATCACGGCTCTTCACCTCACTACACGACTTTTCTCATACAGCATCAACCAACCCAGTCAAATTTAAACTCGCAATGCATTACGGTGCGCTGCGGCTGCGTCTCTGGCATCCTCCTTACGTATCTGATTCATGCTGGCACTGGCAGTTCGCCTCGGAAACTCGGGCCTCAAGGTCTCGCAATTGATTCTCGGGTGCATGTCCTACAAGGACCCGGAGTGGTGCGGGAACTGGTCCCTGCCTGAGGAAGAGGCATTAAAGCACATCAAGGCCGCGTACGACGCTGGGATCAACACTTTCGACACCGCTGACGTGCGCCAACTTATTCCTTACTCTAACTTTATCCTTACTGACGCTTCAATCGGACGGCCACTTTAGATGTACTTCAATGGCCTCTCTGAAGAAATCCTCGAGCGCGCAATCAAGACACACAAGCTCCCCCGGGACGAGATCGTTGTGATGACGAAGCTCACATTGGTGGCCGCGCGCGACACCAAGTCCGTTGTCTACGGTGTTGACCCCGATGCGCTGGATTACATACGTCAACCAGTATGGGCTCAGTCGCAAGGTGCGTTTCTCACGATCCGGGATTTTTTATTGCAGAAATAATCGAAAATACATGGCTAACACCATTTTTCACAGCACATCTTCGACGGGGTGAAGCACAGTCTGCGCCGCCTCGGGCTGGAGTATATTGATGTGCTGCAGTGTGCGTACCACTTGTTTCTTTTAGTCCTGGTGGTTCGATCACGCTTTCTCTTTTTCGTTCGAGGCTCAATGAAGAATTCGTGGCCAAGGAACAATTTCCCCCATGCTAACGACCATCGCCCCTTAGGCCACCGGTTCGACCCGGACACGCCCATCTCCGAAACAATGCAGGCGCTGCACGATGTCGTCAAGGCTGGGTACGTCCACTATATCGGGATGTCCTCGTGCTACGCGTGGCAGTGGGCGTATCGTGCGTGTTTATTTCCACCGGATCTAAACCCTTTCGTTTTCTTTTGGCACAGTCCATGCGATGCAGAACTACGCGATCAACAACCACCTCACGCCCTTCATCTCGATGCAGAACCAGTACTCGCTCGTGTACCGCGAGGAGCGCGAAATGTTCCCTACGCTGAAGGTGCGTACTCGTCAACCCCCATCGACCTCAGTCTCGCTCGTCATATTGGATCATCCTATCTCCTCTCATAGCACTTCGGCGTCGACTCCCTCCCGTTCTCGCCCCTCGCGCGCGGCGCGCTCTCCCGCTCAATCACGGAGGCCTCGAAGCACGGCGACACAGGCATGGCGCAGCCCGGCCAGCTTACCCAGTCGGATGGGAGCCGGGAGATCGTTACTAGGTGTGTGGCTTCTTATTCCTAAACTTCCTGCTATCCACCTTCGACACCGATGGCGGGACCCGATTCCAACGAGCTACCTTGTTGTATATCTCTAGGATGGACGTATACATGGCCTAATTGTCCCGATCTACGCCATGCGCTTTTTTCAGGTTTTGTGTTTAGATGCAATGCAATGACCTTCAGCTCAAGTCCTCCTTGAACACATTCGGATTTTTCGCCGCATGATGCTCGTAATCGGCAGAAGCTCAACAGAGGGTCGCATGAGGAATACTCCAATATACCGGTTGGAAATCTCTAAAGAGCGGAGATTAAGCTGAACACGGATCGGTGGATCATTATAAGAAGTCGTTGAGGCACACGCAGACCCCCCAATTGAGTCCTCGCCCGGAGGCGACGACGGGGGATTCGCTCGGAGTGAAAGCGCCCCTAGTCATGCCTGATGATGGTGATTTTTCTTATAGCTTTGGTACGATGTAAGAAATAATCCACCCATCGTACGGATGGTTCACCCGTCATTGCGAGAATTCAACCACTGAAATTTCGACTTTCATCGCTTGATACGATGTCTTGTAGAAGTCGAAGTTCGTGCAGATTGAACTCATGACTGCTGCGTAATGAGTAAGCTGTCACTGGCAGTAGGCACTCGTGGGGGTTCACATTGAATTGTAATAACTCGGCCCGCACTTAACACTTTGCGCATTGGGTTGCGTATCAGAATAGGTTTGTCACCCGCAGACAGGCCAAATTTGGCCACTTCGATGTCCCTAAGGGAAATGAAAGGACGAAGGAGATTAAAAGGAAAGCACATCGCCTTCGATAGGGACTCTGGCAGAGGTGGTCAATTAATTACCACCAATCACACGATCCGACCTTTCGATCCAGTGTGCTCACAGCGGAGGTTAAGCGGCTGTGTTCTGGTAGCGGCAAAAATGCCATACGCTCCCGATTCTACATAAAAGCCAGCTGCGAATCGCCCTACTCCCCAGTTTCGCTGTCTACCACTCTGCGACCAACAGCATGAAGTTTTTAACCGTCCCCTCAATCATCGCTGTGCTTTTGCTCGCCCTCGCCACCCGCGGTGCACCAGCCGCCCCCCGCGATGTATGCCACATTCCTCGTTTTGTTGCATGCCGATTTTTCAGTCTGACTCGGTCGCTACAACAGGCAGAGCTTGACTCCGACAGCCTCAACGTCACCGTTGATTTCATGCTCAGCAGCCTCCCGCCCATCAGAGGGGAGTGCCCGAAGAACGCGTGCTGCCCGCCCCCGAAGATCCTGCGGGAGTTGGCCGATAGGGGCTTCTACTCCGAGGGTTCGGTGTGCCAGTACTTCGAAAAGTACGTGTTGCACGCTTAGGGAGAACTTGTGCATCTTGATCTCAGTGCTACATATAGCCCGAACTGTGAAGGTCCGGAGTCCTCCCCGGCCAAGGCCCAGGGATATACGTGCAAGGAAAAGGAAGGTGGAGTGTAAGGCGAACACAGAAACTCGGTCAATGTCGATTAGGTGTTTGATTTGTTCGTGATATACAATGTAGGTCGGCACGGGAATCAAGTGTTATGATTTGCTGTACTTGTTGTGTGTTATCCCGTAGTCCCAGGTATCGATTTCTGTACACAGATTTGCAGCCGTGGGGGATTTCCGTCCAAACCCTAAATGGTGCAAAATCCGTTTCCGTCCGAAGCACCGATGCGATTACAAGTGTTGGTCCGCCGGCGCGGTTCAATTTGTCTGGTTGAGCCTGCAGATCGCAATACAGAGAGAAACGGGGAGACTGGAAGTATCCGATTTCCAATTCCTAATACACACTGGGTTTCCTTTCTTAGGCTTGTAACCTTTCTTTCGTCCGCCCTACACCCCTCCCTCGCTCATAACACACACCCTTTATAGTCGCCTCGATTTCCTGCTTAGCATGTTATCCACGCCCTCGCTACACCCACCGCTGCACCACGACACTATTCTTCAGTCCCGCGCTCTCGATCGTCGCCGCGTTGTCGTCGAGCGTGCGGTTCGGGAACGTCGTGCCGATACTGTACGACCGGGTGAGGTTCTCCGGGCGGGCGCTATTCAGAGGAGTTAGTTTTAGTTTGAGAAACAGAATAGAGGAAGGGAACACGAGATTGAAGTATTATATCGAATAATTGCCAGAAGGATGAAGTGAAACATGGGATGATATGAGGGAATGTATCAACGGCTCACGAGCTCTACATCCCGACCAGAAGTACGCTTCGATCGGGATGAGATGGATGAACAGCCTCGCGAAAAGCATGGAGAAAATCGAGAAGGTGTCCGGCGAGAAAGGAAGGCCAAGGAATGCCAAAACGAACAAATGAAGGAAAGAATAACACGCACGCGTTAAGAAAGTTCCTCAGATCGAGCACAGTGTGCGTCAGGTTCATCCGGCAGACAATCCTAAAGAACACAGAAAATACATTAGCAAAGCACGCCAACCGTCGGAGGAGCGGAAAGCGGGGATGCCGGGATAACCGGAATGCGCAAGGGGTAGAACAGGGGTCAGTCATGAGTGAATAAAGCCGACTGCGCAACGTCGGCACCAAACGCTCAAGCACCGCTCCAATATAGCGATCATGCGAGGGATGGAGAAGATAAAACGTACTTCGTCCCGTCCGCGAGCCTAATCTGCACGCTGGTCGTGGGAAGCGACTGGTCCACCGCGAAGCGCGGGGTGATGCTCGTAGGTTCCTGTGTACTCGCACCCGAACCCGCATTAGAGGAGGCGCGGGTGGTGGTGTCGGCAGGGACGGGCGCGCCGAGGCGGTTGCCTGAGCCCTAAAATATTTAGGTGTCAGCGTTCGGTGCTAAATGGAGAATGACAATGCAAAGGATAGAATACGGAATATGGTGATCTTTCGAAAAACAAAGGATGGAGGAGGATGATAATGAAAGGCGGTAGACGGCAGTCCTCTGAAAATGTGCTTACCTGGAATGGCCTCGGTTTGGGCGGAACGTAGTCGTCGTCGGTGCGCTTGGTGACCTGGACGTCGACGCGCTGGCCCGGGTGGACGTTCAGGATTGAGGGGGGTGCGTGTCTGCGGTGGATTGCGATTACGATCGAAGTGGATAACAAAAAGCGCAAACGCACCCAGCGTGGATCGCCGCGAGAACATCCGCATTGGCGGGGTCATCGTACCGCATGAGCGGCCCGTCCTCGACAGTGAAGCCGTCGCGCCAGAACGTCAGCCGGCGTACCGCGGTCTCTTCTGTGTTCAAATAATCCAATCCATCAATCCTTCGATTTCACTTCATCCGACCCAAACCGCGTACCGTCAGGTTGCTGCGAGCTGGGTCCCGGAATAACCGTCCCACCTAGCGTATTTCCTCCTCCCGACCACGCGCTCGGGCGCGGTTCCGGATCGGGAGGCGGTGCAGTACCCTCCCTAACCCCACTGTGAGCCAATCGTCACGGATGAAAGCCAGGACTATGCGTACTCCTCAGCCCGGCGCAGGAGGTCTCTCACAAGATCTCCACCAGGTACCCGTCGTCCTGGATTCTGTACAGAAATGCCACTGCGATGGGATTTAGTCAGCCGGAAGTCAAAGTGGCAAATTATGTAGCGGTAAAGACGACCTTCGCTCGCCACCTGCAAACCAGGTCCCTTGCTCGTCCGAGTCGGAGTCATCGTTGTTTCCGTGGCCGCTCATTGGGAGTTGCGTTGGATGGGTGTGGATGGATTGCAGGTGGTGGTAAGACGGAAGAGCAGTGCTGATGACGTTTATGAGAAACACACCACCACATTGGTGCACCGCCGCCGGCGTTCGGGTTCATCCGGGACGAAAGGCCGGTACGTTCCGATGAAGTTCAACTTTGGTGAATCGTGAATTCAAATCGTCACAGCATGAAATCGTGTGCCACTTATCGTACCTTTTGTGTCTGTTCTGGCACGACTGAGTTTACCGCGTGAAAATCTGATCTACATCATCGAGTCTGTGTGCTTCAAGTTGCAATTGAAAGGATGTGACACTCATCTTAGAGCCATAGCTCCAGGTTGCAAATGAGTCAAAAACGATAAATACACAGCAGCAGAAAAGAAAGAAAAAAGTCACCGCAGCCTGAGATCCGACAGAAGTGGATCGCGGTCCCAATCCAGAGTGCTGTGGTGAATATGTCTAGGTGGAGGGATAGAAATCGGAGTTGTTGTAACAGGTTTGTTGTGTGAAATGCCAAATGGATGTCGTCGTGTAATTGTAGGATGCATAGGAATAGAAACCGATTTTTTCTGAGCATGGTGAACAGAGTGCCGTGAACGTGCGAGTCGTCGCTGTAGAGTACCGAACGGACGAGATGAACCAGTTTGTAAAGCCGAGAAGTCGCGAGGAATAGGATCAGGAAGGGTCAATGGAACGATCACCGTTTCGGATGGAAGTGTCAACAGCGGTAACTCCAAACAATCACGGCGGCTGTGATGCGACTTGGTTCGCGGGGCTTCACTGAGGAGTTGAAGCAGTCTGGAGTCTCGGAAGCAGCCCGGAGGCGCTAACCGAGACGAGAGAAGTAGAACGGGAGCGGCCGTTGGGCGCTCAACCGACGTTGTAACCCTACGTCGAGGGATCGTATGACCCGGGATCGGGCTCCTATGACCTGGGAGGCACGGGGAGCAGTTGTACGCTTGCTCGGGCCTCTGGTGGGTCGGTAGGGGTGTTCCCTCGTAGGTCTCGCGTTCACGACATGGGAGTTAAGTGTGAATATAAGATGATTATCTAATATGTACACGTGATTACAATGTAGATAAGATGAGATAAGAATTGTACTAAATGGCCTCAGGCCGTGTAAAAAGGACGAATTATATACATAGGCGTCACAGAGCCCCCCACACGGCTGGGGACTATAGGTAACCGTCTACTCTTCGTGGTCGTCGTCGTCGCCGTCGTCATCGTCGTATTCGTCGTCGTCCTCATCGTCGGTGTATCCCACGCCTTCCGCCATCGCTATCTCCTTCATCCGAGTCGAATAGCCGCTCCGCTTGCCCCTGCGGTTAATCCTCGACTTGCGTCTGGGGTTGCCTCTTCGGCGCTTTTTTCCTTGACCAGGCAAGAGGGCGCCCACCGCGGATATCCGGCCACGGAGACTACGCGCCGACGTAAGACGGTTCTCCAGCGGTACCGTCGAGCTGCTGGCTGATAAGCGTTCGCTCAGCGGGGCAGAGGTAGTCAGGCGCGACGCCAGAGGGCGCGGTCGGGGTCCCGTGGGAGCTGAGAGGGAATCCGAGAGCCGGTCACCCAGCGAAGGGACAGGACTATCGGGGTTCCGTATTGCGCGTCGCTCCGAGGGCGCGAGGAGTCGTGGCGCTGCCGCCGCGGGGCGCGAGGGAGCCAGAGAGGGATGCTGTTCCGAAGGTGTCGATCCACGCGGAAGCGCACGCGGTGCGGCGGCAACTGATCGATCAATCTGGCGGGCCACCGCGGGAGGTCGAGGCGCGGCGTTTTCCTCAGGGATACCAGCGCTGCGGACAGGAGTGGCGGGTAAGCGCTCGACGAGGAGTAGCGCGGGAGCAGCCGTAGGGCGCTCCCCATGCTTTTGTGCCTGTGAGACGGTGAGGTCAGCGCTGGCGGACGCGGCTGGCGGCAGGGCGTTGCTTTCGAATTCCCGTTCCAGCTCCTCCGTCCAGAGGTCGTGAGAATAACGGCTGGCCTCAGTGAACTCACTGTCTTCCGCATATGCCGCCGTTATTTCTCCGTGCAGACCCAGCAGATGGCTACGCGCGCGCTGCGCTACCGTCGTCGTAGCAAATCGCACCCACATACGCCCTTGGGCGCGAAGGATGGCGATGGGTCGAGCATTGGCGCGGTAGAACGCGTCCCGCGCGAATTCGCGGAACATCAGAGCGTCATAACCCGTTCCAATGTTGTCCAGGATGATCACGTTCGACGGAGGCGGAGGGATCGGTTGCGGCGAACGATCCATGATGCGCAGCTGTAGCGTGTCGGGCTGTACGTCGACGTCCATGGCTTCGAGAAAGACCTCGTCCTCGGAATCACTCAAACCCAGCGAAACTTCGTCCTCTCCCACTGCTTTCGCCTTTCCCTTTCCTCTTCCATCGCGAGTCCCAGGTTCTCCGTCAATCTCCATGGCTTCCAGATTGACCGCCGTCAGCTTGGGTAAAGATGGTGGAGCGTCCGGCAGGCGAGGTAGACGGGAAACATCGGGCACAGCTGCCACCTTTCCTACATCCCCGAACTTGGGAGTCATCGTCTTATAGACCCAGGACGAGGCTTTGAACGGTTTCAGAGTGCCGTTCACATCCTGGAAGAAGGGGAAGTGGGGTGCTGGCAGTCCGAAACAGTCCTCGTCTAAGACGCCGGGAAGGTTTGGGGGCAGATCGTCATGATCTGCATGGAGGCTCCGCTTCATTTCGCGATCCCAGAGCGTGCAGGAAGTTTCAGGACGGAAGCTCTGTCCGCGGAACATCCATGCAGGCTCACCCTCCTCTGTTTCTCCGAGCTCGAATTTGGCCCAATGCCCTTTATCGCTGCGAGCGGGACGCACGGGAGGAGGGACGACCCAAGGTGCGTGGCAGGGATCCACTTCGCGAAGCTCCAGAGGGCGTGCAGCGTACGCATTTTCCGTAGCTCGTGGCGCCTCAGGAATTCGAGGATTCCTTTCTGCGGGAAGAGCCGTAGCGATGGAGGAAGGAGAGCCGGAGGATAGAGGGGCGTTTATGCCAGCGGGTGATCGACGCTCTCGAAGCAAGGGAGCGGAGTTCGGCTCCGGGCCGCTTGAGCGTTTGCGCGAAGAAAGTCCGGAACTTCCAGCGCTGGCGCGAGGAGCAGTAGCAGCTCGTTCTACTATCGCGGCAGCCGCAACGGGCGCTCTGCGATCGTGGAGGGGCGTCGCGGAGTTCGCTCCCGAAGGGCGGAAGGAGCCTGACGACGGATTCGAGGCAGACGCTGCTGACGTCCACAAGAACGGGAAAACCATGGCCGATATAGGACTGGGCGGACGAGGGGGCGCGTGTACGAGCGTGGGTCGGGCCGGAGAGTACGGTCGCGGAGGGGAAGAAGTAAGCGGGGGCAGGCTGCGAAGGTGCACCGACGAGGACCAAGGGTTAGATTGAAGCGGCATGCTCGTCGGTTCTGCTCGTCCGTCGTCGGGGAAAGCTACCGCGTCCAATCTGAATCGATCCAGCCGAGCCAGCCTCTGATAAGGGTTGGAGTCGCCGAGTAGTTCCTCGATAGGAGTGCCGTCCAAGAAGTTGTGGTAGACAGGAACTCGAGGGGGAATAAGGGCACTGTCGAGGCATTCATAGATGATGAAGCACGGTACTTTCGCCACAAGGTGGCGCAGTACCACCTCCTCCGTGCACCCATTAGCCCAGAACCCAATGAACTCCTCCTCAGCCACTGGCATCTCCATCCTTCGTAGATGATCTAATTTCCACCGGGTTTGTAGTCGACGCGCGCGATTCCACGCGACCCAGCCATCAGCCTCCCGGAGAACTCTTTGGACCACCACCCCACAAGCCACTGCGCTGTCCCAGGAGCGGATGGCGAGCAGTTCCAAGATACGACTTTCCGACACGTACGGCCGGTGAACCCAGTGTGAGGAGTCGGGACGAAATAGATCCTTGTAGTCACTCATCTGCCGATCGAGCGAGACGCGCAGGGCGAGTAGGGAATCTACAAACTTCCGCTCAAACTGCCCTGAGTGAGCCGAGGAATAGACCCAGTGATTTGTGAGGGACGAGAACGCGGCGAAGGCGTAGTCGTCTGAGCGTACGTGCGAGACACGCCTCATGAAGGGCCAGTGGGAGCGCCCCGACCGCCAATACTGCGGACTGTAAAGACAGTCATAACGCCCGTAGTGGCCGTCGTAGCGACGCTCAGTTTTATTCGCGGGAGTGCTGAGGCGGAAATTCGGGTGGCTAGCACCGGGAAAATACGGAAGCTGCCGTGAGTTGCAGGACCACAATTCATAAGTGCGCCCCCCGACACGAACCAACCGGGAGGTAACGCGGGGAAGATGGCGCAGCTCGAATAGCATGCTAGAATTGATGACGGGGAGGTCGTGGTAGCCGACGAGGCAAGCGGTGTGGACGTGGTCGAAGCGTATGTCATTGGAGCGCGCAGGTGCGCCGCTTGCGCCGGACGACATCGAGAGACAGCCTGTTGGCGCTCAACCGACGACACCAGGAAAAAGGGGAAGCTTCGCGTCGGAAGGAAGCTGCAGTAGTGCGCTAGCCTTCACGACCGGGCTAGGAGAGAATACGGAAGAGACGCTTCGGAAGGAAGCGGCAGTAGTGCGCTAGCCTTCGCGAAGGGTGAGGAGAACGAAAGAGACACCTCGGAAGGAAGCAGCAGTAGTGCGCTAGCCTTCGCGAAAAGTGAGTCAGGAAGAGAGGAGGGTGGGAACAAAAGGAAGTTAAACGAGAAGCCCATCAACTAACGTTCCGAGGCGGCCGAGCACCGCCGCTGATCATTTCGGCCGATCGGGATAGGGCCCGAAAGTACGACTAGGTCAGCTTGTGAGCGCGTAAGTACTCGTGTTTTAGTTGCAGCGCGTTGCGAAGGTCGTATTCGGATACCCATGAATCATCCGCAGGGTCGTATCCTTCCCACCTGACTAGGAACATTCGTTGATTACCATTTTTCCTAGATTTGATAGCGTGGCCAAGGATAGCTTCTACGACGTATTCTTCCGTAGCGGCAAGGTATTCACGGGTGTCGGGAAGAGTAACGCGCTCGCCGTAGACCGCGTCGGAGGGCTTGTATTTGCGGAGATGGGCCAGGTTGAAGACCGGGTGCATAGAATAAGAGTCAGGGAGTCGTAGTCGGTAGACTACCGGATTGATCTTCTCCATGACCTCAAATGGCCCAATAGTCCTTTGCACCAGCTTGCGTCCTGTCCCAGCTACGTCCACCAGCTCGAGCGAATGCGGGTTAACTAGGACCAGGTCCCCTGGCTCGATGATTTCTACGGGGCGCCTACCCTTATTGTAAGCGCGTGCCTGCCTCTCTTGCGCCATTACCACCGCGTCCCTCACTGCTTTCCTGTGGCTCTCCAGTGCCTCGATAAAATCCTCTCCCTTCTGGCTAGGAAGGAAGGGGCGAGCGACGGGGTCGCCAGAGGGATTAATCAGGCCAGCTGCCCCGCGTGGTTGATAACCGAGAAGCAGGAAGTTGGGGGTATAACCAGTCGAAGAATGTACATTGGAATTATAGGCGAAATTAATTTCGCCCAACCAGAGAGCCCAGGAGGAACGATCTGTCGCCACGTAGGCGCGCAGCATCCGTTCGATCGTGGCGTTGAGAATCTCCGTCTGCCCGTCCGTCTGAGGGTGATGGGCCGAGGACAACGCCATGATGCTCCCGTATTGAATGACGACCGAGCGCCAGAATGCTGTGGCCCAGCGTTTGTCTCGGTCAGCGATGATGCGCTCCGGCATCCCGTAGACGTTGACAACTCGATCCACAAAGAACTTAGCAAATCCTTCCTGGGATAGGTTGGAATGTGTTGGAATCATGATGCCATAGCGAGATAGTTTATCGACAATCACTAGGATTGCAGTGAACTTCTCCTTTCCAGAAGGAGGAAGGCCCGTTATCAAGTCAAGAGAGACCGTAGCGAACGGTCGGGCGGGGATATGCGCAGGACGGAGGCCACCCATCTTGCGCCGGTGGTCGTCTTTAATTTTCTGACACACGTCACAAGAGGTGGCAAAGTCCGCCGCATCCTTGCGAAGAGACGGCCAGAAGAATAGTTCTCGCAGCCGGACTTCAAACTTGGAGGGACCTGCGTGCGCACTTTCATGGGGAGAGTCGTGGATCATTTTCATGACGAAAGGTACTTTAGCGCGCGGCATGCAGAGACGGGTGGTCCAATCCGCATCTAAGAAATATAGTAGGCCGTCGCGTCCTTTCTGATACCTTGACGGTGTCAACAATTTGTCAGGACTGGGGGCTTCCTCCGATAAGTGATTCCTGAAGAACGGGTCCGTGAGGTATCCTTGTCTAAATTCCGCGATCACTCGTGGGTCTATAGAGACTAGCAAGTGAGCTCTCTTGTTCCAGTCCTCCTCAGGATCCACCTCCGCGTCTTCTGCCTTGACTCCCACAGGGTAAGTCCAGTGGTCGTTCGAAGGGAACGGTAAGACGCCAGAGGGCTCAGCCGCAATGGCGCGCTCCTCCTCCGAATGAGCGCGAATGCTTTCTTCGGTCGAGGGCGCAGCATCAGGTGCGCGCTCCTCGGGCAACGTCAGGACACGTTCTTCGGACAGAAAACGGGAATTCTCCGCTTCTTCCTCTTTCGCTTTCTGTCTCCTCGTCTGGATCGGGTACGCGTATTTATCTATCGCGTCTTCCCACCACCAGATAGCGAATGCTGCCTTCTTAGCTGGCGCAAACGCTCCCCTGTCCTCAGCCCGCTGGGCCGTTGCCTGAACCTCCGCGTCGGGTACAATGGTGGTCAGGTCATCTCTTACCGGCGAGTCGTGCGGCGGTACTCGTGGTAGCCTCGACAAGGGATCGACATTCGAATGTATGCGACCCGGTCGATGGACGATCTTGAGACCTGGGTAGGCTGCGAACACTGCCCCCCACGCCGCAAGGCGCCGGTTCGCGTTCTCGTAGACCCGCGCCCACTGCAGCGCTGCGTGATCCGTGACTAAAATGACCTGCTCGCCTTCGATGAACGGTTGGAAGCGCACCAGCGCTTCCTTTGCGCCCAGCGCCTCGCGCTCCGTAGCGCTGTAATTTCTCTCCGCCGACTTCAGGCTTCTACTCCAGTAGGCGATGACACGCTCCACGTGCACTACAGAGTCCTCGAACGTCGCCCCCCACTCGTCTTCTCCTTCTCTCTCCTTCACCTCTTTTGCCAAGGTAACGTACAGCCGCGGGACAGGCAGCCCTGCCTCCCACGCGGCCTTCAACTTATCATGGATCGCGGTACCCTTGAGGTCCGCAACTTTGATTGGTTGGATTTGCTGCAAGCTCGAACCCAACGCGTAATCGGACGCGTCGGTGTAGAGCCTGTAAGGGACACCTTGGACGGGGTGACCCAAAATCGGCGCCGCCGAAAGTGCGTCCTTGGCCTGCTGGAACGCGATTTCTTGTTCGGCGCGCCACTCCCAGCGTGCCCCTTTGGCAAGGAGCGCGAACAGCGGCTTCGCGATGAAGGCGTAGAAGGGTATGTAAGAGGCGAAGTAGTTGATCATCCCAAGAAATTTTTGCAAGTCGTTAACGCAAGTCGGCCTGTCCAGTTCCTGGATAGCCGCCACTTTTTCTTTGTGTGTTGATAGACCCAGGCGAGATACCTTCTGGCCCAGCAGAAGGATCGACGAATAGCCAACGAAGCATTTCTTTGGTTCCAGCGTGATCCCAGCAGCCGCAATGGCGCTTAGGACCCTATCGAGATGAACGAGGTGCTCCTCCCAGGATTTGGAAAAGACCACTATATCATCGATGTAGACGAGCGTGAAAATCCAGAGGAAAGGTGCTAGAACGCCCTGCATAATCCTCTGGAAGATCGAGGGGCCGTTACGCAGCCCAAACGGCATGCGCCGGAACTGCCACAACCCGCGATGCGAGCGGAACGCAGTCTTCTCTTTCGCATCGTCCTCCATTTCGACCTGCGTAAACCCGGCGAGCGCGTCAAAGGATGAAAGCACCTGTGCACCGGACAGCGCTTGGATGATCTCGGATTGACGGGGAATGGGGAACTCGTCGGGGATGGTATCAGCGTTGAGCTTGCGGTAGTCCACGGCGAGCCGGGGTTTGCCATTACGGTATACCACGACGCAGGGAGCACCCCATGGGCTGGTGGATGGCTCGATCACCTCGCGCTCAAACCACAAATCCATCTGCTTGTCGATTACCTCGCGTTTTGCAGGCGAAGCAGTGTACATGGGCATGGAAGATGGTTGTGCGCCCTCCTTGAGCGGAATGGGAGCTTTCTGCTTGACATGACCGAGCCGTCCCCCGACGCCGAATGCAGCCGCATTTTGGCGCAATACGGCGTCAAGTTTGGGGCGAATGGTGTCCGGGATGTCGGGACCAAGATTTACCAACGAAGGTATCTCTACCTCCGTGGTATTCTCATCCGACTCCCCCGGCAGAGCTGTCGTTTTTGGACCCCAATTCTCGTCATTCTCCAGCTTGTCGTCCGAAGTTACTGGCTCCGGAGGCAAACTGTCTGGATCCTGGGCGCGTAACGTCTCTTCTATCACTCGCGCCAGAGCTTCCGCCGAGGCCACATACTTGGCGTGCTGTGTGTCGTCCTTAGGGCGGTCTGCGTAGGTGGAAGGGTCGTGAAGCTTGCCGACCACGTCCCCTGCCCTTATATACCACGGCCGAGTACTCGTATTTGCGATTGGTAGATAAGGTGTGGCCGAAGTGATGAAGGTGGTGGGAGCGGCTAAGACGCTCTCATCGTCCGTGGAGATGACTAGTTTCTCCACCAGCCACTCGTCTCGCCCCTCAAACGGCCCCGTCACTTTAACGTTGTGCACCGCACCCGCAGAAATAAGGGTATCTTGAGCAGCTAGGACAGGAGGCGAATCGGTCTTCCCTTCCCGGCGGATTCGAGCTTTCGAGCGCTGATAGCGCTTCGCCATTACGCCCGGCAGGATGCGTCTCGCTGTGTTCGCCATGTTGGCGTGACGCAATGAAGGGAGGATCTCAAACCCGAGATCGACTGAGTGCGCGGAAGAAGCGGCGATTACATGCCGTGAACGTCCAACCTGGATCTCGCTATGCCCAGTAGCCCAGCGTAGCACTCCGAGTTCGTAGGAAGATTGGAAGTCCTCTCCCAGAAGCAGAGGCACCCGCATGTTGCGCACTACGTACGCCTCCAGTTCAAAGCTGATCACCTCGCCCTCCTTCGATTCCATGAACAGCAAGGTTTTGATGTAACCCAGCACTTTAGCTTGGCCGGTTAGGTGGTACAACTTCATACGGATGCCTTCGCGAGGTTTAGGCAACCCGGGTATAGACGCCCAGAATTCCTCCGACATGAGAGTAATGTCGGCGCCCGAATCTATTCTTCCTCTTACGCAAGCTTGAAGAAGCGAGCCTACGCGCAGTTTAACGTGCAAAGCTCGCGCCCCTAGAGAACCCAAACCGTCAGGAAGCTGTCGGACCTTCCTGGCCGCATGAACCTTTACTCCGTCCTCCGTGATGGAGCTCGGGAGTTCAGCGACGCGAGCAGCCTTGCGAAGTTGTGCGCGGGGAATGGCGACGGGATCAGAGCATTCCACTGCTTTCCCCTTGCCTTTCTCCAGTGGCTTAACTTTCGTAAAGGCTTCTCGACGTCTGCGGTTACGGTTGAGCGGGCTGGAGTCTACGTGAGCAGCTGCGGCACCGGTGCCAAGCGCGTCAACGTGGAAAGCTTCCTTAGGTAGACCGGGACTCTTAGGGTTCTCGCCAGGGTAAAAGGAAGTGACTTTGTATTCGGCCAACATAGCTAGGTACTCCCGTTGCTCCGCTTCCTCTTCACCTATGTCCATCTCTACCTTAATGACATTTGCGTTGCGGAGTGTCTGCCACCGCCCGCGATGAGGACAGTCCAAGGCTACGTGTTTGGGGCTCGTGCAGATATAACACTCCCCGTTCGGAGGACGAACACTGGCAACTGAATCATCGCGCTTGAAGTGATACCCGTCAATGGATTTTCCCTTCGGCCAAGGTGGCTTAGGTCCCGACGGGGACGGGCGCTGCGAATTACCGCGCGCACCGTCAGTCGCGAGGGCGTGCTTATCTTGCTCCAAGCCATCGCCCTCCTCGGAATCACTTTCCTCCGTCTCCGGAACAGGAGGCAGATCCGCCGCATTCACGTTGCGCCTGCGTCTGAACGTTGAAGCTGAGTTATGGCTTGGACTCTGACGCGACCCGACTGAGGCAATGAGCGACGCTACATTTCGAGCGAGCAACCAAGCGGAAAGTAGACTGTCGCAGCTATCTTCTGCGACGTCCTGCAGAGCGGAAAGAGTAGGGCATATCTTGATGCTAATCTCCTTGGCCCACTCCGGGGGTTGCGTTCGGATCACTCGCTCGACCGCGTCCGTGCCGTCCACGACGTCGGGGTAAACGAAGGAATGATGGTTGATGCGGCGTTGGAAGAAATCTACAGGCTCTTCCGACTCGTAGCCCTTCTGCCGGAAAGTCATTTCATCGAATTCACGGGAGCGCAAGGACAACCACTTCGTGGTAAGGAAGTGGCTGCGGATGGCGTCGAGCAGCGTGGACCAGTTAAGGCTGTATTTGGCCCGGACTTCAAGCGTAAGCGAGTTCCACCAGGCCAAAGCTCGGTCGGAAAACTTCAGAGGAGCCATCTGGGCGATTCCATGGAACATGCGGACGCTGATGCCCGCCCAGTACGACATATGTATCACGTAGGCGATTACTGTATCGCCTTTGCCGTTCCAGCCAGGGACGATGGAGATGTTCAACTTAGGGTTGAGTTGCCATTGATCAAGGGCGCTCTCCGGGTTCGCGCCCGGGGCAGCCATGGGACCATCATCTCCTCCTCCTGGCGGGCCTCCTCCGTAACCGTGACCCCCGCCGTTCGGGTATCCACCGCTTCCATTCCCGCCACCGCCGCCGCCATTTCCTCCGCCGCCATTTCCTCCGCCGCCGCCATTCCCACCGCCCTCGTTCTTGCCGCCTCTATTCCCGCCGCCTTCGGTACCGCCGCCTCCGCTACTGTCCCCAAGACTTCCATCGCGGCGCTTGTTCGGGTTCGAGCCAAGAGCTGTACGATACACGTAACTCGTGCGGTTCGGATCCGCAGGCGGTGGAATGTTGTGGTTGGGATTGAAGGAGGCCACTGACAACGCGCCTCGCACGTTGGCCACGGGACGCATCACCGATGGCCCCCCAGCTATCGAGGACATATCGGGTGGGACCCAAGTATCCTTGATGAATCCCGCGCCCGGTAAAGAACTGACCGCGTGAGCCCGGCGATGCGTAGGAGTGACTGGCGCAAAGCGCACACTGTGTGTGACGCCAGCAGAGCTAGCGGGAGCAGCGAATGGAGTCGCGCTCACCGCCTCGGGCTCGCGGATCGTAGGGACTACGGATCGATCGCGCGACTTGTACGGGTGCGTGTTGATGGTTTCCACTGCACGTAGCGACTCCACCATGCCGCGATGAGCTTCAGGGTCTATCAATGCGACTCTGCGCCCGTAATCGTCACGCGCTACGAAGCGATATAACTCTTGAGCTGGTGGGACAGACCCATAGGCCTCGCGCACTTCCGAGATAGTCGAATCTACCGAGCTCAAGTGTTCATCAGGAGTCTGCCCAGTGAATGTCTCGCGAATGTTGCGCAGGTAAGAGCGGACATGATTATCCGCGCGGGTAAGGTGTAATTGCAGAGTAGATAGGGCAAATCTGAGTTCGACAGTGTTCTCCCATCTTTCAAGCATGCGAAGAAGGTTGAAATTGACGTCCAAGCGGTAGCAGGAGGAGGGTTTCTGGCCCAGGAACGACGCCAAAGCGACTAGGATCTGCTGCATCGCAAGTACAGCGTGGGCCACCCTAGCCAGCACGTTGAGGTCTAGACAGGAATAGGATCGTCCGTTCTCCGAGTCCGCTAAAGGTATTAGCGCCACGCTGCTCGCGTCGATGCGGTTGATACTCCGCACTGCCTCTGAAAGCGACTCCCACTCAAAATCTAAGCGAGGGTTAGTCTTGCTCCAAGCCATCGCCCTCCTCGGAATCACTTTCCTCCGTCTCCGGAACAGGAGGCAGATCCGCCGCATTCACGTTGCGCCTGCGTCTGAACGTTGAAGCTGAGTTATGGCTTGGACTCTGACGCGACCCGACTGAGGCAATGAGCGACGCTACATTTCGAGCGAGCAACCAAGCGGAAAGTAGACTGTCGCAGCTATCTTCTGCGACGTCCTGCAGAGCGGAAAGAGTAGGGCATATCTTGATGCTAATCTCCTTGGCCCACTCCGGGGGTTGCGTTCGGATCACTCGCTCGACCGCGTCCGTGCCGTCCACGACGTCGGGGTAAACGAAGGAATGATGGTTGATGCGGCGTTGGAAGAAATCTACAGGCTCTTCCGACTCGTAGCCCTTCTGCCGGAAAGTCATTTCATCGAATTCACGGGAGCGCAAGGACAACCACTTCGTGGTAAGGAAGTGGCTGCGGATGGCGTCGAGCAGCGTGGACCAGTTAAGGCTGTATTTGGCCCGGACTTCAAGCGTAAGCGAGTTCCACCAGGCCAAAGCTCGGTCGGAAAACTTCAGAGGAGCCATCTGGGCGATTCCATGGAACATGCGGACGCTGATGCCCGCCCAGTACGACATATGTATCACGTAGGCGATTACTGTATCGCCTTTGCCGTTCCAGCCAGGGACGATGGAGATGTTCAACTTAGGGTTGAGTTGCCATTGATCAAGGGCGCTCTCCGGGTTCGCGCCCGGGGCAGCCATGGGACCATCATCTCCTCCTCCTGGCGGGCCTCCTCCGTAACCGTGACCCCCGCCGTTCGGGTATCCACCGCTTCCATTCCCGCCACCGCCGCCGCCATTTCCTCCGCCGCCATTTCCTCCGCCGCCGCCATTCCCACCGCCCTCGTTCTTGCCGCCTCTATTCCCGCCGCCTTCGGTACCGCCGCCTCCGCTACTGTCCCCAAGACTTCCATCGCGGCGCTTGTTCGGGTTCGAGCCAAGAGCTGTACGATACACGTAACTCGTGCGGTTCGGATCCGCAGGCGGTGGAATGTTGTGGTTGGGATTGAAGGAGGCCACTGACAACGCGCCTCGCACGTTGGCCACGGGACGCATCACCGATGGCCCCCCAGCTATCGAGGACATATCGGGTGGGACCCAAGTATCCTTGATGAATCCCGCGCCCGGTAAAGAACTGACCGCGTGAGCCCGGCGATGCGTAGGAGTGACTGGCGCAAAGCGCACACTGTGTGTGACGCCAGCAGAGCTAGCGGGAGCAGCGAATGGAGTCGCGCTCACCGCCTCGGGCTCGCGGATCGTAGGGACTACGGATCGATCGCGCGACTTGTACGGGTGCGTGTTGATGGTTTCCACTGCACGTAGCGACTCCACCATGCCGCGATGAGCTTCAGGGTCTATCAATGCGACTCTGCGCCCGTAATCGTCACGCGCTACGAAGCGATATAACTCTTGAGCTGGTGGGACAGACCCATAGGCCTCGCGCACTTCCGAGATAGTCGAATCTACCGAGCTCAAGTGTTCATCAGGAGTCTGCCCAGTGAATGTCTCGCGAATGTTGCGCAGGTAAGAGCGGACATGATTATCCGCGCGGGTAAGGTGTAATTGCAGAGTAGATAGGGCAAATCTGAGTTCGACAGTGTTCTCCCATCTTTCAAGCATGCGAAGAAGGTTGAAATTGACGTCCAAGCGGTAGCAGGAGGAGGGTTTCTGGCCCAGGAACGACGCCAAAGCGACTAGGATCTGCTGCATCGCAAGTACAGCGTGGGCCACCCTAGCCAGCACGTTGAGGTCTAGACAGGAATAGGATCGTCCGTTCTCCGAGTCCGCTAAAGGTATTAGCGCCACGCTGCTCGCGTCGATGCGGTTGATACTCCGCACTGCCTCTGAAAGCGACTCCCACTCAAAATCTAAGCGAGGGCGCTCGAAACGAATGAGAATGTCGCGAAGGAGTAACGAAGCTGAGGAGTCGGAACCTGGCAGCACGCCGTCAGTCGCGCCGTAGTGGATGAGAGGGTCGTATTCTCCTTTATCCTCCGCGTCGAAAGCGCCATGATGGCGCTCAACCGACGCGATGAGAGGCTCATTGTACGCTTCGATCATGCGCCCCGCTCCGTTGAAGATTCGAGGATAGGGTCCCAGCGACCGCGCTTGAAGGGCCGCAGTGACACTTTCGTTATCCAGATGCGGAGGTCCTCCGCGTGAGCCAGCGCGCGCGTGGGGCTGGGAACGATCGCGTGTCGAAAGTCCTGGGGACGCAGATCTCGAGCTTGGCGGTCGAGATCCGCGCGAGGATCGGCTCGAGCGGGTGGAGGACTCGCGTGAGGCGTGAGAGGAATGTGAGCGAGATGCTCGCCCAATTTCGCGCGAAGAATGGGCGCTGGACAATAAGACCGATAGCGTAGAGGGAGGTGGGGAGGTATCCGTAACCGCTGTCGAGGAGGGCAAGGGCGTGGTCTCAGGAGTGGCTCGGGCCGCAGCCGCAGCCGCGAGAGCGCTCGGATACTGGCCGGAGTATGCAGCCTCAAGGGCGCTCCTCGACGGCTGGGCCTCTGCTGGAGGAGGGTCGTCTTGATCCGGGACGGATTCAACCGTAGCGCGACGGCGACCAGATAAGTTCCGCGTCAGGAACTCTGGGAGGCGCGATTCCGCGGAGCCGAATGCAGCCTGCTGAGTAGTAGTGGCATTGACGTTGCGCGCCAGGGAAGCCGCCGTTGGCGTGGACGCGCTGGAAGAAGCAGCGCGCCCCGGGGGAGTCGCCACGGGGGCGCTCGACCCTCGTCGGTTGGACGCCGAGGTGGATCGGGTTCCGCGAGGCTGAGGATTCAGGTTTTCGGCGGGAGTACGGCGAATGTTGAACGACATGACGGAAAGAAGAGAGTTTCTTTCTGGCAATTGATCCTCCGTGCGGTTTTCTTCGTGAACGGGTGGCCGCATCTCGCATGGAGTTGCGTTCGGGTGAACCAGCAAGCGGCGCGTTTCACCAGTTACGTGTCCCCAGGGCTCGGGTATCCGGTTAGCGAATCGAAACCGGCTTACATCCAGAGGAGGCGTAGGCCGAGCTGAGGACCAAGGGAGTGGAAGCCAGAGGGGAGTAATTTGAGAGAGAAACGTTGCCCCCCGGGCCATAAGAGAGAGCACTACGTTAAATTCTAAGTTGCACAGTAGTTCGAGTTTCAACTCCGGGTGAAGCCCTCGCGGTGGGCTCCATTGTGATGCGACTTGGTTCGCGGGGCTTCACTGAGGAGTTGAAGCAGTCTGGAGTCTCGGAAGCAGCCCGGAGGCGCTAACCGAGACGAGAGAAGTAGAACGGGAGCGGCCGTTGGGCGCTCAACCGACGTTGTAACCCTACGTCGAGGGATCGTATGACCCGGGATCGGGCTCCTATGACCCGGGAGGCACGGGGAGCAGTTGTACGCTTGCTCGGGCCTCTGGTGGGTCGGTAGGGGTGTTCCCTCGTAGGTCTCGCGTTCACGACATGGGAGTTAAGTGTGAATATAAGATGATTATCTAATATGTACACGTGATTACAATGTAGATAAGATGAGATAAGAATTGTACTAAATGGCCTCAGGCCGTGTAAAAAGGACGAATTATATACATAGGCGTCACAGCGGCAGTGTCCGTCTGAACTTCTGTATCTGTAAACTCACGAACGACCGTAGGTGCAACGGGTGCAGCGCCGTGTACTGGAATTCGCTTCTCGTGTGTATCATCTTCTTGGCCTGGTGAAGGACCTTCTGTGCGACCTGTCTGCCACCCGACCGCCCATCCAACCCCCAGTGCAAGCGTGAGGAGATCCGCCAAGATGCCTTCTTCCCGATTTACAGCAGCAAAAGCCCGCTCCCGGTCGTCGAATGATTCCGCCAAGCTGTCGAAAATCCAGGACGGAATCGAAGGTATTGCAAACGTCGTGGTTTCAGAAGCAGAGGGATTCGTCACTGAACGCGCTGCTGGGACTACGTGCGCAGACCGGGCCTCCGTGTACAATGGATCCGGTAAAACTCCTGGAGTAGATGCACGGGGAATCGACAGAGGTACAGAGGTAGAAGCAGGACGTGTAACAGCCGGAGCTGAAGTCGTGATGTGGAACGGAATATACGGGTCCGTTTCAGTACATGTCGAGGATGGGGGTAATGGTCTGGGGATTGTGGTGGGGGATATGTCATCGGCGGCGACCGTGACGGCCTTGAACGTCGCTGTAGAGGTCTCCGACTCACGTCTCGTCTCCCGCCGCTCCTTCTGCTGTCTTTTTCTTTCAAGCTCTTTCTGCTTCTTTTCCTCCTTTGTCTTCCCCGCTGCCTCCGTCGTGGTTTTCTTCAAAGGAATAGGTTTCCATGCATTTTTCGGCATAGTAAGGGTCACAGTCTTCAGTCAGGTTCGCTGTCTCCGCAAGGTAGTCGGAAAGGATCGGTCGGTCGGTCTCGGTCTCAGATCAGATAGTGCAGTCACGAAAACAAGAAAAGCAGAGGATCGGGGACGGCGTGGTCGCAGAACGTCGTCGAATCGCACTCCAATCACCACATGGACTAGCCCGGGAGGGCTGGTGAGGTCGTACGGGGGTCGCAGGTACGATAGCGGTGGCTAGGAGCAAGCCGTGATACGTACACGTGGTCTATCTACTGCCTAACATGCACACACGGCGCATACACGCATACCGGGCCGATCGGGTACCAGTGGCCCAAGGCCACTGGTACACTGTGGTTCGTCAAAATTGGGTTCGGGTCCGAAAAGATACAACTCCGTACCTAGACCAGCATTCAGATCACCGCCATTCTTCACTGCCGCTCCCTGAAGAAATCTTGGGAGGTCGGATTAGCAATTGAAAAGCTTAAGTGTTACCGAAAAGCCCAAGTCAATATTGAACGACGACGACCACAACACCTCTGTTGTTCTGTGCAATGATGTTGGTTCCACGGTACATGGCAGTAAAGCCCTGCATATATCTAGTGATTCAGGTCAGAGGTGGAGGGCTAGAAGTGAATCCATTGTTAGATTCACCCGCCCTATGAATAATTGCAGCTCAGAAAACAATTCTAGTATTCAAAATTCAAAGCTTAGAGATCACTCCATAAATTCAAATGATAACCGGGAGTGGGGATGTCGGTATTCCTGCTGCATCACTGGGATACAATACACTGAAGACAAGTCGGCGCCATCGCTCTGTAACTTGCAGATAGAAAGAAGAAGGAACCTCAGAGTAAGGCAGTCCTCGGAACTGCCAGCCTCGATTCCACGTGCCTTCAGCAGATTCGTCGAGGAGGTTCCAGTTGGCGTTTGAGGACACATGTCAGGCTGAGTGGTGGCTTGTTGCACGCCGGCTACTGTTTCAGGTGAATGTGGAGCTCTGAATCGCAGTTTACCTGCTCCGTGGTCAATGATCGGAGACATTTGCATAGAAAAAAAAACACGGACCAATTGGCGCTGCTGCGTATTGAATGCTGAGGAATGTCGTGACGTTGGTTGATGTGTTCACTGCTCCCGAGCATAGCCGAGGTCGACAATGGGGGAAGCTGAGGCCAGCGTCGCGACGCAAAGTAGCACAGCATACAGTGCTATGCTTTGGACGAGTTGAGAAGCCATTTTGGGCTGAGGTGAAGTTCGTCGTCCGTGTGCAAGTTTTTCAACGACCCGAAATCCGGGACAAACCCGCAATATAGTCCTGGTGCATCGGGATTCGGAAAGTCGTTACAGCACTTCCAATGTGATGTAGGAAAGGATAGCAGAGTTGTGCGACAAGACTGGAGGGACCAACCCGCGCTAATCGTCATGCTAATCATCATTGTTGGTCGATTTTATGGTCCTATGTAGGTCTTGAACAGCTGGACAAAAAGGCCCGGGTGCCATCCCGCGCCATGACAAGTGAGTGTCGGTGACAAGTCGGTGAAATGGGAAAGGTCGGAACTAGACGACATGTATTGATCTGCAAGGCTGTTCCAGATCAAATGTCTAGTTGATGCATCCTCTCCCAAACTGATAGCGGAAAATTTCAGTGTTCCTCTTATGTAAGGGTTAAGCCTTAACTTAACTTGTCGAAAGTTTAAAGCCTGTGTTAAATAACAAGAGGTTTATCACACAGTTATTGACATGTTATTAACCATTCTCACACGGGAGGGCTTCAGACCCTTGTAATTAATTCGTTAAAAAGGATGACTTTTCGGACGTTTGGGCATCATTTTTGGTCAGCAAAAGTCAACCCAGGGCCAAAATGCTGGCCAGAGATAGGGCCAAAACACCTTAACGAGGGAAAGCTGTGCGGGGGTGATTTTCAATCCAGAAATGGCCTGGAAACGGTTCAGAAACGTTCAGAAAAGAAAAAAAATGCTGAGCGTGATGACGTAATAGGGGAAGTCAGAGTTGACGAAACACGGTGATTCAGGTTCGATTCCAACTTCAATTCTGATCCGATTCTCATTGAGTTTCATTCGAGAATCGTGTTTCGCAGAATTGAATCAGAATCGCTGTTCCTCCTCTGCAGGAGGAACACACACAGAATCGAATCAGAATCGACAATTCTGCAGATGATGATTCCAGAATCGATTTCTGTTTTGATCAAGTTTCGACTCAGAATCATGTGCAGCTTTAACCACCGCGAAAGAGCTTCGATTCTGCAATGATTCAGGTCTCAGAATCAAAATGTGAATTGATCCTGAATCATCCCAGAATCCTTGACTCCGACTTCCCCTAATGTCAGAATCCTGTAATCAACACCCCGTGTTCACTTCAGGCTACTATGAAGTGACCCCTGATAGGCTATTTTGTCCCAATTGTGGACTGTACCTAACAGGGGTCACTTCGGTGGACTCATTCCACCGCATATGGATTCATCCCCGGGATGGATGAATCCACCTTGCGTCACATCACGCTCACCTGGATTCATCCACCGGCCCTGGGGTGGATTCATCCATGCTGCGCTTGCGCAGCCCGATTTCGGATTTTCGGGGCCCGTGCGGGGCCCATTTGGTGCCTCCTGCTGGGTCTTCTCTCAGGGTAGTTTACTGTGCCCTTCTTACCATGTATCATAGCCATTGCACAATATAACAGCTGCATTTGTGCAGCTTGATTTTGCAATTTTTGTGCAGGTACAGGGCCATTTTCCTAGGAATTTTGGGATACCTCCGATATCCATGCACGGGTTCGCCCTCAATATCCATGCACGGATTCGCCCTCAATATCCATGCACGGGTCCCTCAATATCCATGCACAGGTCCGCCCGCGATCCTGGCCCTCAACTTGGTCAAATTTTGACTCAGAGTGTCTAAGTGGATGAATCCACGTAACCCTAAATACCCATTGCGGATTCATCCATTAAGCCTTTTTCTTTGACGTGGATGCATCCACATTAATACCCTGGATGCATCCATCCTTCCATTTTTTCTGCCATGGATTCATCCATAACACTTACATGGATTCATCCATCCTTCCCTTTATTTTCCCGTGGATCCATCCACATTCACTATTTTCACTTACCTGGATTCATCCACCTCACGGATGAATCCACGTAACCTAAAAACAGCAGGCTGGATTCATCCACATGAATTTTACTTCATGGTGGACCCATCCACGTAGCACCCGGATTCATCCATGCTAAATATATTCGGTAGCATGCATGAATTTTTCCAACGTGGATTCATCCATGTCATTTTCCCCCCCTCTACCTGGACTCATCCATGTTTTTGTTTGGTTCCCACATGGATGCATCCACATTCGATATGGATTCAGCCATCCCATTTGTTTGGTTCACACATGGACTCATCCATGTGTCGCTCACGAGTCGCATGGATGAATCCATGCCTTTGTTTGATTCCCACCAAACTTTCAATTTTTCAAAATCCTTACCATAGCAACCGTGTCTAGTATCAGTATACATACCCATTATCATTTGTTAAAGCATACCCTTGGTCCCCGCAGCCTTTACTTCTTCCTCAATAAGTACTAATCCGCTGCATTATTTTTTTCCCCTCACCTTCTGTTGCTGTTTGATATATAATTCCTGGGTTCTCGCGTGGGTACCATTCAATCACTATCAAAAGATATAGACTAATATATATCATCCATTAGTGTTAGCATATTCCATAATATGCATACCCATCACTGTAATCCTTGTACCTCGTCCATCGGCGAGTACACCCATCAATATTTTGATCCCCGCCGCCAATCAAGGTGGCGGGGTAGCGTTCAATCAGTGGCTGTGCCCGGTCATCATCCGGTAATTAGGAAGCATTTGCGCAGAAGAACGCAAGTCACCTTAATCTCTACAGTTTCGCTTTGGAGAGGAACTTGATTATGGGGAATTCCTCTGGTTCGACTCCAGATTTGGGCTTTCTTTTGACCGTCCTTTTTTTTTTTTCGCAAAGTAATTCACTTCAGGTTACCCTTCTGGGCACCCATTAGGGGTGAATTTTTATTGGAAAGTAACTACCCCTAGAGGTACTTTTTTTGGGTGGGTGTCCCAGGGACAGTGGGACGTCCCACAGTATATGGGAATGATGGCATGGGCGTGCCCGCCGCCTCGGCGGACCATAAAAGTGGGACGTCCCAGCGCGCCGCAGGCAGAGAAACATAAGCCATGTGATTTTCTTTTAAATCCTGGGGCTCGATTTTCTGCAAAAACACCACTTATCCAGGCACTCCCCCCCACCACAGCCACCTACTATATTTGCAACTATTTCTATCTGCAGCTTGAACACATAATGCCCACCTGCCACCCATCTCGTGCTTTCATCCCAGCTCTCAAATTACTCCATTCAGTCACACATAACCTCTTCAACCTCTGCTTGCAGTTTACAATCCCTTCATGCAATGTGGGACATCCCACAATTTTTTCATGGAAAGTGGGATGTCCCATGTTTTTTCTGTGCAAAGTGGGATGTCCCACAGGGTTATCAAGTAATATGGGACATCCCACCATTTTTCATGCAAAGTGGGACATCCCACAGCCTTGTCATGTAAAGTGGGATGTCCCACAGCTTTTTCACATCAAGTCGGGCATCTCATTTGTTTCAGTTGCACTGGTATTGTACTGTGAATTCCAAAGCCTACATCATATCAAAGATGCTGCCAATGAGAAACATTAAACCTATAAGTTGAACAAGACCCCAAAGGCTATATTGTTGAGCTTAGGAGAGGATATAAAATATAAGTGACTCTTATAATGTGGGATTCATTGTTGCACTGCATGAGAAGAAATGAACAAATAGAATCCCAAAGGTAGAGTATTGTCCTCACAATAGAAATGAAAGTCAATGTTTTTTTTTTTTTTTTGTTCAGGCTAAATGGGTTCCAAAAGATAAGCTCAATGCAGGAGAAAATAACATTCTCCTTTTTAAATGTTAGATGTAGCCATATCTGGTGATAGCACTGCCACTGATTCCTGTGATCGATCACTTATTTTCAACACTTTTGTCTGAAAAAGGAAATTAATTACTTCTTCGAAGGATTCCCAATATATAGTACAGCCAGTTGTTAACTTCTGAGTCTGATGACTTGCTCCTGTTGTGTATATACTTCATACACTACTTCTGCTACTCAGCATTCATTTAACCTGACTAGGCATGCATATTAGAAATTTTGTGTCTAGGTTGCATTCAGGGTTAGATCACTCTGGCTCAATTGAGGCTGCAGCAATGTTTCATTCAATCCAGGCATACATTATATGAGTTTCAATGCACTTTGATATATCAACATCCAACATATTAGCCTGGAATGAGTGAAAACAGTCATAAGTAGGATTTGTAGTGCTTAAACAGTGTTTTGCAAGGCTCCAGTCTAAGCCAGATCACTTTAAACACTGTAGTTATATTACCAGTATGTATACAGATCATAAAAAACAAAAAATATCAGGGAACCACAGTTCTACTGTTGTTCACTGAGGGATGCCTACATGAAAAAGCTTCTGAATAGTCAGAAAACTGACAATCAACATAATTTCTCAGATTCTTCTACTTTTGATATATGTTATACCGATGATATGGAAGTATTTTTAGATCAAGAAATAAACATCATCTCTACACATTTGCACCTGTAATAGCACTACCAATGTGAAAACTAATATAATCACTGATTTTATTTTTGATGAAGGGTTTATATTGGAGGTTGATAACTCGGTCAACATAGTTATATACATGACACCTCGCACATATATCACAATCAACACGCCAGATGCATCACCTGAGATGTATTGCTTCAAATATTATTTCCATACTAAATGGTTAAAAACAGTCTAACCTGTGCATAGAACTGCACTAAAAGTCATATTCCGCTGGATAAATACCTATGAAACTAAGTCCAGATGGTCCAATGGTCTACAAATTATTATAACAGATTTTATTTCGAAAAAACTGCCAAAAATATTCCTTCCCAATAAGGAAATTCCTGTAGAAGTTTTGTTTGTTGTTTGTTCAATCTGGGTACTGACCTATATCATGAGTATTAAAAATACTACAGCCCTAATCGAAGGAATTGAGGTAATCTGAGTTTCTATACTTTTGGTAAACCTGCCAGTTATCCAAATCTCAATGTTGTATTCAGCCCAACAAAACATTCTAGAGACCCATTGAGCTAGTCAAATGGAAGCTAGAAGGTATATGGTAAGTATGAGTTAGGAAGGAAAGAAAGATTGGGCACACATGCATCGTGCTCTTTAGAAAGCTTCCACATGCCAGCACTCCATCCCTGTACTGAAACAATAGTCATCATGGTCATAGCAGCAGTCATCAAAAATGCACTGGAGATGCTACAGTCCTAACTGCCATTGCTGTCAGTATAGGGATGTACAGTAGTCTAAGCTCTATATATAATCTTATTAATTATGAATTATACTTGTGTGTTGTATATTATGATTGAGTTTTGCAGTGAAATTTAGGCAGGAGCCAATCAGTAACAAACAACCAATATCGTCCCAATAAGGAGATCTGAGAAGAGCTAAAAATAGAGAAAAAATAAGAAAAGGGTTGGAAGCAACTGGTGACAGTTTCAGGTATTTTATGTGATATATATTCATTTAACGATACTAACAGGCTTTGACAAAGCAGGTGGGACAGCATATGGTAAATAGTCTAAAAGTGGGACATCCCACAATCTTGATGGGAGAAATGGGATGTCCCATGTTATATGTATTTAAAGTGGGACAGCCCACAGATTTCATAAGAAAAGTGGGACATCCCACGGATTTGAGATGAAAAGTAGGATGTCCTAGTATATCTTAAGTGATCCCAGCAAGCTGACATGGTATGCATTGCAGAGGTGTAGTGGGGGGTGGCTGGATAAGTGGTTTTTTTTTGCAGAAAATCGAGCCCCAATATTTAAAAGGAAATCACATGGCTTATGTCCAAAAAGAAGGCCCAGGTTGCAGGCTCTTTGGATCACCTGCACCCCAGGCAAGGGGTGAGCCGGTGCCCCAAAAATGCACATTTTGGCGCTGGTGTGACGTGACACATGTGGGATATCCCAGAAATCTTTCTCCGCCTGCGGCGTGCTGGGACGTCCCACTTTTATGGTCCGCCAAGGCGGCGGGCACGCCCATGCCATCATTCCCATATACTGTGGGACGTCCCACTGTCTCTAGGACACCCACCCAAAAAAAGTACCTCTAGGGGTAGTTACTTTCCAAAAAAAATTCACCCCTAATGGGTGCCCAGAAGGGTAACCTGAAGTGAGTAATTACATCTTTTATTAGGTTTGAGTGAGGGCCAAGCATGGCTTTATTAAGGTTGCTTGGTCTAACGGCATGACACTTAGACATGGTACAGTGCTACACAACTCAACTTGCCTAACACGTGAAGAGGGTTCGACTCCCTCAGCAACCATTATTTTGGCCCGCGGACCGTTAACTTTGATTTAAGCTACGTCATTTTGAAACAAGAGACAACAACCGTTATTGTCCGCATATAGTAATTTTGGTTTGAGTGGTTCGAAAATGAACCGTGCCAGTCGATAAAAATCGCAATAAACTCGTCAATCGTGAGGCAGTTCTATTCGGCGGGATGGTGATTTGTTAGACAGGTAAGTATCTGGTGTAATGTGTGTAGAAAGACTATAAAATTTGATTGAAAGCAAACAAAGGTCTGGATTCATCCATGCATCTAGTAAGCCACGCGTGGACGAATCCAGGTGGGAACCAAACAAATGGATGGATTAATCCAGCCGTCATCTGGATGGATCCAGGTGGGAACCAAACAAACACGCGGATGAATCCGCTTCAAAGCAAAAAATATCACCTGGATGAATCCACCGTGAAAGGAAAAAACGGTGGATGAATCCAGGTGTGAAAATACTTGCATGGATTCATCCACCGTGGAAGAAAAATACAGGTGGATGAGTCCATGTAGGGTGGATGAATCCAGGTAGATAAAATATACTGGAGGGTGGATGAGTCCATGTACGTGGATGAATCCATGCAGCAAAAAAATGGGTGCGTGGATGAATCCACATAAGTAAAATTCATGTGCATGGATGAATCCATGTAAGTAGAAATAGTGGAGTGGATGAATCCAGAAGGCATAATTAGGGTTAGCCTGGATTCATCCACATGGCATCCCAAACCAAAAAATTGGCAAAAGTGCATGGATATCAGGGGCGGAGCCATGCATGGATATCGAGGGTGAACCCGTGCATGGATATCGAGGGCGAACCCGTGCATGGATATCAAAGGCGAACCCGTGCATGGATATCAAAGGCGAACCCTTGCATGGATATCGGAGGTATCCCAAAATTCCTAGGAAAATGGCCCTGTACCTGCACAAAAATTGCAAAATTGAGCTGCACAAATGCAGCTGTTATATTGTGCAATGGCTATGATACATGGTAAGAAGGGCACAGTAAACTACACTGAGAGAAGACCCAGCAGGAGGCACCAAATGGGCCCCGTACAGGCCCCAAAAATCCGAAATCGGGCTGCGCGAGCGCAGCATGGATGAATCCACCCCAGGGCCGGTGGATGAATCCAGGTGAGCGTGATGTGACGCAAGGTGGATTCATCCAGCCCGTGGATGAATCCATATGCGGTGGAATGAATCCACCGAAGTGACCCCTCTTAGGTACAGTCCACAATTGGGACAAAATAGCCTATCAGGGGTCACTTCATAGTAGCCTGAAGTGCCGTGTTAAATAACCTGGCAGCCTTTTCAATCTGACGTTAGCTACACGGGCAAAATTGATTCTTACACAGCGCTAGTCGAAGCTTGGCAACGGAAGACACCAGGGGATTAATGATTTTAGTGGCCGAGGCTGCAAAGCGGATTGATCAGCGGCCCGAGGCATTTACCAAGACGGGCGAATAGTAGCACGCTCGCCTTCCGGCACTTTCACTGGGGGCAAAGGCCGGCGCACCTGGATTTCAGGTGCCTCCGACGCATGTACCTCAAAGGTTGTGATGGGTGTTTTGGCACAAAGGAAACAAAGGGGAGAATTCCTTTATTTCCTTTGTGCAAACTGGGTCCATTAGGGGAAGTCAAAGTTGGGAACCGGCCCCGATTCTGGAGTCGATTCTGGGTCCGATTCTGGCCAGATTCGACAAACAGAATCGGTTGAGAATCGACCCAACTTTGACCAGTCCGATTTTGCAACCGATTCTTGCGTCGATTCTGAGAGGACGATAATAGGGGAAGTCAAAGCTCGTTGACGGGACCGATTCTGACATCGATTCTGATGTCGATTCTTGAATCGATTCTTGATCCAGAATCGGCCAAATCGAGAATCGTTTCAGAATCGATGTTTCGCCTCCAGAGGAGCAACTCGACAGAATCGGTTTCAAGAATCGATTTCACCCCTAACCCTAAGCCAACTTGGTCCCGCCCTGTCCCGCCTAGTATTATTTTATTTGCCTAGCGCGGGATAAATTACATAATATATATATTTTCTCCTCTACACACCCAAATCTACATGGTGTCTACTACTCTACATGGCTCACAAAAAAGGCACGACCCCGGTAGCAAAACCTGCCGCATCCAAGCCCTCTGCTTGCAAGCGGGCTCCAACCGAAAAGGCCAAAGCGCTACAGAAAGCTGCCAAAAAGGGCAGTGCAAAAAATCAAAATGCTGAAGACAGCAGCGACGACAGTGAGCTTGACGAGCTTGCTGAGCCAGGATCAAAACCCGCCCTGGATGTTAAGTAAGTCTGTCTTTATGGATAAAAGCACGTAACTTACGTCGCATAGCTGGAAGGACCCGCAACTCAGTGTTGAGCTCTTGATGCATATCTCGGAAAACAAGGACATCAAGCAGGCCCTCTTCCCCCCTTGCGGCCCAAACACCTCCACTACCAATGGAGGCGGGAAGAAGAAGGTTGATGCACAATGGAAACTAGCATTCCTCCTCCTCGGCAAGATCGAAAAATACAAGGACGCCCTCGCCGCTGTTAGCACACCTAAGGAAAAGCAATTCTGGGCAAATAAGATCAAGAACCGACTACGCACGTAAGGCATACCTTGCTGTGTATCCTTTGACACTCGTTAATATGCTTCGTATAGCATGGCCATGATTACCCGGGCTTGTATCGAGGAGATGGGCGAAACGGGCGCAGGGATACAAACCGCTGCGGAGATTGATATGAGCGTGACCAATGCATTCACAACCAAGTGGGGTGCGTACCGTTCCCCAATACCTGTTGCTGCGCTAACACAGATGACAGCCGAGATCGATGCAGCCCACCCCTGGTTCTTTGAAATGCGCGAGCTCATCGGACAGCGGCCAAACCTCATTCCCACCGGCCTGGGACACAGCAGCACCGGGGTCGATGCCGGTGTCATCATCGCAGATCCTGCAGCTGTGAATGTCGATGACGTCGCACCGGAGGAGGAGGAGGACGACGACGACAACGGTCTTTACTCCTGGCCAGCTACACCCGAGCCCAGCAGCCACAAGCGTACGTTCTCCGAGATTGATGAGGAAATCGCTGCAAGCGGCGATGACTACAAGCCCTCGTCTCCTGTGCCATCAGAGAGCGCACCTGATGTCGACGATGGAGGAGAGTCAGAGGATGGAAAGGGGAAAGGGAAGGAAAAGACTCAGCAGAAGCCCAATCCAGCCAAACCCAGCACCTCTACCCCTGCCGCCCTTCCATCCGCCGCAGCGCTGAAGCCATCCAAAAAGACCAAGGTTGCCGAGTTTGCTGAGCTGGCAAAGAACGAGGAGAAGACGCGCCAAAAGGAGCTCGAGTTTGCTGCACTTCGGACGTGTCAGGCTATCAAGAGTACCGAGGTCAAAGGTCGGATAGAAGAGCGGCGGGAGGAGAGGCGGCTGCGGGCACAGGAGGGGAAGCGAGAGGAGAGGATGATGAAGCTCAAGATGAAGGAGCTCAAGATGCGGAACGACCACGAGCTTCGCATGTCGAGAGCCAGCACATCGAGCTCTCACGCTGACAGCTTCCTTGATTCACGCTCGTCGTCCGGATCGCGCAGCCGCTATGCCCCATCGGACCCTTCCGACTACACCGATTTCGACGGCTTCCATGGGAATGCTGTGGCTGGTTCCTCGACATCGGTGCCCATGAATTTCGACGACATCTCTGCCTTCAATTCCTTCGCTGACTCCGTCAACGGAGGTCAATTCAATAATGGTGGCCCGTAAATCTTGACCTACCACACATAATCACTACATATCTATTGCCTATCATTGTCCGTTCCATTTACTGATATCACTATCTCTACTCGTCGCATTTTGGTGTCTTTCTCCTATATCTGGTCTCTGGATCCATTACTGTCATTACTATATTCATCTCCCCACTGTCGTTACTCTACTTATTCCCCCCCACTGTCGCTACTCATACCCAGCTGCTCATTCTCCCTTCGTGCCCGGTGTCGTCTACGTCTCTCCTTTGCTTTGAATAAAAGATGCTTGAGGCGTTCCCGTTTGGCTTTCCCCGTATGGATTCGATGACCGGCTGCTGGTCCTGCGGCATTCGCGTCCGAATCGGAAGAAGATGAGAGTCCTTCGCGAATGAACGGGTCGGCCAAGACTGCTTCTTCATCGCTATCAGCACCTCGCTCTACAGCCTCACGCTCCATTGCAAAGGAATGTACGCCTACACAGGCAGCGACCCAGTATGTTGCAAACTTGTGAGTCTTCTCATCCTTGATATTGACACGGAGGCCTTTGAGCGAGTGAAAACGGCCCTTGAGAAATCCTATGGCATGTTCCGAGCGAATACGGACCATAGAAACATGATTGTTAAACTCCTCGTTACCAGGAAGTAGACTGTACGGCTTCTTGAATGGCGCAACAATCCATTTCTCGATCTGTATATACCACACTTAGTGACTAAGTAGGTGGGTAAGATCAATTCGTACGGTATATGCTGAGTCTGCCCAAATGAATTCTCCATCCTCAAGCAGTGTCTCATGGTCTTGAGCCAGACGTGTACCCTCCCACGCCGTTGAATCATGCGTGCTGCCTGTGAAACCGTAACCGAAGTCGATGATGCGCAAATTTGGGAGTGAGACAATCTGGCGGCAATTAGCAAACATCATCATCGAATTATTACTTGTATATTGAGTGAATAATTGCATTTACGGTCAAAATAACTCTCTCCAAACCAGAATGGCCTGTCGAATAAGACCACCAGGGTACCATCCACCATGCACCACCCATCTCGCCATCCTTTGCAAGAGTGGGCCTGAACCCATGCCTTCGTGTTCTCCTTCTCGGCAGCATTGGGCATGCGAACATATTCAGACATGAAATCGGGGCGCAGGATGGCTGTCATTACGCGACGCGTCACCAGCGTAACCGTGCCCTTCCCAACGCCGGCCCAGTTTGCGACCGGCTGCAAGCCAGCAGCATTGCCAGAGTGCCCAAACCGGTATAACGCAATAGCTAACTGGTCTTCGACAGGCATCTGGCCGTTCCTTGCATCGTTTGTGAAAACGGGGTCGTTGGCGATGCGATGAACGAGGCGGTCGAAGGTGAATGGGGATACACGAAGTTCTTGACAGAACAGGTCTGCGCGGGTATTTTTCATCGTTCCGAGGACATGGCGTAGGTAGGCTGGACCGCGAGGGAAAGTGTCGCGAGGCATCTCGTACCGCTGAGCGTACATCTCCTCCAAGCTGTGCCGCACCCAGCTGGTCCCTGTGTTCCTGCGCCGCCATGGGAGCTCCTCTATCTCCATGCAATCCTCCGACTCGTCTTCATCGTCGGCTTCCTCAGCAGACTCTGAGTCATCCAAGCCATAATCACCATCATCTTCGTCGTCTGAGTCTGGATATCCAGCCGGGTGCAGCTCGGGCATCTCATCACTTTCGGAAGAGGAAAAAACAGAAGCCGAGGATGAAGCAGATGAACCAGACGAAGAATGCCGCCAGTCAGAGCCAAGGATGTCCGACCAGTTCGCGCTCGTGGTTTCAGAGCCACTAGAAATCTCCGAGTCCACTGAAGAACTGGCAGATGAGTCACCAGTAGTAGTGTCGGAGCCAGATGTCATGGTAATTGACAGTGTCTCCAGCTCCACCGCTTTCACCGCTGCTGTTAGTTCTTCCGCCTCCTGTGGTGTGAGACCAGCTTGTGTGAAGGCCCGCATTGATTTGTTCTTCCGCCGTAGGAGTGTCCGGATACGTGTGGTGTGGTGTTGCAGGAATGTTTTGAGGACCTCCCGGGCGCGAGGAAAGCCGAGGCATCGATGCGGTGGACAGAAGCGGAGACCGGCAATGCCTCCAGAATAAGCGCTCGTCACAGCCACCATAGACGCGCAGGAATATGGAACAATTTTCTGTTTTGATTGCATAAACTAACATGCTAAGGGTGTGGCTAAGGACACTATGTATGAGCAGAATCCATTCAGAATCGAGGGCAGAATCGGGTCGGTCAAACCTCATGACGATTCTTGATCGATTCTGTCAAGTGAATCGGGACAGAATCGAAGCAGAATCATGACGTGAATCGGTCCCGCCAACGAGCTTTGACTTCCCCTATTGCACCTGCCGACCACATGCCTCGGAGGCACCTGGTGTCTGGGTGCCCTGGATTTTGCCCCCAGTGTTTCCTCCCCATATGCTACCATTTTCTTCTCATTGTTGCCAGTTGATACAACATTTCTCCGGATACCTTGACAGAAACAAAATTCCCTGGTTTCTTCCGCGTTTATTTCGATACTATCGCTGCTCTCACCGTCTCTACCTGTTCAGTACTTGCAATATACCACGTGTTGCCTTCATGCCTTGCTATGGTATGTTCTGTTTATCTCTACGAGCTCTGGCCTCACCTTTGGTACCCCCATGTTTTAATCAGAGGTTCAAGTTCGGAGTCACCCCATGCAGCTACCATATTCTTTCTACGGCAGTACACATTCCTACTTCCTCAGTTAACAGGTTTTCACTTATACATTCCAGCTGTTGTGGCCACGCGCGGCGGCCGCCTTCTTCAAATTGTCCAGTGCCGAAGTAGGTCCAAGGGGGAAGCGGAAGTTCGATTCCTCCTGATGGCATGGTCGGTCGCAGACAGCAGATTGTCCTTTTTGATTTTTTCTTCTTTTGAGCGCGTTGTTTCAAAGCACATTGAGGCCGTCAAGCTGGCCCACGCCTCCCCCACTATGACATTCCCAAAAAGGCAAGCGGCCGCCTGGGGTGCCGTTGTGTGGTGGTGCACGCTATACCCTTTGTCGGTGGAATGCTCTAGTAGTTGGGTGCGCTCGTGTTGCAGCAGGTGACGTCACCCTGTGGTCAAGCGTTCGAATCTTCCGCTTGCAATCCTTTTCGGAGACTTTGTTTTCTGTTTTTTTTTCCGAACAATTCAACGCAATTTCGTTCTTCGCAGCGGATGTTGATTTCCTTTCCGTTTATGAATTCCCCCTGCTTCTCTATACGCAGAATGTGCCACGACCGTCCCAGACTACCACTAATCCAATTCTGACATTGAAAATAATAATAAATTAATACAGTTCAATGTCATACAGGCGTAAATGTCTTCAAGACCATCCCCAACCAAAACATACAAATAGCATATCTAAACAATTTTCGACTTCCTAGACGGCTCCCCAGCGTCCCAAACGTGTTACTGTGGCTCCCAAGACAGCCTGAGACACTGATTGTTACTTTACCCTGAAAAAATTAAATGCACCAGAGTCGACTGTTCCCGTTGAATTTGTATCTAAGCCTTTTTCTGCATGAAAAAAAAACTCATTTTAAGACAGGTGTTGGAAGAGAACTATGCAAAATCTGTTCCTATGACTTCGTTATGACGATTTGTAAGCAGTTTCCTTTTTGGGAATGTCATAGTGGGGGAGGCGTAGGGCTTTTAGGCCGTCACCTTCTCCACTTTAATCGGATCTGGACACACGATTGCCATGCCGCCCAGTGTAAATCTTGACCTATGCGCGCTTCGACGATTCCATTTGGAAATAAAATGAGGTGCTCATCGTTTAAGCTGAAGGACATGGACATGGCCTCATCTCTGCGCGAGAGGTTAACCTGAAGAGTAGATGGAGCGGACCTCCATCGAGTTTATTTTATGGGGTAGTTCAAGTAAGCATTTGCTGACTTGTCCAGGTTTCTAAGGAAGCCGTTGTGGGCCATGGCGGCCGCCCTTTCCCAATGGCCTGCCGACACGCCTTTTCCGAGGGAATCGGAGGTTCGAATCCTCCCTACGGCATGTCTTCAGCGCATTCGACTTTTTGATCCAGATATCGTTGACTCCACTAATGTTTAGCTGGTCGGGATTCAATTCAAATTCGCTGGATCTGAAACATGCAAAACTGCATTGAGAAACCCTGCTGCAATTTATGTCCTCACTTATGGAGCCTTCCACGGTATAATTCGAGCCGTCGTGGGTCGTGGTGGCACCTAGTTATTGAATGACCAGTTGTACTATTCGCTCCTTCAGTTCTTCTTCCTACTCAGCCGGCCTTCTGAGGTACAATTCAAGCCGTAGTGGGCCATGGCGGCCGCCCTCTCGCAATATGTCAAATATGTTGCAAGTTTCCCAACTCTGAGGGAAGCGGGGGTTCGTTTCCTCCCGATGGCATTGGGCGGGTGTATGATAATATCCTTTTCCCTGTTGCAGCGCATGGTCTATTCCACGAATCAGCCGAAATTCGATACGGATTCAGGATCGGCGGAAGTCATCGTCGATTTTACTGAGGTTCGAGGAAGGTATGTGCCTTTGTAACAAGCGCACAGACTGAGCGAGGTTTGGAATTCAACTGCAGTTCTATAGAAAAATGAAGACGACCGCAGGGTGTACTCCATCCTGTAGAGTATCCCCTCACTTACCCAGTTTTCTAAGGTACAAATCAAGCCATCGTGGGCCATGGTGGCCGCCCTCTCCCAATATAATTGAAAGCTCGCCATTTTGAAGGAAACGCGGGTTCGATTCCTCCCGACGGCATGATTACTTGTTGACAATCCTTTTTCCTTTTTTCCTCCAGGAGCTCTTCTCTTGATCATGAACTCATTGCAGGTTGAGAAAGAAATCTGCTGAAATTTAATGAGAATTCAGAATCGGATTCACAATCGTGCAAAGTCGAACATCATGCGTCAGGATCTATCCGACTATACTGCGACGGTCCTTATGAGGTTCAACTCGTCTGTACTGTATGAAAGGGTACTCGAGCCTTCTGGACAAACGCGCAGCACCTCAGAGTCAATAATTCAAAATTTCGTATCTTCCAGGAATCAATTCGAACTCGGCTCAAGTTTCAACCTCGGCTACATTCCCTGCCAGTGTGTCCCCTAAAAGCTCGTACTTGGAACGGATGATGAACAACGGCGCTGGATTTTCGCGTCACAAAAAATCTTTCGCGTCCAAAATGCGATTTTTGGCTCAATAGTAGAGCGTCTGATTTAGCACCGCCACCGACCCCTGTCTCCACTTTTTTGTCTTTCAAGTTCATCCTCTTTTCCCATCTTGCCACTTTCTCACTCGCCTTGCTCTTTGAATCCGAATTCGAATTCGGATTCGGGTTTCACTCACCCTTCTCCCGCCTCTCCCTTACTTGCTCGACACTGCATCGATTCCCATCGCGATTGAGATCGACATCGACATCCAGCAAAAAGGTGACCACATACAATGTAGAACGACAAGCCGTGCAAAAATCGTCAGTTCCAATGTCCAAAGTCCGCAAGCCCCAATGAGTATCGTCTGTCACTTCACGGAAGCAACCATGCGAGTCGCTTCGCAGAAGCGACCCGACCCAGAAACGATTTTCGCCAAAGCACACAACACGCTTCCAAACGCCTTCAACACGCCTACAACAACGCCCAGAACACCACCACAAGCGGCATCACAACCGCGCCGACCACACTTCCGCGCAGTCCCGCCGCCGCACCCGTATTCGGCCCGTTGTTACTCACACCCCCAATCCCGCCCGTCGGACCGGCAGACGCGCTGGGCGTGACGATCACAGTCGTGAAGTCGTCCTCCGTGGCCGTGCTCGTCGGGGCAACAGGTGTAGTCGGCGCAGCGGGTGTAGTGGGGGGTACGGGGACCTCAGTCGAGGGCGGGACAGGAGCGGCCTCAGAGGAGGGCTCGACGGTGGAGAAGAATGTGCTCGTCGACGTGCTCGGGGCAGCCTCCACGCTGGTGGAGGTCTCGGGCGGGGGAGGAGGGGTGCTAGTGGTCGTCTCGGGAGGAGGAGGCGGGGTGCTGGTGGCGGTTTCGGGCGGCGGGGACTGCTTGGTCGTCTCGGGCGGGGGCGGCGGGGCTTCGGTTTCGGTTTGACGGACGGTGTTTGAGCTGTATGTACGTGCGCTGAATTAGTATGTAGATTTGTAGGTAGAGTTTTGCGACGTACGTAGTAGTACCCGAACCGCCGTTGCCGCCGCCGCTACCGCCCGTCTGAGGAAGGCCCTGCGGGCAGGTGCTCGAACCCGAGGAGAAGGATCCGTCCTATGAGAAAAAATGAACGAAATCACATGCGGTGAGTCTCGCGCGGGCGGGTAACGAAAGGAAAGAGAGGGGACGCACAGCGAAGAAGTAGGTGCAGATTCCCGCGTTGCGGTACGTGCACGTCGCGAACGACTTGTCCGAGTCGGCGGCGGAGGCCGTCAGCGCGGAGCCGTCGTCGTCTGTCGGGGTGCAGTTGATCCCGGAGCTAGATGGATGGATGGCGAAAAGTCAGAAATCGATGCGGAAGATGCGAGGATGGACAAGGACGCACGAGATGGTGGAGGACCCGCCCGAACTAGCACCGGTATTTCCGCCCCCAGAGGTGGCAGCGTTCTGCGGCAGCCCCGCGGGGCAAGTGCTCGATCCCGACGAGAACGAGCCGTCCTACATAAAGTGGAGGCAGGGTAAGCATCCTGGCAGCCGTTCGGCGGTATCTCTATCACACACAGCGAAGAAATACGTGCACGGCCCTGCAGCCTTGTACGTGCACGTCGCAAAGGAGTTGTCCGAGTCGACGCTGGAGCCGGTGAGATTCGTGCCGTCGTCGTCCGTCGGGGTGCAGTTGACGCCTCGCTTGAATCGCGCGGGCGAGGCGATGGCCCCTGCGGCGAGGGCAACCATCACGGCGGAATGAGCGAAACGCATGGTGGAAAATAGGTGCTGATGGCGATAGAGGGGCGGGAGGAATTAATGAGCGGAAGGGCGTTACTTGGATGGAAGAAACGGAACGGAAGGCGGCCGGCGGGATGAAAAAGCGCAGCGCGTCTGGCGCGGGCAGCGGAAACGAAGATGAAGGAGGGAGGAAAGGGACAAAAACGCTGTGGGAGATCTCCGCGTGTCAAGCACCAGAACCTGGGGCCAATTGATGCGGAGATATTTTTGCGGTCCCAGTTTGGGTGTTCATCTGTTTTCCTGCTGATCGTCCCGTTATTCTGGGTTGCGCCAAGGTGTATGAGAGCTTGATATTTCATGGCGGACTGCAGCTGGATTATTGTGTAGCACCCACAGCTACTCTCAGAACGCTGGAGCGTTGCCGTGGTAGGAATCAGAAAATAAAAATAGATAGAGGGAGACGGAATCATTCATCATGTTCGGCTTCAACGGCAACGGTCATTTTCACTGTCAAGGCTAGAGTCTAGATCATGGTCTAATCCTCTAGAAAAATCGAACTGACCAACTACTCAACTTACTTGGTCACTGGTCAGTGGTAAGTCCTACCCCAAATACTGTCCATCTCATCTCGTTGGTTCAAGCGATTTGACCTCACCTGGTTGAATTCAGATTACTGTAGCGTGAATGACTCCAGGGCACATGAAGCACCAACTTCGGGAAAACTGCCTTCAGGCTGACAACTAGTGAGTGATTCTATTCCTTCTGTCAAAAGTATTACCAGGACGATGAAATCAGAAATCGAACATCCAGCCGCAAGTCTAAACAAAACTCAACCGCTCGGCCCGTAAATCAGTAAATCAGCCGACCCATCAGAGCCAAGCTTCCTGGCGTTTCTGCAAGCATGCTGGAAAGATCAAATCCATATCGCCCATCCTGTGCGCTTGTTACAATTTGCAAAATTGGCTGAACCTTCGTGGGATGCAGGATCGTGCGAACCTGTACGTACCCTCCATCAATTTCCTGATATGTACTCAAGTCGCCCAGCTAAAATATCGACCTACATATTCGCTGACCTATTTTCCGTTGCAGTTCGATATCTTACGTGTCCAGGTTTCTGAAATAAAATTTAAGCCGTCGTGGGCCATGGTGGCCGCCCTCCCTCAATCAGTTTCAATGCGAGGCGTTTTCCGAGGGAAGCAGGATTCGATTCCTCCCGATGGCATATGTGGGTACTGTAGTATTTCGACCGAGCGTTCGGGAAGTGTGAACTCGGTTTGTTTGTGGCAACCTGGTGGCTACGATCGGTAGGGCACAAATTTTGTCGGAAAAATCCAATTTACCTGATCAGGTCCTGACGGATCCTGACGGACATATCAGCGCTGGTCAGGTCGCATGGGAAGTCTTATCAGGTCTTGTCAGGTTCTGGTCAGGCAGGGTCAGGTTCCCCCTCCCCAGCCAGAGGAAAAAAATCCAAACATCACTCCAAAAGGGAGCAGGATGTCTTCCCGACATCGTGAGCAGTTCAAAAAATCAAAACAATCAGTACAACGAATGAATTGGGGCAGCCATTTCGACAAACCCGGTGTGCCGAACACAGTACATAACTCTGTTGGTGTCCTTCCAACGTGAGACCACTTCTTTGACTGTTCATTTCTCAATCAAATAAACTATACTTTACCTTCTGTAGTCCGTAGCGAGTGAATGTTAAATATGTAGTGAACTTTGAGTTGAATCAATTGGAGAGCAGTTGAAAGGACCTTCGAAAGAGGGTCAAAGAGTTTTCATTTCTGCACGGAAATTCTCTGATCAGCACTTGTCAGGCTGGTCAGGCCGGTCAGCCCTTATAATGGTTTTTTGACCCTGATAAGCCGGGAAAAAACCTGATAGGCTGACAGAACCTGACAAGGGCTGATATGCCCATATCATCCAAATTCGATTTTTCCGACATTGGATACTTATGTTGGAATTTGGCAAGGGACAAACAAGTCCCTACCGGCACATGTCGCTACATGATATTTCAGCGGGAAAGAGGTAACATCGATCAACGTGAGTGCAAAACAAAGGGGTCGTGTTGGTCCGTTCGCAAGAGCGCTGGACCCTTGTCCGGGACCCATCCCAGCACAATGTTCAACCCCACTCCCTCTTTGATCTTCATGTCCCGGAACGTCGAGTTCAAATCTCCTGCCGCCGCTGCTGCGACGAGATGCAACGGATCCGACGGGTCAAACGAGTGCCGCGGGATAGTCCCGCCGTTGCGCACCAGTGCGACGACCGTGACGACGATGCTTGCAAATGCGATGAGTGTTCCAGGGACGAGCACCCACCGGGTGGTGCCAGATGCATATGCCCAGCCCAAGGTCTGTGTGTGGTATTCTCCACTCACGGGAACGGTCATGCTTGGAGGGATTCCAGTCTTGAACACGCCTCCGAATGTGTCGTTTGCCGAGAGGCATGTCCGCAGCACAGTCCCAGTGTACTCGACGACGCCCTTGAAGTATTCCTCCTAATTTAAAAAGATATGTACGTGTATATGTCAGAAGTTGCAGTTAACTGGACCAGCGCAGGATGCTTGTACCATGATAGTGAGTATCTGTGGGGAGCTCCAGGGAGCGTTTCGGTTCATAGCGCCCCACTGGTCCGCCACAGCGCTTCCCTCCAGATTCTGCGAAGTCCGCATGATCAAGGAAATGGCGTACACAGCCGAATGCCCCGCCGGGCCGTCTGGATCTAGCACTGCAACTGAATGGTCGGCACGCGCATCGACAACCCCAGCATAGTCTGCGATGACCCTGCTGATCTTCGGCTTTACGGCGCACACGAAACTTGGATACACGATCCCTTCGTCCCGGCCATCGACGTACGACGGCTGGTAGAATTTGTACGGCACGAGAACGAGCGCTGTGGGTCCATGGCAGTCAGGCGGGTCAACGTACAATAACCATCTAGGTTCTTGCACACAACCATCATCATCGCGCCGCCCTCATTAGTCGCATACACCTCTGTCTTGTTGACTTCGTATACAATAATTAGACTGGTGTGTCACGGGCAGCAAGAAAATTGACACTGAAATTGACACTGACGTTGGTTCTCCATGGCGCAATCGCTGGTGAGCTGATGCCATAGAGGGGTTTTGTAGGCCGTATAAGTCTCACTCCAGTTCGTGACCACCGCCGTCTTGAGTCTGACGTTTGGCGTCGTCGTGTTCGTCAGGTTCCGAACCGAGCATGATATGTCCGCCGTCATGCCTGTTCAACGCTTTGTTATTATTTAAGTAGCTTTATATATGGAATGCAACTGGCCTGCAGAGTAGTTGCCGAGCAGTCCCTCCGGTATCGCTGAAATGTTTGCGAGCGATGGAGGGACCTCCTGGAGGAGCCGAAGCCAGTCGCTCACGTTAAGTGGCTGCATGTAGCTGGGCATAATCCCATCTGCGAATGACAACAATTGAGTAAATGCGCACTGTCATAATTCAGCTCACTTGTTGATGCATTGAATGTCTGGTTCATGACAGTGAGGGACGACGGGTAGCCCAGGTGCGTCTGAGCCGCGGAGTACCCGCTCTCGCTCAAGCCGAGGGATAGTGTGTGATAGTTGTCTATATATCGGAGGTCCGTCAACTTTGCGTCAAAACCAAACCAGCATTGGTTTTGCTCATGACTCTGAACTTTACGCACTGCTGATATCTCCAATGACACACGGACTCAGATTTGTGGCGCTTGAGTTCAGCAGACCGTCCCGCCACGTCTGCCTGAGTACAGGGCTCGCGAGATCAATCTCTGAGCCCGCCAGTGGCGTGGTAATCACAATCGTGACTGGGGTTAGCAATGTCGACCACCTGAAAATCGTAGTTATCGTCAGAAGCTCTCGAAAGAGCAGCTGAAGGAACAAAGCACGTACCCTGATGTCTGTATTCCGGACAATACAAGCACAATGATGGATAAAATAGCCCAATGCCAGATCCCACGGCCGAAAACGAGCTGCCGCATGGAAATGTTGATGCTAGCACCCAGAGTGGCGAGGCTCATCGGCCGGTAGAGATACAGCGAGAGCGAGCGCCGGATGGCATAGGAGAAAAGACTATCGCAAGGCAAGGTTAGCACGACAGAAGACAAAACAACGTTGGCGGGAAACACACAAAGACGAGCAACTAGCTAGGAACGTTGAGATAAGGGTGATAATTAGGGTCGTCGTGTGCTCGTCGCGTTTTACCCATAGAGCGGTGGATAGCTGGAGAGGGATCTGGCCGCGAGCCTTGACGGCGGCGAAAAAGCCCCAGCCGAGGCCCTGCAGAATCAAATGGCCGCAGATGACGATGGTCGGCCAGCTAAATAGAACCAAGAAGACGTTTCGCGTCGAAGTTCTAGAGATCATGGTCAGAGAATTCAATTATAGGCAGAAAATATCGAGAGAGCGATCCATATCACACCTTGTTGGGACTGAGCGCGGTCCCGTCGTGGGGGTGGTTTCAGGGTCCCTTTCGACATACGAGTTGAATTCATTTTCCGCAGAGGATGGAGCGTATTGGGGAGGCAGGAAAGACTCTGCGCTTCCGGGGCGTTTGTGCAGCGGTGAGGACATGACGGGAAGACGGAGAATTCTGATACCCAGGATTCGCGCATCTCGTTGAGTAAAATACAATCCTGGGAAGAAATCTTTGCTTTTGCGGTTGCGGTATTCCGAGGACAGCGACGGTTACCAAGATTGCTTGGCGAATATCATTACTGTTGTTTTGGAACGTCTTGTATAAGTGCGCGGAGCAAGTTTTGTATATCATATATTGTTGGGCTGTACACTATGTGAGTATCTAGGAGTACCTCACAGACGTTGTAGAACGAGTCATTTATTCACCTGTACACTATGTGAGTATCTAGGAGTACTACGAGAGTGTTAGTGAATGTATGTACGGTAGCTATGAACGGCTTACCCTCACAGACGTTGTAGAACGAGTGAGGGAAGCTTGCGTCACGGGCGCGGTATATAAACACACGCGCCACGTGCGCCGGAAGCAAAGCGGGATTACCGCATACGTATGTCGTCCGTGATGATAACCCCGTCCAACACACCCCCTCAGCATGGACGGCATACACCCACCCCCCACGCCAGACACCCCCCAACTAGGCACCCCTCACAACAGACCGAGGCTCGCACGATGGGACAGGAAGAGCGGAGAAGGGAGAGGTTTCGTGAAGGTATCGGCGACGTTGAGTTCTGATGGTACATGGGAGAGCACGACTTTTTTCTTTTCGACGCAGTCGCGAATGTGATGGTATCGCATATCAATGTGTTTCGCGCGTGAATGGTTCGCTTGGTCGTTTGAAAGGGTGATTGTGGAGGTATTGTCGCATTTTATCGTCGTCGCGTCCGACACCGTGATCGTCAGGCCTCGCATCAGGGTGCGCAACCAAGTAGCCTCTTTCGCAGACTCCGATCCTCCAACGTATTCGGCTTCCGTGGTAGACGTGGTCACGACCTTCTGCTTCCTCGACGCCCAAGATATCGCCCCAGAGCCCAGCGAGAAACAATACCCGTGAACAGACTTGCGCGTGTCGGGGCAGCTCAAGTAGCTAGCGTCCGTGTATCCCGTCAGAAGGAGGGGTTCGGTGCCGCCGAGGACTAGGCAAAGATTGCGTGTCGCCTTGAGGTATCGCACCACCCGGATCGCCGCCTGCCAGTGAACAACGCTGTAGCAGTCAAGGTATCCCGCAAGGTTGCTGACGGCGAAGGAGATGTCGGGGCGCGTGGCCATGGATATGTACATCAAACTTCCGACCAGGGAACGGTAGGGCGTCGCGGCGAGCCGCTCGGCGTCCTCGAGGGACAAGGCGTCGGTGGGCTTTGGACGGCAAAGTTGCAGACCAGCGTCCATCGGAGTCGCGACGGGAAGGGCGTCTTCTTGGTGAAACATGGCGACAACGCGATCGATGAGGCTAACCTGCGAAAGAGAGACAGTGCGACGTTCGGGGTCGCGGACAATCCCAATACCCAGACAATACTTGACTTCGCCGAGATCGGAGATTGACCACTTCGACCGAAGCTGAGCCTTGAATTGCTCGTTCGCCGCCACGGTGCTCGCCGCCGATATCATGTCATCAACATGTACGGCGACGATGACCGTCTGTCCATCCCAACGACGCACGTAGACGCACCACTCACATAGCATCCGCTTGAATCCCCACCCCACCATCGCTTCGTGCATGTGCTTATTCCAGGCGCGTCCGGCTTGCTTCAGACCATAGAGCGATTTGACGATCTTCCAAAGCCAACCCTCCTTACCAGCCTGCTCGTAGTGACGTGGCTGCCGGGCGTACTGGTACTCGTCCGGAGGGAGGTCGGCGTTGAGGAAAGCCGTCTTCACATCAACTTGCTGGATGTCCCAACCGCGCGAAGCACCAACGTGAAGGACAGCGCGGAAGGATTCGAGTCGAGCAGTGGGAGAGGTGGTAACCGTATAGTCGCGGCCATAAACCTGCCGACATCCCATGATGCAGTAGCGGACCTTATTCCGGACGACGACACCAAGACCATCACGCTTCCGTGTATAGACGGGCTTCAAATCGAGGAGAGTCTTGCCGCGAGGGACGTCGGAGGGAGGGATCAGTTCGTATACACCCATCTCGCGCAAACCGTCCAGCTCCTCGTGTGTTCCCGCAATCCACTTGGCAGCGTCTGGCGAAGCCATAGCTTCCTTGTGGTTCCGCGGGTCGTCAGGGTATTCGACGTCGATTGGATTCTGCGCAAGGTATGCATTGAGGTGGGCCAGCATCGCTGTTTCCTCGCCGTCATCATCCTCGGGAGTAGCAGCGATGGTCTCCTCCCAATCCTCCAGTATCTCAATCTCGCCGTCGTCATCGCTATCGTCTCCACCAGCCACAAATGCAGCCGGCTTGCGTGCGCGTTTGGAACGACGCAGGGCAGGAGCGGAAGCGGCAGGCACCGCGGGCTCAGGCATAACCCGAGCGACGGGCACCGCGAACGCAGGCACGGCAGGCAACGCGGGCTCGGGTAAAACCGGAGCGGCGGGCTCTGCGGGCGCGAAGCGAGCAGAACGACGGGGAGCGTCGACAGCACCGGACGTCGCGGGCTCGGGCATAACCGGAGCGGCGGGAACGGGCGCGTCGGGTAGATCGTCGAAGGAAGGTAGAGTAGATGTGCGCATCTTGGGATCGGGAGCGGACTGGTCGCTGGGGACACCACCAGGAACCGCGGGAGAGGGAGGGCGATCGAGTCGCGCAGCCATGCGCTCGCGGTTGAGGGAAACTTGCTCCATCTGCCCGCTTTCAATGAAACGAACATTGTAAGAGTTGTATATCTTGTTAGTCGAACGTTCCCAGCAACGGTACGACTTAGACTGCGGCGTGTATCCAATCATGACGCATTCGATGGAGCGAGCATAAACCTTGGGATTGTGTGATTCGACGAGTACGAATGCGCGGCACCCAATCTCACGGAGGTGGCCGACGTAAGGCTTGGATCCCTCGAAGCCTTCGTACGGTGTTCGCCCAACTTGAGAACGCGAGGGTGTTCTGGCGTGAAGATAGCCGGCCGTGAGGCAAAATTCGTCCCATAGGAACGGAGGTGCGTTGCATCCCAAACGCATCGCACGAGCCTTGCCGTGGACGGACTTGTGGTAAATCTCACATTTCCCGTTCATCTTTGTGACATGAGGCGGCGTCCACTTGAGGGAAATCCCGCGTGCAGCACAGAAATCCTCAAATTCCTGGGACTGAAGTTCACCATTGTCGACAACGAAGCACCCCACGCGATCGCCGGTGGCGGCCTCGATAGCGATCACCCAGTTCCGGAGGAAAGGGAAAGCTGATGATTTATTAGGAATGGGTATACACCAGCCGTGGCTCGAATGATCATCCACAATGTCGAGCGTATAGTTGTTCCCGCTCCGTGACTCCACCGCCACTTTCCCGCTCAAATCAACATGCACCTGCTCTAACCTCCGCGTGGATTTCGGGCCGTCACGCACTCTGGGTACGACGGTGCGAGCCTGTTTGCCACGTATGCAATCGTCACAAATGGGCGCATCGGAGGACACGTCAAGATCCATACCGTGCACAACATCGTTCTGGAACGCGTCTACGACAACTTGATGGTTGGCATGGCCGAAGCAGAGGTGCCAGTGGCGGAGATCGCGAGAAGATGCGGTTGCAGCGGATGCGACGAGAGGAACGGGTTCGCAGTGAAGACGGTAGAGATGACGGGACGCGTGGAGAGAGCCGGTGCAGACAACAGTCAGGGAGACATCTGTGATCCAGACAGAGGATTTATCGAAGTGGAATGTGAACGAGCTGACGCGGCAGAGCTGATAGACGGAAAGAAGGCGAATTGATGCATTAGGGACGTAGAGGACGTTATCCAGCGTGAATTTATCGGTGACGATGGTGCCGATCCCAGTGGCCATGATCGAACTACCTTGGAAGCCCTTGATGGCGCGAGGAGGGATGGGAGTGAAGGTCATGAAGTCCGCGCGAACCGGCGAGATATGGACGTTCGCACCGGTGTCCGCAAAAAGCACGAACGTATCCTCGGACCAGATGTATGCGGCATTGACGGTGAAGTTGCACCAGTCAATCGACACTGTAGGCTCCTCCACCGCCTCCCAAACCTCGGGCGCGGCCGCAGATGTCGGGAGTTCGTCGGTCTTCAGATTGACGTAGTTGGCGGCGGGCGGGACAGGAGCAGGCGCAGGCGCGGAATCGTCGACCTTGGGGTTGACCCAGTACTCATTGCCAGCAACAACCATGTAGGCGCGGCCGGACGAATGAGTTTTGAAATGTTGGCCGGGGTTTCCGCCGCTGCCACCACCGCCGGAACCCTGCTTCCGAGCAGCACGCTCACGCTCGCGGTCAGCACGGCGGGCCTCCGTTGCCTCCTTTATTGTCTTCCCATCCATTCCTCCGCCCTTCGACGTGCAATACGGCCAGGAGTGCGTGGTAGGAGTAGCACACCCCTTGGTCGTGCAGTTTTCGCGTGGTTTGGAGGAAGAAGGGGGTAAGGAGGACGTCGCCGCGAGTGCGGTCGAGGAACTGTCCGGAGGGAAGTCGCGGTGGGCCGCGAGATGGCTCTTGATCATCTCGACGCTCAGATTTGGATCACCGAGAAGGCGCTGCGCCAGGCCGTGGTGGTTGGTGCTCATGGCGAGGAGCATCCCGGTCGCGAGGAACCTGTCGGGGTGAGGCACCCCCGACGCCCACACCGCAGTGTTCAGGTCGGAAAGAACCTTCGTGGTCGCAGAGAACGTAAGCGGATCCTCGCTGTATTTGACGGTGAGGAAACGTTTCAAGGCCTTGATTTGCCCTGCAGGGCCGCGTAGCTCATGACGCCGCGAAAGGACGTTCCAGGCCTGAGCCGCCGTCGCGCAATTCTCGATGAGCTCGCGCTCCGTCGGCGCCACCACCTCGCATAGGTACGACCGGACGACCACCGTGTTGTCCTCCCAGACGCGACGGTGTGCAGCGTGTCGGAGGATGTCCGGGGGAGCATAGTCGAGCCGCAAGAAGCGCCACGCGCCTGGTACCATGCCCAACGCACGCAGAACCCGAGGCGACCACGACACCCAGTTCTCGCCCTCGATAGAGAGCCGATCCTTGTCCGTCCAGCCTAGCGCCGATACCGTGAAAGCCCGAGGGACAGGCCCGAGTTCGGGGCCGCCGCATCCGCATCGGCACATCTGCACCTGCTCCTGCTGGGGGTCCTGCTGCACCATCTCCTGGTCGTACCACAGCTGGGGAGAGGGGAGCTGGGGTTGCTGGGGTTGAGGAGGAGAGTGATAAGGATGTGCAGGCTCCGGTGGCGGGAGATCTGCAGGCACCGGAGGGGGCGAGACGTACGCCGATGGATAGCGGGGATATGGCGACGGCAAAGGCTGCAACGGCAACGGTAGGGGCGAGGGATGAGGAGTCGTACGGTGAGAGCAACAAGGCGCGGGCAAAGGTGTAGGGCGAGGAGTCGGATGATTCGAGCGAGGCGGGATAATCGGGGGAAAAGGCAATGGTGGGGGCATGGGCCGAGGAGGTGCGATCTGAGGGGTCGGGCGACGCGACGCCGGCGCGCCAAAAGGTGGAATGTAATGTAATTGGACGAGCGGCGCGTACTCCTGCGGTCGAGGGGTAGGAGGGGCCCCGCCATATACCACAGCAAAAGGGTCCATCTGAGCCGGGGAAAGAGACGACGCCGAGGAGCTCGGCGGGGTCGCGAAGTCAACGTATTGAGAAGTCGCAGAGTACGCCGGATCCAATGGAAACGGGTTGCGCGAGATGCGCTGGGGCGGACGAGGCGCACCCGGCACGTCAGACTGATGTGGTGTCGCCGGAGGACCAAACGAGTATGGCGGGTGTGTCGCGTACGGAGGGGCCGCCTGCGTTGGCTCAGATGCCCACGGGTCCACCAGCATCGGGTTACTGGACGAGGATATAGGCCAGGACATCGTTATCGCGTGGCGTCGGTGCAAGAAAGAAAGAATATGTTTGGATGTCGCTGTAGATTGCTGGGAACGCGATGAAGATGAATGTAGCCGGCTCGCCAAGTGTGAAACGCTCGTAGATGTACGGTGCCCTTGTCCTTGTGTCGTCAACACTGGACTAAAGACCCATAACCTGTTGGGCTGTACACTATGTGAGTATCTAGGAGTACCTCACAGACGTTGTAGAACGAGTCATTTATTCACCTGTACACTATGTGAGTATCTAGGAGTACTACGAGAGTGTTAGTGAATGTATGTACGGTAGCTATGAACGGCTTACCCTCACAGACGTTGTAGAACGAGTGAGGGAAGCTTGCGTCACGGGCGCGGTATATAAACACACGCGCCACGTGCGCCGGAAGCAAAGCGGGATTACCGCATACGTATGTCGTCCGTGATGATAACCCCGTCCAACATATATATGACCTCTTGATTCGACAAAAACTGCGTCCCTATCACAGGGTTCAAAGCTCTAAAGAATATTGCGCTGAGTAAGTTGAGCCAAGTCGTAGGCAGTGTGACTGTGATTCCCGAGGCCTGCCTGACCCGGAAGGTGACAAATCCCGCTCCCGAAGCACCAACAAAGGAAGCGGATTTCCGATTGAGCGCATCAACGCCTAGTTGAGCGAACCCAATTATGACGGCCATATTTGTTTGATGTAGCGGTGCAACGTTGCCAGGCAGCTGCATTAGTTCACGGCTAGAGGGCCGAGGCTGCCCAAAGTTGACATATGGCTGACGTGCCACTCTATTCTAAGCCGAATATTTGAGCGAATAATGAGGAACATAGGATGGAGCTACACATCGCCAGTGCAGCAAACGTCCCTAATTATCGAGTCCGTGCGAAGAACTTGGCAGATATGTAGGTACGATTTTTATTCTGCACCGCTGCTCCAATTCCGCTTATGAGGTGTCGAATCGGAGAGGCATGAGATGAGAGAGGCGATGAATAAACTGGGGCGTTGAGCCAGTATTGACGAAGATGTGAAGTCTCTGCATTACGAAGTTTGACGCGATACCTAGCCGGACGATAGGTTCAATCACGTTCCAATTCTGAGGCGGAGTTTTGAGTGCGTGGAGAAGTGCCGGCTCACACTTCGCAGAAAATATGTAGTTTCCAGTACATGGTACACGTATGCCCCGGTGCTTTACAATTTTCAGCTTAGATTTATCGCTTTATTCAGTACAACGGCTCACAATTATACCATTGGGTATTGGGCCCTACAACGAGTCCTCGAGGCCCGTCCACGGTGTACTCACTGCAGGCAACATATTCACTGTGATCCGCAGTTTTTGCGCTGCCAGAGCGAGGCACACCGCTCGCGGAATGGGTAGCATGAGCATCTTTTCGATCCGTGACCGTATTCGACGTGGACATCAAGTTCCTTGAAGCCATCTGCAGATGCGCGTCGCTCGTGAGAGCTGTCGGATGCGCGCTCAGCACCCAGCATAGCCGTTGAAGCCAGCCGCCTCTCCGCGAAAGTCTGCAAATCCGCGTTGTTAAATGTTGTACACTTGCGCACACGAAGGCTGCACAACTCCGGGCAGACCGCACCGTCCTCCAGCAGCACCAGGAGCGTCTTCGCAGTGGTGAGCGGCGGCAAAATGATATCGTCCGTGACCGCGAGTGTGCGCAGGCCCGGCAATGCACGGAGCGCCTCGCTCACGCTCTCCGGAGCGAGTCCCGTAAGAAACATGTCGAGCTCCTCGAGGAACGGCGAGCGCCCGGCAAGGTGCGCCAGGAAGTCATACTGGTGGGAGGACCAAACGTCTGGCGGGGGCGCAATACGCAGCCGCCGGAGCGCCGGCATGTGGAGGGCCCAGGAAAGCGTGCACCTGCGCTTCGGTGACGCGGCGCCCCATAGACGGGAGGGCGAAGTGTTTGAGGGCGAGGAGGATGACGGGCGGGCCGGGGTGCGCTTTGAGTCCACCTGTAAGTGCAGTCAAGACACACTCGAAGGAAACGAGGGTTGGGGCAGCGGCTGAGAGGGATAATGATCGCCCCGGCAAGTAAACCGCCACCTGCAGATGTGACGGATATGTACATGAGATGCTCCCAGGGGATCCCTGAAGACAACGGGGACACCGCGGGGAACTGAACGTTGAGCTCACGAAGGCTGGGGCTGCTCAGCACTGGGGAAAAGCGCCCACGGTCCTCATCTTTGAGGAAGCCTTTGAAAGTGAACGACTCCAGCTGCGGCGCGGTCTGTTCTCCGAATGTCAAGACGCCCCTATCGCCGTTGTGACACAGTTTGAGTACGCACCAGCGGTCGGCGCAACCCAACAGAGCCTCTGTGATAACATCCACGTCGTTACTTCTCAGCTCCCTCCATCTTTGAGCGTACTCGGAGCTCCCGATTGAGAGTGACAGTGGGGAACGCGCTGAACGCGCTAGCCAGTCAATGACCTCTTAAACCTCCAGCACCGGCCTCAGACAAAGTGCCGGGGTGGAGAAAGCAATCTCGCGCCAGCCGTGGCAGATTGCTCCCAGGAGAACGGGCGCTTCGCGAGCGCTCATTACTGGATTGCGATTGGTGGGAAGGCAGGCAGTGAATATTTGTTCGAGAACGTCGCGTGGCACCTGGCGGACGGGTGATAGGAGGGCAGTGTGCGATTGAATATATGACGTGAGCACAGAGCTCTGCGCTTCTAGACGTGAAAGCTTTTGCGAATGTGGCATGATGTGCGCGCGAATTTGGTTAGCCTCGGCTTCCGATGGAATGAAATTGGTGTGGAGATGTTCCCCGAGGAGTGATTGTATCTGTGTTAGTGGAGAGTCCATGGTGTTCCAGACTCCTCGTCACTGGAGCTGAGACGCTTTAGATCCACGTTCCAGCAAGCGGACCAGTCTCACTTTTGAATGGCTTTGGTAGGGACGAAGAAGCCATTAAAAGACTTGTGGTAGGTATTTAGCCTTCAATTGTTGACCAGCACGCACGAGAAATGGAAATGCAGAAGAGAGAAGGAACCAACTTTGAAAAAACGAGATTTTAGACGGAAGCAAGAGATTTGGTGGCGGTGTTGAAGGCTGCAGGCATACAGGCACATACAGAGATACTTACCTACCACAAACGACCATCTGCCATCCTCGTGAATCCTCGCTCAACGTCCGGTGGCGCGTCGTTCTCTCTCGCTTCGGAAGTGAAATCTCAACGGTGGCACGAAAAAAAAAAGGTGCCGTTTGTTGCAAGACTTGTTGCCAAGTTCTTTTCTGTCTTTACTATTAGAAGCAACTACTGCACTGGCCGATGCATCCTAAATGCCATACCATTGGCTCAAATATTCAAACAACTATCTAACACGCACGAACGGATCTGTTTCCCTTCCAACATTAATGCGGCTAGCCTGGTTGTTATTGAACTCAACTTCATCCTCACGTCCACCCTGGATATGCTCTATGTCGTGGACTGCTGCCTAGCACTGCTGCGTCACTACATTCATTCTTCACATTAACTACATTCCATCCGATTCCGATGCTCATCGAATCCGCGCACCTCGTGTCGCATTTCTCCCACGAGCTCCCGCGTATCGACACGGCGTTCTCGACTCATACAACCACTCCCTCACCACCGCCATTCACATCGCATTCGAACCGTCGCTCAAGATTCTCTCAATGATGAACATGCATTGAAGTTTGAACACAACTTTTACAATTTCGTCGGCTCTGAAAAATCCAGGCTGTCTGCTAGGGTCCGGAAAAACAGCAGACCAGCACAGAAACAAATTACTTCCGATTCGAATCCAGGACCCTGGAGGCAGCTCTATAGCTGGAAGCGTATTATTTAACCAGCTTTACGATCAACGGGAGGGATGTTCATGACGGTGTTCGCCTGAAACAACTGCCTTGTTCCATCAAGCTGGGCAACGATTTCACAGCATTTTTGTATCCGACCGTTTACCGACATCTTTCGGCTTTCCACGGAAGTCCATGGATGATTCTTCCGCCAACCGAAACCTCTCATTTTTGCTTACGCTGTCTCTGTTTGTATGTAGTCATCATCCCGAACATTCGCGCCGCCGATTTGGCTGTTGGCTGATTTTCACCGCACAAGATATTTTCTCTCCGGTGGCCTCCTCCGTTGGCCCGACGGAGACGCAACCCCGCCTCATGACATGTGCATATGCAAGTCCTTGTGTCGTGAGTCTAGGGCGCACAGTTCGATTTATAATATCGCAGCCGGCAAAAATACTAGCTGCTCAAAACTTGAAGAATCCCCTTTCCTATCCTATCTTCTCGCCAGGTCACACTGCAAGGTCCCACCGCACTTGATCTGTTCTCAATCTGTTCTTCCAATTTGTCTCCGCAGCCCGAGGCACACGCTGGCCAAACGCTGGCACACGAGGCGGAGGTATCACCAGATCCAACACATCAGAACACATCCATCAATTAACCGGTAAATGAAACATGGGGCCCCGCACGGGGAGATCATGACATTGGGATTGTGTGTCAAAATCGTGAGAGGGCAACGCTATCTCAGCATGCTGCTCCTTTAAAAGCTGTCTGGTTCGCGGATAATTCAGTGGCTTTCCACCCTAACTTTTGGTCACGATGCACGCTCGCGCACTCTTCCTCGGCCTGTTCCTGTCGGCGGTCTCCGCGTCGCCTCTACTAGTGCCGCGCAGCGTGTCATCCTCCTTGTACGACGATCTCGTGCGGTACACCAAGTACTCGTCTGCTGCGTACCAGTTGATATGCCCCAGTCCTCTTGGGAACACGCTTGTCAATTCGGTCAGTTAAACCATTTCTGCAATTTCTGCGATTTCAACTCAACCCAGCACAGTTTTCTGCAGGAGCTACTCAGGGTTTCATCGCGCGGGACGACAGTCGGCGGGAGATTGTCGTGTCCTTCCGGGGATCGTTCAGCCTGGCTGACGCAGCGAGTGGTATGTACAATTTCTTGTCATCACAATCCAAACTCAATTGTTCCTTCCTTCTTTCTTAGACATCAACCTGTTCTTGGTTCCGTTCGTCTCCCCGGGAATTTCGGAGTCGTTCAACGTCCACTCGGGATTTCTCGCCGCGTATAACGTCGCCGCCGACATCGTGTTAACCACGGTCAAGGCGCAGGCCGCGAAGTTCCCGACGTACACGATCGTCGTCACAGGTGCGTGTGGTGCTCTGCATCCTGGATGATAATCCGGTTTGATTAAAATGTCCAGGCCATAGCTTAGGAGGCGCCGTAGCCGCTCTGGCTGCCCCATCACTGAAGACGGCCCTCCCCGGCGCTGCTATCAAATTGTACACTTTTGGTTAGTCGTTCTGTTCTCCTCGATTTTGACCGGAATCAAACGCACCCTAATGCAGGCCAACCGCGCACTGGAGACGCGAAGTTCGCCTCGTACGTTGAGACGAAGATTGGCGTGGCCAATATCTTCCGCGGTACGTGCGATCCCCTTGCTCAAACCATAACTGTTTTCTGACAGTTACATCTTCGCCTCACCTGCAGGCGTGCACACATTCGGTGCGGATTCCTGGCAACCCCAAAATTTAGACCCATACTCATGTTCACATTTGTTTCTCTTCACAGACGGTGTGCCAACCCTCATCCCGCGCATCCTGGGCTACGAGCATCAGTGCGTGGCGTGGTATAAATGAATGAGTGATATGTGCTGACTTTCTGTAGTGGAACGGAATATTGGCAGTTCCGCGACGATGACTTGTTGACGTCTGCGCCGACCACCGTGACGAAGTGCGTCGGACATGAGGACGCCGCGTGCAGCGACTCAATTTGTGAGTTTGCCTGGTTCCGTTTTCGTCCTGCCTGCAACCTCGAATTTTTCTCCGTTTCCACCCCTCTTCGCCCATCGCACGCCTCTTCCGCCCTTCAAAAAATCCATCCTCCACCATCCCGATCCCTCAGCTGTCTACCCATAACCATACTAACCTCGCCGCGAATCGTGTTTCAGTGTCGAGCGGCATCAACGCCGCGCACATATTTTATTTTGGGCAGGGTGAGTGCTGCTTGGTTCCTTTTTCTTTCACAGATGATTAATAACACATGAATCATCCCAGTGATGGCAGTAAATCCGGTGTTGTGCGTTTAAACCCGCTGGTGTGCTTTCAACCCCGGTAGCTTGTATTTGAAATCTTTAGCCTGTCATTCAATGACACGGGTTAGTTACATTCTCCGTTAGCTTTCCCGTACCCACATGTTAACGTTGAGTAGTAACGATAATTCCCTTCACTCTTAGCACATTTTCTCGCTTTCTTTCTCTCTCTTATCGCTGCGCATCCGAGGCGTCGATGTTTTTTGTTCAGTTTCTGTTCTCCCCATGGTGCGAATGCTGCCAGAACCGTCATGGAGCGGCGACTGTCGCTCCAAAGCAAAAGATGGAGCGGTTTTCGGGGCTTGACGTGACCTAGACCCGACTTGGTACGTCCTGGGCTCAGGTTGCGACTCGCAACACAATTTTTGTATCAAAAAACGCGTCTGCAAAGTTTTCAATTCACGCCAAGGATAGGCGCCCATGGGCGCTAAGTCTGAACCGGCGAAAACGGTTTACGATTCTACGACGCTTACGGTTTTTTGGGGCGCAGAATTCTGAATGCGTCCTCCGGACGCAAAGGTCAGTAGCTTTTTTTCTTGTGGAGAGCGATTTTCCACTATCGAGATGTGCTTACTCTGTCACAAAGATCCTTTCTTCCCTCCTCATATTCAAGGCTGAAGCGAAGACTTTCTCGGTCCGTGTCGGTGCATCCAGCATCCTACGTAGAATTCGTGTCCTTCTATGTACTCCCTCTTGTTACACAAGTAATTCAGGAGGTACCTAGAAGAGGAAGGGAGAAATCTGCAACCACTATCGATGTATGTCAATCTGATCTCGGGGAGTGCAGTACAATTGGCTCGTACTTATCCGTTCGTAGGAGGGCTAGCCCTTTATCCGGCACCCATCCTAACACAACGTTCAACCCCACCCTAACCCTAACCCTTCTCCTTATGTCCCCCGACTTCCATCTCTTCTCTTCCGGGCCCGTTAATAGCCTCCGCAACTGAATGCTTAGAAGTTCTTCGATTTCGCTTCTTGACCACACCTATCATTGATGGTTCATGACCGCCGCGGCGGCTATTCACACAAGTTTTTAAATATAATCGAGTCTCTCGGAATCATTGGTTCGGCGCGTCTTTGTCATGCCCTTCTTCGAAGAACAACTTGAGTTTCGACGTGGTCTCGTCGGGGACCTGCGTACCGTACAGGTGCTTATTAGTCTTATGGGACATAGTATGGTTTAAAATGTCCTTTTTCTATCTTATTGACACGATCAGGAAGTTCTCGAGCAGGCCAAGTGCCTAGGTTCTCGGGAAGCCTGCAACATTACCCTCTCGCGAAGAGAGAACATATTCCGTCTCCAATGTCTGAAACAAAACGATTATAAGTATCACAGCCACGATTATTCCCTCCCAACATCCCGTTCGTCTCTGACCCTCGTTCCTGAAATATAGGTCAGGGGAAGTGCATAAATTTGAACCAAGCACATTCCTGACGATCGCGACGACGTTTCCCTACCTTTTTTTCCCCCTCGGCAGCTAGTTTAGCATTAGATTCGATTCCGTTGAATGACGCCTTGCATTAATTCGATCCGGTGAACGACGCCAATTTTCTTTTCGTCACCTCCTCAAGTTGCCAGGTGCTATCCTTATCCTCAGCTTCATTAACCTTATCTGAAGTTCAAATACGTACCGTCAAAGCCCTCCTATACATACCACCGGTCCCCTGGCTCGATAATCGCCTGGGGAACAAAGACCTCCAGATTCTCAAAGGACCCCCTCATATGTATCCGAATTAAAAAATGCGTACCTGTTCTTGTCCAGCGTACCTTTGTATGAGTCTGATTTGCACCAGTGTTTTCTTTTGTGTACTCCTGCCGGAAACACCGATCTGTATGTAAACTCCACCAACGGCGCTCCAAATAAATGCTCAACCAGCCCCCCAAAACAAGTTTAAAGAAAGGAAAATCAAACGAACAAACGCCGATTCCCGCACCGACTAAGGATACAGTACGTAGATCGTAGCTAGATAGATGGTGGATCCAATAAATCCAATAAATGAGCGATAGAAAGTAGTGTTACGGTTGCTGTACAGATCTTGTTAGTGGTGTATTGCGGGTATGTATTGTAGGTGGTTATGTGTGATAGATGTGAGAGGCCCGGTCGCAGCTGCGTTATCGGGGTAAGGTGAGGTAAGTAGTTTGAGTTGAGTTGGGGTGCCAGTGCCGACCGGCAGGAGAACGGGCACCAGCACGGTCCGCAGTGTACTAGTGCAACGAACGACGCACACCAGCACCGGCAGGCGGGTAGGGAATCACACGAACTCGGCATGCTTGAGGTGTTCGCGGATGATGCCGTCGCGGACTGTGTTGTATATATTCAGCAATTAGCATGCTGTTTAATCAACATGCAGCGAGGGGAGACGCACCGATATTCAACGTCGCCGCTGTGGCTTTTGTGTCCTGTTTCAGAAGAAAAATCAACATGAGCGATCACACTTTGCAAACAACGGAGGATGAGTCCTGCGCTGTCTGCGCACGCAACGCATGGCGCGCTGTACAGCGGGAATAAAAGAGGAGTGTACAGGAGAGAATGAAAGGGAAGACCGAAGTATAAGGAGAAGCGACGTACGGTAACAGACGTCGCATAGAGATACGTCGTGCGCGGCTCGGACGCGTCGGCGCGCAGGATGTCCTTGAACTTGTCTTTCAGGTCTGTAGAGGCGAGTGAGTTAGCATTCGTCCGTTTTATCGCGGGAAGCGACGCCGAGTTAGCAGAGTATATACACGCCGAAATTCCGAAGGCGACGACGCCGAGTTTTTCAAACAACGACGCCGAGTTTTCAAAACGCCGAGTTTTTCGAACCGAAGAAGGGAGCAGGAGGAGAGAGGGAGCAGGGAACGAACGAAGCAACGACCAACGCACATTTAACAACGACCCCCACCTCGTTCTCCCTCGCCCCAAAGCTGATCATCGTCTTGTTGACCTTGATCCCGCTTTGGAGTTTCCTGTGGCGTATCGTCAGCACTTCACGTTCAACTTGACTCGGCTCCACCCAAAACGAGCGCGGCACCCCGCATGCCGTGTTCGACTCCTCCCGCATGTCTCGCGCCTCACGACCTCTCCCCATGCAAAAGCGGAAAAGAAGCAAAAAGAGGATACACGAAGAAGAAGCGAACACACACCTCTTCAACAAATCACACTTGTTCAAAAACACAATCAGCGTCGTCTTGCCCAGCAGCTTCGACGACACGATCGCCTTCCACAGCAGCAGCGAGTCCTCGAGGCGGTTCACGGACGGGTCCTCCGCGAGGCGCTCGTCGAAGCAGGATATTGCTGTCGTCAGTCAATTTAGGTCGTCAGTTATTTGAGTTAGAGAAGCGTTATGAATGGCATTGAGCGTTAGAATGCAGGTGGCGGCATTAAAAACCCATCATTAGCGCCGCCGTCCGCCAGCCGTCTTATTGAAGAAAGAAAGAATGAACTCACGCGCAACTGTCGATGAATAAGCGTCGTCAGGTGGAAGTGCATAAGAGTAGGAGGAAGTAGGACGCACGGAATATAATCGCATTGACGGTATCGAAGAAGGGCAACCACGCGTGGCGCTGTGGAGGCGCGTTAGTATGGCGAGTTGCGATTGTATAAACAGAAGAAAACGCACCATTGACCTCGATCCCCCAACATCGTAGATCACCCACTCAGAGCCGAACGAGTTGTCTGCGAAGAAAAAAAGAGGAAAGGGATGTTAGCTTTTCCAGTTCTTTACGCAGCGCTGTTACATCCTCCTCCTCTTCCTCTGTTAAATCCTCCTCCTGCGGGACAGACATCCGCTGAGAAGAATGTATCCGCCGTGCGCGGCTCGATGGCAGGGATACGCATCCGGCGCTGGGGAATAACATCGGCGTTGAGGAATAACGGCATGCGCGCTCATCGCTCTACGTCGCCGTGGAAACGAAAACGCAGCGAAAAAGCAAAGCGAAGTGAATCGTTCCGTTCCGTTGGTTCCAAGTCTCTTCAGACTCAGACAACAGCGACGCGACTCGGTAAACGCGGAACACCCATTCGTGTGAACCGCAAACCGCCAACACGCATATGTGAACCGCAACCGCCAACCCAACCCCAATAACGGCCGAGGAGTAACGGCATCCACATCGCTGTGGAAACCAGAAAAATCGAAAGGGACACGGGCCGACGACGCGAGTCGGAACACACGCAACACATGGCACTCGTCGCGTACCAACACCAATCGCTAAACACGGCGTTCTTCGCCCGTACCCAGCGATCGCCGCTGTGCCCGCGTACGCGAATCGGCAAACACGAACGATGCGACGCCAAGAACCAGCGATCCCCGATCGCCGCGGACAAAAGAAAGATAACCTCCCGCAGACGCAGAGGAACAGAAAGAGAAGAAGATGGAAGAAAGAAGGAAGAGCAAAGACTAACCTCCCCCAGCCCCGCCCCACACGGTCGAGTCTTCTATTTCAAAAGAAGGAAATGTGAGTAAGTATCGGTTGGTTGAACATGAACGAAGGGAGGAAGGGGGGAAGGAAGCGGATGGAATATCGACTCCAAGAAAAGGAAGGAAGGACGAGGGTGAAGTTGAAAACGACTCCGCCCGACAAGAGTTTCAACCCCAGTCGACTCGAAGCTCGACTGGAATAATATCGATGCGGAATCTCAACTCCACTCGCCCTCGACTGGAAGCTCGCCTCTAAAACGACTGTTCACCCGACTCGAGAGCCAGTCGAACGTTGTTGTAACTCTACTCGAGAGCCAGTCGAGGCACTCCACTTGAGAGCCAGTCGAACATCGACTCGAACATCGACATCGACCCCACTCGACTCCGCTCGGTGCGACTCTGCTGGACTCAGACGCGAGTTTCAACCCCACTCCACTTCAACTCTCCACTTCAAGAACTCTCAACCCCACTCGACTCGCTTCGGACTCGTAAAAAGGCTCGACGAGGAATTGAAAACCACTCTCCCCCTCCCCACTCTCCCCTCCAACTGTCCACCTCAAAAAACTCCCCTCCCCTCCCCTCCCTTGGAAGCCAAACCCCCAAAACCCCGTTCGACTCGACTCGACTCGGCTCTGCTCTCCACGCCGATCGAAGAGGGAATAAACCGCGACTCGAGACGCAACGCGGAGTTGCAACGAGCCGACTCGACTGGAAATCGAAATCGACTCGACTCCACCCTCGACTCCCTCGATGCGACTCGAGAGCCAGTCGAACATCGACTCTCCACTTCAACCACTCAGCCGCAACTCCGCCGTTGCAACGCCTCCCAACTCCACCCGACTCGAGAGCCAGTCGAACACCGAAGATCGTTTCGGATCTCAACCCCACTTTGACTCTCCCTCCCCAGTCAACCCCTGGACGCTCGACGAGAGTCCCAACTCGACTCCCCTCGAACGTCGTTGCAACGAGCTCGAGTCGACTCCCAATTCCACTCGGCTGGAATCAACAACGTCGAGTCGCTCCTTTCCTCCACATCCCCTTGCCTCCTCCCTCTCTCCTCATAAAGAAAACTGTAAAAACGAAAACGAAAAAAACCACTCACTATCCTCCAACCCAACCCTCCACTCCTGCACGCCCAGCGTGCGCAGCCGTGCGCGCACGACGTCGTTGTCGCTCGGCACGTACGCCCGGGAGGCGATGCGCGGTGTGTCGGAGAGGAAGCTACGGGATACGTTAGTATCGAGCATCGAAATAAGCGGAGGCGAGAAGGAAGGGAAGGGAAGGGAGAATGGGTGGGGGATGGGGAGAGGGAGTGAGAGAAGAGAAGGGAGGGGATAATGCGAGAAAGAAGAAGGTGGGGAGGGAAGGAAGGCAGTAGGTGGAATAAAATACGATGAGATACAAAGTGTACGCCGAAGGGAGATCACAGGGACGCGAAGATGGATGGGCGAGTAGGTGAATAGAAAATCATATGCGAAGGAGGAGAGGAGGGGAAAGGCTCGGGCGGGCGATGGGCAGTGTGGTATGCGAAGGAGGGCGGGGATGAGAAGCGAAATACGCGAAAGGGAGTGTGGAGGAGCATCGAATACGCCAACTCCAACTCCGTCGCGTCCGCGTTTCAGGTGTGCGTTAAAACATAGGAGCGAAGCAGAGAAGAAGCAGAGATGCCTCTTCTCCGCGGGCGGGTGTGGAATGTGCGAAGGAGAGAGAAGCGCCAAAGTGCGAACATGTGAAGGAGAGTATCAAAATGCGGGAAGGGAGAGCATCAAAATGCGGAGAAGAGTATCGCAAAATGTGCGGAGGGGTACCGCAAGAAGCGAAAGAAGGCGTTTCAAGTATGCATCGAAACATAGGATAGGAGAGACGCCTCTTCCTCTTCCTCTTCTTCTTGAGAGAGAAGAACGGTGGGACGGGAGGATGCGGAGCGAATGGATGAATATGTGTGGGGGAGGAACGGAGAAGACCGCGCCGAGGGATGAAACGGGAATATGACTGAGACGGAATGGGAGGCAACGAAGAAGAAGGATTTGTATGTGGGAGTGCCCGCAACGTTCGGAAGCATCGGAGGATGGAAGATGGTTTCGAAAAATGAATGGAGAAGATGCTGAGCGCCCGCAACGTTGGGAAGCCCCAGAATCGGAAAATGATTGTAAAAATGAATGAACGAAGGAGATGGATGAATGGAGAAGATGGAATCGGGAAGATGGAGACGAAAAACAAAAATTAATGGAGACGGAAACAAAAATGAATGAATAGAGAAGATGCATGCCCGGAGAAGATGCATGTCAATGCACATGCGAAGGAGACCGAGATCGAAATCTCAGTCGAAGCCGATACGTCCGAGGACGAAACCATCCGACTCCGCGACCGCGACCGCGAGTACGTAGAGAAAGAAAGGAAAACCCCGCCAAACGAAGACGATCAGAGCGAACGAATGCAAGGAGGGGAAAAAAGAAATGTGCAAGGAAGGGGGAAAAGTTGTAAAGCAGCAAAAAAGCACTCACAACCCCGGCCGATCCTCCACCCTCACCCTCCTCACCCTCAACAACTCCCTCACCTCCCTGTCCTCCCACAACGACACAATCTCGTTTCGGAGCGTCGCTAGGATTTCCGTCGCCTCGTCGACTTCCTCCTCCTGTCCTTTTTTCCCGTCGTTTTTTCCTATGTTACTCCCATTAGCACTCCCATGCTCATATTCGTACTCGCTTTATTCGTACCTCCCAAAGTGGGCAACCCCAACGCCCCGATCCACCCCCGCACCCCGAACTCGCGCGAGGCCTTCCTCTGAGGCGGGCCGTACTCGTCTCCCGCAGCATAATCGGAGTGAGACGCGGGACCCAAAACGCCGTCGCCACTATTCGCAAACGTAAACTCCGGATCCGTCGCGCCGAGCCGGCGCCGCAGGTCGTCCTCGACCTCGCGCAGCGGGGAGAGCCGCATACTGAGGAGGCGGTGTTTTTGCGTCAGCGCGACGGGGGTGGCGGTGGAAGTCATTTCGGAGAGCGTCGAGTCGATGGAGGCGCGTGACGACGGGGCGGGGGCGGTGAAAGAGGACGGCGCGGTGCCCTCTGGCGGAGTACCGGGAAGGGTAGCGAGCGCTTCTTGCATCACGTCGAGGATGCATAGGACGTTTTGGATGAGGTTGAGCTGGATCACCGCGCGCCAGGAGCGCAGCTCCGCTTTCCATTGCAGAGGCGCGTATTTGAGGCGGAAGTCTGTGTGCGCCGCCAAAATATCAGTCTCCATATGCATCTCCTCCTCCCCCCCCCCCCCAAAAAAAAAAAAGCGACAGGTATACTACGGATTCGAATCCAAAATACGAATTCGAATCCAAAAAATAGAAAAAAAGCGATAGATCACAAAAGAGGGGACAACGCACTCTTCAAAACCGTACTCTTCCCGCTCTCGCTCTGCCCCAACAACAGCACCTTCACCTCGCGCTTCGCCCTCCTTTTCCTATCGGCGCGCTCCTTCCGCAGCTCGTCGTCGATCTGGTCGCTCACCCTCTTCTGCTCTTGCTCGCGGTCGAGCCGCGCCTGGCGCGCGGCGGGGGTCTCGTTCGCGGGGGGCTGGAGGGCGAGGGAGAAGGGGTCGGAGAGCTGCGATTTGTGCGTGGCGTGGGCGACCATGGTGGGGGTGGGCGGGCGGGGGTTCCTCGAAGAATAATAAGGGGCGGGTGTGCGGCTCGTCGAGCGTGAGTGCAGTGGGGAGAGCTCGTTTTTCGTTCGCTGCTCGTTTTCGTTCGAGTCGAGTTCGAGTCCCGTCTATCAACTCGAGAGCAGATAAGAGAAGCAGCAAGGGTTGGGTCGTAAACGAACGCAATTACCGCTTACCTGTCCCAATCACAATAACAATTACTCGGACTCCTCTACGTCAAACCGAATAGGGGCCCCCTTCTTGTGCTCGTGCTTGTGCCGCTGCGATCAGATGCAGATGCAGATGCCAAGTCCACCGATGTGGACGCCTCCGTTACACGGATAATGCAAAGCGGGACGGCTTCGGAAGGGCTGGTGAACAGGGGAGGGAGAGACAGAGGGAAGGAGGGGGGGAGGCAGCGGGAGGGAGTAGATACAAGAAGGAGGAAAGAGTTTTGGGAAGGAAGACGGAGGAAAAGAAGAGATTCTAGAAAAGAATTTTAGAAACGTTATACTATAGAAAAACAACGTAAGGAAGTGACGGTGACGGCCGGTGTAACAGTGTTCCATCGGGAAACCGCGTCCCAGGCCATGCGTTCTCGTCATCAATCCTCATCAATCAGGCAGGGTCGTCTCGTCGCGGTCGCGATGCCTATATGCGTGCCCACCCAATGCCCACCCACACAATAAGTAAATTGCGTTGGCAGTGGTTTTTTGCCTCCACGAGACATGGAGGAGCGAGGTGCTTTGACACATTTGTCTCAGATAAAAAAAATATCAATAAGTAAATTGCGTTGGCAGTGGTTTTTTGCCTCCACGAGACATGGAGGAGCGAGGTGCTTTGACACATTTGTCTCAGATAAAAGAGATAGGGGCTACTCATAATTGCCCCCGAAATAATGAATCCTCGCGCCCAATTGCAACCCGCGTCCTGTGACTACATAATAACTTTTAGGTCAATCCAGATTCCAGGCCTGCGCCGATAGCCGCCGATGCTATAAGCCGTAAGCCGAGGGTTACGGTGTTTAGGAAGGACCTCGGCAGCCTCGGCATCGGTGATGGTTGAGTCGCTTGGAAGTTGGACCTACCAACCGCGTACCTCGACACTAATTTCGCGAAAGTACCTCGCTAGTCCAGGCTAGTCCTCGGCAGTCCTCAACATTAGCCAGCATTAGCCGGAAACTGAAAAGAACAGGCTGAACCCTCGCATACCTCAGTACTAATTAGATTCTTCTCAATTTATTGCTCAATTCGAGTACGGAAGCAGCCGAAAGCACCAGCCTGGTCCAGAAAGCACCAGAAAGCACCTCGCTAGTTCCTGTAGTAGTCGCCGACATTACAGTAGCCGGAGCCTGTAACGCTTTCCGAGAATCCCGCGCGCCGATCTTCATATGCTGGCTAATCATGATGCCTTGGCGTTCCTCTGGGTTCGAAGGGGATTAAAATTCGAGGAAAAGTCGACGCCGGGGCCCGGGATCGATGGATTCGTCGGGATCGATCGCGAGTTTGGCACCTTCCGTCGTTGGGAGTTGATGCGTCAATGGTCGCGTGCCATTATATTTGGTCTAGGAAGGTTAGGTTGGATATTGACCCACCTAGCAAACAATAGAACTAAATCCTACCGCGATCCTGCAGCTGGCAGTGCACTGCGCTCACCTACATATGCATACCCAAAACAGACAGAATTCATTGTTCATCATCCAGTATTCTTGAGGGCGGATGGAAAGCGGAGAATTCTCCCAGTAGCGGTGAGTTTCCGCCTGATACTGATAGGAGGTAAGTTTCCTTCTATCAGCATTCTTCCTTCCATCTTCCAAGTTCCATGGCCATCCGCATCTGAAGACGTCAGAGAAAGGAGAAGGCGGACCAGAACGGAGAAGCCGGAGATTGTAATGCATTCTGTTGCATTCCATTACACCGCACATCTCACAGTGTACGTCAGCCGGAATATATGTGAACACCAACTAAAAATGATCATACGCAGCTCACCGGTGAGTCCCCGCATCCGCCCAAACAGTACTAGTCTCGCGCCTAAACCCAAATTAAGTCTCATCGCACAACTCGACCCATCATACCTGAATAGGGGTTCGCATAATTGTTAGCATCTTAAGCGCGTAATTGGTGAGAAGCTAGCAGCTCAAGCGCAACTGCACCCAGAACGACTGCATCCGTCGTCTGGTCGCATCAATTGCAGCGTGGGCGGTTGAGGAGGGTGACCAGAGGGTGAGTCGGCAATTAAGGAATCGATCAAGAGAAGTCGTGAGGAACTTGACACGGCGGACAATCAGCTGTCACTTACCAAATGGAGTGCAACTGTCACCTGACCTGTCATCGGCCGGCGCTTTGTGCTGTCACTTGTAAAGCTTGTCCTTGTTTTCACAACTCATGTTCCCACGGTTTACACCATTCTTGCGAAATAAAATTTAGTCCTTCCAATTGTAGCTGAGTCAGTTCCGGCTTACTTGGAAATGTTTCTACAGTAATTCTCCGTAAATATCTCAAATACCTAAGGAATCTGATGTGAGGAAATAATTGAACCTGGTAGCCGGTCTATCAACTTCAGTGATCTAGATGTGACTGTCCTGCACTGGCATCTGGAGACATTATGATGCCCCCTAAACAATCTACGCAATGTGGCCAGAGGTAATCAAGTATTCTGTGTCCTTAAATCATTTTTCCAGAGCCCTTGGTGCCATACAAACGATAAACACGGAATGTACCACAAATTTGTGACATCAATTCTCGCCGTGACAGTCTGTGACCCCGCCGTTCTTTCCTGGTACTACGACAGCAGAGAGGTAAACAAATGGTTTGAGGAAAATAAAGCACTCATACTCAGGTTATATTGATCCTCAATTTTTCTCAGAGCCCTGGGATGCATCTGAAGAGTGTTACATGTTGAACTTAGTTCCATCACTGAAATTGATGGACCGGGTACGAGATTCGCTGCTTTTCTGCAAGCGGACGGCTTAGATATTTTAGAGAGGTATGGAGGAGTACCGTACAAGTGTGTTCCGTTAAACCCGGTAGATTTTACCAATGATCGAAAGCGTTGATTTTTTATTTTGCAAACCTATTATGACCCGTGAGATTATTACGCCAAATAAAGACAAGCTTTACAAGTGACAGTTCAAAGCGCCGGCCGATGACAGTGCAAGTGACAGTTGCCCTCCATTTGGTAAGTGACAGCTGATTGTCCGCCGTGTGAACCATCGATGGAGCAGCGTTCCACCTTCCAAGTCGAAATCAGACATGTAATGTCAATGTGGTTCTTGGTTCTTGAAAATCCATCGGAGAAGAGACGCGTACGGGAGAAGAGCCGGGAGTAAGTAAGTCAAGGAAGAAAAGAATTGAAGTGAAAGCTGCAGGAGTTAGTACTCATAAGTAAGTCAAAGAAGAATGAACCCAGTGCACGCCACAGATCTAGAATACTGAGAGCGTAGCGGAAAGCCAGAGAGAACAGTGTTCTTAAAAATCAGCTACAGAAGAGGCTGAAAATCAGGTAAGGAAGAGACGAGCCGGCAGAAGGAGGAGTGAACCTCATTCCGGCCGAAGACATTTGTTGTTAACGATAATCTTTTGTGGTGATTGGGATCGTCGTCGGTAGGACATGGTCGGATTAAATAGATGACGCTATGGCGCCCGAAGCTGCTGCCATCCACAGGGGTCAGGCGTATTCTTGCGCTTGTGTATCGCGGATTACTAGTAGAGCAGAGGCGTAAAGCGGCAGGCGGCAGGTAAGAATTTGAGAAGGATGACGCAGACACTGGGAGTTTTGGTTGACGCTATTCGAGAAGAGAACGTTTGAGTCTTCTCTTCTCGAAAACACGAGTCCTAGTCTGGAAGAAAAGAACACGAGTCTGAAAAGAAAAAGAACACGAACGTGAACACGAGGAAAGAAAAAGAGAGGACGCAAATATTGAACCCTCCCACACCAGGCAGCACGTCGTAGCACGATCTAACCTGTGAGAAGCACACCGCACGCAGCGTCGCGCGTTATCTCCACACCAAATGAACGATTCTGGTGCGTGATCGCGGCGCCTACAGATAGATAGCCACTGAGATAGACTGTCAAAAGCCCCCGCTGTGGTCATAACAATCAATGATAGACTCCGCCCAGATCTGGGAGCGAAGCCAAAGCGGCGCCGGGTGCTTCTAAGCATTGAGTTCGGCGACTATTAACAGAACTTGAGAAGCGCTGCATTCTGTTAATAGTCGCCGCAACTTAATGTTTAGAAGTCGGCGGACATAAGGAGAAGAGATGGGAGTCAATTGCTGGAATGATAGAATGGAGAGATGCAAGTGAGCCAGCCGGTTAAAAAAGGGGGGGAGGAGTCAGCCAACCAGCAGAGCGATATAAATTGAAGCCGGCGCACCCCACGATCAACCAGCGGGAAGAGATGCGAGTCACAAGAACGCACAGAGAAGGAAGTACTAGTTTTGGGGATTGTCAGGACGGGCGACGCCAATTACTTTGTTCCGCAGAACCAGCGTATATGTAACGAGAAGAGAGTGGGTTTAATGGGGGGAGAGAGATGTTACCAGTGAGTTGTACGAGAATAGCACATAATTTCAGAATTGATGTCCAGCGCAGAATACGGTTCGAGGCGACGGAGAAGGGAAATTCCCAGTTGTATGAGGAAAGCACAGACACAGACAGAAAAGACGAGAACGCGCAGAATCAGCTTGAGGAGCACGACACATACGATATCCGGAGATGAGACCCCGGAGAGACAGCGCTGATGAGAGATTGAGATCATAGAGAGCCCTCCCGAGCTCTTGTTTTTAGTTTCCAGTTTCCCCGGCTTCTTGCGGGATATAGATCTTGCCGGGACGGAAGTGACTCATAGACCATCGGCGCGTACCTACTCGAGGGAAGCGCGGACAAGCAGGAGGAGAAGGGGATAGCGGAGAGAAGACGGGATAAAAACATAAGCGCGAAGAAAGCAACAAATATACGAGAAGAGTAACGAGTACTTACAACGAATCCACGAGAAATAATCCACGGTGCGCGCGCATCGCCAGGAAAGCCCAGATAGAATATAGAATAGCGAGGTATCCATATCCACCGGGCAACAAATGCGGGAAGGCGCAGATATCCCGCCTCCGATCGGACTCGTGCAGGTCGCACGCGCAGCAAGACAGAATCATAAGGAGATCCACAGCGGAAAGTTAGCACAGAGTCGACAATAGCGCCTGGGTGCGGATGAGGAGTAGATGATAGATCGATGCATTGATGGGAATAGTATCGCAGAGGGATATCGGGTCGCTGTCGATGGCGACTGCGCGAGGGAACGCCGTACCAGGCCTGGGGCGGTGTTGCGGTGTTCGAGAACCGGATAACAACGCCTGTAAGCAGATGGTAGATCGATGCATTACAGTGATTCACATACTATCGCAGAGGGGATATCGGGTCGCCGTCGATGGCAGGAAACACCCGGTTGGGAATGTAGAGATGCTGCACTAGCAGTGTAGTCTCGAACGGGTGTGGTGGCGTTGGAATACACCGGCAAGTGAGAAGAAGTGAGAAATAAGGGGCGAAAAGGTGCAGATGTTCACCGTCAGAACACACACCGTCAACATATGTCCACGTTAGAACGCATTTGAACCGTAGGCCACAATCGAGAAGCAGCGAGTTTATGCGCCGGCACGGATCGCCAACAGTCTTTGTACAGCCGGCCTATGAGAAAGACAAGAGGAACTTTATGAGAAGATGTTTGTCATTGAAAGCGCGTGTATTCACCTTTGAAAGCGCCAGAGCCCTCCAAAAATGGTGAGAGCATAGAGTCTTCGATGCGACATGGATCCTTTACTTATCCGCGGTGGCATCTCGGCTTCCGACAAGGAACGGGAGGATGCCGTTCCTGACAGCCTGTGGTAGATACGTTCATACCCTTCGCAGCGATAAACACAATCACAAGTCCTTCCCCACCATTCAGACTTGACGCCCATCGGCGCTTATCTTCCAATGTGTTACGGAGACTTGAAAGCTTCCAAAGGCGCGTACTTTGAGGCAAAACTGAATCATTAGTGGAAGAGCGAGCCCAAGGACGCACCAGATCACGCTCAAGACGCGTCAAGCCCCACAATCGCTCCATGTCTTCCTAGCTTGCCTTGAAGTGACACTCGCTCGGTGAGCGTTCCAGCAGGGCGACAGGATGGCCGCACAAGGAGCAAAGGAACAACAAGCTGGAATACCGAGGGAAGCTGCATAGAACTTGGATGTACAGCGATAAGAGGGAGAAAGAAAGAGCAAAAGTGCGGGCTCCCGCATCATCGGAGTCTAAATTGATTTCCCACGTGTGGTGGCGATGCAGTTTCCGCCTTTGGTAGTCCAGGCGTGGTTTGAAAGGTTGGGCGCCCAGGTGTCTATCGTGCAACTATCGGTTTCGGAGACATTGAGGCTCCGAAAGTGAATTCCAGTGCCAACGCGTGTTTACTGTCTGGTCACGATTGGACTGTTAAAAAATAGTAACCCTAACTAGCCATGGTACAGGTTCAGGTTCAGGTGGCACAATGAGCGTGACTGTCGAAAGACCTACTTTCTGGAGAGTTGAATCGCCGAGCGGGGGAGATAAATGCCGTAAGTTTAGCGTAATTGATTCAAGCAGCGCTGGCCACCCAGCTGGATAAACTGGCTTGGGGTGATCAAATTAAAAATGGCTGAGATGCCGTACCACAGAATAATAATGGCTCCACAGTATTACATCCCAGTGGCTGTATGTTATTTTGGAACTGGTCACGCTATATGATAAATTGCGGGTCGGGGTTAATATGAACCCATCTGGGATTCATTCCTCTCACGAGTTCCCAATAAAAGAACGCATAGGCATCTACGGCTGCGTTTGTTGCAACTGAAATGCCCCCTCGTTCCTCTCTGACGCAAATACGAGCCAACAATATTCTGGCCAGTTTATCTATTGCTGTGAATACCCTGGAGCTCCTTTGCGATAGTTTTAATACCCCATTTTTGGATGCAATCCTCAGGACTACTCAATCTCTGGTAAAATATGTCCCGGTGAGTCGCCGCAGGGGACACTGTCTTGGTTCTGCTCATCGCCTGCCAGACAGTCCAACAAAACAAAACTGATTGTGTCCAAATGATGGAGCAAGTACACGAGCTGCTTTACGCAATCATTGGGCTGCATATAACCTCGGAGACGGGTGGCGAGCTGTCCCCCGCTACGTTGAGTAATGTTGGAAAATTTGCAGAGTAGGGCCACCTTCCTCTGGTTGTTTTGTTGGTTAAATATTGGCGGCAGGACCCTTCATAAGATCCACACATTTGTCGAGGCGCAACAGGGGAAGAGCAAAATGAGACAATGTCTCTATCACGGCCAGATTGGTAGACTGCTCAAGGATTGCAATGCAGGGCTTCAACAGGGTCTAAATGCCTTTTCGGTGAGCTGAATACATTCATCTGCCAAGTACGATAACTCAGGAGTGGGCATCCAGGTCCAGGGCGTGGATATTCTGAAGCACACAGCAAATATGAAGTTCCACGCAGAGAGGAAGCATCAAGAAGTGCTAGAGTTAATTCAGTCCTTTTCCGACGGAACGAATTCAGATAGGCTATCGATTGTATGTGTGCACACTCGCATGTCCTATACTCAAACACTAATTCTCCATAGATGAGCAGGATGTTCTCTACTATCAACAGGTATATTGGCAAGAAATGGCTGAAATCACTTTGCTGACATTCTTGTATTTCAAGCTCCAGTTCACTGTCTATGTTACCCTCAGAGCCCAAAATATTCCATGGACGGGATGCTGAACTTGCCGAGATCATAGATACTTTTACCCGCGAAAGTCCACGAATAGCAATTTTGGGACCCGGTGGAATGGGCAAATCTAGCCTGGCAAAAACTGTTCTTCACCATTCCGAAATCACCGCCAGATATGGCCAACAGCGGTTTTTTGTTGGATGTGATTTAACCTCGACTGACCTTACTACTCTCATTGCCTCTCATCTGGGGCTCAAAGCCAGCAAAAACCTCACCAAATTGATTATCAATTACTTTTCCAATGGGTCCCCAAGTCTGTTGATTTTGGATAATATGGAAACACTCTGGGAGCCAACGCCGTCTCGCAAGGATCTTGAAGAAATTCTGTCTCTTCTCACCGATGTAAACAACCTTGCTTTGATTGTGGGTGCCGACTGGCTTTTCAATAATAATTATTGATCCTAGAACAGATCACGATGCGAGGAGCTGAAAGGCCAGCAAAAGTTTTATGGAGCCGGCCATTTTTGGCTCCTTTGAACCCTTTGTCGCCCGAGGCTGCTCGACAAACTTTCTTTGATATTGCAGATAATTTTCATGAAAGTAGGGATGTTGACAAACTTCTTCAACTCACCGACAATATGCCCTTGGCCATCGATCTCATCGCCAATCTAGTCGATTACGAAAGTTGTTCAAAAGTATTGGCTCGTTGGGAAGCAGAACGAACTGCACTGATGTCTGAGGGTTATAGCAGAGAATCGAACTTGGACCTTTCAATCTCGTTATCCCTCTCCAGCCCTCGAATCACTTCTTTACCTCAGGCAAAGGATTTGTTGAGCATTATCTCAATGCTGCCTGATGGTCTCTCAGATGTTGAACTCCTTCAAAGTCAAATTCCTATCGACAATATCCTTGTTTGCAAAACTGCGCTGCTTCGCACCTCTTTAGCCTATGTTGACAACAAACGACGGCTGAAGGCACTGGTTCCTATACGGGAGCACATGCAAAAGGCTCATCCTGCTCCAGCACAACTAATTCAACCTCTCCTGAAATATTTCCAGATATTACTGGAGCTATTTGCTTTGCATCTCGGTACACAATCAATACCTGGGTTTGTCTCGCGGATGATATCGAATTACGCAAACATTCAGAGTATCCTTTCGACTGGATTAGCCCCGGACAATCCAGATCTAGCCAATACCATCTACTGCGCGATTTTCCTGGGCACCTTCAGTCGAATGACTAGCCGCGCACCCCCGCCTGTCATGAAATGCATCCCAGAACTGCTTCCTTTTCTCAATGATCATAAATTGGAAGCGCACCTCGTCATCCACATCTTTGCGTCGTGGATACAACAACCGATTTCCGATCCCGCGGCTCTCTTCAACAAAGGTGTAGAGCATCTGTCCCATATTCATGATTCGGATCTGAAATGTAGGGTTGGGAAATACTGCTGTGAATTACCAACGCTGAAAAGGTTGCATAGGTAGATTTTACAACGCCGTGGGCGATTACCATCGGGTTCACAACAATGATGCTGCCGCAGCCACAATGTGTTATCAAACGTCTCTGGCTTTATCAAAGTCGACTGGAAATACGACAAGACAATCTGACACCCTAAACTTGCTTGGGTGGATGAAGTCTCAGTACGGTGATTATTGTGCAGGCCGGTTGAACGCATTGGCGTCGCAAAAGTTGGCAAAACTTTCCGCAGATTTATACAGAGAGGCAAAATCACTCCACCTGGAAGCCGCGTGCTCGTATCCAGTAGGAAATTACAGCCATGCGATCACTGCATGCCACAGGGCCCGGGAACTGTTCGGCCTCTGCGGTATGACCGGCAGTGATGGTGATCAAGGGGTTATGAACTCTCTTGCTGAGATCTACAAGTCAAAATCGGAATATGTTGCTGCACACAAAATTCAAACACATATTTTGGACCTGGTTCCCCTTGACCAGGATTCATACAGGCACTCATTTACCCTACTGAACCTTGCAGAAATTGATGTGTTACTTGGTGCGGCGGAAGATGGTGTTAGGGAGAAACTTGCTGTAGCAAAATCAATCCTGAACAATGTGGGGTTCTTCCGCGGAGTAATATTTTGTGATGCCGTGTTGGCAGATCTCACACTGAGAGAAGGGGATATTTTGGCAGCAATTGAGCTATTCAGACAATGCTTGATCTCATGTAGGGGAAGGGAGACTGAAATCATCACCTACTGCTTTGAGCGGCTCGGGAATCTGCAATACTCGGGTTATTTGCCAGAGTCCTCGGCGTGGCCAACCGTGTTCCTAGGATATGTACTGAAGACAAAACAAACACCCAAACTCTACAAAGCACTCCAGTTCCTAGGAGACATGTTTCTCAATTCAGACGACAAGGATACTGGAATCAGCCTTCTCACTGTCGCTTTGGATGGATTTACAAGGATGGATGTTCACAGAAGCAGAGCAGAGTGTATGCTCAGACTCGGAGATGTTTCGCACCAAAACGGGGACACCACCGGAGCGATGGAGCAGTGGAAGAGTGCGAGACCATTGTTCATACAGTCCTCACAGGCAAAGCAAGTGGCTGGCATTGATGCGAGGCTAGCTAAACTTCACAAACCGGAATGATGAAATGTTTCCGATATTTCAGATCGGTCAGCCAGAAATTGTAATACCTATCGTTTGCACTTCAGGTAGTAACAGGTACTGATATTATGTATCCGGTGTGTTCAATTCGCAAATTAGTTTGTAAATTAGTTTGGGGATGAATTTGAGAAAGTTACAGTAGGAACGTGATTCACAGTAGTGTCCAGTCTTTAGCGGTGATTGAACACCTGGCTGCGAGAAATAGCTGCGATGCACTTACTCTCCCAGTGGCCAAACGAAGATAGGGGCTAAAGAAGTTAGAATGCCACGGATCAGATTTCGGAACAGCTCGGAAGAAGTCGGATTCTTCCGCCCTTCTTGCCACCATGGTCGCAGCACGTTGACGAGTCCTTGCGCGTACCTAACTCCATTTCTGGCACTCACCGTTCTGAACCAATGGTTCTGAACCGTAAGTAACAATCACTCATTCTTTACAAACCGTAGACCTGGATGAAGAAAAGGCTGGGTCATTTGATGCGCATCTTCTTACTCACCCAACCTTACGTGCTTGGGAACCGCACTTTCGCTTCATGAGACATGGTTATCAGAAACAGCGAGCACTTCTAACAGGGACAGAAGAGCAAGGTACTTCCAGTGCAGGCGGGAGCGCGCGGCGAGCAGGCGATGGATACCCCATCGTGTCGATCTATTTTGGGTTCCATTCTGACTCCGCATCAGCACAGGTTTCTACATGGCACTTGGCACTGCCCATTAAATCCTGACTTCTGACGTCTACACATGATCGCAGCGGTTTAATACAGTCGGTAGTGCCTCTCATACAGCTCCCTCAAAGTCTTCCGCGGTATTGACCGTTCTCTTACCCCATCCTTCGTCTTCTCAACCACGATTCACAGTTCGCTTCAACTTCTGCAACTCGGATTGGTCCGTCAACTAATTTCTCAGGTATCCCTGCATGAACAGTTTCCGTGCTCAGAACAGCGGTGCTTTCAAAGCCATTTGGGGGGAACACAGGGAAAGTGCGTGTTGTCTCCCAGCTGCACTGTGAGAACGCTACGAGAATGAGTGGGAATTATACTTTCCCTTGCCGCGAACTTTTTAATATTGACAGTATGAGACCGCAGAAAACCTCACAACCAGTTCATCCATTCTCTCAAAATACTTGGCGAAGCAATTTGGTACCGGTTCTGGATCCAAGTGCCCCGCTTCATTCCGCAGAGCCCATGTGCATATAGTACGGATCTAAACAAACTTCGCTCAAGGTGTGCTCGCATATTCTTCCTCAGTCCAGGACCAGGACCAGGAATCCTCTACTTTCGACTTCGAGGGGCAGCCATTTACATCCGACCAACCTCGCAGTGAATCTTATTCGATAATTGGAATTCCGATACTCCTATATTACACCATGGAGGTGCAACATGCCCAGTACGTTTTAATGGCAAATGCCCTGCTCAATCGTGCCTAATGGCACTGCGTTGATATGTACCCGCGGCGCTCAGGCTTTATTTTTGTGGTCGGTGCATCCTGCGCCTTTCCTGGGCAGCCATTGGCATCATTTTGCGGTTGCTTTTGTAATGAGCGATCCTGTGCGTTCCTTCAACTTGCTTTTATATTGGGTCCGCTAACACAGCTCAACTATTTGCCCATCACACAGAGGTGGAACGCATAGTAGAGGTATCTTCTCTCGGCTTTGGGCCAAACTAGAATTAAGATTCCGTTCCAAAATTGAAACAACGGGTCCTTTCTTCAAGTTCAAATACCACGATTTTGGTTGAATATGTGTGCACAACGTGGTAAACTTGTTGGGTATGTGTACGTTCCAGCGCGCCTTCGGGAGCTCTTGATGTTTTCTTCGCATCAGTTTCTTCTTCTTTCTAAGCTGTGGTGTTGAACGCTTGCCGCAATACATTACCAGGTCCACGATCAATTCAATTTCCCACGGCAACTACAGCGCGCGGGACGGTGGGAGTGTAGCAGGATAAAGCTATGGAACTTCGTCGGCCGCAGATCTGTACCCCGGAGCCCGGACAGATGATCCTCGAGGGACAATCACTCCAAAAATATTTTTTGCCCAACTATTCGATTTGCAAGGATCACAGACTCTACAGCTTTCCTTTCAATTCTCAAGTGGGCTCGAAAGACCGTGTTCGCGGGTATATGGGTGTTTACGGGATGCTAAGGCAGTTCAGACGAGTTCCAGCTTCCGAACGGTATCACATGGCCGTACATACTGCGGGAGACGAATGACTCGACCGCGACCAGGGAGTTCTAACTTAAGGTGCGTTCACCATGACTCAGACTTTCTACCTCGTTTTGGAAACCAAAGGGCCATTGCCAGGACATGAAACAAGTTCGTATCCGACGCGTCATCGGCGCCGACGAGCCAAGGCTCCAGTGAGAATCCTACAAGACTTGCGCCTGTCGCCAAACGGGCCGTTTAAAAGAAAGCAGGTTCAACTGTTGAGACTTGCCGTGACTCGTATGTCCCTTTCGCTGCTAATCATGGCCGACCACGGACCAGATTGTTATTAACTTTACCTTCCATTCTCCATTTGCGCATGGTATCAGATGGAAAATCTGATGGTCGGATCCGCGGACATATATTTGCATCTGAAACGGCGACGGTTCCGTTAATGTCAACCCAAACAGAACAAATGGTACCAGAGTACCGAAACCACCGGTGCCGATCACCCAATTCTACTTCGCAGCAACAGCTTGTAAGTGGATTCAGATGTATTTTCCCGCTGCTAATATGAACTCTCCATCAAGGAGACCTACATAGCCAGGGAATGGTGACTCGGAATGATTCATCTCCTGAGCGTCTTTCTTCGAGTGTATAAAATGGGGGAGCTGAAGGACCTACCTGGTATTGACTACATGTTCCAACCCTTCGACAATACTGCTCAATTCTATCCAGGCCTTATACTATGGTGCGACCCCAACTCCTACGAGATGGAAATCTCGACTCTTGCGCCGAACGAGGTCTACGACCGCAAAAAGGCAAAGGAACTTCGCCCATGCCTAGTCGTCGCCGTCAACCATACCACCCAGTCTTTTCAAGTAGCCCGGATATGCGCAACTACGGTCGGTAACCTCATCGCCGTCTATATCTTGTTGCTAACCACATCGGCGTTGATTTAGCCCACCGACACGCGACGGTGGGTACGGATGGATAGTACGCCCACCATAACATGGAGGCTTACAGACGCTTGGATTTGGGTTGGCACACCGCCCACGGTCGCAATGGTCTTGAACAACCCCAAGGTGATGCATCGTGAGTTGTATATCACACTGCCCTGTTGGAGCGTTCTGACCATAGCTTTTGTTACTAGCTCACAAGGATACCAAGTACACCACAAATCCCGTGGCAGCAACAAATCTTCAGAACTACTGGGTGCACCGTCAGAATTATCTGAGCTGGCGTGAGATGTCCGGTTCGTATCCGATTCGTATGCTCGCATCGTGGCACTGACAATATTGATATAGCCCAAAGTTCTCCCGGTGGCCATCACCAGGGCAGTACAAGGACGAATACGACCTCACGACATTCGCACCCAGCTCCGAGCCCAATATATTCTACGCCTCCGAATCAGTATCCCGCCACACAGCCAGTCTTGGGACACGCAAGCTACTTCAACCACATGCCTCAAAGTAGCGGCAGCGTAAATCCATATCCAGCCAGCCCGTACTATCCTTCTGGCCATGCGCAGCCTCCGACTGGGGGATTCAACACACTTTCCCCACATCCTGTAGTGGTCCCTGCGGGCTTCACCGAGACGCATCCCGGTGCGCCGGGCTGGTGGCGGAACCCCGAAACTGGTTGGCTCTGGCATGCCAGTCGGGGACTACTCCCTCCGAAATGAATCCTTTCTGAAACACCGTTATCGTCAGACCCCTCACCCAAGTTTGGGTGTATTAGATGGACGATTTCACGCATCTCTGTATTCTTATTCTTTCATATTTTAGAGGAACTGATACCCCGATTGTTAAGTTGTATGTAGTTGTAATGCCCGCTTGGATATTTTTCTCATGTAATAATGAGATCTGGAGGACGTCATATCGTAGCCTTGTTCCATGATCGCTAAGAGGTTGCTTCTGGATTTAAATCTGGCTCGTCATGATTTTTTGTTACGATGCAGTTCACTTCATTGAAAAGAAAAAGAAAATTTTCCATGAACAAAATTGATACTTTGAGATTTGGAGTTCAGTGACGCAGGTTTCTTGTAAGTAGAGAGATCTAATTTACTATCGCTGAAGGATGTCGATGCAAGGGGAGTGGTGTAACGAATATCCATGGATAAAGTCTTATCGGCACTGTAACGCTTTTGCAGACTTGTCGCCGAACTTACTTCTCGTCAACACTAAATGGTTGTTGCAACTAAGAAAACAGCCGCAGTAACTGGTTAAACAATCAAGTTTTCTCAAACATTGATCGCAGCAAGGTTCGCAGCTCACTATCAGGCATCTCAGCTTCTCTTCAGCTTCAGAGATGGCACCCGCACTTCGATGGCGAAGGAAACCGCGTTGGAAACGCGCAGAGCTACGATGCCCAGAAACAGCGAACAGAGGGAAAATCTGGCCATAACGATGGATGCGCAACTACGGGAAGGGAAGCTTACTTATCTCCTGATGTCAATCCGCCTTATGATAGTCTCCTCGCATTGCCTCCATCCAGGGCCGAAGACATTCCCTGAAGAAGGGGCGGATGCCAATGGATGGAAGAAGAAAATGGTAGCATCGCAAACAGGGCACGGGGGGCGAGATTCCTCTTGGCATTGGAACTCATGTTTCGATGTATCCCGGTCGAAGCCGCACCGATCCCGTAAATCCACATGTACTCGGCCCGGTCAATGTTGAAGGAGGTCTCGGGATGACGGAGGCATTGCAAAGTTGACAGACATCTAATTTGCGATGCGTTAAGTAATGCCCCCATGATCTGTGACCTTGGTTCTCGTTAACTGGCAAACTAAAGTCAAACCGCCCGGGTTCAAATATACGGACGTCAGGCATTTCACGTCCCACAAGATCTTTGTTTCGACGAGGGTCGGCCACCATATTCACGGTAACGCTTGGCTGATGTTCAAACGGGTTCTTGTGACCGTCGGTTCTGCTTCCTTCCTAAACGCGATCCGCCCTATCGACCCGTCGAGTTGTGTGATTTATCGCCACTTTTCCCTTCAATCGCACAAGGAATCAATCCAGAATACTCCCGCTGAAGGTTTTTGAATAATCAATACGAGTATATCAACAAAGAATTGATTCACAGCCTGGAAGATTTGTATAAAAAAAATGAGCGTCTTTTCAACTCGCCTTTCTAACTCGCTGTATCTAGCCCTAGGTCCTTCTGTGTGTCGCGATCCCCTCGAACGTTCAGTTGCGCCCATCTTCTCCATTGAAATTCACCCGTAACCCTGACCGCACGACAAGCGTATATATCGCCAGAACAATGGCGAGGGCGGCGAGGAGTGTGCGCGCCATCAGGGTTGGGTTCATCCTGGTCACAATTTGTGGCTTCATGAGGGCGTTTTCGTTCGGTAATTTAACCGCCCTGTACAGTGGTATTAGTAAGTAATGGGTACAAGTTCCAATTTCGACCCACTCACCCTTTCTTATTTTTGTTCTTGCGGTTCCTACGGCGCTGTTTTGTTTTTGAAGGAGTTGGCATCGGTGTAAAAATGTCGATACTGGCGTCGTCGGTTTCGCGGTCACTCTCTTCCGCTGGCTCGTCACTGGCTTGCGTCGCCGTTGGGGATGCTTGAGGTGGTGCTTCCTCGCTACTACCACCCGCGGTCCCGCCCCTTGCATCCAGGAGTAGACGCGCGAAATTGCTGGCTGAAAATCGTGTGTTCCTCATCGGTTGAGAGAATTCGTCCTCTACATGCAAATTTCGAGGGATCGGAGGATTTGCGGGGCCTAGCTGTGCTGGGAAGCGGATGGCCAAAAGGATGTCTGAGCAACTAAAGAAACCCGAACAGTGCTGGAAGCCACAGGTTTTCAATAATGCGAGCAGATTATTCGTGAAAGAATCCCCAAATGGCGTCAGCACAGTGGGGATTTTGGGTGTCAATATCAGTAACTCCTTTGATGGGTCCACCCAAATGGGTTGCGTCAAAGGTGCCCGGCGTGACAGTTCGAGCTTGTAGTAACTGGTGAAAGCGTCGGCAATAGCACAACATAATTGGTAAGCTGCCGACGCACCTTGCTTCTATTTCCCGCATCATCTTGTATCGTGCATCTTTTAGCCACACGATTGCCTCTGGTAGTATGAGAGCATCCATCTGTGGTGTCTCATCCCGGATGACGGCAAGAGTGTCATTGAACAGTTTTCCCACCTGGCCCAAGTCGACTGGAGTAGCCATCGGCGCAAAATATGTGATGACTGCGAATGGGAAGGAAACAAGAGGGGCAAAAAGACGGAAAGAGGAGCGAGTTGCTTGCTGATGTTTGTCATGGACAGCCCCCCCTTTTTTATGTACTGTAAACAGCCCAGTGCAAGTCGAGCTTGTATGAAGACCTCGACATCCCGTCGTCTGACCGTGGATCGTTTAATCACTTTTTCAAAAACTACATGCACTGACACCGCAAGATTGAGTTACATGCTCTTGAATGTCGAAAATTCTGGTCAGGTCGACATCTGAGACCTCAAACGGATCGTTTCAACCAACTTTAAGTTCTGCACCAGCGGTCAGAAATGTCCTAATTCCACAGGCTGAACTAAGATAGGGGCTACGACTCTACGGATCAAACTCCGGACCGGCTCGGGGAAAGTCGGATCCATCACTTGGGTGGTCGGGGCCGAGTCTGAATCACCCATCGCGCCTAGATTCCTTCAGCTCCCTTATATATATCCTGCCCTCAAATACCTCATCTTTTCTCGCCCACCATACACCATGTCTAGATCCATCATTCTCGCCACAGGCTTCATCTAGAAGTTCATAGAAATTGCTCTCTACGGCCGCTACATGGTTGCCGCCGGTAATCAGTGGTGTTCATTCGTCGGCCCGTGGTCACCGAACTTTCCGAACGCGGGCATATTACTCCTTTAACCAACCTTTAACCTCTCCCTTGACCTCGTTGTTCGGCCGTTCTATTGCAGTAGTAGGATGAACTCCCCGCAGGATACTTTACAGGGAATGGAGTCTCAAGACATCGCGACACGCGCAGTGGATGGCCTCTGGTTCCCCGACCATAACCTCGTGCTGCAGGCGGAAAACCGCCTGTTTCGTGTGTCCGGTGGCATTCTCGCAGCCCGATCCTCTGTCTTCAAAGACATGCTGTTCCTTCCGCAGCCAGAAACACAACCCCTCATTGACGGATGTCCCATCGTGATTCTCCACGATTCTGGCATCGACGCAGAATATTTCCTTCGGGCCCTGTTCGATTCAAGGTTTGTCGGGTGGCAGCGGGTGGCACAATACTTCACGCTCATTAGATGCTGATTACCGCCCGTAGCTTCTTTGAACGCCCACCTGCGGGAACAGAATTTGCAATCGTGGCTGGAGTTCTGCGGCTGAGCACCAAATACGACGTCGAATACCTCCGACGCAGGGCGCTGCTTCACCTGGCGTCTAGCCTGCCCAGAACGTTGAAGGAGTTCGATGAATTATCCGACACTCGTACATTCGACATCTATCACAAGCAATTTTCCCGCCTGGTACTGGTACACGACATGGGCCTGACATGGGCACTGCCAGTGGCCTTATACTCGGCTTCCTGTTGCAGCGTTGCCCAAATTATGGACGGCCGCGGCGGCGAGGAAACCCTGCCTCTTCACCTTCAACGCACATGTCTAATCGCGCGCGCTAGCCTCGCCCTGACTCAGCAGCATGAATCCTACCGCTACCTGCGCACCCCCGCCGATGACTGCATTTCCCCAGTAAACTGCCAAAGACGCCGCACCGGCTTGCTCAACTCTCTAACCACACTACAGAGGGTGGACCCTGTCGTCATTCGGCTCCCAGGGAATATCGCGACTACTTTCTGCGAAGCCTGTTTCAACAAAGCAACCGAAACGCTACAAACAGCACGGCAGAACGTGTTCGACAGCATACCCACACTTTTCGGCCTCCCTTCTTGGGAAGAGCTCAATGCCGCCCGAGCGCAGGATTTGGCATGATGCATATTCTCCGCCACATCTACTGTTACATCTACATAGGTTCTTGATTATGACTTTTCCGATTGTCTTCATTGCTGCTACGGTCTCCTCATTTTGCGTCGGCCCTCATTTACACCCAATATGTTACATCTTCGCGATTTGTGTTCACGATGTGTGTATGTTGTGGTACGACTATGCCTCCCGTCTTACCCATTCTCTACGCTTTCGTTATCATAAAATTACTTTCATATGAAATCCTAGAGGGCAACCGCTGAGCATCGCGGCACTCGTATCTTGATATGGTCAAACGTAGAGGGAGATTGTCGCTATACATGACGAATGAGAGACAGTACAAATTTCCGCGGAGCTCTTGAATAGTAAATGAAATGAACGTCAAGTATTCAAATGAAACCGTTTTTTTTGCCACCCATGCAGCATGTGTGAATCATAGAAGGAAACTTGAATTTTATTCGCCGTACAAATATATTGGACGACGTGAGAAACTGATTCTTTTTGCTCAGGTGAATTTTAAATGCTGTTTGAAACAGCTGCCGTCGCCACACCATTTTTCGTTCATATTCAATGTCCATCCGTTCGTTTTGTAGACGATTGTCATAAGTTGTTCATTCCAAGGGAAAAGGCACCAGCTAAGAAATTTCTCGTAGACTCAGAGTGACCATCAACCAGAAAACACCATCCTGTAAACGTCGGGTAGCCGTTGAAAAGAAACCGCTTTGATGTGCGAAGATAGATGTAGCGAGTATGTACTATTCCGAAGGCTTGCATCTATCGTTCACTCAGAATACTTGGAAAGAAGCTAATGGAGCCATATAAGAACATATACAACGAAGACTGATATGCCCCGCACTACCCCACACTCGGCCATTCTGCGTCCTCCGGGAGGCCAGTCCAGGCGGTGGAGGAAGGCGGCTTGATAGAAGGAGGCTCGACGATAGAAACGTCGAGACCTTGCTGGCGGAACCGCTCTACATCGAGAACCGCCGCGTTGGCTGGCCGGGTGAAAATAATCTTGAGGTGAAACTCTCCACCGACATCCACGCGGGCCTGGAGAAAGTCGACCAAAGCTTCGCCCGTCATATGCAGGCAGTTTCGGATTTCCAAAGTCCTCAAGGATGGGCAGAGGTTTGTCTCTGGGGGCTCCGCGAGTAGAGTGAGAAAGTAGTCCACGTCCAGCAGAACGTTGGAGTTCCATCCACCACTGCTGTCATCTGTGACGACGAGCTTCGCAAGGGAGGGGAGGTGCTGGAGCGTCTGTCGCAATGTCTCCCGTGTAAAACTGACAAAACTCAACACAAGGCTTCGAACCTGTGGTGAGTGCTCGCAAAAGTTGGCCCACATGGAGGGAGTTGGGCGGCCTATCACCATCGAATCGGCGGCGAAGTGAAGTAATGAGGGCATAATAAGATACTCCAGAAAGAGTGGAATCTCGGAGGGCGCCCCATACAGATCCAGTGACTGGAGAACGGGAAGAACGGTGCTTCGATCTGGTAACCAAATGTCCGAAATTGTCATGTTGAGAGACACCAACTGCGTCAGGTTCTGCAGGATTCCGAAAACGAGGATACTCGGAATTCCAACTGGCCACCAGGGATCTCCTCCGTCGTGCGCGATGGAAAGGTGTGTAATGTTAGATAGCGAGGGAAGAAGTAACGGCGTGTGCTCGCTGGTAAGAGCAACTTCTAGTTCCAGTGTGCGGACAGTGGGCGAAGCAAAAAGTTTGAGCCAGCGTGTGACGTCCGGTGCATGCTTTAGTCGGATGGTCCGCAGAAACGGCGCCGAAATGTCATGAAATGCATCAAAACATGAACCGGACAAATCGGAGAGCGACATGTCCTGCCATCGATGCACAGTGCTGATCAGTATCCCCATCAGCAGGGCCTCTGCTGCGTCGTAAGAGTCGCTGGGATAAGGCTCGAAATGCGGATGTTTAGGGAAGGTATCGGATATCGAAAGGGATAGGGGACAAGCGGCAGAACGCTCGAGCCATTCGGCGATGGCACGGATCCTGTCGTCGCTTTGGATGCTGAAACCTATATGTATATGCAGCGACGCCCATATTCTCGGAGTAGCCAGGGCAAGCGCTCTCCATGAGCTGCATATGCGACCCAAAAGAAGAGGTGACTCGGTCGTACTCATCACGGCATTCCGATGAGTGGGGAGGCAGGCTAGAAAAATGTCCTGCAAGACATCGTCTGGGATCTGTCTAACAGGGGCAATGAGGGCCTGTTTTAACTCGATGGATTTCCAGATTTCGTCGCGCCGAGCTGAGAGATCTCGAATCAGTTCCTCAAGACGTCCCAGCTCTGTCGAAAGCGAGGCCAGTTCCCTCTGAGTGTCCTCGATTTCGGCGGGTGTGGGCAAGTAACCGGCTCGAAGTCGGTCCAGGATGGGTTCCCTTTGCATGCTGCGCATTACTGTAGTAAGGCGGGGTGCAGATGAAGGTAAAGGCTGAGAGTGTTAAGCGCCAGAAGGCTGTCCGACAGCGATAATTGATCACATGCGGCTCAAGAAGCGCCCAAAGAAGCGCCCACAACACCAAATTTGAACCAAAGCTTCGCTTGTGCACCACGAGAGCCGAAGACTCGGAGTGAGTTGAATCAACAGTTGTGATTATGTATACAGATTGCAGACGGATTTTATGTCTGAGGCTGGAAGTGAAGTCGTGAGCGAGGCAGCTGAAGTGGACAACCAGTGGCAGTTCTTTTTTGCTCTCGTGGTTGAACTAGAATTTCGCATATCTTCCTGACCAAGAGTGAATTGAACTTATGATGAACGTGTATGAACCGTCCACGGGAGTGACGATCGCGATATTAATATGCATACGTGCCGTCAACAAAATGTGACCCTACAAATAAATTTGGACGCTCACAAGTAACATCGTTATCCTCAGTGAAAATCCTATCAAGAACGGCCTTCGCGCGCGCGGTGGCATGATCTTGCGTCTCCCGCACATCCGGTACCCATTGTTCGTCCTCTGCTGTAAAGCTGCTTTCGTCTGGATGTACGTGCGCTTTTCGAATGTGAATTTGCTGTGCCACTCGCGGACGTTCTACAAAAGAAATAAAACGTCGCGTTTTAAGTCTTTCGAAACGTGTAGATTTAATCCATAGAAAACCGTCGCAGGTCGACGACGATGCTCCGAGACGCCCTCGAACGTGATATAATGCGTCTGTATTGCACACCTTACAGCCCCAGGTGATCTCCACATCGCCGTTCAACATGGCCCGCCGGTGTCTGAAAATCTCTGTGATCAGTGATTTGAATTTTGGATACGGCCCCAGATATCCGACGCCCGCAACCCAGCCGTACTTCTCCCTCCCCACCTTGTCTGTTACAATACCGCCCAATCAAAAAATCATTCAAAAATTTATGGGGATTTGTGAGACGACACACGGTACCCCTCGCCATGTCCGCCAAAAAAGAACAGCTTGTACGGGACAGCCGCGTCCTGCTCATTGAGCTCCCGCAGCTTGGCGTTCAGATTCGACCAGCGCGTGTCGGAGGCATCCAGGAGGCCGAAACGGGGCGGCACCTGCGCAGGTGCGGTGGGTGAGTCTGTTAGTTTGGAGAAGGTAGGTGCAAATTGAATATATGACGCACGGATCCGAGCGTTTCTGCGTCCACAAGAGGGTCGTCTTGCGCAAAGAACCCCGGAACGTACTATATGAATGGGTGAGCTTTGGGAAGAGTCTCCATAGAAAGATCTCGATTTGAGTCCATACACACCTCGTACTGCAACATCGATGCAAAGTCGATGGTGGTTGGTTTGAAAGAAAGACAGAGAGTGAGCGGATATTAGAAAGTAACCGGTACCGCAGCAGCTGCTACCAACTTCGACTCCCGCCGGTTGCTGAACACGTCGATCCACGATGTTGGACGTGTTTGGTCTTCCACAGTCGTCCGTCGGGGAATTGTGGCAGTGCTCATTTTTCAACCATGCCGTCCCCTGAGTTGGTTCAACCTAGAATTTGGAGCAAATGTACCGGAACAACCCTCGAGCAGCAAGTTGGAACACATACAAGTAAAGTAGGAAACTCTTCCACCAATCATAGTGTACTTGGCCCCGACATCCAACTTTTAACCTTCATCGAACTCCCGTCCTAATACTTTGATTATTTCTGGCACTCAGGCTGATCAACTTGCCCTCATAGTTTCTGCTGCAATCTTAAAGCACTGCTCGGAATCCCAACCGAACCAATGTAAGAGAATCCGCGATAAAGGGAATTATCGATGTCGTTTGATCACAGTCTGACGTAGAGGAGCAGATACTACCCGTTCCTGAGTCAACGTTATAATTAGACTTCCCTGCCCCCCCCTCATTGTCAAGACACAATGACCGCAATTTATTCCGTAAGTGTGCCGGCGCACTGTCGCCTAGTCCGTACGCACGCACAGAAGAATATGCACGCGAGTAAGTAATATGTATGCAACATAATGTGCCTAGATGGGTGCGGAAGGAGGTTCAGAACATAGAACATAAAACTCAACCCCAGCTATATAGAAAAGAACAATCGACGCAGTCAGTCAAGCTGCCACCATGCCCAACACGCCCAAAAATGTATGTATGTGCACCAAGAAATAGATAGTACCCAGAAAATGTGAACGAGTCCAGGTCCCCACCAAAAACAAAAGGATACGACTATTAGGGAATAGTGGACGGGTAGTGTGTAGATAGTCGCATCGCAACTCCTCCTCCTCCTTCCTCCTCTATCCTCCCTCGCCGTCGCCCACTCGACCACCGCTGCTTACTTCGAGGGCCACAAACCACCCCTCCTTACTTCTCCTTCTCCTTCTCATATGCGATCAACCCCGCATTCCGCATCTCGCACATCTCATCACAATCCACGCCGCCCTCCTCCTGTGCCTCCTCTTCCTCCACGGCGCCAGCCTTGCCCGCGAGGTACTCGATGTAGTCTGGATCCTCCTCCTCGGTCTCGCCGTCGCGTTTGGATGCCGAGGAGGAAGAAGCGGAGAGACGCGCAGCGATCGCCTGGTGGCGACGCTTCAAGTTCGCGTCGGTGGCGCTGGGGAGCTCACGGCGGTCGGGGCTGGCGCTGTAGCCGTACCTACGAACAGAACAAATAATGTCAGTCATCGATATTCACAATATAGAATGATAGGATGATAGGAAAATGTCATGAAATGAAGGAAGACATCCATCGAACCATCCGCAATGGGAGTGTACCATCTGCAACGGGAGTGCAGAATCCACGCGGAACGTAACGACGTGCGGAGAACGATAAAAGCGAAAGCAAAAGATAGTGTGTAGTAGAAGGAGGGAATGAATGAATGAACGAGGAGAAAGAACAACTCACCAGTACCCCATATCACTGAGCGTATACGCCGCCTTGAAGAGCGCGTTCTTGCCGGTCGCGTAGGAGTCGGGCGGCGAGGAGGCCTCGAAGCAGCCTGTGTTGAAGGTGTAAGTGTTAGCGAGCGATTCGTAGAGTACAAGGAAGAAATCCATCGAGCGCGGTGTAAAGAAAAAGGGAGGAGGGAGGAGATGAACGAGCGCAACGTTCACAACAACATCGTGAAGGCGAGAGGACGGAAAACCCTCCACAGAAATATTGGGAGTATGGGGAGTGTAGCGGCGGAAATGCGGGAGTGTAGGAGCAGAATAAAAGCGAACACGTACCGAACCACGACGCCCGATCAACAAACCCAACGCTGTCCATCCACGCATAGGCCGCCATCATGAAGCTCTTGGTCTGCTGCTGCGTGGGGCGCGATCCGGTGGTGACGCCGAGCTCGGTGACCCAGATGTTGTACCCGAACCGCGAGTGCGCGCTGCTGACGAACTTCTTGAAGCCCTCGATGTCTTTGTAGGAGCCGTACCTGGTGTACGAGAACAGCATTTAGTAAAGTCGCTGCGAGGAGGAAGGGACGCGAGAAGGAAGGAAGCCGGTGGATTGAAGGCACAACGAGTAGATAGGATGGACGGCGGGATGTAGGACGAGCGATGGATTGAATGGACGAGTTGAATCCGGAGGAAAAGGAACGAGAGAAGAAACACACCAATGCACGCTCACGAAATCCACATGCCCGCCCCTCTTCTTCAGCTCCGCCAAAAACTTCATCGTCCAGTCCAAATCCCACGCGACTGCGGGGCTGCCGAGCTTGACGCCGTTTGCGGCCCAGGGGTGGATCTCCTTCATCCATACGTCGGCGGCGTACGCGGGGGACATGTCGCCCTGGCTCGAGATGTCGGGCTCGTTGAAGCCGAGGAGGTACTGCGGCGTCTTCTTGGCCATCTCGGCTTTGCGGGCGTTCCATTTGGACCATTTCTGAATGAGATTCGGTGGGCTCGCTCAGCGGGGGAGGGATCAAGAAAGGAGAAGATATTGACGTACCTTAGCACCCCAGAACATCGGCACATACTCGTTCTTGCCGGGCATCTGCGGGACGGGGCCGTCCTCCCAATCTATCCAGCGATGAGCCCACGGAACAACGGCTGTTCGAGGAGAGAACGCACGGTGATACCACGTAACCATCGGCTTGCTACCAATGACCGGCGCAAAATCGTTGTTGGTCGCCCATGCGAGGCCGCGGGCGGTGGCGTGTACGGACGGGAGCAGCGCTGCGAGCGCCGAGAGGGCGAGTGGGATGTGGACCATGCTGGTCTCGGAGTAGGGTGCGGATAACGAGCGTGGGGGTGGGGTGTGGTCTTTAGACGCTAGCTGGGGAGATGTGGGAGGAAGGGAAGAAAGAAGAAATGCGAGAGGCGAGGGGCGGCAAGGAGGATATATTGGCGACCCTGAGCCCGATCAGGAGGTCGCCTGTCAATGAACGGCGGGAAACGTTTAGGGTCCATGCCAGCAACATTGAACAAGAAAGGGCATCCAGGGATTCGGGCAATACGAAGCTTGAGTCAGCAGTAGACCGACTGGGATGAATCGAGGTTGAACCCAGGTTGGGAGTTGGAGGCAACAGCGACCTCCGATGCGATCCGAGAAATCGGTTCGGAACGGTGAAAATCCGGGGAAAATGATCGCCGCTTGGGTAAGCATGTTTAATTTTAGTAGCACGATTTCGAGCGAGTTTCATCTTCTAGATCTAGAGCTGCGAGGTTGTTGAGATCCACGTTCAGCCTCAAAACGAAATCCACAGTGCTTGAAAATTTTCCGTCGTGTTGTAAGTTCATCGCCCATATAAAATTCTTTCAACTTGAACTTCGCTCCTCAATGTCAGGTTGTAAAACGAGTTAGCATTAGCAATAGTATAGTCAATCCCGACCCGTTAACTCGCTCTGCGGATTAAGCTTCAGGTTGGTGCAGAAATGGGACGAAAATTGATGCAATTGGCTTCCAGAAATCAACAAGAGGATTTTGTACCATTTCGCCTTGAAAGCCAGACGTCAGGAACATGATACAGCAGTAATTGCAGGCGTATATGGGGTTTTGTTACATCAATCAATCCCTACTGAGCAAAAGTTACTGATACATTATTCCCTCTGATTAGAGAGCTACCATTTCACGTGAACCTCACACACGTGTCGTTCTTGGCCCGCATGGCGCGTGCGTCGCTCCGCCGGAGGCGCGCATCCTTGCGCCTGATGGTCCGTGCACCAAGGGCGGGGTCGGCAATCCAAATGAGGATTATTTACCCTTGTTATGTTCACCCTTCTTCGCCTCCACCTCCCTTCCTCGGCCCTCCCGCTGGGCTCGCTTCTGTTCCTCTGGTTGGCTGTGAACGTGTGCAATCCCACTTCCTGTTGCCGGCGCATTCAATGGTACCACTTTTAAGTATCCAATCGTCTTGTCGGGACCTCGACATCGCGAAAAAGTTGCCGCTGCTGGCACCGCGCTACACCGCTACCGGCACCCTACGGGCCCAAACTCCGGGCGGCGCCCACTACGAGGTACCAACCTCCAGTCGCAGCAAGTTTTTTGCGTTTCCGCTGCGTCACTGGGTCCCTGGAGCTTGCACAGGATTGTGTACCACCGTGGTTGCCGTGCAGCGGAACCACGGGTTCTGGGAGTTGCTCGGCTATGCCGGCCTCGATGTAAGGTGCGTGACACGCTACTCCCGCAGTTTCAGACCCTCACGATGCCTCGTTCGCCCGGTACGCAGTCAACGCCGCCTGGCACTGTACCATGCGGCCCCGCCGTACCGCGCCTCCTGGTCCCCGGTCTGCGTACAATATATCGCTCAGCACTGTGAACTACACTAAACACATGCTCCGCCGTCTTTGTGCGGCGTGGTTCGCTCTCCCGCTGCTCAATGCTGCCCACCGCAGTTTCGCACCTCTGCGGCATGCAGCTGCCGCTGGGTCTTTGCCCATGCCGCCAACCCCACATGCCGGATACGCGCTGGCCGGCAAAACATGTTCCGCCCCTCTGCAGCGCTTCCTCGGTTCCACCAGAGCTTTAGGCACGCTCCTGGCTACTACCGGTCCGCGGCTTTCTCTGTGCGTCATCCGTTGGCACCTTTAAACGTTGCGAGCAGACTTGTGGCCCCTGCAGTGCTACACCAACGACTATTCAGCCGTTTCTGCGATTGCCGTTTCGACGCTACACCCTACACAGTCAGGCTCTAGCTGTGAACCCTCTAGTGTCGTCCTCAACCTACAGGTTTGTGTCCCATTGGGAGGTTATGTTTGGTATTCCTTCCAGTTCAGTTTCTCGGCTCCTAGTGCCGCTATGGAATCTTCACACTCATTTTTCACTTTCACATCAATCCGTCCCTTCCGACGCTCTTCCCGTTCTCCCGATGGCCACAATGACTTATATGTGTGTTTCGTGTTCTTGGTAACTTGTCCACCCATCTGCTGACCGCTTTTGGCGTCACCCGCCGCTTTTACCAGATGACAATGGTTCTTTCTCTGCACGTCCCTATCTGCTCTCCGAGCAGTGTAATTTTCCTTTTCTGCTCTGCAATTACCTCACTATACCTCTCCTATATTTTTCGTATGTACTCTGTGTCTAGTACAACTGATTGATGCCTATCTATCACTACTCGAGACCCTCCGACCGACGCAATTCCACATCGCGTCAAATTGATTGCCAAGCCCATTTGAAAAGAATATAAATTCTCTCAGAGAAACACTTCTGTCGCTACCAAGTTGTATAAACATGCGCCCGACATGAGTATACACTTTTTGAATTGTTTTTGAACCTTTGATAGAAAAAAATTGGTTTGGAACATGAAATGGGTCGAAGGGTGGGGTATTACTATAGTGGGTATCTGCTTTTCAACGCTCTCAGTTTATGCAACTTTTCACCCAGAGCCGTCCTGAACGCGAACTTATGCATTTTCGGATTCGCCTCGACTCGGAGAGCTCGGATATCGCGTTTAAACACGCGTACAGACACTCCCCGACTCCTCCAGACGTGATTTGTCAATAGGCTGATAATTTGACCCCCTTGTTTTGGTTGTTTTTTGGCTTCAGCGGACTCTCTGTGCCATATAAGTATCTGCCACATAGTCAATTTTTGTTCAATACGTTCTTGGCCATCCAGAGAAATGTTTTTTTAGATGAAAAACAGAATTTCCATAAAATCACATGACATGGATTGGGCCTCTCCGAGGCGGGTGCTGAACCTTTAGGTCCAAGTTTGTTTTCCTTTCTCAATTTTTTTTTGATGCACCTATGAATCCCGAGCCATGTTTCCTCGGTTCGAAAGTGGATACATTCTAATTTCGCTACAGAGCGTCAGCTTGGATAAATTCATAAAACAGGGGGCTTCAATTTATGCCACTTTAGAGCACAATTTTCTGGTGGATGATTTTCCAGGCTATTGTGCTGAGCTGTTTTCTAGAGCACACAGCGATTGCGGACTGAGAGTCAGTCAAGTTCACGAAAAAAAATTAGGCTGAGATGTTTTTTGGCCAGCAGTCGTTGCATAAGTAACTCTAATGCAGAAGGCAGATCTATCTGGGTGAAAATCGGCAGAGAAGGGTGAAAGGCAAAGTTCTCGCCTCTTTGGGTTGTTTTCGGGCCGTTACGGCGCCAACGAGTAACATTCTCGTGACAAAGAGTGACCGCACTGGCAACTGATTCGGCAATTGATTTCCGAGCTCCAAGGCCGATGCCGTCAGCTGAACACAAAACAAATATGACAAATGAGAATGAAAACAGCGTTGGGAGGTCAACAACTCACTCACCAAGCCGAAGCACCAAGTGGTATCGGATTGAAAGCGAACAGGCCCTTGCAGAGTCAGAAACTGAGCCTACAACGATGGAAAAAAAGATAAATCAAGTATACATCGATTATGTGCGATGACCAATTCTATATGACAGAATCTTTATTTGTCCTTGTAGCAAAAGTGCCCGAAATCCATCTTCTCCTGGGTAGCCAAACCTAAAGGTTCAGCAATAACCACTGCTCTCCGGTGCATAAAAGTGCATACCTATCTGACTGCGGCAGTGGTATAGGTGGTTTTGGCCCTTCAAAGATCCAATATACCCTCTCCTCGAGTGGAAACGACGCTGCTTTGGTGTAGGCTGATAGATCAATTCTTGAATTTGGAAGCGATTTTACCATCAATCGATTTGGAACATAATTCTGAGAGGTTCTGTCGACTCAATCCTCAGTTAAATCTTTTCAAACCGGCAAAGGAACGAAAACCGTCGTAGGCTGATAGTTGTTTACGGGTATTTTTTGCTTACGTTGCAGTAATGACTACTCCTCTTTCTCCCTTTCCCACCACACGACTTTGCACAGAATCGCTCACTCTTCGACTATCGACGTCTGGTGAGCACGGAAAATGAACCACGGGTCGCCGGTGCCTCCTTGGCCCTCCCCAAATACTTCCCGGCCCGCTGTGTTGAGGTTCTGCTAAGCGGTGCAGCCATTTGTCAATCAATCTTCTGGAGTAAACAGATACTCCCTCGGTGTCTGTATTTTCGATTCCCTATGCCGTGCGGATGCCAATAGGCTTTTACATTGTCTCCGTGATCTTAGCCGGACAAAAACGAGCCAAATTGTGCTTCTGACCCATGCGAGGAAGTTCCGGCAACCAAGAACGAGTAGGTGACGACTCGCACATGGCGGCACATTATCTCAAGCTAGGAGGGTATCTCGGTGCGTCCCAAATCCGTTTTAGAGTCCGTTACGGTCCGCTTCCAGCCCAATTTCGCCGTTTCTGCTGGCAAATTCAGAAATTGTATTGGTTCCTTTCATTGAACCACTCGAGCCGATTGGTGCTGTGCTGGGTTCCCAAGATACTCCGTTCCTCGCGCTGTCATTTGTTAGTATTTGCTCGGCTCCGAGCGTTCTGGGTTATGCATCTGTTCAGATGCTGAAACCGACAGATCGCTGCGCTCTGCCGCTCTGCACCCATCCGACCGTGTGTGTGTGCAAGAGAGTAACAAATGCCTGCAGCTGCGCGAACTGCGGCAACTGTCCGCAGATAACCCAGGCCAGGGGCGAGTCAATGTGCCCTCAAGCCAGACGACACTGGCCCCGACGCGTAGAAATGGATCCTGGATGGCAGCGCGAGCATGACACGGGCGGCATGTGTACGGAAAATGTACGGCCGGGTACACATCGGGACGGCGTACGGTGCCCTGCAGCCTCGTGGTTGCGTAGCAACATCTGTGCGAGACGCGCCGATGATGCACAATCAAGTGTGTACCTATGCCAGTGTGTAGAATAGACATACGCCTGAAACAATAAGTAGAATAAATGTTCCTTTATGCTGCATGTTTTTAGTCCCATGTGCGCACACCGAATGCCTATCGGCCTGACTCCTGTATTAACGTCTACAATCCCGGTGTCTCGCAGGCTTCCTGTGCAGATCATCGCCATCGGATTGCATCGGAAAACATGGAGACAAAATTCTGTTTTAAAGCTTCGAATTGAAATGCTTTGTTATAGATCCCCTACCTTCTGCTTCTCGCCGAGCGTCCCCGGTGATGGCAATTTTTGCGCGATTTTAGGCTCGCATTTTGTTTCTGTTGTCGCCGACGAGGTTGAGCGACTTTGATCGCTGAGTTCCAAATGCGGATACATCTGGTCATCGCGGGGCACGACGACAAGGCCTGCAATCACTGGGTGGTCGCTGCCTACTGTTTCGAGGCAAGTAGCTAAGTTGATGTATTAAATCCGCTCTGTAAGTAGAGACATTTTTACATCAGTGACTTTTCACTGTTAACAAGGGTTGATGTATCATTACCCCAGACTGTGGTGGTAATTGTTCGGTTACATGCAGTGCCCGACGCGTACGAATTGCACGGTTGTCGGTCGACATGAGAGCACTCATATCAAAGGTCCAAAAGTTGTGACAACGTAAATCATTAGAAGAGGGGAAACTGTAAGTAAGATCACCATCGGGACGCCAGGAAAAACCTGCCGTAAATCATGCCCTCCAACCTGAACACCAAAAAATTGACACTCTCGACGATTCATACACATTTAGCAACATAAATTCAATCCACTTCTTGGTCAGGAAGATATGCGACATTCTAGTTCACTCACAAAAGCAAAAAAGACCTGCCAATAGTTGGCAGATTTCAGCTGCCTCGCTCACGGTTGCACTTGCAGCTTCGACAGAAAATCCGTCTCCAATATGTATACAAATTCGCAGCTGTTGGATCATTCAACTTCGAGTCTCCGGGTCGGGTGGTACACAATCGAAGCTTTGGTACAGATCTGGTTGTGGGCGCTTCTTTGGGCGCTTCCTGAGAGCCATGTGATCGCTGACAACTCCCGCGGGCGCTTAACACTCTCAGCCTTTACCTTCATCTGCACCCCGTTGTACATCGCAGCATGGAAAAGGACATCATCCTGGACCGACTTCGAGCCGGTTACCTGCCCACACCCGCCGAAATCGAGGACACTCAGAGGGAACTCGCCTCGCTTTCGACAGAGCTGGGACTAGTGCTGTCCAAGAATATAATACGGTTGAATATATTTTGAATATATTCAGAAAAATATGAATATGATACGGCCCCGGACCAAACTATGAATATGAATACGACTGAATATGAATACAATATGATATGAATAAAATACGATACGGGCTCCAGCATATTCAGATATATTTGAATACGCAAAACTACCACTTTGCCGGTGGATATTCAGAAATGACATCAACCGGACCATGCAGTTTTTCCTGCCGAGCTTGAAATTGAACTGAGCCGGTAATTCTTGGCTGACTTCGGCTACCTGTCGGACCTTTGAAGTGTTTGTTTGCATCAAAAGTTGTGATGTCAATGTTAAACTTGCATATCTGTTCAGTGTCGTATCCGATTGACTCTCAGAAGGTCCTATGTATGTCCTCTGACACTCCTTGACTTGTATCTAAAAGGTTTGCAGCTTGTGAGACAGGATTCACACCCTTTTCTTCAACCAGAAAACGTGCAGAATATATTCAGATATATTCAAAATATATTCATATTCAGTTCCAAAATATGAATATGCTAGAATACAAATACGATACGGTGAGGTGTGGATGAATACGATATGGATATGAATACGATACGGGGTTTGGCGTATTATATCCGTATTTGGACAGCACTAGCTGGGACGTCTTGAGGAACTGATTCGAGATCTTTCAGCTCGGCGCGACGAAATCTGGGAATCCATCGAGTTAAAACAGGCCCTCATTGCTCCTGTTAGGCGGATCCCAGACGATGTCGTGCAGGACATTTTCCTAGCTTGCCTCCCCACTCATCAGAATGCGGTGATGAGTAAAAACGAGGCGCCTCTTCTCTTGGGTCGCATATGCAGCGCATGGAGAGCACTTGCCCTGGCTACTCCGAGAATATGGGCGTCACTGCATATACACCTTGCTTTCAGCATCCAAAGGGAGGAAAGGATGCGTGCCATCACCGAATGGCTCGAACGTTCTGCCGCTTGTCCTCTATCCCTTTCGATATCCGGTGCTTCCCCTGGACCTCCGCATTTCGAGTTTTATCCAAGCGACTCTGACGTCGCAACACCGGCCCTGCTGTTGGACATACTGGCTAGGGCTGCCCCTCGATGGCATGACATGTCGTTGTCTCATTTGTCGAGTCCATGTTTCCATGCATTCCATGACGTTTCGGCGCCGCTTCTACGGACTGTACGAGTCAGGAACGCCCCAGATGTCTCACGTTGCTTCCAGATGTTCGCTTCACCAACTGTCCGCACACTTGAACTAGAAGTTACTCTTAACAGCGGGCACACGTCGTTGCTTCTTCCTTCCCTATCCCACATTACACACCTCTCAATCGCGCACTATGGTGGTCCCTGGGGACCCTACGGAATTCCCTATGATCTCGCTCTGGGAATTCTGCACAACTTGACGCAATTGGTGTCTCTCAAGATGACCATCTCGGACCTTTGGCTACCAGATGGAAACACGTTTCTCCCCATCCTCCAGTCTTTAGATGTACGTGGCGCGCCGTCGGTGATACCCCCCCTCCTGGAGTATCTTATCATGCCCATGTTACTTCACCTTGCCGCCGATTCGAGAGTTATAGGACGCCCGACTGCTTCCCAGTGGACCAACTTTTGCGAGCACTCCCCGCAGGTCCGCAGCCTCGAGTTGAGCTTGGTCAATTTGACTCGGGATACATTGCGACAACTGCTCCAGGGCTTACCGTTGCTTGTGAACCTGGTCATTTTTGATAGCCATGGATGGGACTCCGACGTTGTACCAGATGCGGACTACGTTCTCACTGTACTCGCAGAGCCCGCAGCGACAAACGTCTGCCCGTCGTTGAGGACTTTGGAAATCCGGCATTGCGTGCATATGACGGGCGAAACGTTGATCCACTTTCTCCAGGCGCGCGTTGACGCCGTTGGGAATTTTCACCTCCAGATTTTCCTTGACGGGTCAAATAATTCAGCAATACCCGATGTCGGACGATTCCGCGAGCAAGGTCTTGACATTACTATCATCGAGTCTCTTTCTATGGCCCCGGTTCCCTCCACCGCCTGGACTGGTCTCCCATCGGAGCCGGAATGGCCGCAGGAATGGTAGCATGACCGCTCAGTCCCCTTCATTGCACATACGTTCGGAGAAGGTTCTATTAGCTTGTCAAGTATTCCAGTGTTTCAAAATGCAACGCCATATTTAAACTTTTTGGAACAGTGCTATGATACAATGATTCCTGTACGTCACATTTCTTTCTATCCTGCGCCGTCCATCCAGTCGAGGGCTGATTGCGAACGATTGATATGAAGTACTCACTGACACGCTTGATGTTGGCATATGCAGGTAAGACATTTGGTTGTAACCAGAGAAATCATTACTCGGAGTAAAAGTGTGAAACACATCGACACCAGAGTTTGCCCGGGTTCGACTCAACCACAGTGCAACTCGAGCGCTCCATCTGTAATTGTGCAGAGATGAAAGTACAGCACAGACAGAGGGCAAGATCATATTATATTGCAGGCACACCCCATCGGTAGGGCCCTGACAGACTACTTCATCCCGCAAGGTTGTATTGTTCTTACCACGGAATCGTGTTAGCTTGCGAGCAGAAAAACAGAATCCCCTCGGGAATACTCTGTTCTTTCGGCCACCTCGATAATCTGCTGAGGGCGACCACCACGGCGCATGACGGCTTGAATTATATCCTCGAAACTTTTCCAGGTGAGCAGATAAACTCAGCAGATTATGGACCATCGCTGCAGCAGTGGGACTCTGACGATCACTCTCCGTGGGATAGCTATTCAAGTCCAGGTTTTCTCGAGTTTCAATAATATCTATGCATAGGAAACTCAGCCACCTGTAATCAAATTGGAAGGGAAGAAAGAAAAAACCCAGAATCAACCCGGAATGTCAACCTACACCATCGGGAGGATTATTCTATCCAATCCTATCATATTTCTATCAGTTCGATCTTCAACCGCTGATATGAATCAGTTACAGATCATTCAATCGGCTTGTCGAATATTCCAACATCCCTCCTACGCTGCTGCTATTTCAATGTTTTTTTTTTTTTTTTTTGGTGGAGCGACACAGAGATGAGCATGCTGATCTGATCAGCTCCCATCTCACGCTTTTTTCGGGAGAGTATCCCATGAAATCACTACCTGAGCCCCCTGAGGAAATGCCCTTACGCACGCCCATTAACAGGCAGTGTAGGACTCGGTAGTTATCGCTAGCAACTAGCGATTCCGTCCTGGAGGACGGAATGTACCTATACCCACTAAAACCTCAGACTGCCAGATCCAATTTTCTGGCAGATTTTTATTATCCATGAGGACACCATCCCAGGTTTTCAGGACCGTGTTGATGTTTAATGCACGGCTCCCATAGCGGGAATTATCAGTTAGCAATCGGTCAATTTTCAATCGTTTATTTATGCAGGCAATCCACCTGTTGTGAATTTCCATCTCACAGTGTAGAGATTTGCGGGAGATCAAACGTTCACAGCGAATTTTCCACACGAGGAAAGCAGACTCGCTGATGATTATTTTGAATAGTCTGTTAGCCTCAGTTGAATTCTTGCCATTTGAATTTTTGAATTCTGCTAGTCCGCATCCAAAAATAAGTCCGACAGAGAGGTCAGGCATTCGCGAATGTTTCATCTCCCAAAGTTGTCTGCATAATTTCCAGATAATCTGTTGACCCGGAGCACTGCATTCCAGAAGTGTATGTTCCATGGTTTCGTCTGCATCACAGATTGGGCACACAGCCCAGTGTTCATATGTAGGGATGTTGCGCCAGTAAGGGCCGCATTTAAATGTTTGATGTATGCCTTTCCATAAAAAATTCCGGATTTTACGGTCAAAGTCTCTGTGTCGGATAGATTTCCAAATGTCTCCATCCATTGGAATTTTCTTACATTGGGCTTCAATTGCCCATCGAGTGCTATCCATCATGACAATGGTTTTCATTCGTTCCGGTGGTGTTTGCATTGCTCGGATGGCTGCATAAAATGTCGCCTGAGAAGCATTTGCAAGACTAATTCCTTGGAGTTGATATCGAGATGGAACTTCCGTGATAATATCGTCAGGGTCAACAATATACTCGTCTGGGTCATTGATGACTGCAATGTTAGCCAATTCTTTAGCTGCCCGGAAGTTGATTAGATCTTCTTCACTATCAGTCTCTCGGAAGGTGCATCGTGTGCCTCTGGCACGGAGAGCGGCCGTTATTGTCATTAGTAGGACTCGGTCTTTTTGACCTATCCAGCCATTGGATTCCAACTGAGCCAATCCTAGCGTGAGTTGGTAGATGATATGCTTAGATTTCAGTATAAAATTCAAGCTGGTGTTTTGGGAGGTGCTCTGGATGACATATAGTATAGCAGTCAGTTCACCTCTAGTTTGTGTTATAAGGTTCTTTGGTACACCAATTGACCGATTCCTTGGGTTATATGGCGAGATCCATGCACCACCACCGGCACAGGGTTCGCCGTCTGGTAATATTAGAAATGTGCCGTAGACTGTTCGTTTCATAATCAGAGATTCTTCGATGCGATGTAGTTGATCGGCAGGATGTTTACTCCGAGGCTTATTGACGAAGACTCTAAATGCCAATTTGATGCTAGATTGTAGAGTAATATTGGTATCGAAAATGACAGCTTTCTTCTCTTCAAAAGCTTTTTGATTTTCTGATAGCTCATCATCAGTCAGGCCCGGGTTTGATTCATGAATATGGTGTCTTGGGTCCCATTTTGGGTGTATGCAGTCCAACAGCTTCAGAGCCTCCTCACGGCACATGTATGGTTTAATGCAACCAAGGTTTCTGTCGTATTTGCAGGCCGGGCAGGCACAATTCTTCCTGCGTGAATGTCTCGGGCTCTCTCCGGTTGTAAAAGACATCAAATCTCCTACGGTCAGTACACCATGGATGGTTCTCAGGCACTTCGATGATGTTGAATTATTCAAGTGGTTCAAGTCATTCTTTGCAGCGGAGTGAAACCATATCGGTAGACTACGTTTAATGCCAGCGTCGATATTCAATGCATCCAATCGAACATTGAACTCCCGGGCTATTTTGAGAATGGCCTTACATGGTTCAGGCAAGGATAGGATCATTGGCGACCATGTTTGGAGTAATGGATTGATACGACAAGCCGGAGACACTATTGGTGAATCTGGGACATATTTAGCAAAGATCTTATCTAAAAAGAATGCATATGTTGGTCGTGATGGGCCAAAGCTGAGATATCTCTGAAGGCCTTTAAGCGCAATCGCTTTATTCCGATCTCTAATACAGACTAGATTTTTACCTCCGGCACAGGTGTCGTGGTATAAAATTTCACGGTTTAACGGAGCACGTTTGTTTTCTCCCCACAGAAAATTCCGGGTCATTCTATCGAGTTGATCTTCTATATGTTTGGGCATTCCTTGCACAGAGGTCAGGTACTGTGTCATACTCGCCACTGTCATTTGTATAACTTTAACTTTTCCTTCTAATGTCAGGAAAGATTTATTCCAATGGTTGAGACTCTTCTGAACTTTCTCGACGGTAGGCGTCCAGACTGCCAGCTGGTTAATTTCATTTCCAAGCCATGCACCTAGGATTCTTGTAGCTTTGCCATCTTGAGCAATAGTGATGTGCTCGGGCAAAGCAGGTTCTCACTGGATGAACATTTCAGATTTTTGACTGAAAAATTTGGTGAAAACTATTTTGAATTTTACATCAATTTTTCAGTGTAAAACGGGTGAAAAACTTGAAACCTTTTGATGAAAATTTTGATTCTGAGTCAAAAAATGCTGAAAAATCCGAAAAATCTCAAAATATCTACCAAAAAGTTTCAAGTTTTTCACTTATTTTTTCAATGAAAAATTGCTGCAAAACTCAAAATAGTTTTCACCAATTTTTTCAGTCAAAAATTCGAAATGTTCAACCAGTGTCTGTGGAGCTCATTTTTCGTGTTTCAAGCACACTTTTCCTATGCTGTACTGTTCCAACTGGAATTATATGAGTTTTCGAGATATTGAATTTTGCCCCCGATGCCTGACACCAAAGGTTCAAGATGCTGTCAAGATCAGAATATTTATCTTTTTCAGATAAATAAACTGTTGTGTCATCCGCAAAAAGGGATACAATGACTCGGTATTCTCGGCCGTCACATTTGAAGCCTTGAAGCTCAGATTTCCTTATCATTTGAGCAAGAGGTTCAATTGCGAGATTAAAAAGTAAACATGATAGTGGATCACCTTGTCGAACCCCACGTGTGACCTTGTATCGAGAGCTTATTACGCCGTTGATTATCACCGAAGTATATGCATCTGAATACAATGTTTGAATAATCTTCGTGAAGTGATTTGGAAAGTTAGCGTGCTCAAGAGCAGCCCACAGATATTGGTGTTGGATTTTATCGTAAGCCTTTTCCTGATCCAAGGCAACAATTACACCATTTTTTTCTTCAAATTCAGCATAGTTGATGATCGCCTCAGTCAACTTGACTTGGTCAATAATGCTGCGTCCAGGGACAAATCCTGCCTGATCTTTATGAATCACAGATGGTGCAGTTTCTGCCAGTTTTAGTGAGAGAGCCTTGGTAAAAATTTTATAATCACAATTCAGCAGTGTGACGGGGCGGTGGTTGCCTACCACTCTCGGATCATTTTTCTTATGCAGGAGTGAAAGCCAGCCTTCGGTGAATTCAGTTCCAGGAACCACTCCGTATCTTTCAATATCATTATACACCAATCTCAAAGTTTCGGCAACATCGAATGGCTTTGAGGGAGTTCCTTTCGATCGTTCAAATGATTGATGCAGTTGTTTCCAAAACTCGTAGGGAATGCCATTCATACCTGGTGATTTTCCGTTTGGTATCAGCTTTAAGACCCGACTGATGTCTGCACGAGTCAGAAATTTGCTCATTTCCGCTTTCTCATTTGGTGATAATTTTGATTCCATGGACTCGAAACATGATGTGGCTGCCGCCTGCTGTTCATCCTCTGTGGCGAGATCTTCTGCTATTTCAATGTTGAGTCGGGGGTTCTCAGAGCTAACTGCAGGAAATCTTATTGAAGTCATTCACAAGAGTTTACGGACAGTGATGGGTAAAACTGGAGAAAGGAAGCACTCCCCGTTGTCACTGATTGTCTCTCGGGATCCGACGGATGACCGGGACGTACCGGGACCAAAATCGTGGTCTCCACGTGTCCCACTGCCGGTGGGGAAATCAAAGTTGGTAGCTGCGGTTATAACGCGCGCTTTCCTTCTTTCAACCCAACCACCATCCGCGCCCACCATGTTCCAGTACGAAGTGCGTATGTAAAGGCTTTAGCGGGGATCTTAACAGCTATTCATCCATTTGGGTTGTACGCAGTACATTCCCGGATTTTTCGCACAAGACGACCCTCTGGTGGACTCAGAAGCGCTCGGGGCAGTCCGTATTACATATACACTTCAGCTCAGTCAATTCATCTCAAACTCAAACCTCACGCAGGTCCCTCCCCGTTTCGGTCTGTTGGATGCCTCCGACTCGCGCTGGTCCGATCTGAGCGCGAAGCTGCGGGAGCTGAACGTGCAGGACGCGGCGGTATCCTACAAGCTTTTCTTCTTCGCTAGACATGGCGAGGGGTATCGTGCGTCGTTTCACAAGCATCCAAAAGCTCTATTGATTGAATGGTATTTATACAGATAATGCGGGGAGGGAGAAGCACGGAAGCACCGACTGGCTTGCGTTCGTCGTATACTGGAATCGCATTCAACTCCTGATCACAGGTATTCTCAGCCATTGGGCGATGTTGAACGGTGATCAGGAAATTACCTGGGGGCGTAAGTCTATCCAATGTCCGCACCCGGTCTTCTGATGTCGAGCTATATACCCAGCGGATGCGGAACTCACGCCTCTCGGGAAAAGCGAGGCCGCCCACGCGCATAAAATGTGGAAAGCCGAACGCGCGCTGGATGACCCCATGCCTCTCCCGGAAAAGATGTACTGCAGCCCTATGACGCGCGCGATGCAGACGCATGCGATCACGTTCGAGGGTGTTTCCGACCAGCGCGCTCTCGTCGTCGAGGTGCGAGCTCTATTTCTTCTAGTTTAAAAAATGCATTCTACCTCCCGAAAGTCGTACAGTATAATGCATATATCTGACAATACTTGCTTCAGAACGTCCGTGAATGGCACAGCAAACACACCTGCGACAAGCGTCGCACAGGCACCTACATCCAGACTGCATTCTCACATGTCGACATAGAGAGTGGCTTCACAGAGGAGGACGAGTTGTGGAAGCCGGAGGCGCGGGAGACGCAGGAACATGCTGCCGCGCGTGCGAGGACGGTGCTGGATAAGATCTTTACTCAAGATAACGATGTTACTTGTGAGTGTTCAAACTTATCCTGCGAGACGCTTAGTCGCTGAATATATTGACGGAAATGCAGTTCTATCGGTCACCGTGCATGTGGGAATCATTGCGAGCTTCTTGCGCGCTGTTAACCGCGAGTGGTATTCGCTCCCAACCGGAGGTGAGTTTGGAATTTCTGTTACAGTATGTCGGGCTTGAGAGCTCACTCACTCCTTTCGAATGAACAGGAGTTCTGCCCATCGTAATCAAAGCAACCAAATCCGTATAGAGGACCGAGTCTGCAGCGCCTGGAAACTCGTTCACCCTACGGAATAGGCTATTCTCAATATGAAGTTCGTTGCAGTGCAATTTATTTGATGAACGCTAGAAACTCGCTCCGGTCAAATTGACCCCGGCCTCAACGATAAGGTGGACGATTTCTTTTTTCCCATTTGCAGCCTGCCATTCCCCGTATCCCAGCCTCTGCATTCACATCAGCACCCGCCTCAATGAGAAATTGAACCATGGATTCGTGACATGTCTGGACCTCCCGATCTTAAGAAAGGCTAATACATTGTTTGTCGTGACCCATATATGAAGCCGCCTGCAGCGCTGTTCCGTACGGTCCCGAGAATACATCCACGTCGGCGTCGGCATCGATCAGGAACCGAACCACTGAGAGGTGTCCTTTGTTCGACGCAGCCTGAACTGCAGTTCCATAACGTTCAGACCTTGCGTTCATATCGGCACCTATCCTGATGAGTAGCCGGACGACCGCTTCATGTTGGCTTCATGTCCGTATTCTGCTGCCGCCTGGAGTGGGGTTCCCTGGTCCCAATTGTACGTTCCATTCGCTGCATTTACATCTGCACCTGCGTCGGATAGTAGCTGAGCCACCGCCTCGTGCCGCCCGTGAATAATGCCCTATCTGCCTCGTGTTGTCCCGTAAAGGGTCGAGCCGCGTTCGGGGCGTAGGCGCTCATCTATCGACCATATCATTGCCCGTGGATGCTGTTCCTGTCAAGAATTCTGTGACTTCCGCAAGATTTCTGCATTTCTGTCTACTTCGCGCGCCTAAATGCGACTCAGCTGAACCGGGGGTATGTACCTCCCGATATTAACTTGACAGCCGGTTTGACCCGCAAGTCATGCAGCAATTACTTGGACGATCCACCACGCACCGAAATTTGGCGTGCGTGATCCTCAGCTTTTGGTGAGTTTTTTCCACGGCATTTTTCACACGTCCAAAGGTTGCACCGTACTTCCAAGGTGGTTTACACATGTGAACTATCGCACCACAGAGAAGATACCAAGAACTATGCACCATCGCCTCTGTTACGCTGCAAAATAATGCTGCTTTCCATCCTTTCCCTTCGCTCAAGACATAAAGCTCAAACTAAAAATCCAACTTGTTCATACTGAGGAAACACATTCCAACCCGACTACTACTCCTCTTGCATCGTTTCTTCCTTGCTTAGTGAATTTTTCCATTGCCCTAACGCCCTCCTCACCTCCTCAACTTGACCTCGCCTAAGATCGCTGGCGGCGAAAGCCTCTTCCGTTGTGCCAAAAAGAGCCCCGGCGGTCTCGAACCCGGCATCGGTCAGAAGGTCGGATATAGCCTTTGAAACCCTGTATTTATCGCAAAATTCCGAAAGAAGCAGGTTGTTCTCTGTCGTCACAGCGATGTCCGGCGGGAGATACAAGGGCTCTAAAATCCCCCCTCGCTCGCCAGTGCCACCATCCCCGCCGAAGCCACGGCCATGACAACTGTGATCAGTGTCTCCCCCCTTCCCTCCCCTTCCACCTGGAAAGATTCATGAGAAGTCAGCAGTAATGTGGTCAACCCCACAAAACATACCATGAATGGCGCGAACAAGATGGGCATTTGCTGGCTGAACCTGAGCCCCTTGTCCCGTACCGCCTGTACCTCCCTTCTCGCCACCTTTTCCGCCGTCTCCCCCCACACCTCCTATCATGACAGTCAGTTTTTGAATGAAGTGAGGAACAGAGGTGTACCATGGATGGTGGGCCTCCATGGCCACCCAGAAGATGTGACGTCGTCATTTGTTGTTGAGTCGCCAGGCGGTGGAGACATAATATTCACGGTGCTATTGAGGGTCTTGGCTCTGTTTTATACGGGGCAGAATATACTCACCAGTTGCCCGCATTACCTTTGTTTTGGTTGTCATAGTAGACGCGAGCCTAGGAAGAAAAATATCTCCTCTTGTCTAACCCAATACGGATTTATGTTGGCCGAATTTGTGTCCACTGATGTTTCCACAGAGAGCAATTTTAGCACTCCACCAAGGTGGAAGGGGATGTGTTTATCTCCGATGGTTGATAGATATCAGTCCAACGTTGCAGTGGCACTCCTCGATCATACACAAATGGCTCCCGTCGATGTTCCTGCGTCCATTCCGTCGGAATTAGTGTCTAACCGCTTGCTTTCATTGTGTTCTCACTCTAGGCGAGTGGACCTCCTCAGGTCCACAAAAAGAGTATGGCCGCGGCACTCACTTGCTTTACATTGTTTTCTCCGAGTGTTTCCGTAGGAACCGAAGTCATAACGGAACCCCGAGAATTCTCTACTGGGTGATAAAAATAATGTTTGCAGATGTAACTTCAAATCATCACACTATCGCTAGTCACAATAAGTAGCCAGGTAAATCGGGCTTAGCTGCGACAGATACTGTCAACAGGAGCTCCTTCAATCGGTCTGTAAATTACGTTGACAACTGGGGGCGACGTGTGGAATTCTGTTTGCAAAATCAATACGGTCGTTGCTCCACTGTCCAAAAAACATTACAGTGCGCCCAGATACAAGAAGGCAGGAACACCAACTCATTCACAATTATGATGTGAATGGATCGTTAAGTGTCGCAGTTCTGAATCCATTTGAGTGTGGTATGTCTCCACAGAATGCTCATGTAGAGTACGGCCTTTATGGATCAATCAAATTTGATCCCAACAGTAAGACTCCCACGGTTCAAATTTAATCGGGATGTCAATGCCATCACAGATATCGTTTCGACGGAGGCTCATTGCACGGGGTGGTGAGACTGTCACTGACACACAGTGATCTTATCTTCCTAACTCCGGGACAAATGTAATCTGCGCCTCCTCTCCCTTTACTTCCCCATGGGTGACTATAACATGGCTAGCCTTACATTGAGTGCATCGGGCGTAGGTCCAGTAATGAATAGACCCGGACTTACTGGATTGACTTAGCGCACGGTTTCAGGACCAACAAGCCGACATTCCCGTTATATCTCTGCAAACTGTATATAACAACCGAGGTCTAAAAACACACTACCTTGCAACTTGAGCCAATACACGAATCATGGAGGGGACCGCTGCAACTGTAAATGCTGAATGTACACCCTCTAGTTTCAAAGTCCTTGTAAATGGTGCGATTCCAGTTGCTCCTTTGACAACCAGCGGGGTGAATGTGATCCAGGAGGAGCCCCTCAAGCCGGGTGTGACAAGGGCGGTCACGGTGTCGTAGTAAACGGTGCGATTCCAAAGAATGACGCGGCTGGTTTGTGACATTTACCAGGAGGCACTGGAGGCGCCGGAGGGCATGGGGGAGTCATCGCTGGCAATGGTGGTACTGGCAAGGGAAATACTGTCCAAATCACCTCTTCCCAGAATCAACAGGCTGTATTTGTCATCAACTTTCCTGCAGACCATAGTCGGGACTTTGTTGAGCTTCCCATCGGTATGCATACATTTTGAATGCTCATCTCGATCATGATCTTTTCATAGGACGTAATGGACGCGGATGTCAGGATCAGGTTCATGAGGCAAGCTTGTGTGCACCGGCCATAGACTTCAAAATTGGCGGAAATGGTGCGATTCCTATCACAAGTGGGACCAGGGTTTTAATTTGGATCAGGAGAGGCCGGAGGGGACAAAGATGATTGTGGTCGTAAAGCTCGTACCAACGAGGGTCATAGCGTCCAAATCACCTCGCAGAATCAGAAAGTTGTCCTCCTTGTCCAAATTGATGGATGGCAAGTGGGAGAAACCTTGAACGTCTCATCCTTCGGTGCATACATTTTCGCTCAAGTTTACCACTGACATCTGGAGTCTTTTTTACAGTTCACAACGGATCAAATGGCAGGATCCGGTCCAAAAGGCGGCCTCGTGCCTGCACCGCGCCGTGAAGACGGACAGTATTGGAGCGGGAATCTAGACACCCTGTTCTGCAATTGTTGCTTACATCCAAGGACCTCTGTTGTAACTAAATCCAATACCGTGTTTTTTTTTTTGCCAGTGCACACATCGAATAGAATTCAGCAAGGAAGCGAAATGCCAAAGCTGTGTGGCCAATTAGGGCTGAAGTATTCATTCACTGCGTTCCGACCCCTCCTAGACATAGTTTGTCTAGGTCATGAGAGTTGATACCAGGTGTGTGTAGACACCTGAACAGGGCCTGTCTAGCCATCTAGACACAGCTCTGTCCAGGTCAGTGTAGGAACGATTAGGCTATGTCTAGCAACGATTAGGCCATGTGTAGGTGATCTGCCTAGCTGGGCATAGATGAATATGCACAGGGAGGAAAAGCTAGGTTCAGGTGGTCATCCTTTGCGGCGTAAACGCCTACGCAGACCTGAACAAAGCTCGACAGACCTGCCACGACCTAGACAGAAACCATCTGTGTAGCTGTATGCGATCAACTAGACTCAGGCTCTGTCTAGGAAGGGGTGGAACGCAGTGATTTTAACGAATTATTGTTGTAGGTTTCACAGCTTTGCTGATTCTTGGGTGCCTTTCCTGAACGGACTGGTACATACGTGGTGTCGATCCTAATCTGAGCTGAATTTAAGGCCCGACTTAATCCTCACGCCCAATCGGATCAGGTAAGGGTTTCCGTTTAGGCGAGGACAAAAAATACCACAGTGTTTCGAATGCTCCCTTCAGTATTGGCAACAAATTGACACGACATCGGACATGGCGAAATCCGAAGGAAACAACCTCCAGGCAGGTTATCGACGCGCCCCGGGAACAAGTCGACAAGATCTTCCCTGTCAAAGAACAGCAATTCTGGCTGTATATGCACATGGTGTAACAGCTATCATCCATTTCCGACATTTTTAGAAGCGGAATTCCGTAACAATCCAATCTCCGCTCCTCGCAACAACGGGAGCAATAAACGCGAGCATTTCCCCCTATAGTGGAAATAGAAACATGAGGTGTTGTAACGGTCCAAGCGGGGTATGTGGCAATACGGCTGCGTTTGAGATTGCTGTACATCAGTTGCTCGGTTGCGCGGTTTTCAGCGGAAGCCATACCTCTTCCTTGATCACCTAGCACTGAATCCAGTTTCGTTCTCGTACTGTGCTCATGCCAGTCTGCGGCTTATTCACAAGACTCCGAGTCTGCCGCTGTTTAACCACATTTCCCCGCCGCGTTTTGCGTATGGACAGGTTCGATGCACCGTATCATGGAGAGCATCAACCCACTTCAACGGAGCTCTTCCCTCCTCCATACAGCGCGCCCATTATCCTGAAATTGTCGCTGGACGATTTTCAGGGAGTGGTTAGCAGCTTCCCCGGCACAAGTATGCTATGCAAGGTTGTGGAAAACTTCAGGAATACCCTGGATGATATTGAGGTGTGATCCCTAAACCATCTTCTTATTACGGGCTTTGACATATATTAGATAAAGTCGGTGACCAATGCAGCTCTCGTCGCGGTCGCTGCGCGCATTGATCTGCTCGCACCGGTCTTCTCTGAGATGGCGGGTGTAAGAGGTGATATAGTGCAACGTTTTCAATTGTGGGTGACCTCGCTTGAATGGTGGATGAAAACAATTAACTTATGAGTTTAGAGAACTGCAGGCATTAACGCATGACCTCACGGTGGCAAAAGCATCGGGCAACCTCGACAAATTTTTCGACACTGCTATTGTGCAGCATAATATCATCCTCAGCAAGATCATTGCCGATTCTACGGTGAGCAATATGACAATTCCCCGAACTTCATTCACACGTACGTCCAGCTCGCTACTGTCCACGAGGTTCACAAATGTGTGGAACAGCTCGAGGTAGTGTTGAAAAGCTTTCGGTTGCCACATAAACACTCACTATTCGTCTGAATTGACAGAGATCAAAATTACTTCAGTTACAGTGTCCTTTGCCGGCGGGTGGGTTTGATTTGTGCAGGAAATCACCTAATTCGCTAACCTTGAATTTCACTAGATTTCCAGCTCAGCAACGTCACAGGTACGCCCAATCTTTCTTCTACAGTCTGGCACTAAGCAGTGCTCATACAGGTGGAACCGGGGGTCCAGGCGGTTATGCGCACATGGGAGGCGAGGGTGGTGAAGGCGAAGGCCCGATACTCGACCTGGGATATGATGAGCATTGGAAGATAGGACATGTTTCTGGTGCGTTCACCGTTTTGGTCCCATGCACTCTCGAAAAATGCTCCTCTCTTTGAAACAAATGGTGGATATTTTACTGACTTACAACACATAGGCGGAATAGGAGGAACCGGTGGTACAGGAGTCGAGGTTGGCGGTAAAGGTGGCACGGGGCGGGCGCCAGTCTTCAAGATTGTCCGCCGGGATTAGAAACGTCCTTTCCGGGTCTTAAGAGGTTTTGGACGCTTGGGGACACCCGTGTTCGCCATGAAATGCTATTTCCACAGAAGAGCAGTTAGCACCACAAAAAATCACAACTTTCCTGGTGGTATCCACAATCCCGAGTGGCGATTTCTGTTCGTTCAACCCTATTTCAAGTCCCCGGGTTCAAACTGCAGCCGCAATCATCCGAGCCATCTGCTGCAATCGGCCAATCGAGGCTAAAACCTCTGATTGGCCGCTCCGAAAATCTCAGTCAACCGCGGGCTAAGCAAACTCGCCAATGAAAGTCGCCAATAAGCTCTAATGTGGTATACCAGACTCACAATTATAGTCGAGATGACAAAATATCTGGGCTGTTGGCTGTTGCTTGATACTTTAATACAGACGAACACAAATTTTGACACAGGGGTTCCCGAAGTTATTTTATAGCAGGCTAGGAGCCAATGCGACGCCCAAAAAAGAGTACATGTGCCCCGGCCTGCGCGCCAAAAACACATGCATGTTTGCTGGCTGTCCATCGAAGCTTGAGCACCACGGTCCACATGCGTGACTGTTGTCTGCGATAACTGAGCCAGCCCTGCCCCAAGTGCCGCTACATCCGAGCAGCAGATTCACAAGATGAGCGGCAAGCCCCGAGCCTGCATCAACTTTACAATGAACATTCATACTTACCGACTTTGGCATGAATCGAGGTAATCCCAACTTCAGGTGGTGATTACGGCCATAGGGGCCCTGTTTTGCACTATCACCGGCGGAGGGTCGATGGATGAATTCAGATTGTCGAGAAACTAAGTATGTGGCCACTGTTTGTGATTGATCGCTCCCTGATCCGGATCCCGGCCCGTCGGCTCCTATAACCGATGGAGCTTCAACGCGGGGGACTAGTAGAACTTACACCCCGTGCATTATTGCTTTATGACCCAAGATCTTGCTGTGGCGCGTATCTAGCGGCGTCAAGATCGGTAAACCTGATGCGATGGAATGTCCAACCGTGGGAATTTATTCAGAAAGTGAACGCACTTGGGTGGAATGGAATATTCATAAATTGCAGTGATTCTTGCACGCAAGCCTCTATGAAAGCACCTTTTTGTTTTTAATTTGTACGCGACGGAACACCCGGTAAGTAGATGCTATGGAATGAGATCTTGGATGGGGCTCTCTCCCGTCGTCTTTTCAAAATCTCAACAGTGAAAGTCGAGGATGACGGGTCAATTCAATTGTTTCATAAGGACAGTTCATATGAATGTATGTATATTACGTATACGAGTCGGATGGCGTTACAAAGAACTTGAATGTCAAACAGCATGCCTGGTACTTCAATTGGTGGAACTGCTACATACACCGAAACGACTCCCGATAGGAACCGCATGATTCCCGGTTGCCATCACAGTTTAGCGTTTCTCGTGCTCCTGGCAGAGGCGCTTGAATATATGGTTAGATAAAAGACGCGCTGGGGTAATCAGGATCAATGTACCTTCCGAGCCGGGCTCGCGCTCACTGTGTCCGCATTTTCCATCTCTGCGGCCTTGCGAGTACTAACGCGGTGTAAAGTCAAGCCATTGTATCAGAATAGAAATATTACTGCGACGTACATGGTGGGAGTTGTAGTAGTCTTTGGCAGCACAGGGTTCATCTGAGTGGTTTTCGGGGTGCTTGCGAACGGTAAGTCAGACGATGTAGGACAGGATGATGCAGAGTGACGCACCTGGTATGTGACACAGCCTGATCGACTGGACCGACCGCTACGGCGGTTTGGTCCTCCTTCACCCACTTCCCCATCACCTCCATTTGGTGAGTGACCTTCTGTTTCAGGGAAAGGAGTTCCTCCTCCGTTTTCTTGAGCTTGTTCCGTGTCCAGTCGTGCCACGCCTCTGATCTCTTTACCCCAGCAAGCAAGTCCATGTTCTTATCGTGCATTTCGTTGAGCCTCGCCTTTGCCTCGTCGAGCTGAGTGTTCTGGGCAGCGATCTGATCATGCAACGCCCTGGTGTACTGCTCGATGGAATTGAGGTGAGTGCGGACAGCGAGCTGCATCACTGTGGGGTCAGGGCGAGCGTTCATGGTGAGGGAAGGATGCAGATGTAGAGTTGGGGTGGGGATTTAAGAGAGGGAATGCGCTGGAATGGAGTGTCGGGCTTATATTTATACTCTCACCGGACTCGCATCAGATGGCGACGACGGTTTGATCTGGGCGATCTCAACATGCGGTTCCTCGGCTGCCAATTTTGCCAAGAAGCATCCTACAGCGAGTCTGGAGCCTGCGGATCCTGTATGAGCACATGGAGAACAAAGTTATCTGTAAGGAGGCATGATAGGCACCGGGAGTCCGAGTTAGCATCTGGATTTGATAAAATTGAATAATTGATGGGGATGTTGAACTTTCGAAAGGCCGTTTGTGAATTCAGCCGAGTTTCCGAGGAGAAAATTGAAGTTTAAGTCATCGCTTCATGTGCCAAGAGTGAGAAAATCAGTATCAGTCCTACCGGTAATAACCTTTGGAAGTTGAACTTGGTAACATTGTTTGCGAATGCCGCATAGTCACATTAGGTCACGTTCCGTCACATTAGTGACTGTAACATGCGCGAATTTCGGCTAACTGCAGGCGCGGCCAGATGACGTCATCTGGTTGAACCAGATGAACTCCCCTTTACTTAAAGTTTATATTCGCTCGCCGCCTTGCCTGATTTCCCTAAAGGTAGACGGTGGGGAAGCGATGTATTCAGCTGGTTTCTTTTGAAGAAGTGAAGTACAACCATGACTACTTCAACTTGGACTTGGGTCTCAGTTAGTCCCAACAATGGGATCGAGGGGCGGTGGGACTTGAACCCTATCAGCAGCTCAAAGTCAAGTTTGACATGTATTTAACGCTGCCGTGCACCGCGCACCGCGGCCGAATGAGAAGAGTACATTATTTTCCGGGGAAGGTGGATGATTCGCACCGCTGAAGTGAAATCCCAGAGAAAGAAAGAAACACACCATTCGACTCGGAGCTATGAACAAGACACTCACTGAATTTAGTCGTACGGAAGTTCCTGATCTCGAAAGTGTTCTACAGCCACGAGAAGCATATAAGTAAGCTAGGCGCCATTTTTTAATGAGAGGTTGAACTCGAATAAATGCATCTCGAATGCATCGAAATAAATGAACAATCCAGGCCGAAGTTATCGATGCCGAAACTCGGAAGCTCACGCCTAGGAGTTATTATTTACCAAGATATTCTACTGTAGGCTCTCGGGTCTCGATTCGTGTCGAGTGTGGACGAAGATAATTCCCGGACTGAACATATATGTAAAGAGCAAGGAAGAACTGGACTTGAACTCCACAGAGCTGGACCACGCCTGTGAGAAGAAAAGCAAAGAAAAAAGGTCTCGCAAAACATCAGAAATTCACTGCGTTCCGGGCCCTCCTAACCTCAGCTTGAGGCTAGGTCCCTACCAACGGCTACCCAGAGGTTGACCTAGGCAGGGTCTGTGTAGCTGATCAAAAGTCTGGATAGGTCTTCGAAGGTCTGCCTAACTGACTGCGGATCAGCGCAGGCAATGCTAGGTCGGTTTAGGTGCCTACCCACAGCCAAGCTGACCGCTGATAGGATTTTTGCTGAACCTTTAGGTTTGGCTACCCAGGAGAAGATGGATTTCGGGCACTTTTGCTACAAGGACAAATAAAGATTCTGTCATATAGAATTGGTCATCGCACATAATCGATGTATACTTGATTTATCTTTTTTTCCATCGTTGTAGGCTCAGTTTCTGACTCTGCAAGGGCCTGTTCGCTTTCAATCCGATACCACTTGGTGCTTCGGCTTGGTGAGTGAGTTGTTGACCTCCCAACGCTGTTTTCATTCTCATTTGTCATATTTGTTTTGTGTTCAGCTGACGGCATCGGCCTTGGAGCTCGGAAATCAATTGCCGAATCAGTTGCCAGTGCGGTCACTCTTTGTCACGAGAATGTTACTCGTTGGCGCCGTAACGGCCCGAAAACAACCCAAAGAGGCGAGAACTTTGCCTTTCACCCTTCTCTGCCGATTTTCACCCAGATAGATCTGCCTTCTGCATTAGAGTTACTTATGCAACGACTGCTGGCCAAAAAACATCTCAGCCTAATTTTTTTTCGTGAACTTGACTGACTCTCAGTCCGCAATCGCTGTGTGCTCTAGAAAACAGCTCAGCACAATAGCCTGGAAAATCATCCACCAGAAAATTGTGCTCTAAAGTGGCATAAATTGAAGCCCCCTGTTTTATGAATTTATCCAAGCTGACGCTCTGTAGCGAAATTAGAATGTATCCACTTTCGAACCGAGGAAACATGGCTCGGGATTCATAGGTGCATCAAAAAAAAATTGAGAAAGGAAAACAAACTTGGACCTAAAGGTTCAGCACCCGCCTCGGAGAGGCCCAATCCATGTCATAAATCAAGGAAAAAGAACTTGAACTGTGTTGAATCCGAATGGGCCGAGGTTCCCACGCTTTCGGATGGGTGTTGAGTGGTAAGAGGACAAGTGGTGGGAGAAAACTGCACGGCCAGCTGGCCCTGGATCCACAGCATCGGTTCCTTTGTCCGTCGAAACTCATGGTAAAGTTTAAACAAGATCGTCGAAAATAGATTTGATTGATCCACGGCGCAGAGCACCAGCATGCAAAAGCAGGTATTCTGGATCTGAGCAAGGGGAGAGGTGATTCTAGACATGGGCGGCCGAGCGTAGTTCCCTACGCTCACCTACATTGATCTGCACTGGCCTGCGCTGACTGAGCGTAGGGGGGCTAGACACAGCCTAACCTGACAGGTCATCACCACCCCATAATTGAGCGTAGCCATCCTAAACAGGGTCTGCGTAGTCATCTACGCTGACCCAACTCTGACCTGACCTGACAGGTCATCACCACCCCAGACTAAGGGTAGGTTGGACCGGAACGCAGTGATTAGGCGGTGGGACTCGAACCCTAATAGCTGCTCAATCTAGATCTATCCGCGTATTTAACGCTGCTGTGCATCGTGCACCACACCCGAACGTAGGATAAATTGCTCTTCTGGTGGACGTCGTGTAAGTTCAACGTACCCAAGAGAAGGAAAAAGCTCACCAATCGAACTATGAACACGACACTCGCTGAGCTCGTACAAAAAATTGAACAGTTCTCGATCCCAAATGAATTCCACAGGCACCAAGAGCGGATAAGTACGGTGCGCACCGCTTTGGAATCAGGGTTCGAAGAGAACTCAAAGCGAGAGGTTGAACTCGAAGAAATGCATCTTGAATGCATCGAAATAAATGAACACAGAGTTGAAGCCAACTTGGCCGAATTTACGAAATTGGACCAGTTCTCGAAGCCTGCTCTCCCGCCGTGACGATCCTCCAGCATAACCAACAGAAAACACCCGATCCAACGATTAAGTAACATACTCAAGCGCCCACAGCGCCAAACGACCCTCAACAAAAAGAAACGGAAACAAAGAACTCAAGCACAGCCACGCGGGAAAAACACTCCACACAAACCAAGTGACTCTCTGCGGATCCTCGAAAATCTCCTCAAATCCAAATGCCGCGTACGACTGCAGGCGCATCGTCGCGCCCAACGCCTCGCACAACGTCTACTACTAACTCAGCCTCACGCCCAATTGCAACGCCCTCCACGACGCCGCGCCCAATCCCAGCCTTCCCCCCTCCCCATGCCAGGGCTGCGCTCGCCCTCCCCCTCCGCCTCCGCCTCCTCCCATTCATCCTCCCTGTCGGACTTGGATTCGGACGCAGACGCAGACGCAGACCCCACATTACTCCTCGCAGCCGGCACACAATCGCGGCTGCGGCGCCGGCCTGCCGTCGCAGTGCACGTCCGCCCTGGGGCGGCCGCGGCTGCGGCGATGGGGCCGAGCGTGGTGCTGACGTGCGGGGCGGAGCGGGAGGTGCGGGCGGGGGAGGGGTGGTGGGATGCGGGGCGGGCGGCGGAGGTGCCGTTTTTGCCTTTGCCGCTCGACCAAGGCGAGGGGGAGGAGGATAACGACAGCGACGGGCAGGATGGCAATAATGACACGAAAACGAATACCCGTTCACCATGGCTCCGCTCTACGGGGTGCGGCGCGCGCGTGCACACCAACGCACACCCGAGTCGCGGGCGGTGGGCGGCGGCGGCGGATGGGGTGGCGGAGACGGTTATTGTGCTCGAGACGCAGTATTTTTCGGACGCTGAAAGGGCGGCGTTGGGCCTTGACAGGAGTGAGAGTTGTGGGTGTAAGATGGTGGGTGTTGGGTGTGCTATTTGGTGAGTCCTTCGTGTTCTTTATTTTCTTCGAACTCGAGTTCCATTCATTTGACTTATTCTTTGGTTTTCATCTCTTTGTTTTTCATTTCTTCGGTTTCTTTCCCGTCCTACCCCCCTCGATTCGTACTCTCGACCACCGTGCATTCATTCGTTTATCCTTTATCCCCCCGTTTCGTTTTTTTCACCCCTTGCACCATTTCACTATCACTATCACCGTCACCGTCCCGCCCCGCTGCACCGCCGTGTTTTCGAACATTGCGTACAATTTACGTCAATACCCGCGTTGTGTTGTGTTGGGTTCATTCATTCTCGCTGCTTCGGGGCTGCGTTCCGTTCCAATATTTCTCCCCACCCTTGTTATTCTCCCCAATTCTCTATCATTTCTCTCTCCCCGCTTTCCAGTCCTCTCCCAATTCCATTCCCTTCTCTTCTTCCCATTTACGGTTACTTATATCTTTCCTCTCCGCTCTCTATTCTTTCTCCCATTCTGCTTCATTTCCTTTGAAAGTGATCTTCACTGAATTACGGACTAACCCAACTCCCAGCGGAAACCCCTCGGCGCACTGCACACCCCTTGTCGCGCGCACCGCGCCGCGTCTGTGCGCGCTGCGAACGTCACTGCCAACGCTACCAGTAGCCCAAATTCCACCACTACTTCGAATAATCCGAATACGAATGCGACGAACAATCCAACGAATCCGGATGCCACAAATCCGTACACTTCGACGAATCCGACCAGTACCACGAACAATGCGATGAATAGCAATAATACGAGACGGTGGAACCCCTCGAACGCGAACAATGCGAATATGCGGGATGGGCGTATCGGTTGGTTTGATCCTGACGCTGCCAATTCTACCACGGCTCCCAATCCGAATACCGGGAATCCGAATACGAATCCGACTGAGTCGAGGAACGCGAACTCTAATATGACGAATACGAGAACTACGACGAGAACCGCGACGGCGCAAGGCGAGACGAGCTACGTGTTCCTCGCGGGGGCGGTTTCGCCGCCTGTGGCTGAGGTGGATGCTGATGGGGGTTTTGGTGGGAATGTGGGTGTGGATGGGAGGTACGTGTTTCTACTTCGTCTTTTTTTTTTTTTTAGGTGGCGGTGGCATTTTGGTTTCATTCGTTTTTGCGTTTTCGTGAATGTTCGTTTGTTTCCGTGAACGTTCGTCTTTTCGTGAACCAGCGAATGAACGGAGGACATGTTCGAGTCAACTTCGTATAATCGCTTACTGTACATTCTTTCATCTATCCTGCCTGTTTCCCTTCTTCTTACTACTCGCCAACCTTATTTCACCTTCCCTCCCTTCTATCAACTAAAATAAACTAAATCCTAATCGCACCATTCCCATTCCCATCCCCATTTCTGCATCCTCTTCTCATTGCACCACGCTGACTCGCTCCCCACAGCGCCGACCCTCCGCCTCCCCGCCCCCGCATCCGTTCGATGATTCGTCCGCCCCTCCTAGTCGAACGCGCGTCGCCGTCGCCGTCGCCGTCGCCACCCGTATTCGCACCCGCATCCAGCGTAGAAGACGGAACTCCCGCACCCGCACCCACCTCAATGCCACCCTTACCTCTACGCACACCCGAGCCCGCACCCTTACCTTTACGCACATCCGAGCCCGCACCCGTACCCGTACCCGTACCCGCAGTGGATGATCGCACGCCTGAGACACGCGACGCCGACCCGGACGCCCTCCCCCGTCTCATAACCCCCGAAGAGATGGACGTCATCGAGGGCCGGGGCGCACAGTGGCAGCGGCGCGTGGGCGGGGACGTCGAGCGTGGTGGAGGTGGGGAGACGCTGCGGGAGGTGTTACGCCGCGCTTCCCAGAATGGCGGCAGGGATGTGAATGGGGAGGGGGACGAAATACGGCTACGGCGGCTGGTGGAGGCGGATATAGAGCGGCGTATTGGCATGGGCGGTCTCATGGCCAACGCGCGCATGCCTCTCACGGACGGCGACGCAAGTGAGGACGGCAATACGAGTAACGACGCCACCACCCCGCCCACGAACGACGATAACGACGTCAACGCGAATAACGACGACGCAAGTGATGACGCACGCCCCGCCGCGCACCTCCGCGAGCCGACGGAGACGGAGGACGAGTACCTGCGCATGCTGCGGCTGCCGGTGGCACAGCGGGCGGCGGCGTGGGCGGAGGCGAATGCGCGCGAGGGGCACGATGCCGCGCAGACTGCGGAGCAGGGTGTGGACGTGGACGCGCAGCGCGGAGAACAGGAAATGCAAGACCGCGCCCTCCATTTACACGCACGGCAGCAGGAGCGGGCGTGGATGCTGCAACAACACGAGCGTCAGCGGGAGATGCTGCAACAACACGAGCGGGAGATGCTGCCACGGCCGGTGGATGTGAACCCCCAGCAGCGAGACCGGCGCCAGTTCGAGCAGTTTCGACGCGCGCTCGCGGCGGCGGGGATACCGCTCCTCACGGGGCGCCAGCCCGGCGAGCTCGAAAGGGCGACGGAGAGGGCGTACGAAAGGGCGGCGCGGGCGGAGCGGAGGAGGCTGCGGGATGAGCCGGGGTATCGGGCGGAGAGGGAGGCGCGGGAGAGGGAGAGGCGGAGGGCGGGGGTGGAGGCGGGGGTGGAGGGGAGGGATTGGGGGTTTGCGGAGAGGATGAGGGGGGAGGATGAGGCTGCGGACCGCAGGGAGGAGGAAGAGCGTGCGGAGGCGGAGAGAGAATGGGCCGGGGATGGGGAGGAGCTTAGTGGAGAGGAGGGAGAGGGAGAGACAGACGTTGTTGGGCTTGGGAGGCCGTACAACTTCGAGTTGCCGGCTGGGGTTTTCGAGGAGGAGGAGGAGGGAGACGCCGACGTCGCCGTCGTGAGAGGCGGAGATGCGTTCGTGGGAGGTCGAGACGCAGACGCGATGGATGGGTGCGTTATTCCCTTCCTCCCTTATCCTACTTCTTTCTTTCTTTCCCGGCCGGATATTGACTTTGATTTTCGGGTTTCGTGTTTCGATTTCCTTCTGGAATGCAGGTCGCAAGTATCAGTCGACGCGCACAACAGCAACAGCGACGGCGATATCGACAGCGACAGCGGCAGCGGCAGCGATACCGACACCGACACCGACACCGACACCGATCCCCCAGACGCGCACGCGCCTCCAGTCGTATCGAGCGAGCGGATGGCGAACCCGCAGTGCGTCTCTTCCTTTCTTCCTTCCATCATCCATCCTCCGTCCATCCATTATTCCTTTCCTCCTTCCTTCCTTCCTTCCTTTTTTCCTTCCATCCTCCTTCCTCGGGGAATCCAATGCCCGCGTCGTACTCTCAATGCCCGCCCTGTACTGTTGCCCGCCACGTTTACAAGTACAAGTACAGATACTGAGAGACCCACGATGACTGACGATATCGATTTCCTTTTTAGGCAAGCGCGCGCGGCGGCGGCGGTGGCGATGGAGGTGGCGATGGAGCGGGCGCAGGCGGAGGTGGTGCGTGCGTGGGTTGGGGGTGGGGTTCATGCGTCTGCTGCGTTCCCGAGTCGGCTCCCGGGTGCGGGTGCGTTTCCTCCCCCGGGTACGGGTCCGCGCGCGTTCCCTCGTCGGGGTGCGTTTCCACGACTTCCACGACCGAGTGATCTCGGGCTCGACATACCCGACTCCGACTTTGCCCGCAGCCAGCGCGACACGCCGACCCCGCGCGACACGCCGACCCCGCACGACGCCGCACTCAGGATCGAGGCCAACATCGCGGCGGGCGGGGATCCCGCGCTCGCGCGGGCGCTTGAGGCGAGGCACGCGGAGCAGCAGAGGGAGGCGGGGGTGGTGTTGGGGATGCTTGGGTATGGGGGGGTGGGGGGTGGGGAGTTGAGTTTGGTGGGTGGGGAGTTGAGGCCGAGGATGCGTGTGAGTGCTACCACGCCCGCAAGCACGAGTACGGCGGCTACCACGCCCGCAGCAGCAGCGACACCCGCAGACGCATCAGCACCTGCATCAGCACCCACGCCGACACCCGCACCCACGCCGACACCGACCCGCCCTCTGCGCCGTAGCCGCACGTCCACGTCTGCGCGTTTGGGTTTGAATCCGGATATGTACCGCGACAGTTTGGGTTTGGGTTTGTATCAGTATTTGCAGCGCGGCACGGACCAGTATTTGCGGCGCGACACGGACCAGTATTTGCAGCGCGACACGGCCACGGACAGGGACACGGACACGCAAGGGGCGGCGACGTCGCGTGTGTTGCGCGTTGGGATGCCTTCTGCGTCTGTGGCTGTGGCTGTGGCTACGGGTGCGGGGGCATCTACGTCTACGGGTGCGGGTGCGTCTGTGGCTGCATCTACGGGTGCATCTACGTCTACGGCTGCATCCACCTCCGCTGCGACATCCACATCGACGAGTAGAAGGAGAATCGGATCCGGGAGCGCGTCCATGAGTGGGAGCGCCAACACCACGCGCTTCCCATCCGTACAAGAACAAGAAGCATGGCTCGCTGCACGGGCGGAGGGGCGCGCCCCTCCCCCGTCTCGCACTCGGAGGAGGGCGTCGGTGCCGGATATGCGGTTCTCGTTGGGGTCGGAGATGGGGATGAGGAGGGCGGGGAATATGGGCGCAAGTGGAAGTGTGAGTGGGAGTACAAGTGGGAGTACAGGTGGGAGTACAGGTGGAAGTGCGAATGTGGGCGGACATCGTCTGTCGGGGAGTGCGGATGCAGAGTTGGGGAGCAGTACGCGTGCCGACGCCGATGGGAGCAGTGGGAGCAGTGCTGACGCCGATGCCAACGCAGACGCAGACGCAGACTCGGACGGCGAGACGGTGCGCGCGGGGCGGGCTCGGTCTCGGTCTCGGTCGCCCACTGTCACTGTCACCAATACTTGGATCGCAAGTCTGGCGGTGGAGCATAACCATAACCATGCACACGACCACCCACGCACACGGGAAAACACCGACGGAGAAGACGCAGACGAGTACGCGCTGATGCCGGGGCTGGTGTACGCGGATGGACGGGCTGTGCGTGATGATGATGATGATGAAGAGTCCGCGGACGGTCTGGGTGTGGTGGAGGAGGGGGAAGCGATGGTGTTGGAAGCGGTGGGGGAGCGGAATGCAGTAACGCATGAAGCAAGAGGAGCGGCGTCGAGAATCGAGATGGAAGTGGAGCAAGACTACGAGCGTGCGGGGACAACCCCCTTTTACGAGGCTGCGGTGCGGAGGATGGCTGCTGCGCGCGCTGCGAGTGGGACGAGTCGGGCGGGTCAAAGCGATACGGCAGTCGACTCGGATACGCCGCGTCGGGCAAGTCAAAGCGATACGAGTGCGACTGCGACTCCGAGAGCAGAGACGCAGACAAGGACGCAGACAAGGACGGGTCAACCGACGAGGACACAGAGGAGGACACGCCCGAGGACACGGATGGCGTTCGAGCGGTGAAGAAAGGAAGAAGAAATAAGGGAGAAGAAGATGAAAGTATTATGAATTCGAATCGGACCAACAATCGAACGGATCAACAACGCTTCCGATTTTTCGTATACTACACTTTCTTCTTCATCGCGGTACCTTTTCTTCTCCATCGCGGATCCCACCGTTCTTGGTTCTGGTTTTGGTTTTGGTTTTTTGTACAGAGTGTATCATAAAGCTTTGAATTCCTCCTCGTATCGTATCATAAAGCACAAAAGTAATCACTACATACTGCTTTCGTTATTCGTATTGTTTTCGTTTTTCGTATTGTTTTCGTTCTTCGTTTTCGTATTGTTTTCGTTTTCGCTTTTTACTATCACTTGGTGTGATCCTGGAATTTTCAATTAGCATTACATGTAAAAAAAATCAGTGAGGATCAGTTGTGGCGTGATCGTGCGAACCGATCAATGATGCAAGGCCATATCTGGCATTATTTGCTCTTAATTACCAGAAGCCTCAAGGTGCCTTTTTCTTTTTCTTTCCCACCATGTTCTCGGCCTGGTCTCTATTCACCTCGACTGTGACTCTGCAGAACACCTCGACTGCCAGTGACTCTGCAGAAGATCGTGAACTCTGAATATGGGGAAGAATACATGTACGCCCTCGACGACGATATCTTCGACACAGACAGTACTAGTACGCCCCGCCCCGACTAAATGCAGGCTTACACTGGCAGGCCCGGTGCGATGTGGGAGCCCTGCGGGACGCTTACGCTTAGCCACATGTTGGAATCCGAATGACGCTGTGGATCCGTATCTTCCGTTTGTGTCTCCCAGAACTTCAAGTTAGAAGAGAAGCATTAGCCAGAGGAAAGAAGCATTAGCCAGAGGAATCCACTGACACACGGACGATCGCCTCGCGAAGATGTACACGCATCTCCTCCGGTGTAACGTCTCCCTGTTTCGTTCTTTCAAGCTGTATGCAAGATCCCACTCGAGATGTATGCAAGATGCCGCTCGAGACCTAAAAAGTGAAACTCGGACTGCGTTGTCCCCCTGCTGTTCCATTCTGTGGTTGTGGCTGTCGGTGAGTACTTGTTGATTACTTATCACGCGTTTTCTTCGAGATTCCAGAGGTGTGAAGCAGGCTTTTATATGGCGTCCACCGCTCAAAAATTCATGCAACCTGCGTTGCATGAAGCCCGATCGTGTGGTCGTGACGGCGGTAAGTGCGATCGGTGTGACTTCCCCTGACAATCGCAGTGGTGGCCTGATTTCTCCCCGGACAGATTATCTGGGTCCGATTTCGCAAGGGTCTCCGCTGTGAGTTGATACTGCCCACACGGCCGCCTTTCCGCAGATACCCGTCCTGCGTTTGATGTCAACAGAATCCACGGACGAACAGCTTTTCCGTGCCCACGAAGCGAAAGCCGCGCATCGACTAGAGACCACCCGCGTCCTGCTGCAGCAGCTGCGCCGCGATCTCCGACCGCTAACGGTCAACGAACAGCGGCTTCAATTTTCCCTCGCCACCTTGGAAGATAGCAAAGCTGCTTTGCTCGGCCAGTCAGATTCCGATAAATTGGAATCGGGACTCGTCGCCCAGGACGACAGGGACCGGTTGCAGATACTTGAAGCGAAGCTAGGAGAGGCTAGAGCCTTGCTTCGAGTGTGCCAGACGGAGAAGGGGGCAATTCAAGCTAAACGCGAGGCCCTCTTGCGGGAGCGCGTGGCGCTGGAGACGCCACTCTCGTTGGAGGCCTTTCGCACGTCCCCGATGCGACGCATTCCCTCCAAATTGTTGGCCGAAATTTTCGTGTTCGCGGCGGAGGACGAGACCCAGCTTGTCGGGCGGGGAATTCTCCCGATTTTAACGCAGGTCTGCGGTCGCTGGCGAACGGCCGCCTGCAAGGCCCCTGCACTATGGTCCACATTTCGGTGCGAATTATTCGGCGGCACACACGGCGCGAATTTGGTGGACCTCTATCTCTGTCGGTCGCAATCCACGCCGTTGTCGATCGACGTGCATGCGAGTGGTCGCGATATTTCGCAATGCGTTGGTGTGCGGGCTGCACTGGCGCGACATTCTGAACGCCTATACAGCCTCCGACTCACCGGGGAGGCGTGGTCCGCAGTGAAACTGCATGGGTTCCGCGGACGGCTGTCGCGTCTGGAAGTTCTGCGATTACCGGACGGCGCGCTGGGCGGGCAGCAGTCCTCGGGCGTATTCGAAATTGCTCCCCTCCTCCATACACTCATTCTCGAACACAGTTCTCCGCGCGAGAGAATTCCGGTCCCCCAGATTCGGGTACTGCATCTTCGAACCTCCGCAGGCCCGCAACTGTACCTCAACGAATTCACACATACCTCGTCGTTGACCTGCACCGTGACGGATTCACGGCCAGATACCCACCGTCCCATCACGTTTCCCTCCCTGTCTTCCTGGAGAATCATTTTCGCCCATTCCAACTTCCCCGATAACTTGTTCCGCGAATACAGAACGCCGGCTCTCCAATCCCTCGAGATCGCCTCCCTCACGCGAGATTTTGACATCAGCGGGCTGATCGTTCACTGTGGGTGCCAACTAACGAAACTCCGCCTCGCCGCATCCTCGATTGGCATGGCGGAAATGCTCCGCGTTTTCCGAGCGACGCCTTCCCTCGAGACCCTGTCGGTTGAAGACGTGACACCGAGTGCCCTCGCCGCACCCTTACTGCGGGCACTTACTATCGCGCCGGGACGGACTCCCCTTCTTCCCCGACTCAAACACATTTCCGTTGCGGGGCGCTATGCCTTCCGCGACGCGGATATGGGGACCATGTTGGAGTCGCGCGTTGGGACGCTGGTCTCGGTTTCACTGCGCCTGGAGGACCGCCGTGTGAGCGACGTTGAAGCTCAGCGGCTACGGTCCCTCCGGGGCGTTCGTGTCTCTTTGGAGTGCCAGGATGCTGAGAGGAATGTTGTGGCCGCGATTTAGGCTGTGGGTACGGGATATGATCAACTTGTAAGTACGCCGCTTTAATTCAAAACTTTTTGGGTCGATGTTCAACTAGAATTGTTCCACCAGAATTTAGCTGAAGGAATTATGATGTGATGGTCTATGCATTGCAACGTAGCGCTTCCCACTCAACGACATATAAGGGCCTATTGTCTTTCCAGCTGCAGGCTCCCATTTCTCGCCGATATTCCTCAGTTCCTCCCGCTGCGCAGCGTCTCCCAAGTCTCCTTTCGGTCACTTATGCCGCTCTTTGCGGAAACCTCACAATTGAATCCCAGCTTGAGACCACTCGCCGACGTACCTGGTACTTATGGAAACTGGTTCTTCGCTTCATGAAACTCTTCACCGGGTTCAAAAACCGTTGCCATGATCGACAATACGTGGTCCTTTGTCTTTTAGCTCAAATATGCAGCAAAGTGGTCTGGCGGCCGCAAAAGCATCCCCAAAACTGACCGATCTGAATCTTACACACAAACCTGGGAGCGGAAGCTAAGAAATCGCTCTGGATTACTACTAGATTACCAGTACTACGAATTCACGCTCGGCCTTTTCCGGAGGGGATGATGTTGAACTCCGATCTCTCCGACTCTCGCCGAACTCCGGAAAGAAAGGCAATTACGAACCACGGTTGCAACTGAACAAAATGCCACCAAGTCCGATTCGCCGTTCCGCATAGCCCATTCTGGTTGTTTGGGGGCAGTGGACTGCCTCAAGCCGTTACTCTTTCTGTGATGATCTCACTTTACTGTTCTACGTAGGATGTGGGTCTTTCTTTTCTCGACTCTCGAGGTTCTTCTACACCCAACCACAGGAACCACCGAGTTTTGAACACGATAATGATCGACAGCGGAACTAGTGAGCGGAGTGAGTGATATTTTCAGCCTCCGCACGTCTCCGCTGTCCAACGAAGGAAAAGCCGGTTTGTTCCGCCGAATTGAGCAGCAAAATTCATTTTATCGCCATCAAACTGCAGCTGAGCTTTTGGTTTATGGGGCGGGCAGCGGGCTTCTAGTACGAGGTCTGATTTTCTCTCCCGAAAGTTTCCCATTTGGCATTGGCGCCCGCTCAATGCGCTCGAAGCGCCCATCAAGCGCCAGCGCTGATGCGATGCTGTTATGTTGAAATGATGCGCACAGATCGCATCCATTCTTTTTAGCGCTCAGTGCCTCGAGGAGCCGCTTGAGGGCCGAGACTTGTGTAGGGATTCGGGTGATGGCCGGGGGCCATCACTGCACTGCTTTGGTTTCGTATATAAGGCGTAGCTAGTCGTAGCTACACCTTAGCACTCTCTTCTCGCAATAGAGACATATTACTGTTCTTTTGCGCGAGTCTCTGAGTTCTCACCTTCGTGGCTAGACTGCTCTGATCGACAGAGCCTCTACGCTTACACTTTTTTGAACGACTACTCTCTCTTGCTACCTCTGGCGACGTCTTCGGCTTGATCACCCGCTCGACAACGCCACCGTATAGAAATGCAACTACGTTCTGGGAACGTCAAGGTACCTGTTCTCCCGCCGTCTGTGTCGTCGGACGGGAGTGTCGAGATGGATGCCCAGCCGGGCACCTCGATGAACAACGATGACGGTGAGTCCGTCACTTCGTTGTCTGCGCTGACACCTTCCTTGGTAGGTATGGTGGGCCACAGCGCCGAGTCTCACTCCAGCAGTCAAGATGATGCTGCCGAGTCTGAGCACCGCTCCCGCTCTGCGGATGTCGGTTTTGACCACTCCCGTTTGGAAACGGATGTTGCGTCGGTCTCCCACCCTACCCCCGAAGACGGTAGTGTCGTGCTAGGAGATCAGGCAGTCTCCCACCACTCAGCCTCTCAAGATGGCGAGTCGGTGACGGGGGCTGCCTTCCACAACAACTCTGGCTTCAAGACCCCGAAGCGCTCGTCGCGCGCCTCCAGCGTGCGCAGCAGCTCCCCGGTCCTCGATACCTCCACGAGGTACTTCGGGATGGGATCATTCAAGGACAAGGCTAGATCAGACGCGGCGAATTCTGCGCGTGGAGATCAGCCCGGGTTTGATGGTCAACCACATGGAATGTGGGCGGACTACGAGGATGATGACGAGTTGGGTGAAATCCCCGACGGTTGGGCGCGGGATATTCCTGAGTCCGACCGGTCTTTGTCCCCTGTAGATAGTGGAATTGAATTTTCATTTGAAACTCTCATGCGTGAGATCAGCAACAATCTTTCTGCCAAGGAAAAGGAGAAGATTGTCCGTCGTGAAGCTAAGATGAGGAAAGCGCGCCTCAGGAAGCCGTCGGAAACCACAACAACGTCGAAATCCCCGACCGTCATTGGAAGTAACACATCGATAAAGGGTGTTCACATTGGAAGTAATGCAGGTTCTAGTACAAATAAACAGTCTCGATCTTCTCCGGCCAGTCAGGGAACTGTGCAAATGATGATGCACCGAATTCCCGCAAGTGCCAAAGGGAAAGGCAGAGATTATACAGACGCACCTAGCATGAATAATGTTGACTCCGATATATCTGATAGTGAACCCATTGATGAGGAGATTAGGCAATACCAGATGCAGGCGGACGCTTTGCTGGCGATGCGCTTGCAGGATCAGTTGGACTCCGAGAATAACCATACCTCAGGTCAACCCAAAGGGAACTCGGCACGGGTGAAAAACCAGCCAAAGACTGACCCACAAGAATTTGAGTTGGCCAGGGCATTGCAACGGATATTTGACGAACAGCATGAGCGCCTCCGGAAAGACGAGAAGAAATCGCAGGAGCATGCTCGCAAGGTTGAACGAAACCGTCCCGAGAAGGTTAAGAAACTACCACGGGATCGTCCAACTGCAATGGACCAGGTGCCACGTTCAAGCTACTTGCACCGTGCAACTCGGGGCGGGAGTAACAACAAGCGCAGGTCCAAAGCGGAGGGTCCTCCCAGCGATAGTGGATCTTCGAGTTCTTCTGCTCCAGAGGATCGCTTGCCAAAATTCTTGAAGAAAGGCCGCAAGCCTAAGAAAAAATCCAAGTCTGGTTCACCGTCACGGAAAGAGCTGCGCAAGCACAATAGCAAGCGGAACAAGCGCCGTAGACGTAACACACCTTCGGACCCCGATGACTCGGATTCCTCCTCTTCGTCCAGTGATTCTGACACCTCGGATTGGAGCTCAATCGGCTCTGCACCTTCTGAGGTGTACTCAGATGATTCTGCGCGGACGAAAAGTAAGAAGCGCCGGGACATCCGGAGACACAAGGAGAAGCAGTGGCGCCTCCGTATGGAACAAACGAACGCAAAGGTTGAACCCGCAAAGTATGCCGGGGATCCTGTACTTTCAAAAATTGAAAGGTTTGCTATGGAATTTCGCGACTATTGCAAGCAATGCTTCATCCGTCCCCGGAATCGGGTACAGAGGTCATCGAGATTCCTTGAGGGCAAGGCACTGGATTTCTACATGCGGGAGGCCTCACGGGCACCGCATAAGTGGACGCTTGACCGATTTCTTGAAGCTTTATTCAACCATTGCTTCCCAGTGGATTTTAGAAGCATCCAGCGCAAGAAATTCCAGCGCTTCGAACAGCGTTCATATTCGATAACGGAATACCACTCTGCACTTGAAGTTTTGGCCGAGAGCATTGGTGATGTAACGCCCCGAGCACTGGTCGTGCAATTCTGGGATGGCGCAAATTATGAAATTCGTCGTAGATGGGCTTCTGACGGTTATGACCCCGAGTCTGATTCATTATCTGAGCTTTTAGCTGCTGCTGTGAATTATGAGCAGGCAATAAAAATTGAGGAGGCTCAGAAACGGAACCGAGACCGTGATGATAATTCAAAAGGCAAATCAAAACAGAAGACTAAAACCCAGTCGGGCTCAGACCACGGCGACCGTCAGGAGGGCGGGAGCAAAGGCTCTGGCTCTTGGAAAGACAAACGGAAGAATGAACGTGGTCGCGGAAAACCCAACCCCGATGAAAAGAACAATTCTAAGAATCGAGGTTCAGGTGGAAACAAAAGTCACAAATTGTCCCAGGAAAAAATGCAGGAGTACCGCGCAGCGGGAAAATGCTTCACATGTGGGAACACGGGTCACTTAAGCAAAGATTGCCCAGACAATAACGATTTGAAACCTCCTAAAAAGGGTCTCGGCGCGAACGCAGTTTCATACGAAGAGGTTGAACGATTGCGTTATCTCAAGGATGCACAACAGTTTGGCGTCTTTGCAATGTCTATCGATCGCCCTGGAGTATCTGAGGAACACACTCGCGCGATTGACGACGTTCTCGTGGCGAAAATGTACTCCGAATTGCGGCAGGAAATCCCTTTCGTATGGGATGTGTTTGAAAGCGCACCGTATTCGGAAGATGACCCGATGTCACCCGACAGGTTCAATATAATCGAAACGCAGCTCGGGTGGCTCGTTTGTGATTTCCACACCGGCGACGACCATGAGATCTTGCGCACACAATTGTTGGACCCAGATTTCGATTTTATTATGCATTTGTGCAAGGAAAAATATAAACTTGAAATGAGCGGTGACTTGCAGTCTCGGAACCATCCGCTGCGGGTGCGAAAGCGCGAGGAGAAGAACCGCGAAGTGGATGCACGCTTTGCCAGCTTACCTCCATTCGTCCTCCTCTCGCAACGGGAACCCCGACCGTTTCGACCAGACCCTGATTATCCCGGTTTGACGCCCCGGACAGATCTACCAAGGCCATACCGGAATTTCCTGAGTAATATATCTGTGAATCCGGATCGTCCGTGGGCTGCTGAGGCAGTTCTAGAAGACCTACTTATTGATTTTCGAGCTGGGGTTCCATATACCTTCGACGAGATCACTGTAGATCCGAGCTACAGCGAGTCACTGTACGACGCTGACAGGTTCTCGATCGGGACTTCCGAAGAGGACTGGATGGCGGTCACGGACCGTGTTCACGGCACCCAGTACATGCTGCATTACGAGTTTATTCTCTGGCGGCGATGGGACGCGACCGAGTTCATCGAAAAGGAATACCCGGCTGCACGAGAGCGTGCTGAGAGCGAGTCTGATTCAAATTCAGAAATCATGTTCGATGAGGACCTGGATTGGACGGACCGCGAGTTCGACTCCGACAGCGAAAGCAGCTGGTCCAACGCTGGTTTCGGATCATCAGCAAGCGGTAGCTCTTCAGACGACGAAGACTTGCCGCCACCGCCGCCACCCGCAGCAGGTACAGCGGTTCTCGCAGATGACACGAGCGAGTACGATTCCGAGGGATGCCGTATCCCAGATTTGCAACCTGTTTCGGACTCCTCCGAATGCGACTCCGAATGCGATTTTGATTTTTCAGATAGCGATTCAGTTCTGGCAGACGACGCGAGCGAATATGACTCAGAAGGATGCCGTATACCAGATCTGCAACCTGTTTCCGACTGCTCAGACTGCGAGTCTGACTGCAACTCCGAGGAAGATATACCTCAGTTGGAGGACGCGAACGATCCTCCGAAATGGAGTGAATTCGACGTGTTGAGTGCCATACGCAGCAACGCATCAATCATATTTCACGGGCTACAAGCTTTCGCGGTGTCAGTTCCAAAAAATCGCCGAATTGAACCTGCCGAGACCACGAACCTACAGCGGAACGCTTCACGTGTCAAGGATTTCGCGCGCTTGGTTCCACGCTCAGTGGTTATCGTGGTCTACTTGAATAATGAGCCGGTTACAGCCTTGTTGGATTCAGGCTCGTTTGCGGATTTTATATCAACGACGCTGGTGGATCAACTTCACCTGGAAACAGATATTTTGGGAAAACCTCTACCAGTTTCAATGGCCGCAAGTGGCTCACGTACCATGATAAATCATACAGCGACAGTGCGATTTCGATATCAAAACATTGATACGGAGCGCCGATTCGACGTAATGAATATCGCAAATTACGACGTCATTCTGGGGACTCCTTTTCTGTTCCAGCACCAAGTGATGTTCGGTTTGAACCCACCTCAAGTTGCAATCGGAAGCTCGGTGCCTCTGCCGATCCGTGGTGACCAGGTCACTACGATTTCCTCATTGATGGCAGATTTGTATGAGAAATCACTGGTCAAGTGCCGTGAGGAGCTGCATGCCTACGCAGCAGACATTTGCACGGACGCGTCGAACGCACCATTGCCTCCCTTGAGAGCTATAAACCATAAGATTCCGTTGATTGACGAATCGAAAGTTTACTCTTACCGACCTTCAAAATGCCCTGATCCATTGAAACCGATATGGCGGGAAAAACGCGATGCCTATCTCAAAACGGGACGTTGGCGCATGCAGGCAGGACCGAACGCGGTCCCGATGCTCATGCTCAAGAAGCCAAACAAACCCGGCGAGACTAGTATACGTTTGCGTACGGTTTTCGACTGCCGTGAACGGAACGCGAATACACGTAAAATGGCTTCACCACTTCCAGACATCGAGGGAATCCTGCGTAATGTGTCACAGCACAAATACAGGTCAGTCCTTGATAATCAACAAGCTTATGAGCAGATCCGTGTTGACCCAGAACATGTAGATCGTACCTTGTTCAACACCCCAGACGGGACCATGGCCAGCTTGGTTATTCAACAAGGGGATTGTAACGGGGGAGCAACGTATCAGGCTCTCATGAACCACTTATTCGGACCGTATATTGGGAAATTCCTCGATGTATATCTAGACGACATTTTTATATACTCTGATACGGTTGCAGAACACATGGAGCATGCTAAATTGGTGGTCGACATACTGCGACGTGAAAAACTGTACTTGAACGGCACGAAGATTCAGTTCTTCGTCGAAAGTGTATGCATTCTGGGTCACATAATAGACTCCGAAGGAATCGTAATGGACCCGCATAAGGTTGACAGCGTGGCGAAGTGGCCAACGCCAACGAACTCATCGTTGCTGAGCGGTTTCCTCGGTGGTGTTGGATTCCTGGCACCGGATTGCGAAGGCATTCGCGTACCGATGGGCTGGATTACACCGCTGACGGGTGCCGTTCCGTGGCGATGGTCACACACCCAGCAACGCGCCTTCGAGGCTGTGAAAGCAGCAGTACATAAGTGGCGGAATCACCACCGGGTTGCGCTGGATTACTCACCTGGTGCACCGGGTATTTTCCTAGCATCTGATGCTTGCTTAACGGGAGGTAGCGGTGTGCTTTGTCAAGGCCCGGACTTGGACAACGCGAAGATTGTTGCTTTCTGGTCGGGAAAATTTAACTCGGCCCAGCAAAACTATCCTGTCCACGACTTAGAGATGTTAGCGATCGTGGAATCCCTCAAGAAATTCCGAACCTTACTTCTTGGTGCAAAATTCCGCATTTTGACGGACCACCGCTCGCTTCAGCACTTCATGCAACAGAAAAAGCTGAGCCCGCGGCAATCACGCTGGCTCGAGACGCTGAGCGAGTTCGATTTCACAATCGAATACATCCCCGGCGAGACAAATGTTCTTGCGGATGCACTATCACGGATTTACAGTGCCGATGAGCCAGGTACGGTACGAGCTCCAAGTGAGTACGTACCGCTCGACGAAGACGAGCATTCGCCTGCCTTGGAGGCAGCGATGGCGCTTATCTCAAGCCCTGTTGAGACTGGCCCGGCAGTTCTTGCACGAGTGGAAATGATGCCAGTGGTGCAAGGCCCGGAAATGCATGCTGCGGCGGTGACTCCACAGACAAAGTCGCGTCGAAAAACGCCTGCGAAGAAGCTCCCGAAGGTCATCTTGCGTGTACGGGACCCTCAGACCGGCGAATTTTTCATCCCAGGTGCAAATCCGGAGGGCGAGAGCTCAACTTTGAAGGATCCAGAGGATGTTGATAGAAACGCGGAGAGGGAGCCCTTGGACGATACTCAGGCAAACCAAACACTCCCCGCGCCTTCAGCGCTGCCAAATGGGCAGCAGGCGCCAGACGCGAACGCAGAAAGGGAGCAGATGGCCACGGCTTCTGAAGCAAGCATGGACCAACAAGCTCAATCTCCTGATGAGGAAATTCTCTCTGCGGCTGCACCTCGTTTAACAGATATCCTTTCGCAAGGCGACCCGACGTTCAACATCCCTGCTCTGAAGGACAAGTACTCCGAAGATGCTTTCTTCAAATCGGTCCTGGAATCCCCCGAACATTACAAGAACTTCGAGATCTCGGATGGCCTCATCTTTCTGCGTGACAGCGAGACACGAATCCTGTGTATACCTGACATCTTAATTGGTCGTCGGAGCGTACGGGAGATCGTGATATCGCATGCACACTCGATATTGGCTCATCTCGGGGCTCGGAAAACTATGTACTACCTGAAAGACAATGTCTGGTGGAAGACTATGGTCGACGACGTGAAGGCCTACTGCGACACATGTTCGGTTTGCGCCACGTCGAAATCAAGTACCAAGAAACCTTACGGGCTTCTCAATCCCCTCTCAATCCCGTCACATCCGTGGCAGTCAATTGGTATCGATTTTGTGGGACCTTTAACGGCTTCGAAGAACCGTCACGGTCATTTCGACATGATTCTGGTAATCATTGACCGATTTTCATCCATGGTTCATCTTGTGCCAACGAAACAGAACTACAAGGCAAAGGACATCGCAGAAGTTATATTCGAGCACGTATACTCAAAACACGGCCTTCCGGAGAGCATCGTCAGCGACCGGGATTCGTTGTTTACGAGCATATTCTGGGAACGGCTACATGCCCTGATTGGCACCAAGTTGCGAATGTCCTCTGCTTTTCACCCCCAGACCGATGGTGCGACTGAGCGTGCAAACCGGACAATTGTTCAGATGCTACGCTCCTGCATCTCGCCGAACCAAAAGGATTGGGTTATCAAACTACCGGGGATTGAATTTGCTTTGAACTCGGCTCGCTCTGAAACTACAGGTTACAGCCCATTTTTTCTAAATACTGGGCGCGTGCCTGGTCCCATGATCTGGGATGCAAAATCCGAGTACCCGGGTGTGAGGGTCTTTGCGCAGCGCATGAAAGAGGCCATCATGGCCGCTCATGACGCAATCATCCACGCACGCGTTAAACAGACGAAACAAGCTAACAAACACCGCAAGCTGACACCGTTCGTGAAAGACGACCTGGTCTATCTCTCGACTAAGAACTTGTCCATCCCGAAGAACAGGTCACGGAAGCTCGTACCTAAGTACATCGGACCCTACAAGATTGTCGAGGACTATGCAAACGGGACTTTCAAATTAGATCTACCCAATGATTTAAAACGGCGTGGAAATCACCCCGCATTCCATTCTTCACTGCTTCGGATCCACTATCCGAATGATGATCGGCGTTTCCCTGGTCGACAGATACCGCAAATTACTGGATTCGGTGAAGGCACTGAGGAATGGGCAGTCGATAAAATTGTTGCGCACTCAGGAAAGGGCACAAACACAAAGTTCGAAGTGCTCTGGAAGAGCGGGGACAAAGCATGGTTTCCGTATAACGATGTGGCACATTTGGGATCACTGGCTGCTTATCTTGAGGCTTTCGGCGTGAACAGCATCAGTAAGCTACCGCTTGGCAACGCGCAGGCCCCTGACGACATTGAAATTTTTGTCGGGGCCCTCTTTATAAGTGAGGATGTGAACGTACCTGGACAACAAAACATGACCCAGATGACCAACATCGACTGGAATCCGGACGGCCGCTACTCTGCACACCATGTGCAGGTCAACTACGCGTACGCCGAGTTTCAAAGCAGGAATGACCCGACCGAGACACCGCTGGCTGTTCCAGAGACCTACAATCAGTGGGTGTACCAGCTTCAGGTTTCGCACCCGGGAAGAACCAGAGAACTGCCGCGATTCTCTTCCGACTACGCTGGAGCGGTGCCTCCCCCCGTCGTGTTACCTGCAGCTCCACCTCAGCACCCGGCAGTACCATACACACCTCTCCATTACGCACCTTATCCACCGCCGCATCCATTCCATGCACAGGGTTTCCAGATGTACCCGCAGAACTACGCGTCAAGCGATTTTTCAGGACGCTTTGCAGAAGCGCAGGCTGGTTTTGCCATGCATGCGCAAGGGTACCTTCTGGACAAGGTGAAGGACCAGGATCAGGCTGTCAAGAGGATGATGGGAAAGAACGTCAACCGTGGTCGCGGCAGGAAGTACGGCAATCGCAATCGCGGCAGAGACACATACCGCGGAGCTGCATACAAGCGTGGACGTGACGAATCGTATTCGCCGAGGCCGCGAACCAGGGACGAACGTTCTCGTTCGCGCGACCGCCTTGATGAGGATCGGAACGTTCGCCGCCGGTACAATGACGGACACCGATACAATGAGGAGCGCGGGAGATCTCGCACCCCTACTTATAGCGAACAGACGCCCACTAGACGTCGGGAGGACTCTCCGCGGAGCCCTCCCCGCGAGGATTCACCTGCTCGGCGCATGAAACAGTCACCGCGTCGTCGCTCACCCTCCGAGGGAGGATATCGCCGTCAGTCGTCTCGCGAAGCGGATGAAGTTGCTGCTCGAGAACAGCAGCAGTTCCACCGGATGTACGATGCAGGTCGGGCTCAGGGTCAGCGCATGGCCGCAGCAGTTCCTAGCGCTGCTATGGCGTCGCTGTCCTTGACCAGTGGTCGTCCTATCGCACCTCTCCCACAGCGTCCCGTGTGGCCAACATTTGGACTTGGACATCAGACCAGCATGCTTGGAACCTTCACAGGTGCCCTCAAAGGCAAGGGCAAGGATCCCAAGGAGGGACCGGGGCTAGTCGGAATGAGCTCCACTCAACCGATTCACATCATCGAGAAACCGGCGCCAGGAAAACAACGTCCGGAGCCGGTCGCATCCTCGTCGGGCGCTTCAGCCACCAACATTCAACAGCCCGACATTCAGCCAGCACCCGGAGCGATCGTTGGGGAAGACGATCCCATGGGCGAAGTTGCACGCGACAGTGAGGGCCGCCCTCTTCCCAAACTCCCCGAGGAAACGGACGAGGAACGTCAGGCGCTCGAGGATTTGGACGGCGATGGCGAGGTGGATAACGGGGCGCCGGCTTGAGGAGGAATGAAGGTTTTGGGCTTGTTTCTCTTCTTATTCTTATTCCCTACTACTTGGCGTACTTTCTTCGATAGCACGGGAGGGCGTATGTAGGGATTCGGGTGATGGCCGGGGGCCATCACTGCACTGCTTTGGTTTCGTATATAAGGCGTAGCTAGTCGTAGCTACACCTTAGCACTCTCTTCTCGCAATAGAGACATATTACTGTTCTTTTGCGCGAGTCTCTGAGTTCTCACCTTCGTGGCTAGACTGCTCTGATCGACAGAGCCTCTACGCTTACAACTTGTTTCTAGCGCTCGCTCACTGCTTTTCGACCTTGCTCCGGCGCTTCAAGTCAGTTCTCTCAAGCCACGTTGCCCGAGGATACTCAGAAAGGCCACGTCACTCATTGCCTGCTCACTACAGCTATCGACGTCGCAGATAACGCTAGGGCCTATTTCGCATTCGAATTCCTCAAGCAGCTCAGCAATGGCAAGAAGGCGCAGTTCCGAGCCAGTGGCGCAATTGACACTCACTCAACGGTGGCATTGCGCAGCTTCTTGAAGTCCTTGAAGCTCTGATCACTGGCCACTGCGGAGCTTTCCATCCCTCAAGTCCCCGATTCTGACTCACTTCTCGGGCTGCGCGTCTCCTCGGCGGAACTCGATCAGCGCGTGAGCGCCCGCATAGCCTCAGTTCCTGGCGCCTTAAAAAGTGCATAGCGCTCGAGCAGGGGCAAGTACCTTACTTCCATGGCAGCTCCCTTTGTCTACGTCCCAGAGGCATCGTCCTCGACACCGTATTCTGCCCCATACTACAACCCATACTATGCCTCGCCAAACGGCATTCCTTCCCCGTTTCTTCCGCCTTTAGCCTTTCCCTCGTCTCCGTATCTCGGGCCCATCGATGGCGGAGTGGGCACCGCTAGTCCCTTCAATCCCAACAGCGTTCTATGGCCGGACGATGTACCCGACTACGAGTCTCCGTACACTGCCTCTTGGGCTCCGCTGAGCCCGCGACGACAGCGCACCAACTCGTGGCAAGGGCCAGCGCTGACGCCGAACTCTCCATTCCTCGCACCCCAACTTCCCGCTTACTTCCAGCCGCCATCCTCGCCGTACACCCGCGGCCACAAAAAATCCAACTCTTGGGGAAACAGCGGCCAGCCACCACCACGGGCCGCTAGCACGAACCCATACCTCCCCCCGCAGACCCACCCGTGGCTAAACGCCGACGCGCCATCCCCCACATTCCACTTCGACTTCGCACCCATAGGGGTCGTCCCCCTCCGCCTCCTTTCCGCCAACCCGCCACAAAGCACGCTCGCGAGCCCCGCAGAGCTCGCAGAGCCCGCCTTCCACCCCCCGCGCACAGCGCTGCGCATCCTGCATCCGCGATTGCCGTTCTGGCCGGTGGACCTCGCGCTCCGCGGGGCCCAGGCGCAGCAGAGTCCGCCGCCGATTACAGTCAAGGACGTGCTCGGCGCGCTCCATCGCGCGCTGCACCGGCGCATGATGCTCGCGGCGGCGGATTGGTCGGCGTTGAGTGAGGGGGAGGCGGGCCGCGTTACGCGTGCGTTCGCGCAGCGATGTAGGGCGGAGGCGGTGAGGGGCGGTGGGCCTGTGTCGCAATTGCGGGACTGTGAGCTTGCGGTGCGCAATGAGGGTGTGAAACGGGTGGATTTCCTTATGGGAAAGACGGTGTTCGAAGGCTTGGTGAGAGCGCCTGGCGATCCTGAGGGGTGTGTGCGGCTCGTTACGGCGTAGCTGCGTGCGGATGATTAGGGTGTAGGTCGTGCACCTCAACCCCGCCGGTTTCCCCATTCGTGGTCCAAGTTGAACGTCACTCATGGACGAAACCATCACTTATAATTATGACAACTCCCACAAAAGTACCTTACTCATATTGGCGCTCATGGACGCCTATCTAGTTCTTCTTCCCATACCGTATATTATTCTCGAATCTCTAATCTACGTACTGGGTTGAATCTCTAATCTATGTACTGGGTTGAATCTCTAACTCCACCGTGTGTTGTGCGAATGGTTATGGCGCAGATGCGACGATGGATGGATCCAGCGCTATCAAGCCTGCGGAAAACGTCGCAGGGCTTGAAGCGCAAGCCAAAGGAAAAAGGGGGAAAAGGGCCAACAGGACTACATACTTAGTCGTGGTCAAGTGGTGGTGATTCTGTGAAAGAGGGAGAAAAAATGCCACCGCGAATCTTACTCGGATCGTGCATATGCATCTTCTAGATTTCAACGGGCTGAGTTTATTCTTCTCACCAAACGCAACCCAGGTTCGACTTTCAGTAAAATTGATGTCAGCACCAGCAGGTTGTTCCCCGATTTAGGGTTCGGTCTGAATCCATTGGAGCCTCTGAGTCTTATCAAAGCGCATCTTATGTAGACACCGCCGTCGTTTATATGTGTATGTGCCGCTACTAGGTATCTGGTATCAGCATTTCTGGTCTCCTGACTACTGTATGCCGACCTCAACTAAAAAAATAGGATGCACAGGCTCGAGCCTCGAGTGAATGTCGACTTTGTTGATAACTTGGTAGACTCGAGGTCGTGATGTAATTGGCCTGGTGCTTCTCAACGCTGGCAGGCATGATAAGATTTGTAAGTAGTCATGCAATGCCTCTGGGAATCGGGATGAGTCGACTTCGGCATGTCGTTTGATAAACCACTGTCAACCAAGGTGATAGATAATCGGCCGACTTCTGATAACTGTAGTAGAGGCGCTTCGTAAACACATTCCATCAGGGAACTTCTCGACGGACCACCATCTTTTTGAACCGGAATGGTTCATTTTCGCCCATTACTAGTAGAAACCGGTTGAACACCGAAAAGCGGCGCCACAGAACTTCAATTGTACACCGCAAATAAGTATATACCGAGCTAACAATTCAATAATTCCAGGTTTCATCTCCGCTGCCCAACACCGGATATCGATTCGGAGGACCAACATTGCTCCTGAACTTTCGAGGATCCAGTTGAATCATTGTTGCCCGTATCACTGGCATCACGAGTCCCGCCTTCCGCTCTAGATTTGCAGCGGGCATTGAATTCCCCGAGGAAGGAAGGAAGGAGGAAAGGAAGAGACTCCGCATCCGCTCGGTCAATACGACTAAACGCGCCTCTGGAGGATCGGTGTCGCAACAGTGTTGCGGGCGTCGACAGCTGGCCCACGCCTCCCCCACTACTGTACTATTTCGACCAAGTATTCAGTCACTAGTCACAAGGCCGACTGAATTGAATACTTGGTGAAACGGTCACAGGTCACTGCAGGCCATGAATACTTGGCCGTTTTATGATTTTTATAGGCCTAAAAACTGATTTTTTCTCTGCCCCACTATGGTCTGGATATCAATGCATGTGACCTCATTTTTCACAAATTCCGATGCCGATAGCACACGAAATCGAAGAATCAATGCATTTTTGAGCTCTCCGCAGTGATGGTTTGCTATCAAAATTTTAGGAAATGAATACTTGAAAATTCGGTCACAGGTCCCAGCCAGCAGCGAATACTTCAAAAACGAATACTTGCGGTCACTGGTCACACCCCATGAATACTTGGTCGAAATAGTACAGTATGACATTCCCGAAAAGGAAACCGGCTGTCCAGCGCCGTGGTATGCCGCCGCACACGGTGGCTTTTATCGGCAGAATGCCCTAGCGGTTGTGTGCTTAGTGTCTATGTCACGTGTTGTTCGGCAGAGGGCCTCGCGTTCGAGTCTCACTAAATTCTCACTAAATTCTTCTTTTTTTTCTTTTCAACAAATTCGTTGTGTTCGGCAGAGTCTGAATTATCTCTCCTTCCATGCATTCCTCGTGTTATTTGCGGAATCCGCAGGACCTCCCGCTCTCGAAACTAGAAGTCTGCGGTGGATAAAATGAAATAAAACTAAGTTAATAATGGGCAATGTCATACAGGTGTACAACGTCTCGGCCAGTTGCCCGGGAAACCTACAAAGTGCATATTTCATAAACTAGAGATGTTTCACAAGGCTTAAAAGCGTCCGAAACGCGTCACTGCGGCCCCCTAAAACAGCTCAAATGGTTACTTTACCCAATTTACCTTAATAAAAAATCCTGATGATGCATGAGAATTGAACAGCTGTATCTGACTTACTCATAGACATCCTTCCGCATGAAAACTTAGTTTAAGACCGACGTTGAGCAATAAATATGCTGAATCTGTTCTTATGACTTCGCCTCACTGATTTGTAAGCACTTTCCTTTTTGGGAATGTCATAGTGGGGGAGGCGTAGGGCTTTTGGCGTCGACTTGCATTCTGCATCCGAAATGGGAGATCAATACGCAATCAATACATACCGAGTCGGCCCGGGAAAAGAAGTAGGAGTTGGTAAGCAAGCAGATGACGCACCCATCCTGCGAACCAGCCATGCATCGCATCTCCACCTCTCACGACGCCTCCCTCCCCGACCACAGCCGGCAACTCGAAGTTATAGCGCCTCCGCCTGTCTCTCCCTCCTCTGCATCCTCCCCACAGTGCCACTCTGCTCATCGTCATCCCCATCCCCATCAGGCTCGTCATCGCCAGCGTCATCGTCCCCTTCCCCTTCACCGCCCTCCGCGTCCGCACGCTCATCCTCATCCTCTCCACAACGAATCCCTCACCTCCCTCCCCTCCGCTTTCGCCCTCTCCCTCTCCCTCGCCTCCCTACGCGCCCTATACCCCGCATCCTCTCTCAACCTCCTCCGCTCCGTCCTCGCAGCCCGCTCGTACGCCCTCTCCGTCGCCCGCTCTAACTCGCCGGGCTGACTCCCTGTGAGGAGCGGCACCCCCGCCCGTCGAAACTGCTCGAACTGGCGCTGGAGCATTTCGCGCTCTTGTTGCTGGGTGTTCACATCCCGGTCCCGCTGATGCTCCTGTTCCCGCAGAATCCACGCCCGCTCCTGCTGCTGTGCGTGCAAATGCAGATGCAGCGCCCGGTCTTGCACTTCCTGTTCCTCGAGCTGCGCGTCCACACTGCTCCCCATCCCTCGCGTCATCTCGCCTCGCCTCCCGCGTTTCCGCCTAGATAGATACTCGACCTCCGTCTCTGCCGGCTCGCGGAGGGCGTGCGTCTTCGCTTGCGTCGTCGTTCGTGGGCGGGATGCGAGCGTTGACGTCGCTATTGTTATTCGTGAGTGACATTGCATGCACACGTTCGTGGGCGGCTCGTTCGTGTCGGGGCCGGGGCGTGCGTGGTCGACTGGGCTACGCCCGAGATCCCCACGCTCAAACGCCACCGTGACCGTTCTTCCGCCTCTGCCGCTTCCGCCCCGTCCGCCGCCTGCATCTGCTCGATCCTTCGCCGCATCCGCTCCGAGTCGATCTCTCCGGTGTTGATGAGGGGCGGGAGGGCGTCGGCGTCGGCGTCTGCGTTCTCTCGCTGCATCTCATCTCCCTCGTCTCCTGCACGGCGTGCGTCGTTATTCCCTCGCTGCGTCTCATTCTCCCTCGCTGCGTCTCATCTCGTTCTCCCTGTTCAAATCGTCCTCCGAGTCAGCGCCCCCAAAATTCGTGAGCGCACCCCGCCCAAGTCCAACCTCAAATCCAGCAATGTCAGTTCCAATTCAGCAATGTCAGTCCCAACTTCCAACGGTCCAGGAGAGTTTCTTCTTCTTGTTGAATGAATATCTTCTTGGTTGAATATCTTCTTCTTCTCGTTGAATACGGTTATCTTCTTCGTGTTGAATATCTTCTTCTTGTTGAATATCTTCTTCGTGTTGAATACGGTTACTTACTTGAGCGCTGCGAATCGCCAACCAACGTCTCCCAGAAAATAAATGTACGTCTACCAAAAAATAAATGGACCTCTCATTCGGGTGTGGTGCGCCGTGCACGGCAGCGTCGAATACAACATCAACGTTAACACGGCAACTTCGATTTGGGGTTGATGATCGGTTCGAGCTGCTGGTATGTAGGGTTCGACTCGGACTCCCACCGCCTGAATTGCAGAGCGGATTTGCGATTTTAGTAGTTTTTTCCCACCGTTGCTCGTATTTTCCCACCGTTGCAGTTGCTCGTATTCTCACAGGTACGTATTATGCTAGTGTCTCATAATAGAACCCGAATCTGGTTCTCTCCGGTCCGGACATCTTTCCCTTCGTCCGCATCGAGACTCGAGAGTCTACAGGACTTGGCAGAGAACTTAGCACAGGACGGTTGCGAGGAGCGTCAAATCCAGATATCTAATGAGGAACCCCATCCATCCTATATTCAATTTACTACGAACTGGGAAGGTATTCTGGTAAATAACGACTCCTAGGCGTGAACTTCTGGAAGAGTCAACACAATATGGAACGAAAAGAACTGTTCAGCGCAATGCCTATTATCTGTAATACTGGATTATGACACTCCCATGGGGGCAATGCGTCAAAGCCCCGGAATACGATGAGACGTCGACATGAAGACCGCAGCAGTCCAGATCCACCTCCGCAGACACAGTTGAAGTCTGCATTGGTGGGGGTGGGAGTATCTGTTGCTTACCGTAGCCAGACGGGTCGAAGGCTTGTGTGTGTCCGGAGTAGGCGATATTCCGGTACCTCTTCCGCCTCAGTGCCTGCACGCTCGTGCGTTCCCGTAAATGCGGCGGCTGGCTGGCTGTGATTTTGAGCTCATAGCTGTACAGCGCGGCGTCGCGAAACGAGCTATCGTCGTGACGATCTGCATCTGACAGGTAGACCCAGATTCGAAATGTGTCCTGCCGCAAAGGATCGGCATGGACGGAGATTTTGTCGTGCATAGGCCAGCCGTTGGACTGAGTCTGCCGGATCACTGTCGGACGAATGCGGTGCGAGAGCATCTTGGGGACCCGGTCCACCGCGACTGTGTCGTCGTAGTCCATTGCGCGATCGTTTGCGGGAACACCGTGGACACGAAAGGCTTCCTCGGAATGAATGAGATTGAGCTCGTCTTCTTGGCGGTTGGTCCGGGTCTTGAGAAGGATGTGTCCGGGAATAAGGACCACCTCGGATTGAGATCTCTAGAATAAACACGAGGATCAGCCATTGTGAGAGGAGTAATATGGCCCGGCGATTTTTCCTCACTTGGTAAGCAGCTAGCATGAACACAGTATGCGCCTTCCAGTTGATGATGAGGAATGTATCCTGAACTGATCCAATGGAGACTGCTGCGATGTCGCCGCAGAGTACGGGTGATGAAAACGGATCCTCGTACATTGTGTCTGGTGTGCGACACATAAAGAGGGTATTATGTTTGCCGCGGTGAAGATCCAACTCGACGATTTCGATATAGCTAAAATAAAATAACAAATTTAAAGGCGCAGATGAGTTTCTGCCGACTGTGGGTTGACTGAGACCCGACGCACTTTGGAGTAGTAGCCTCTTCGGAAGAGTCTATCCCACATATCATAATGACCAGGGGATCATCGAGTGTCTGATCGTCGGCTGCAAATGCGAACACATGCGCCGCAGCATTTGGGGGTGTATACGTCCAGACAAGTCTAGGCTCAGCGACATTCCAGCACTCCAGTGCGTCCAAATTCCTGTAAAGGAAATAACGCCCGCCTTTATAGAGCGTGGCCTGGTTTTCGTAGGGCGCACGTACGCTGCCCACACGAATCCTGGTGCGGACTTCGATGTGTTTCGAGACCTCCGGTGTGAAGGGGCAGCCGCGCGCGCGTGGGGTCCAACTTTCGGGGCCAGTGAGGATACGTTTCACCAGAGCAATTAGTTGGGCTGTGGAGAGGCCATGCAGCTCGGGAATATCTGGGTCTAGGAATAATTTTCTCCTGAGGCCGTCGACCACAGTAAGCCAAACGTTTTTACGAAATGCCAGTTTCTGTAGGCGTTTGCAGGTCTAAGTATATGCGGGTGGGTCAGAATGTTTGAAATTCGACAGTACAGCAGCAAACCTGGCCGGTGTAGAGTAGGGTTGCAATATCGCAGAAGAAAAAGACTGAGAAGATGATATCGAGCTCCCAAGTCAATTTCGAGAACGCGGTCGGTGGCATAGGTAGGTCGAGCCGCTCGAGATTCACGAGTCAATTCGATAGGGTCGGGAGTACAAAGTGGAGAGAAATATGGGCTCGCAGGAGTGGCCGACAGGGCGATGAGTAAGTAGCGGCAAAAGAAACAAGTCACAGTCAAGTCACAGTCACGCAACAGTCACGGCCATCACATTCGAAAGCAAATCCAATCTGATCCGGTCCTGAGATATGAACCCGGTTTTCTCCGACCCCTCCAGGCTCTCATCGAATTCTTTGACAGAGAAGAGAAATTCAAGTGAATCTCATGAGAGAACCGTTGTTACTTGAATTAAGGCCACTACTTACACTGTCACCATCTACACACTTGCCTCGGCTCTCTCATCGCAACTCGCGATGAGTGTCTCGCGATCGAGTGACAGTCACCATCGGATCGTTGGAATGCATGTGTAGTATAGTATGGTCAGCGCTTGAAATTGTCTTCTTTTGACATGCAGCGTGTATCCCAGCGCTTTCAACTACAGGTTTCATTCAAAAAGGTACGCCACACACGGATAATATGGTGGCTCAAGCTTCAATGAACCTGTGGCGGCGGCAGGGCCGTCTCTTGTACTCTCTTTGGGTGTCCCATTCATTTCTCGTCGCTATAGAACAACTCCCTAGGCCCTTTTTCGACATGGATTTCCTTCTCCCCCTTTAGACTTCCCTTTGTTGATCAATGTTCATTTTCAGATGTAGTTATTTGGGGACTCATCGAGTGGCGTCTAGCTGAGTGATTTACGTCTGTCCTTGTCTGCAAAAGGTCGTGGCGGAATCATGCCACGCGTAAAAACAAGTGTTGTGAGTGCAGCCTCTATTCATTCCCTTCCTATCCTAATGCCATTCTGTCTATCTGTGCGACACTTCCCGTTCCGACGCACTGACCGCGAGCCGGATGCCATTCTTCAACATACTTCAGGTCCCGAGACATCGACTCCGGATAACGCCACAGCGACGTCGCATACCGCGCGTAATGTGTTGAAATTTTCGCTGAAGACGCTAAGCACCGTCTCAAGCAATATTCCATTTGGTGTGATTCTAAGCAGCATCATCGACCCGCTTCTGGATATTGCAGACCGCATTGAAGTGAGAGAACGCCCATCCATTCCTGATGTTTCTTGCTAAACACTTGAACTAGCAAACGTCGGCGAACAAGCAAGGTCTGGCCGAACTGGCTGCTCGGATCGAGCTTCTCGCACCGATTGTGTCCGAGATGGCCGAGCATAATCCGATGCGCGGACGCAAGATGGTAGAGGCCCTTGAGCGGTTTGTGTCCTTCCCCGATCCACTCATAGGAGCGTCCGAACTTATCGTTGATATTCCTTTGTCAGTGAAATCAAATCGATTGCAGAAGATCTCAGTGCTGCTTGCGAACGCGGCCAACTCAACCAGTTTTTCAGCAGCGCCGATACCGCATCCTCCCTCGTCAAACACAATTCGGTGCTCGCCCAGCTAATGGCTGACTCAACGGTTCGTTCCACGCCCAACCTCCGGCACCTTCTGCTTCAATCTCCAAATAGTTTGCCAGTGTTCATGAGGTCCTCAAATTTATTGATTTGGAGGTAAGTTTGAATTCTATTCAACAACCCAATGTTAAGCAACCACATAGCGCTCGAAATTGCTGCTATCTTTGTCTTCAGGGAGCGACGACGGTGAACCAATTTTTTCGAGCGGCTCTTATACTTTAGTGACCTCCCGTCGCTGCAGGACAATTCGAAGCGGGTGATATTAAGGGTGAGCCAGCGTCTCAAGTTCACGCAATCCCTGGCTTTATGGAAATATAGGTGGCATCGGAGGTACGGGTGGCAACGCGCGTGTCGGTGGTGATGGCGGTGGAGGCGAAGGCCCCCGACTAGAAATGGTATCCGGACGCCGCTGGACCGTGGGGAATATTTCAGGTAGGTTTCCGTTTATTCGTGATAACATCAGTTGTCTTCTGCGGCCATAGCTGTTCACTACATTCCCTAGAAAAGTACATTTGCTGACATTCTCTTGCTTTACAGGTGGGACGGGCGGTGCTGGAGGGACGGGGGTTGATGTCGGCGGGAAAGGTGGGACGGGAAAAGCCCCGGTTATAAGTGTGGTGCGAGGGGCGATGCAGAATGTAAGCTGAGAATCCTATCCTTTCCAACGGCACTCCTGCGTTACTTTCATTATACAAGTTGAAGGAAGGGTCCCAGATCGCACATTGAGATCAGGCCCTTGTTGGCCTATTACTGTATTTTTTCATTCAGATTGATAGTCACGCGTCACGCACCACCACATCGATATCGAATTTTGGTCGATGTCACGTGTCACTCAGGTCTTTATCGAACCTAAAATTCTCGTCACGCAGGGCAAAGTCTCTCAAAAACACCAAAAAAACATATTTTTGCGTTGAAAATTTCGAAGTCTTTCCAGTGGTCACGCAAAAATTTCGGTGGTATCGAAATGTCGAAATGGTCCGAGTAGGTCACGCGTCACACCCCGTGTCGATCTGAATGAAAAAATACAGTAGACGGAAATAGAAATGGACCCAAAATGGAGTAATGCCAGTCGGCCGGGTACCATGTCTTCGCGAGACGTATATTCCTTGCTCAATTGTTTCGCGGGTGTCTCGATATTTAAGAGGATCGTCTCTGGAAGATCGATGGGCAGTCCACCATATATGCCAAGTCCTTGAGAATATGTCATGTCGTACCATGCGGCTCAAAACCAACTCAAAACAGGGATAGATTTGGCATCGTCCAAACTATAGTTGGGAGTCGGACACAGCACATTGGCCCTAGATGCATAGAGGTCATTGCGGTTGCTGTTTGCACTTGAATAGCATTGAAAGAAGTTGCGATCCGGGGTTGTGAATACAACTTCGGGAAGGCTGAGACCATATTTATAACACTGCCTGTCACGGTAATGCTCTGGGACATAGCATTTTAGGGGCGAACACCGGTATCCTGTAGTGGCAACGGCAGATTAAAACTGGGATATTTTTGGCTGGGCTTAGAACAGTTATTCTGCCAGATGCAGCAGGTTCCCCAAAGCTGTATACCGTCAGTTCTTAATCAGTTTCGCCACCACAAACATATCGTGCAACTGAGGGCGATAGGAAAGGAGGCTCGAAAGTATTGCATTCTTCGAAAGCTGGAACTATCGTCAACTTTCAAGCCCCGGAAAGGACGTTTTTAATTCCGGCGGACAATCTTGAAGACTGGCGCCCGCCCCGTGCCACCTTTGCCGCCAACTTCGACTCCTGTACCACCGGTTCCTCCTCTTCCGCCTATGTGTTGTAAGTCAGTAAAATATGCACCATTTGTTTCAAAGAGAGGAGCAATTTTTGAGAGTGCATGGGACCAAAACGGTGAACGCACCAGAAACATGTCCTATCTTCCAATGCTCATCATATCCCAGGTCGAGTTTTGGGCCTTCGCCTTCACCACCCTCGCCTCCCATATGCGCATAACCGCCTGGACCCCCGGTTCCACCTGTATGAGCACTGCTTAGTGCCCGACCTTAGAAGAAAGATTGGTTGTACATACCTGTGACGTTGTCCAGCTCGAAATCTAATAAAATTTAAGGTTAGTGAATTAGGTGATTTCCTGCACAAATCAAACCCACCCGCCGGCGAAGGACACTGTAACTGAAGTAATTTTGATCTCTGTCCATTCAGACGAATAGTGAGGTTTTATGTGGCAACCGAAGGCTTTTCAACACTACCTCGAGCTGTTCCACGCATTTGTGAACCTCGTGGACAGTAGCGAGCTAGACGGACGTGTAAATGAATGAAGTTCGGTGAATTGTTATATTACGGACCGTAGAATCAGCGACGATCTTACTGAGGATGATATTATGCTGCACAATGGAGGTGTCGAAAAATTTGTCGAGGTTGTCAGATGCTTTCGCGGCCGTGAGGTCTTGTGTTAATGCCTGCAGTTCTCTAAACTCATAAGTTAATCGCCTTCTTCCTCCATTCAAGCGAGGTCACCCACAATTGAAAACGTTGCACTATATCATCTCTTACACCCGCCATCTCAGAGAAGACCGGTGCCAGGAGATCGATGCGCGCAGCGACCGCTACGAGAGCTGCATTGGTCACCGGTGTTGTCTGGAACATGTGAAAGCGCGTAATGAGAAGATGGCCTAGGCATCGCACCTTAATATCATCGAGGGTATTCCTGAAGTCTTCCACAACTTTGCGTAGCATAGTGGTGCCGGGCAAGCTGCTATCCACAGCCCGAAATTCGTCCAGTGAAAATTTCAGGATATTGGAGGCACTGTATGAAGGAGGGAAAAGCTCCGTAGTGGGTTGTTGTTCTCCAGAATACAGTGCATCAAGCCTGTCCATACGGGAGCTGCGACGGAAAACTCTTGCTGCACAGCGGTAGAGTCTTGACAATAGATAAGAGATGGGCATGAGCGCAGTACAAGAACGAAAGTGGAAATACTGTGTGACCCCGGAAGGTATATAGCTTTCACTGAAACTGGACGACCGCTGTACAGCAATCTGAACCACAGCGGTGTTGCCATATACCCCGAACCGTTGGCGACATCGGTTCCTTCAATCGGCAAAGTGCCGTGTTTATTGGCCCCGCAAGTACGAGTTTTACGAAATCCCTAGATGTATAATAAGTAGTCGGAAATGGATCACACCTGTTACCTCCCTGTATATACACCTAGTATTGCTGTTCTTCGACGGAACACATGGCAAATCTTGTGTGGACTTGTTCGCGGAGTGCCGTAGTAACCTGCCCTTGTTGGAGGGGAGACTCATTCCGTCACATTTTGCCACCTCGACGTCGTGTCAATTAGTCCTAAATGGGGCACCCGAAACGATGGTATTTTGTTCTTGCTTTTATTTGATGTTGGAAAGACACGGGCTTCCCGAAGGAAACTACTACCTGAAAGGGGTGGTAGAACCTTGAGATGTTGAGCCAAATCAGCAAATTGAAAGCTGTAAATACTAAAAAGTCCACCCAAAGCAGCACTGAGTCCTTCCCTAATCGGCCATACTACTACAGCTTTGGTCTTTGGTTTTCCTCCTGAACTCCAGTTAATGTGTGTATTCGCAAAGAGGAAACATAGCGGTAAAGCTTGACCGCTAATAGAAACAGATGCCATTGGATGGAGGCAACAATCACAGAACAGGGTATCTACATTCCCATCACAATACTTCCGTCTTCACGGCGTGGTGCAGGCACGAGGCCGCATCCCGGACCTAATCCTGCCGTTTAATCCATTGTGAGCTTCAAAAAAAAAAAGCCACATGTCAGTGAGAACTCCGAAGATTCAAAACTGTATGTACCGAAGGATGTGGTGTCCAGAGGTTCACGAACTCGCTGGCCATTGATTTGAACGACAAAAATAATGTTCTGATTTTGCGAGGTGGAAATTTGGACGCTATTTACCACGCTGGGATAGATATCAGCTCCTAGATCTTCTTTGTCTTCTCTGGCTTCTGTTGATCCGAGTCAAAGAAATCCTCGTCCCACTTGTGACCGGAATCACACCATTTACGACAACTTTGGAGTCTATGGCCAGGGCGCGGGTAAGGCACGCGGAGCGGTAAGCATTGAAAATGTATGCGTACCGACTGGAAGCTCAACAAAGTCATGCATTTGGTTTGCAGTGAAGTTGAGGACAAACACCGCCTGTTGATTCTGCGAAGAGGTAATTTGGACGGAATTTCCCTCGCCGGTACCCCCATTCCCAGAAATGACACCGCCACGCCCACCGTCGCCTCCAGTACCCCCTGGTGAACGTCAGACACGGACCGTATCAATCCCTGAAATCTCACCATTTACTATGACACCATGACCGTTTCCGTAACCTCCGGCCTGAGGTGGTCCTCCTGGGCAGAAACACACTGACTCCAGTGGTAGTTGGAGTAGCAATTGGAATCGCACCATTGACAAGAACTGTAAAGTTAGAGGGTGGAGGTTCAGCATTTGCTGTTGCAGCGGTCATGATTTGTGTATTGTATCAAATCGCAAGGGAGTGTGATTTGAAACCCAGGTTCCATAGTTATAGCAGAAACGTCGGCTTGTCACTCAGAAAACCGTGCATTAAACGCATCGAGGAAGTCAGGATCCATCAAGTGCTGAACCTGCGCCCGATCCACTTACCACAGGTGTGGATGGCTGATGTTATAGTCACCCTTGAGGAAGTATTAAAGGCAGAGGCATGGAGTACATTTGTTTCGGAGTTACGAAACAAAATTCCATTGTTTCACCATTTCATGTGCGACGATCCTGCGTCGAAACGATATGTGCGATGGCATCGATGACATTCCGAATAAATTTGAACCGTGGGAGTCTTACTGTTGAGATCAAATTTGATTGATCGGCACGGTCTGGGGTATTCTAAATATTAGCATTCTCTGGATTCAACGCTGTTCCCAGCTCTGGATTCATATCACGACATGGCACACTCAAAGTAATGTATAGCGGCACTGGCTTGGACTGGGACGGATAAAATCCATTTCGAAATCGTGTACGAGTGAGTTCCTGCCTTCCTGCATCTGGGCTCTGTAACGTCTCTGGACAGCGAAGAAAACTATCATTGACTGTGCAAACAGAATTTATCACATTGTATCCAATTTTCGAATGAGTTTTCAACCGATTGAGGCGGATCCCGTTGACAGGGGGGGGGGGGGGGGGGGGGGGGGGATTTATTATACTCGCGTGGTCCAAATGTCTGAACAACAAGTTTACCGAAAACAAACAAGTAGTAATGTATGGGTGGCTATCCTTACATAAAACTCCAAGATGTCGACGGAGCATCTGTCTCATCCCCCTTTTACAATCATTGTTTTCATCACCCGGTTGCTCATTCCCAAAGTTCCGTAAGTCACCCAGAATATCACATTCTGGCGATCGAGCTGGATACTGTTCAAACAGCCATTCGGTAAACACTTAGCTTCGAGTGTCCCAAAGTCGCAATCAATCAGCCTAGAAGATCGCTCTGAGAAAAATAATGTGAAGCGGGGGTCACGGCCAAACTCTCATTGGTGGACCTGAATATAGAGATGCGGCTCAGGTACAGTCGCCAGAGTCATAACAAGGTAAAAGCGGTTATAAGCTAATTCCGACGGAATGGAAGCAGGAACATCGACGGGAGCCATTTGGGTATGATCGAGGAACACAACATTGGACTGATATCTAACCACATCCCCTCCGACCTTAGTGGAGTGCTAAAATCGCTCTCTGTGGACACATCAGCGGAGGCAAATTTGACCAACATAGATCCGTATTGGGTCAGACAAGAGGAGATATATTTGTTCTGAGGCTCACGTGTTGTATTGCAACCAGAACAACGGTAATGCAGGCAACTGGCAGGTATATTGTGCCCCGTATAAACCAGACCCAAGACTTGCCCAAGACCCTCAATAGCACTGTGAATATTATGTTTCCACCACCTGGCGACTCAACAACAAATGATGACAGCTCATCTTCTGGTGGAGCATGGAGGCCCACCATCCATGGTACACCTCTATTTCTCACTTCATTCAAACACTGACTTTCATGATAGGAGGTGTGGGGGGAGACGGCGGAAAAGGTGGCGAGAAGGGAGGTACAGGCGGTACGGGACAGGGGGCTCAGCTTCAGCCAGCAAATGCACATCTCGTCCGCGCCATCCATGGTACGTTTTGTGGGGTCGACGATATTACTGGCGACTTCTCATGAAGCTCCCCAGGTGGAAGGGGAGGGAAGGGGGGAGATATTGATCACAGTTGTCATGGCCGTGGCTTCGGCGGGGATGGTGGCACAGGCGAACGAGGGAGGATTTTAGAGCCCTTTTATCTCCCGCCAGACATCGCTGTGACGACAGAGAACAACCTGCTTCTTTCGGAATTTTGCGATAAATACAGGGTTTCAAAGGCTTTATCCGACCTTCTGACCGACGCCGGGTTCGAGACCGCCGGGGCTCTTTTTGGCACAACGGAAGAGGCTTTCGCCGCTTGTGGTCTTAGGCGAGGACAAATTGAGGAGGTCAGAAGGGCGTTGGGGGAATGGAAAAATGGCTCAGGCAAGAAGGGAACAACACAGGAGGAGTGATAGTGGGTTGGAATCTGTGCTTACTCCATCGTGGCCAAGTTGAGCTTTATTTTAAGTCCTACTTCATTGGGAAACGTAGGATGGAAAGCCAAACTATCCTGCAACGTAACAGGGACGATGGTGCATAGTTCTCGGGCTTTTCTATGTGGTGTTATCGTTCATATTTTCTAACCCACTTTCGAAGTACGGTACAACTTTTGGATGTACTATGGAATGCAAGCAGTTGCCCGTGATTATCTTTCGATGGTTGGATCCGTGGATTTGCACTTTCTGGTGATGCGAAGGCACACCTTGTTCTCATTTTTTGGCTGTGGTGTAGGTAGTGGATCTGGCCCATTTCGCTCGGTTGAACGACAGTCAGCCGGGCGGCTTCGAATTCTCCTACATTTGGAGTGGGAAAATGCCGTGGAAAAGTCAACAAATGCAGAGGATCAGTCACGCCAGCCAAACTTCGCAGTGTGGTGAATCGTCGAGATAATAGTTACATGACTTGCGGGTCAAAACGGCTGTCTAGTTATTTCAATAAGTACGTACCCCAAGTTTCAGTTGACTCGCATTTAGGCGCGTGATTTCAACAGAAATCTTGCGGAAATCACAGAATTCTAGATAGACAGGAACAGCATCCATGGCAATGATACGACAGATGCGCGCCTACGCCCCGAAGGTGGCTTTACCATTTATCATTTATGGGACAACCCGAGGCAGATAGGACATTATTCACGGGGCGAAGACGGTGTCTGCAGAATCGAAAGAGATATTATAAGATCACAGTCAAAGGCTGGTGAGGAACAAGGCAAGCCGACGCTCCGCTCCGGCAGCGAAGGCAAGGGTAAAGGGCCGCACTAACTGAAAATTCCAGTTTTTCAAACACTTCAGAAGAAAGATTGCAGAATATAAGTACAACACTTTTGTGAAATACACGCCATGAAATAGTTCCCGATTTAGAGATCTCGATGTTCCACCTAGTTCTGGGAGTCGAAGGTGTGTTCGTGGGAGTCGTAAGAGTTGAGCACAGGCTCACCTCAAAAAGGCTGGATTGTTTGGCACACTGGGACACCGAGCATGCTCGGAGTGCGATGGGGAGGAATGAGTCAGGAAAGTCTTGAATTGGGAAGCCGGGCCAGGGTGCGGAATGGTATGCCTGCCTTGGCCTTGCTTATCCATAAAAGAATATCCAGAACTCAAGTAGATTGACCACCGTCCAGAATCGTGAGAAGCAGCTTGAATTGGCAGGGGCTATATTTGACCGACAGAAACAGAGACAATTGATGAGCACAGGCTTCAGAGTATCATCTTGAATATTTTAAACGGTTATTTGAGCGAGCCTTGAGAGGGTACCAGCCATGACTTGAAAGCAAGGGACGGGTTAGAGCGGAAGTGAGGTGGGGGGAGGAAAGAAAGAGCATGATAGACCATCAGCTATCCACCAGTTTCCTATGGAGCGTAGGCCGACTGCGTGAGCGCTGCGGCACAGTCAAAGCTATAGAAGATGCCGTACAAAATTCGAACATGGGATGTGCCTGCAGTTGTAGAATTTCCTAATTGAGTGAAGCCCACAGCTTTCTGGCTGTCAAGTCGTCCGAAATGTAGCGAAAAGGAGGCCCCGTGAACTTGACTGCGGCGGAGGTAGTGGGAGGAGGAGAGAGGAACGAAGATGGGGATAGTCCAGATTTGGAATAGCTGTTGAAGAGCTGTTGAAATGTAGTGCATTCACAGCCTTTCATCAAGGTTAACACAGCCAAAAAGTGCCGACAGTGGGAACAGAAACAGAGAATGGGGATCTGCTGCTGTTTAGCAGGGACAGGGAGAGAGAAATGTGCATGGAGATGGTTTGGAAGCGCTGCAGTACAAACAGGCATCAACGAACGAGGCAGTAAAGATTAAAGGAACGAATAATTTTCTTTAGATTCAGAAATATTCGAGGTAGGTGAAGCCCCTTGCTCATATGGATAAAACACCTGGGATGTCGATCCCCTGTGAAGCTGAATGTCTAAAAAAAACCTGCACTTCTATCTACTAGGACGTGGGCGGCAAAACAAGGGCTTCCATCAGTACCTTCTGGCCAGTCATATGTTGGGGATGCGTAACGGGAAGGCTCTTATGTTCCCGTCAACGTGGGTCCACACAGCCGTCCGCTCTGCTCTGTACCATGCTATGATGTGGGTCCTCCGAACTCTTCCCCTGCAAGGGACACCATCCATAAACAGCAAATACAGGAAACGGGCAGTGAACTCAACTGCAACCCAGCCAGCTAAAGAAACGGCCCTCAACGGTGCGGCTATTCTAACCTGCAGGAATCATAAACAATTGAAATGTATCAGGGGGCCGAGGAGGACAGGGTGGTGACAGTGACTTGAAAGGTGGGATGGGAGGTCTGGGTGAGGGGCCGAGACTTGGGGCGGCAGAAGCAGCAGCTCTCTTCAAAGAAATCAATGGTGAGCAGTCAAAGATTGAGGAAAGGCAAGTGCTGATACTTGGCGCGAGGCGGCATTGGTGGGGCAGGTGGTACAGGTCGCATCGAGGGTGGAGCTGGCGGAACAGGCCAGCGGCCCGATCTTTCCGTTCAGTCTCTGCACATTGATGGCATGCCAGTGAACGTACCAACCCTGACAATTGCCGACTTTTGTGCAAGATACAAGTTGAGCCCGAAAATCCATACCCTTCTGGATGATGCAGGGTTTGAGACTGCGGGAGGACTACTCGAAGTGAGCAATCCTGATTTGGTGGAATGCAAATTCAAAATTGGACACATATTTGAGTTGAGGCGGGCGTTGAAGCAATGGTCCCAGGCAATAAGCAAGAAGTAGTAGTGTTGATCAGGTGAACCAAACTAGTAGTTCAGCCCTCGAAATAATGACATTCAATTTTTTGTGAAGACTACAGCCAGTAATGTTGTCAGAATCAGCCCGGCGGGAAAGAAAAAGACAAGAGGAAAGGCATGCATAGGTTTGACATTGGACGCCCGCAGGCAACTTCAGGATGCCTAAGTGAAGTATATGGGGGGATTTTCCCCGCGACGATCAAGTTGCGGAGATCCCGACAATCTGACAGGGTGCGAGGGGATTATCGTAGCTTTGCCATTCAGCTGGCGGGGATGAAATTCATTTCCCTGTAATGCCGAGACAATGGTTCATTTTTTTCCCTACATTTGATGTTTGGGATTTTTCAACTTGGAATCTGCATTTTACATTTTTCAAACTGGGTATGCGGCTATATCAGAATGAACAATAGGGAAAGGTGGGAGACAATAGCGGCCTTGCACAACCAGTTTGGTAGACAATAGCTGTGGCGCAATGGAGGGTACTTATAGAAGTGATGGCCGGAAAGTTCCAGGAATTCTAAGGCTGTCCGCGCTCCCACGACATATCACCGCTGGGATAAGAAGGCCGGCATCCGCTTCTTTAACTCGTTCTCCCACCGACGAAGCCACTCAGTGCAGACTATGGCCACCCATTCCGCGATTCGTGGCGACCGGACATTGCCTCAGGTCTTCAGGCGTTTCTCGTTCTCCATATCCCGGACCGGGCGGAAGAGTTCTAATCCGCCAATAAATCCTCCTGTCGACTCGGAGGCGACACAGGCGGACGTCCTGCAGGCCAACGCGACGCGGAATGTCCTTAAATTCTCGCTGAGGACATTGAGCGCTCTCACCAACAATGTGCCGTTCTGTGCGATGCTGAGCAGTGTCATCGAGGTTCTTCTAGATATTGTGGATCGCATTGAGGTAAGCCGAGTTGTATGTAGGCATTTTAGATTCAACACCCGCGTATTCAGCAAACGACGACGAACGAACACGGCCTTACTGAGTTAACTGCACGAATAAAGCGTCTGGCGCCAATTGTCGCTGACATGGCTAGAAAGCCGGGACAAGGAGAGCCGATAATTGCGGCCCTTGAACGGTGGGAGTGTTCGTTTCAGAGGTCTGGTTCCGCAGTTCATTTCTCTTTGAACAGCGAGCTACAAGCAATCGCACGAGATTGGAACTTTGCAGCGACGCAAGGAAAACTCGACCAGTTCTTCCGGAGCACGCGGAACGCATGTTCTCTCGCGTCGCACAACCTGCGGCTGTCCGCGCTCATAGCCGATTGCACTGTTCGTTGTACACGCAGACACCTCAGGGTCCATTTGTTAATGCCAAGATACATATAGCTCGTCACTCTGTGCGACGTGCAAAAGTCACTGCAAACCATGGAGGTAACGCTTCATTTAATCCGAGACGTTTATCATCCTCATATTTTGAACAGCGCCCTAAATTAGCACCCATTTCCGCCAAAGGTAATCCCAACGTCCGTGTTCATTCCCTCCTTGATCTTCCTGCCATTTAGAGCATTGCTTCGGTGATATAACAGGTCCGTCTAGCCCGCTCTAAATTAGATGACCGGGTCTTAAAGCGGATACTACCATGCACAGGAGGAACAGGCGGAACTGGTGGATACGCGGTAGTCGGTGGCGAAGGTGGGGACGGCGAAGGACCGAGGATTATCATTGGAACGGACGAACGATGGTATTTTGGAAATATTTCGGGTACGTTCATTTTTGCCGTCGCGGGAGACAAGCTTGCGCGAGTTGTATCGTTGTCCGCGTGCAGTTTTAATACACTTCCCTTACTTACTTCGTCCAACAGGAGGAACAGGAGGAACTGGCGGTGTTGGCATTCACGTTGGCGGGAGAGGTGGAACAGGGCGAGCGCCGGTTATTTCCGTTGTGCGAGGAAGTAGATACAGGAGGTCTCAAGAGCTATGAGCGGCGCGCCTGACGCTACTTCTCAGTATGATCTTTTGGAGGAAACTCCGAGTGGTAGTCTGAATACGTGATATCATGAAAATCTGTGACAGAATTTGAACACCCTTCTTTACCTTCATTGAATTATATCAATAACGACGCCTCCACTCAACGCAGGGATCCTGCATTATTACAGATCCGCCGGGAAGCCCAAACAATTCGATTCAATGACCTCGTGCTGGATCCCCGTAACTCAAACCAAGACAAGTGGATGCAGTTCTGAAATCTGAGCCCACATCATCAGTATTCCCACCTTCATCCGTGGAAACTCCTAGAACCTGATGCCCAGGAATCCATATGCATGTTACAAGTTCGAAACAGCTTTTATCTTCTTGTTTGAATTTAGTCGAATGAAGCGATGAAGAATCTGAAGAACCGATAAAGGTTATGAATTTCAACCAACGACCCCTGATGCTGTTAAACTATGGAATTTAGTATATTTTAAATCTCACCCATATAACCGCCAACAAACTCTTGTCGGGTCGCCGCAACCAGTGCTTGAATCTGGTCCTACTCTACGCAAGAACACGCCGATTTCAATCCAACTGGATCGGCGCCAGATCAGAAACCCAAGGGTAGACTGAGGTTCAACTGAGGTTGAAAGAAAGCCGTGGGAAAAGCACATCCGGCTGCTGCGGCCCGACGATCGACACGTGGCGTGGCGTTCCTTTTCTGTTCGAACACCACGTACGCCCACTTGCAAGTTGCCATACACCCTTCACACCTCGTCCAGTGCTACCATCCTCTAAGGCTGCACGTTTGCGATCCGAATTGATTCAAAATTACCGTCAGATTTGCTATGTTCCTTCCCCCAGAGATTATAGAGATCTTGTCAACGCCATCGAGCCACTGGAATCGGAGTCCGACGATAACTTTAATGTGTATGCATTGGTCTCCCATTCATTCTTGATCCCCAGCCAGAAGCGTATATCCCACAACGTTGCGCTCGACCTCGCCGACCCAGAAAGATGTTCCCGCAGCCCGCTTCCAAAATATCCCCGTATCCACACCGCACATCGCTTTGTGTGTACGCGCTCTCCGCACGGGCACAAATCTCGACCCAGACACACTGCCGCGTAGGTCACGCTCCCCCAATGCAGTGAACGCAGTCGCTGTGATTCTTCCTCGCTTCGCCAATCTTACAGGCTTGGACATCTACGAACACCGCGAGGAGAACAATTGGAATGTACATCCGCTTCGGGAGCCCCTTCACACTGCCTTAAGCTCCAATACCATCATCCACCTTTCCCTCACAGGGTTCTGCTTTGCTGACCCGCAAGAGCTGCGCTCCGTTGTGTGCACCAACAGGGGCTTGAAGTCGCTGGAACTCGTTAAAACCAGATTTATGGAAGTCGGCGAAGCCGAATTTGGGAAGCAGACTGTCAAGCAAGGGAAAACCGCGCTTGTGGTTCTGGACTCACTCAGCATCATGTACACCCCGGAGGCCCAGCACCTCTGGTGCATCATGGCATCTTTTGGAAGTGGTCTGAGATCACTCCAATTGGTGAACACGCCCATAGGGCATATGATTGAGGCCACGGCGTGCACACCTGTCCACCTCACCATCCAGTCGATATTCGAACGTGCGCATCAGGTTTCTGTCCTGAGCTTGAGCCAAGTTTGAGCCTCATAATATTTTACCACGTCTTCGGTTCCTCGGTACCCCGTTCTACCGCGACGAACCAGAGAACCCCCTTGCCCACAGCATCACTCTTAATTCGCTATTCCTGGACGTAACCTCGCCTGTAGAAGCCGCAGCCATTATGCGCAAACTAGGAAGCATACCCAACTCCTCGGCGCTGGACCACTTGACGTTGAGCGTGGGTTACCGGCCGAACCCTGTGTTCGATCAGCAATGGAACTTGCTTGACCCTCGGCTGGTTGCGATGCTCAGGTTGCACCGCCCACTTGAGATATTGGTCGACAGTCACGTCATACAGGAGCTCCACGAGGAATGGTGGGACGACCTGGGCAACAACGAAGGAGGTTCCAGATATAGTGCGTTACCGCCGTACGCGCTCCGTCCCACAGGATATTATGGAGGCGATGATCAAGCGCTACGTCCCATCGTTCGCAGACCGAGTTGTCGTACGAAGGAAGGGGGAGTTGGATCCAGATAACTAGCGGGTGAGCTGCTACGTTTATGTGGTATGCACGGATCAATTTTGTCCTACAAGACTCCAGCCCTGAATTCATGATCATCCACGACGCTAATTGTGTGCTCGATCACGACAGGCCGAGGTAGACTCAAGTAGTGATGATGGTGGAAACAAAATTGGAAGGAGACTCCCCGGTTGAACATTTCGTAGTCCCTTGTGAAGCCTGGGATGAGATGCTGAAGACGTTCAGATGGCGTGTCGCTCGACGGAGAGGACTTTGTGTTCTCTATTATCGAGTGGTCGAAGCAGGGCTCACCGCGCACAAGCACAACTAGCTCCTAAGTCTGTCGATTGAGAACAATTATCGCTTCGCAGTCAAGCCTGGGAGGCGGGCCATGAGGTGGACTAGGCGGAAACATGAATCAAGAATCATTAGTAAACACAAGATATGGACTGATCAGAAATGTCGAGAGCGCTGGAAGACACGAGCATGAGGGAGTAGAGCATACACCAGCGAAATATTATGGGCTGCGAAAGGGGTTGAATAGACAGCATAATATGACCGAATGGACGCACTGCAATTATCCAATGAACGCACCACCGAGTTATTCCGAAAGATCCTGCGCGAGGAGCCGGCGCCTCCAAATTCGCCTCCCCGCAGGTGGATCCGGCCGTACTACGACGGAGAAGGATAGACGCAGTCCTTCCGCCTCCAGCCGCTGCAGACGCTCGAGGAACTGCGCCGACTGCGAGTGCAGCACGCTCAATGCCGGAAGCTCCAGCGACTTTAAGGGTTCACACTCCACTAGCGCGCGCCGCCGCGACTCCACCATCCGCAAGAAGGGGGATGTCAGCTGCAATCCAGTGATAGACAGCACGCGCAGCTTAGGCAGGAGTTTAAACGATCGTCCGGAGACGGCCGCTATGTGATCAAAAGTGAGGTCCGTTTCATGATTTGCTGGGATGTGAGGGTCATCGCCGCCGCCGCCGACAATCGCCAGGCCCATGAGCTCCGGCATCCCTGCGAGAATCTGACTGTCGAGGCCCTGTTTGACCCAGCCGTCGAGGTGCAACTGCGTGATTGCGGCCCCGGAGCGCTGAAGGAGTTTCGCGACGAGCGGGACGTGCGAATGTTGCATAGAGAACCGAATGGTCTGGAGGGCGGGGAGAACGAGCCGCTGCAGGGTGGTCTCGCCCGCTGTGAAGTACAGGTGGCGCAGCTGGTGCGAGATCGGCGCGGACCCGTTCGGGCGGTGCGGGATATCCATGATGAACGTTGAGGTATTGGGAGCGAGAGCGAGGACATGTCTCTGGCTCTTTTCGTCCCAGAAATCGCCCCCGTAATGCGTGATTTGGTGCCAGGGAAAGTCTGCGCGGGTGCGGGACAGTAAATTGGAGAGATAGAGTTTATAGAGTTTGGGTGCGACTGAGAAGGCGTTGAAGGCATAGGGAGGCGATAGTCTGGGGATAACCCGCTCGAGATGGACTGTTTCCACGAGAGGAATGTTGCCCTTAATAGCGGCAAAGCTTGCCAGTGCGCTTCCAGGAAGCCGGAAGCGAACATCCTTCCAGTGTTGGCAGCGCGACAACAGGACGCCCAAAAGAGCGTGGCAGTAATCTTCCTCGACACTCCGCCCGAGATGATCGACGTGGGTGCCAGGACAAATAAAGCTGAAATCCAGGGAATGGCTTCCTGCGCGTTGCAACCAAGTCTGCCACCCTGCTTGCACACGAGACTGGACTTCCGCCCCGGGACAGCGAAGGAGAAATCTGGACCACAGCTCTCGCGTCCCCAGCGCGATGCTTCGCCAGTAAGCACACACGTGGGGTATTCTCCAGACTTCCCCGGACGCAAACATGTGAGCGTCATCTTCATTGTTGTTGCCTTTAAAGGTGTAAAAACAAGCGTCCCGGTGGAGGATGAAGATCCGGGACAGAATTTCGGCGGGAAGGCGTCGGATGGGCCCAATTGCTGAGATGCAGCGCTGGATGTGAAGCGTCACATTGTCGTCAAGGCGCCGGAGACGGTCAAGCTCCATCTCCGCCCCTATAATTTCGAGGGCCAGAGTTGACTTGGCCTTCTGCGCGACAGCAATGCTGTTCAAAAGTTCGGGAATCTGAGACTCCAGAGCAGGTTCGTTCGTTCGAACCAGCTGATTCGCGGACGGCGACAGCGCATATGGAAGATCGCGATAGTTCCCAGGCAATTTATCGTCCATTCCGTCTTGATTCGGTCACTGTGGACTGCTGAGTGTTTGAAGAATCCACAGCGTTGGGGTCACCTTGTTGAGGCAGAAAGATCCCGGGAACAAGTCAAAGACTCCAGCAGAGGAGGATGAGCGGGAAAAGGAGGTCGGAAGGCATTGCCAAGCAGATATCATCTTTGAGGCTGTGCAACGTGCAAACAACGCGTAAACAAATGCACGGACCATCGCGCCTGAGCGTCAAGGAAGTTCTGAGTGCTGAGACAAATACTGACTCACTGGCCGGGTTCTTTTCAAGTTTGAAACAGTTGAATGATCGTGTTCTATGTGAGGACTGTTATCTATTTTCAGCCGACTCAGGGTTCGAACTGAATGATACCTTCAGAATAATTCCTAGATCCTTTCGGATACCGAGTGGTCCGGAACATGACAACCATAGCCGCCTGTTGTCGACAAGGTCCTAAGGATTATCTTACCGCTCAAGCGGCTCGTGAATGGTTTCATTCAAGTTTCATTCCCTTTAGGTTTTCTCACAAGATGATGCACAATGCGTCGGCAGGTGTCACTATCGTATCAATACACGTAAATGCGCAGAATGGGAAGCAGAGCAAAATTACGATAGGAAGGAATAGACATGCTGATTATTTTGAGTTCCACAATCTGTTCCAAACTCCTGGCACTCTGCCTCACAAGTCAACTTCGGTACGAAGGAAAATGCGTCCCTGTCCGCAGCTCTCGGTCCCGCCCTCTGTTCCACGATATGCAGCTCGCGCAGCTTGCAATCGGGCTTTGCCATGAATGATGCAAGTGTGCTGATGAGATCCATCCCGAAAAAGTCTGCCGCCGGAACATGGAGGGCGGAGATCTGAGATTCCTGTGCGGTCGAATTTCGACAGCTTATGTTTGTGAACGGTTGGATATAGGCACCTACGCTTTGAACCCCGGGAGGCAGGTGGCAACGACAGTTGGTTGATGTGGTCGGCGTTGAGCGGACTTTGAATTATGCGAGGCCGTAGCCAAACACGCCTCTACAAATCCTCCCTGCTTCCATCCACCCTCAACAAATGCTGTCGCGAATGGAAGCAAGCATGCAGCGTTTGATTTCCTCTCCACACCCTCCCCTCCGCCTTCCGTTGGTGTAGAATTACTTGCTGAACCTTCAACCAACTGACCGCCTCGCGTCAAAAATCCACCTCGTGGCAAGACGAAACAAAGATTTATTGGGCGCCGGTCGCAGTGCCACTGGGGTTGACAATGGTTGCAATCCACATTATCGATTTTCTTTTATCGACTTGGTGGCCCAAGGGCGGGTATATAAACGCGTTGGATGCCCCGCCATACTTAATCCACCCCCTTCCTTTCATCCATCATGCATCCTTCTTTGCGTCCCGAAAAATTATCCACCCTCCCAATATCCATCCGGGTCAGTATTCTTTATGTTGGACGATCCTTCTATGGCTTAAGAATGCCTTGCTTCTCGCAGAAATATGCAACCGGTGCAGCAAGTGGCTCAGAGAGTGATATGCGCAAAGTCATCACTCGCATCATGCTCCAGCCCGAAATATCCGCTCGTTTCCTTCCTGTCATCTTCGCCAGGCTGGATCCTGAGTTGCTTCCCGGTCCGGACGCTCTTGACACAAGTGATCTCCCTCCACAACTTGTTGCCCAGTTCTCTGTCATGTTCCTTACTTTAGGCTCATTCGCAGTGATGCTCTCTGTCCCCACGGGAACCTATGTTGATTTATGGCCCCGTGTCTGGCGAGCCATCGAGCTTATGGAACTATATCCTCAATTCCTGCCAGCGCCAGAAACCGCCGAGTCCGCACGTGTCAAACTCATGACCTGCATCGGGAAGATGATGAGCGACCCGAACACCTCTCAGCGCATACACGCCACGCCCGGAGTCCATACTTTCTTCGCCCGAGTCTGGGCGGGTATGGAAATAAGCCACAAGCCGGAGACCAACCACCTCGCCTGGATGGGACTCACGCTCTTCATGCGGCCCTCCGATTGGACTCCTTCAAATATCGAGGAATTCGTCGAGGGCGCGGGTGGCAGCGTTGCGCAGCTCGCAACACTCACCATTCAACATCTCCACGCGAACTCAAATCCGTGTGGTGAGAACCCCATGACTTTAGGGAACCCCCAGATCACCGCACTCCGTACACTTCTCGCATTTGTTCAAGAGACGGTGCCTGTGTTGTTAAGTCCGCTTCTCGCCGCCGGACTCACCACAATTGTTACAGAGGCTTTAATCCCCGTGAGCCGCGCGAGCTTCGAGAGTGCCGAGGCGCTCGGTGAGTGCCTCAACATCTTAATTGCAGTGATCTGTATACAGCCCGGGTATGCCTACCTCGCAAAGGCGATCAAGGCTGGGCTCTTCGGCGCAATGGTTGCACTTGGACAGATGTTCCACCCGCCCCCTGGGCAACTTCGTGTCCTCCTGTGCTCCATCTTTCCCGCCGCGCTCATATACCACTCTGTTGTCTCCGCGATGACTTCCGACGTGCTCCCACGGAGCGAGGGTGACTTCGTCACCACCCGGCTGTTTCAAGACTGGCTCGATTTAATCGGTCTCATAAAGGAGCGGCGACGCCTGCTGGAGCAGTATCACTCCCCCGACTATGTTACCAAGAGGGCATGTGACAACCCCGAGGTGCGTCGTAGCTTTCATGCACAATGTCCTTGCGTTGAGAGCCGGCTGCATTTGTTTTATAGTGTGGTCTTATCAAGAATGCCAGCGAAGTCAAGCGCTGCGGAGGGTGCATGCTTCATCACTACTGCTCAGTATCTTGTCAAGTCTCTGCCTGGAAGTTGAACGGACATCGTACAGGCTGCAAAAAGCTACAGGCTAACGTCCACTCGCCCACCTACGCGCATCATTTCCTTACAAGACGCGACGAGTCCTTCCTGCGCCTCATCCTCCACCGCGACTACCTCGCGCACAAGCTCGACATCCTCTTATTGCAACTCCAACACATGCACACCTTTCCGTCGACGCACTTTGCCACCGTGTTCGACTACACGAAGGGCCCTTGCGAGATCCGTGTCGCCTCCTTGGTGGAGTTATTCGGCGAGCAGTGCGCGGCGAACCTTGCAGTGGAATTGCAGACCAACCTGCATCATGTTATCATGAACGATGGTAGCATCGATTTGAACGGCGTCAACGGGCCAGAGCTTACGCTAACTCCGAACTACCTCATGCGATCCACGAGCTCGGCGCTGACGAACGGGCTGAGGCGGATCGCGGACGGGCTGCCGTCGAATACAGATGTATTGAAACTGGAGCAGCTGTGCCCGAAACTCTTCTGGGAGGTAAAAGTCCTGAGCGAGATAGAGATTCGGGAAACGCATGGCTGATATTGAGGACAACAGTTATATTATTTTTATTTCACGAATTCAACAACCGTCTCATTATTTCTGAGACCGTGGGACAGCTACACACCAGCTCCGATCGAAATCGTATGACCTCTGCCAAAGCTTTCATGGCCTAGGTATGCTATATGCTACTCCTCGAAAGTTGAACCCTTTCAAATGACTTGGCGTCTCGGTCAGATCAGCCGTCCCATTTCCGTACGACAGCTACTGTTTCTGGAGAGTTATGTCGTTCGCGATTGACATTGTCATAGCCAGACATTCCAACGTGAAGCTTGGCATGCATTGACGCTTTATCCCCTTCCATCTGTAGCGCATTTTCTGGCCCACGATGCCAAAACTGTAGACTGATAATTCGCAGCGGGAGAACGCAACGTGCCTAATTACCCACGCTCCGTTTACAGCACCCACGTGATCGTGTTTCAAACTCCGTTCCGAAATCCGCCGTGCACCGCAATCGGCTGCGCACCTTGTCCTCCCTCGTTTCATGGACAGCCCTATTGTCGGCGCGTTGCTGCCTCCGTCGACAACTTTCCACAAAACCACCAAGTGCACGCTGTATTGGGTCGACAATTGGCTCGGTACTGGTTCAATGGCTCCCAAGTGGCTCCGTTTCTGGGTTGATGCCTCACTGAACAACGTTGGTGCGCGATGAATTGGATCAGCTCTCCCGTTCGTACACAATTGTTTCTCTCTGGCGCGGGAGGCTGCACGTAACCATCAAAAGCTCTTTTGTTGTGCATGCCTCGCGAGTCTCGGGATCAATACCTCCAATTGTCTCTGCGATGTTCGCCACAAGCAGAGTTTCATTGTCTCGCCGAATATAAAGGCTCTTGTCGCTCCTCTGTCGACATTCCAGCCCTCCCATCCGTCTATTTCCCTTGAACCGAGCATGCATTCTCATCGCTCCCGGTCGAAACCCTCCAGCGGATACCCCAACACGCGCGCGCCGGCCGCTCGCACACCCGCATCCCCTCCCGACCCCCAATCAAATTACCCACCTAACTACAACTTCCACGACTCCGACGACCTTCCGGGCCCTACGCCGCCGTGGTTTAAGCGCCGACATAACCCGCCGACGAAGGCCTCCCCCTCACCGCAGGAGCCCTTCGAAATGCTCCCAGAGCCAGCCTACTTCATCCCTCAGCTCGAAATCATCTCCATCCCCAAACACGCAAAGTACCTCCACGTCGTGCCCCCAGAGGAGGACCCTGTCCTGCGCGACCACGTTCCGCGGCCCCGGCCGCCGAAAGGCACGAAGCCGGGCAAGATTGTTGTCATGCCGGCTGAACGCCCCATTGCGCTTTTAACGGCCCACACACCACCTCCAGCCCCGTTTATCGCGTTGCCGGCACACAGTGCGCCAGGAACACCTGGTACCCCAGAGCGCAACCCATACATCGATCCTGGGCTGGCAACTGGTCTGCCACGCGCGCTGGGCATGCGCGCGTTTCCCATCCGCGCACAGGGCCCCTGGCGTCACGGCGGATGAGCTGTTGGTGCTTGGATTATTTGCTGTCGAGGCGCGTTATGGAGGAATGTATCTGCTGGTCGGAAACGGAGGTAGTTGCTCAACTCAATCTGCTACATTAATGATCATAATAATGCAATGTCGCTGTACACAGATGGCTTGTCAATAATGCCGATTGCAGTAGAGTTGAACTCATCAGAATGCAAACGCTTTTTCGTTGCTTGAACAACAAATTTCTTTCCAACTTGTAGGTAAACATTTCTGAAGATCCAACGACTCCAACAATGCTTCTGACACAACCCCTTCGTCTTTGCTTCCATTGTCTACTCAACCCGGGACACCTCAGGTGAGCGACACCTTCACCTTGAAGGGCGCAGTTCCGCCGACCTGCATTCCACCGGCGATTTCGACCTTGTCCATGTCGTCCCGGAACCAGACGCTGCCGATTGGCTGGTCGTTGGCGTTAAAGGTGTACGCGACGCCGGTCCTGTCCACCGGGGTGGTCTTGTTCTGGGCTAGGTCGGCGCCCTTGTTGAGCGGAGGGTCAACGATGATGGGGGTGGTGCCCGTGTAGGTCACAGAGACAGCGTTGTTGCGGAGGCTGCAAACAAAACGTGAGCCGTCGACGGTAGTCGAACGAATGAATACACGAACAGAATGATGCCGGGCATGGGAGTCTTGTTTCTAGTGACTCAGTAGCTGAGCTAGGTATGAGGACTTGAGTTGAGGTTTTACTCGGACGATCGCGTGTTTATATGCAGAAAGGAAGCTATCCACCCAAATACGAGTGTCGACATCCTTAATGATTGCGGTCCGACGGTTCGCAACATACAGTAACGCTCAGCCAGTTCCGGAAGAAAGATATAGAGGCTTGACACAAAGAACGGCGCCCAACAACTCACGGGTCTTATTCTTCGAGGTCTAGATCCAGTAAAACCACCGAGACCTGGGATAATTTCAGATGCCTGCAATTGTCTGAAGACGTTTTGCTCCACCGGCCGTACGATTCCCCGGTGGTGTTCACTGTTCACAATCTAATACATTTCCAGATGGTTCATCGACTGTGGCAGCACGTCAGACCTGATTTTCTAGAGTTTCAAACTTAAAAGGAGGATGCTGCTTTCAGCATCAAATGTCACTTTTACCTGCAACTATTCATCGGGCGTGCTCTGTCTGTACAGGATAATTACACTGTATGTTGGTCGTCGCCAGACGCGCCATGCCCATACGTCAAATCGCAACCTCAGCGTTGGTCGCGGCACATTTCGGCATGTTGACTCGGCAGGGTTCGGCACTCCGGTGGTTCATATTTCCGAGGGTGTTAAAGCTGACACGAGTCAACGTGCTGTATCCGATATAATTTCGCAGGGAATATTGGACACGTCTGTAGAATCCACCAGAGATGGTGGCTGGACAGTAGGAATTATTTTGCCTCCGGTCGCAAATCAAAAATGTAAGTTCGGCGCGTGCCAAGTCACCGCCCTTGGAGCATTTATCCTGCTTGTTACTGATGTGGCGGAATTCGAGTGAGAAATAATCGAGGCCTCGCTACAATCTGTCTGTCAGCGCCGAGCTTCCCTACACGGACAGAACATTACAGCTGTTCTGTTCACAAGTGTTCACAAGTCCCTTGAACATTCTGAACCTCCGAAATCCTATGTGATTTGGTTACGAAAGCGGAATGGGCGTATTCTCGGAGTGCATATAAACAGAGCGTACTCCGCCATTTCCCTCAAGCTTCGGCCAAGTTCCAATCGCACCCACACCAATTTCCTTCAGTTAGCACAAAACACGATGGCCACAAACACCTTGTTTGTCACTCACATTCCTTGTATCACGCACCGCTCTGACACATTCTCACAGCTTGTCCACCCCCGACAAAGTCTCCATCACCTACGGCGGAAACACAACCCTCACCGTTTCGCCCGCGCTTGCCTCCGGCGCAACCACGGTCAAGAAGGGAGATACCATCACCCTTGGGAAGAGTGGGGGCACAGTCACCTTCAGTGTGAATAATGCACGGATCGCCGCCGTTTGGAACCACGATGACATGGAGCTTGTCGAGATTTGGGGCGGCAGCAAGGTCAACGGCACGTCTCCATTCGATATCACTGTCGACCTCGTGCAGTGAATTATCAAATTTCCGTGAATTGTTTCGGGTATCGAATGCTATCTGCAGTACAAACTTCATGTAGGAAGATTGAAAGGAATATGGTGATTATCGCGGAGATGTCGATCTTCTATGAACCACCCAAGATGGGGATCATTCCATGATACAATAACAATACATGAGATCCAACCAGCGATACAACAATCAGTCTGAGAAATGACGGGCGCCAGAGGTGGGGCCAGCCGAGAAATACAACACGTTGGGAAAGGGCTTGTGAAAGATAAGATTTCTTCAAATGAGACCGCGCGCACTAGGAGCCTGTCATGGAAGTGTATGCAGCGCGCATGTCGATGAAGCAGCGTTCTATTTTCGGACGAAACGGTGAGTTCAGTATCAGAGTCGGCGACGGAGATGCTTACCTATAAGAGGGCAATACGCGGCGAGCGACGCCATCGCCCCCATAAGACTTCCCAGTGGAGTTTCAAGCTCCCTTGCACGTCCGTGTCCACGAGGACTCCTGTTAAGCGCCGTGATCTCGTTCATGTATACGCTCGCCACCCCTGCGTACACGGGCTTGAGACGAAAGAAAATTGCTATCATCACACACAAAGGAATGGATGGGAAGGGAGAGAACGTACACCCAGGATCGGATCCGCTGTGCGCGCACCATCGAGGATGTTAACAGCCCCAACACCTATAACCACGCGTGCGGCAGCGGCAAGGCATTTGGCGCGTGCGGAGTCGGACGTGCGCGTATAAGGTGCGTACAGTCGCACGATGGCAAAGTCCACTAGAGCGTGTGCAAGGATGAGCGGCTGCGGACCTGGCAGGGCCGGGAGGGACACCTGAAACGAGTGCAACCTGCGGTCGAAGGACGCCAGTGTCGCGGAATCGGGTAGGCCTGTTGGTAGTATAGATACCGTTAGCTGCTGAAGGGAATAGGACGCGAGGAACGTACCAACGGTCCGAGCTGAGAATGCAATGATGCGCTCAAGGAGGAGTGATGCCTTCGCAAGAAGCGCCGTCGGAGAGGAACCATACGTGTCGTTGCCGTTCAGAAATGTCGTGAGTGTATCGCCGCCCTGGATGAGACTTCAAACTGCGGACACTGTTTGGTATATTGCACTGCCTACCTGGAAGCTAGCCGGCCACGGTGTGTGTATAGGTATTCCGTTGGGAATCGGAGACGGAGATCCCTCTGCACCGACCCAGTAATCATTGATGATTACCACCGCCCAGAATGCGTTGATCCTCTCGGCCTCCTCAACGACGTTCGATGGACGCGGTAAAATCGGGGTTCCAAGTGCGAACGGCGGGTACGGCACATGCTGGTGAGCAGAGCGAATTAAATGGAGGTTGGCGCTCAAGGCTAGTGATGCGGCCACAGCGGCGTGGTGGCGACCTTCCACAGGACGCGCAGTGTGCAGATAGTAGAACGAAATGAGGAGTTCCGCCTGTATGGTTTCGAGTACGAGGTTTCGTCCGCTACCTGTGAGATCCTGAGGCATGATTTGCAGAACACAGACGAGAAAAGAGTCGGGTGTATATGGCGCATTAAGTGTGACATGAGAGAGTGCACTGCCCCACAGGTATACTGCGATGAGCAGAGCCGGAGAGGGGCGGTCGCTGTGCCCAAAAGGCAACGGCAGCAGCGCAGACTGTCGAAATCGATTCGAATCGATGAAGAAATAGCCGCTATGGGCAAATCTTTGTAGAAATAGATCGACGCTGTGAACAATCATCAGACGCTTTGATAGATTGTTGACCCAGAGAACACCCACAAATTGACTACGAGATGAGAGGGAGGTTCCTGAAATTTATTTCCGTTGAATTTCCCCTGAAGAAGATCCAATAAACATACCGGCATGTTCCCACCGGCGGGTCTACCGGGTGTCAAATTCAATCCGCCGAGATCTGTTACATGAGTGAGTAGACTGTCTTCGAGGGGACGGTAGACTAAGAGGTACCTGGAATGTCAGGTGTATGACTACCTCGTTCTCGCAACATGTATGGCTGGTTGAGATAGACGCGAGATGGGTCTGGAGTAGCAAGATACTCGAGTTCCGTTATCCGAGCTCTCAGCGCATGGATGGTCTCGAGCATCTGCGTCGATCCCTCCTGCGAATTTGCCTCTAGTTGCGGATAATTACAGAGCTCCTTTGATCTGGGAGGTCTGAGACGACACTGGTTGCAAATCGGCTTCACGCCGTCGCATTTCTGAAAGATGGGATTGGTGAAAATCGGAGAGGTTTATAGTTAGACGTACAATTTTCCGTCGTCTGCGTGATTCGGCAAGATTTCATACCCATGAATGGGGGAGTTCTAACACATACCTGCAGTTAGTGCAAGCTTTCGGTCCTCTTTGAAAGCTGAGAGACGACTCAGACTCTGCCATTTCTTGTAGTAAGTCAATCGGTATCAGTCAGGCAGTCACGGCTTGCCTTATATTCTTCCCTCGCGGTGGTGAATTGCCCCCGACACAGGCACTGGACGGTTTCATCGCAGTCCAACTTGGTACGGTAGGGCGGGCAAACCCTAATGGAGGTGCTGCGCAAGAAGTGGTGTCTGATGCACAGCTTTTTTCGGCGTCCGCAGCGGAGTTTGAACTTTGTCCGTCGGAAGGCATTCAAGTCCCGTTGGAACTTAGTTGTAACGATTCAGTGTTGCTTTTCTGAATATGCGGAAGCTCATACTCCCCTCGTTCCTCAACTGTGTTGTCTAATGCGATCCTGTTCAAGTTTTTCTACAGCTCTGGCCGAAAGACCACCTGCCTCAAATCCGCAGCGACTACGCGCTACGCAGTTGTGTTGAAACATGAAAATCGGTCTGACCAATTTCCGAGGAGGAAAGACGCCTTGGATTGAATTATCCATGAACTAACCATTAAGCCTTATGCGGCCTGTTTGCGGCGATCTCGCTTGATTATTGTTGAGGTACCAACTTGCATTGACCCCATAGGTTTCTCAACGCAAATCGCTGTGCATACGTGCATCATCGGTGGCCCATTTTGCTGCGCAGTGAGCCGCAAAGACACACAACGACTCGGATGCCGAACCTCTGCATGACTACATGTGAGTTGTCTCTTACTTTTTTATGGGGGCGAGGTCTGTGTCCATGGAAGCCGTAGGATGCGCTTCGTCTTATGCCATGCACTGCTCCTTGCCGACTCACATGCTCCGCCATGCAATCTAAATCGAATAAGGTCGAACCTTATATCATTGCTAGAACATGCGAAGGTCACAAATCTCAAAAGCTGCGAATTACTTCGCGATTGAAAACAGGTCGGAATATTTGTGCAAATTGAGATCTCGCTGATATGGCGTTAATATGCGGCAAACATAATAAAGAAAGTCTCTCCATACATATACTTTGTCCCCGAGAACACAAACCTTGAAATCCGCTCGATTATGGAGTTTATCGCACAGCATTGTCCCGGCCTCCTGGAAGCATAGCTCTATATTACCTGAGGTATGGCGGGTTGCCGATATGATATGAAGGCGCCCGTCCTTAGATGGGTAATACGAGACGACGGCCGACATGAATCTGTATTGCCTGCTGAAGACGGCTATGAAATGCGTATTACAGGCATTTGAACTTGAACGTCCCAGTCTCTCAAAGTGGATATATTTGCCGCAGAAAAACCAAGATAGGCCAGGTGAATACCTCAACTCATCGCCTTGAATAGCTGTATAAATTCGTCGCCCTGACGTACGGTATCAGAATTTCCCGAAGATCCACTGCGGTTACATGTATTTTGATTGAACGGAAAATGATCCGTTGTGGCGATGCCTATTCAATGCTGATTGTGGACCCACTGGCCCCTCCTCCTTTGCTCTCTCCATGGACGCAAAAGCTGTAGAGTTACTTCAGAGATTGGAGCAAGTATCCAAAGAGGCGAGTTGCACCGCTTGAATGCCTTGCTAATACCTGACACAAACCTGACGTCAATGATAGGACTACGATGCATACGATGAGATCTTGACCGACATCGATGACCTGGATGTCGAGATAGCGGTCCATCCTTGGACTGAATATGTGAGCAACTCCTTTGACACGGTGATTACGTTCAATTTGTACGAGCCAGCTGTTTCATCTGCTACGGGCAATGGACCACAAAATCGATCCACCGACGCAGGACGTCGATATCTTTGCCATAGGGCCCCGTAGAGCCTACCTTGTTGACAAATGGGAACGACTGACTACCAAGCCTGTGGAAAACGCTAAATCGGAGAGCTCCCAAGCCGACGGCCTGGGAAACAGTATACAGCTTCCCTCGGAAATGGTTGCCGCGATTGCTTCAAACCACATCCCCAGCAGTCGCCAAACACCTGGAAAAAAATGGCGCGAGGAGACGAACTTCTTGCTCAACTTCTCCCTCGTCACCAAAAACTGGAATTTCGTAGCCACGGATATGTTGTATGGAAGATGTGTACGGCTAGGTACGTGCGAGCGCTGGCGTTTTAAAAATTACTTCTGATGTCCAGCAGATACCCCCTTATCCGTTGTTCATCTTTGCCGGACGCTCGCCAGGGACAAACCTGGTCCTCGACCGGTTCTCGACATCATATTGGGAACTCATATGTTTCCACCGCAGTCTCCCTGGCCAGCCCGACTCCTCGCACTTTGCACATCGTTGAAGGTGCATCTATTGCCAACGACAAGTCGATCGTTATTGACCAGGTTGGTGCTTATGCCGTGTCCTCCCATCGATAAACTAAGGTTATCCAGCTCGTTGCACTGAATGGACTTGACACTGGTTGCACGCTTCTACAAGACCACGCTGGCTCCCCCTTGTGCCTCCCACAACAATGCAAGCTGTATACGGTGCAAACCAACGATACATGCGACAGTATCGGGATAACCTTCGGCCTCACCTACTCCCAAATTCTTTCCCTTAATTTCCAACTCGATATCGCATGTCGCACGCTCCCCGACCACGTTAACTCGACGATTTGTGTGGGGTTCGTGTCATTATCCCTCGATCAATGTAGTGCTGGCTGATTCTACGACCAGACTGTCCGCTTACACCCTCCCAACCCCAACGCAATATCCGGTGACAACGGCCACCGTCGCAGCGTAAGTCTGAACGCAAATACCATCGAAGTTGAAGTTGAACAAACAAGCACAGGCCGACTGTCACTGGTATACCAGTTGCACCAAATACCGACCCATCGGAATGTTCGTTCATTCTTTGTAAACCTTTCTGTCATTGATTGAATTCTCAGGTGGCGAATGGCATGGTATGACATGTGCTAGATTTGGAGCGATCCCTGACGCCCACAACAGTCGTTGTTGGTGGAGACACCTGCAACCAGCTCAGCCTTAATTACCAAATATCTTTGGCCGATCTCTATCTGCTCAATCCGATGCTGAATGCCAACTGTACAAATTTATTACTTGGTTTTGCCTATTGCGTCGAAGGTTTTAGTAAGTAATAACATCTCTGCTCAATGTTGGTTTTGCTCAATGTTGGTTTTATAACTTTTTCCAGACGTATCATTTCCTGATAGCCCGAGTAACACTTTGGTGGGACCCTCATCCTGGCCAACCCCCACCGATAGCACATACGTCGATCCCAAACTTGCCCCTGGAACCGCAACGGACTGTTCAACATGGTGAATTCCGGTTACAGGTTCGCCACTTTTTTTGACCATATGCTCTCCGATCTGAATCCCTTGTACAGGGTTTTCGTGCAGCGACGCAGTGTTCCTTTTCAACGTAACACTTGCAGAGTTGCAATTCTGGAACCCGAGCCTCAAACCTGACTGTGACGCGGCTCTGCAGCTTGATGAGACAGTATACTGTGTTGGGGATGGTCCCCCACTCAATGTCGCGCCCGGGACGATCACCAGCGGCTGCAGCACATACTATGTGCCGGTCTCCGGCGATTCCTGCTCCTCCATCGAGGCAGCGTATAATCTAACCCTGGGGAATTTCATTTCTATGAACCCAGAAATCAATGCAGCTTGCGATAACCTGGCTCTCGCTGTCGCATATTGTGTCGCCAGCTCCAATTCTACCATTGGGGGTCCCCCGGACAATGTGGCTCCCGGAACCATCACCAGCGGATGCACAGAATATCATACTGTCATCTCAGGCGACTCTTGCTCGACCATCGAAACCCGCTTCAGTCTCACCCTTTCCCAGTTCATTTCCATGAACCCCGAAATCGACTCGAACTGTTTCAATCTAGCCCTGGACGAGGCGTATTGCGTGAAGTCTAGCAACGCCACCATCCCATCCAACGTCGCTCCTGGGACTATCACGTCCGGCTGCACCCAATACTACACCGTTGTCTCGGGAGACTCATGCGGTGGCATCGAAACGCAGTTCAGCCTCACAGTCGCTCAATTCAATTCCATGAATCCGGAGATCGACCGCGAACTGTTTCAATCTCGCGTTGGGCGAGGCCTACTGCGTCCAATCTAGCAATGGAACAATTCCGGCGAATGTTGCCCCTGGAACCATAACCGCTGGATGCACACAGTATTACACTGTTGTCTCTGGCGACTCATGTTCAGCAATTGAGACTAAATTCAGCATCTCCTCCACGCAGTTCATAGCGATGAATCCCGAAATCGATGTCAAATGTACAACACTCGCTCTCGACGAGGCGTACTGTGTCCAGACCAGCAACTCCACAACGACGGGCCCGCCTTCCAATCTTGCTGCGGGATCCCTCGCCAACTGCACGTCGTACCACACTGTGGTATCTGGAGACAGCTGTCAGTCCATGGAGATCGCTGCTAGCATCTCCGCTTCTGATTTCTTCCGTTGGAATCCCGAAGTAAAGACGGATTGCACGAATATCTTTGCGGAGGATGCGTATTGCGTCGGCGGTGGTGGGCAGGCGTGCGGCAAACTTTACGTTGTGAAGAGCGGTGATGAATGTGGCACTATTGCCGGCGGCGCTGGAATCACGGTCGCTCGCCTGCACGCCCTCAATCCGCAAGTAGACGCGAGCTGCGACAATCTGCAGGTCGGGGACATTCTTTGTGTGGGATGATCATTGTTTCAACGAAACTCCCGAAATATTATACACTATATTTTGAACTGGTGATATTCCATCCCGCTCGTTTTACGCGTGTGCACAAATTTTGCTTCAATTGAGAGCTTCTGATCTCCAAGGTAAATAACTACGACAGTATGTGTTCGTCGCATCATTTCAGAGGAAAAAGTTTGTTTTGTTGCGGAAAGTAGAACACGTCTTTACTTGCAGGAAATGCACTTGATATTATAACATCACCGCCCGAACTTGAAGTGAATCGCATATCTTCCGGTCCCGCCAGCGCTTCCCACTCGGTCCGGTCCGCGACACGTTTGCTGCAATGTCCATGTCTCAATATCTCCGACCCGTTTGAAGGACAGACATCTTCATCTGCATCTGGATGGAGGAGAATTATGAGGATGGCCAATTCCTATCGGGTAAAAGCTATTTCCCAGTATTTATTCAGAAACTCATGTACGCCTCCCAATGCCTCCTCGATATTCTCGCCCTGCCATTCTACCACGATCTCGATTTTCTTTTGGAATCTGGCAGATAAAGATGCCCTGTGGGGATGGCCCGAGCGGGGGCAGCAGTAAAGCGAGCAGAAAGGTCGATATGGGTAAGGCTAAGACAGGATGATGATGTAATCTAGGTAGCTACGCGGTCACGGGGCTCTGGATGCCGCAGCAGCGGCTCCAGGTTCCCCCCCTCCAAAACAAAAGGACGTCCTCGTCCGAAAAAGAACATCCCAAAACTATAGCGAAGGGGCAGAGAAGGCGAGAGAAAAAAAATGGGCTAAATGAGGCAAGGCAAAATGAGCACTAAAAATGGTATGATGTCGAAGTCGACTTTTGAGGAAATGTGATAGGTAGGATGTATCGTAGAAGGAAGAATGATGATCAATGCAAATGAGGGAGGCGAGAAAGAAAGAAAGGAAGAGGAGAACTCAATAGAATCTTGGGAAAGGTCCATCTGGACCGCCGTTCCCTCCGCGAAAAGAAATCGCGCGCCCTCGCGCGGATCTTATCCTTTCCCTTTCTTTGCGATGCGCCGCTGCGCATTGCGACGACGTTGCGCGGAAGCGTTCAAAACCACGACTTGAGCGGAAGCCGGAACCGCTATTTTGGGTGGTTTCGGAACTGGGACGCGAAGGACAGCGTCTATAACAGACGTACAGGCTGGGACAGGTGGGGAGACCGGGATGGGATGAGAGACCGAGGAGGTAGTAGTCGCTGTGACAAGTATGTTGGGTGGCTTGGGCACTCGGGGAATGACCACAGCGTCGGGGACTGGATTTTTGTTGGTCGGAGGGGCAGCCGATAAAAAAGTCGGGATATCGGGAGGGAGAGGGTCTTCGGCGTCGAGAATGCTGGCGGCTACAATGGGAACTGTGGCCAGGCTGCAGCGACTATCGTCTGCGACGGGAGGCGGTGTGGCGCTGGGTGCAGGAACTATTGTGCTGACGGCCGCTGAAGGTGTACTGGGTGCCAAGTTTGTGGACTCTGCGGATGAGACGACGAGAGCGAGATGGGGCGGAAGATCCCGTTTCACATTGCTAGTCACCGTCGTGCGGCCTTTGTTCGTTCGGCGGCGTAATTTTGAACGAGGTGCGCGAGGTACTGGAGGCAGCGGCCGACGTTGTGCGGGTATGAACATCCGACACCTACGGTTGCGGAACTCGAGCGGGGACTTGAGCTTTGCCGACCTGGGAAACCGTCGGCGAGGGGCGAGCTGGTGTTTGGGCAGCTCGGGCGGAGGGGTATGGTGCGAAGAAAACGATGGTGTATGGGCGCCAGCTAGAGCAGTGAGCGGTACATTTGGAACATCGGCATGTTCAACCCAGACAACATCTTCCTCCTCCGCGTCGTATTCCTCGGACGAGTCTGAGCCGTCTGGGTGCACGTACTCGCCAAGTTCGTCGTCCCAAACATATCCTGCTGCTAGCAGCCGCTGGTCTTCCAACTCGCATGCCCACAACTCGCCAAGCATCCTGGCGCACTCTGCACGATCCTCCTCTGGAATCTCCCCGCGATCGTACGAGGCCTGAAGCTCTTCGAGGGTCATTGGTGGCGCCTCATCAAGCGTCGGCTCGACGTAAATGGGACTCGGAGCGCAAATGGGCCCCTCCTCGACGGCAGCGGGAGTCAAATCCTCGACGGTACTCTCGTCTTCATATGCGCTTGCCTCGATTCTCTGGCGCCACGCGTCCATTGCTTCCGCCCATGCGAGCTCGTTCTCGCCCATGGACGGCCCGCGCTCCCATAGTTCGCGCCAGGCGAGGATGTCATCCTCGTCCAAGGCCTCCGCCTCAAATATGGGCTCTCGCCCGTGCTCTACCGCCTCTGCGACAACCACCTCCTCAGCGTGAGGACCCGCGTCGGGCTCTCCGTATGAGTACGGTGCCGCCGCCGCTTCGAATGCGACATGAGTCTCCTCATCGTACACGTCCGTAACCCCCTCATCTCCCTCCGAATCTGACCCATAGAGGATCTCGTACCTGCGACGATGGTATTCCTCCCAGTACCCCGGTTCTCCGTACTCCGTCTCCATAAGCCCGTCATCAGCCTCCACCTCCTCGTAATAAGCGCCGTCGGAGGCGTACGGTTCTTCCTCGTAGAGAGCGAATTCGTCGCGCGTGTATTCGTCGGGCGGCTCGTCATATCCAGCCGGAGCCACATCATAAGCGCCGCCTTTAGTATGGGTGTGTGTCGTTGACCTCCGTGTAAAAAGCTGCCGGCGCAAAACCGTAGTCGCCGTAGTCGTCGTAGTGAACCGCCATGGGCAGTCTGTCTCGCGCAGGTGCACGGTATCTCGCGTCCGAAGCCGCGGTGAATTTTTCTCGTGTGTCGTAACACGGTGTCTCGTCAACAGACGGTCGGTCCTCCGGGTTGAGGATGCGTAGGGTGTGCAGAACGCACTCCAATCACCACATGGGGATGGCCCGAGCGGGGGCAGCAGTAAAGCGAGCAGAAAGGTCGATATGGGTAAGGCTAAGACAGGATGATGATGTAATCTAGGTAGCTACGCGGTCACGGGGCTCTGGATGCCGCAGCAGCGGCTCCACCTGGGAATCCGTCGTGTCAAGCAGGGGAGAGTTATTGCGAAAACGGGTGTCGTCCAAACACGAGGAACTATCCTCGTGTTCTGCAGTGCTCGACACAACACGAGATCGGAAGCACCTGACCGCGATGATTAAGTAATGCCAAGGCAGTGCGCGCGCTTCTTTGCTTCTGACACTCATCTTCAGCGCTTATCCTCCCGCTCAACTCCTGCTCCCAACGCACCAGCACGACGAAATCATACTTCGGTTCCACGTATCTAACCGTGAAAACACTAAGCCTTCCTCCGGGTTGAACGTCGAACATTGGACTGGACTTTCTCGAAATCTGGGCGCTAGCAGTTCATACACAGCCTTGACAACTACATATGAATTCGTCTTTCGCAGAATATATCTCTGCGTACAAAGCCCTCGTATCCCCCGTGCGCCGTCGTCCGCCGGACATCGTGCAGGAGATCTTTCTCGCCTGTCTACCGACTCGCCACAACGCCGTAATGAGCACCCGGGACGCGCCCCTTCTCCTGGCTCATATCTGCAGTGCATGGCGCGTGCTGGCGCTCGCGACACCGGCTCTCTGGCCCTCCCTGCACATCCCCATGGATTTTATCCTCAACTACGAGTATGCAGCACCGATGGCTGGATGGCTGGACGCCCAGGTAGACGCCCTCTTTCGCTCTCGATCCAAGGGTCCTCAAGCGCGGACCAGTCTATGGACAGGGATCCACCCTATCACACGCATTGACGATGTCTATCGAGCGCTGGCGCTGCGTTGAGCTCGTATCATTCCTAGACGAGGTTGTCCAGCTGCTTATGAAGTCTCCCGCACCTGCGCTAGAGACCCTGAAGGTCAAATGCGACTCGTCGGAGCCTACAAAGATGGAGCTGCTTTCGACTCCCACCCTGCGAACGGTCTCCCTCGAAATATGGGGACACCTGGAACAAATTGCGCCTCAGCTATCTCTTTGCTGGCGGAGTACGGCACACGCGTCTGCTCTCTGACGGGCGTCCCGAGACCATTTCCTTATTCACCTCTTGTTATCCGTGAACCACAGCGCCACGGTAATTTCGCAGTCCGTTTAGCTTGATTGTACCCGATTCTATATCTGTTCAGTTGCCGAAGAAATCTGCACTCACCGATCCACCGTGCCGTCTTAAAAAGTGCTGCACGCATTGATCGGGAGAAGACTCTCAAGTCGGTTCTGGAGCAGAACATGGACAGCTTTGCTAAGCGTTTGGAAATGAGTATCCACCTGCTCGGCGAGGATCTCACGGACAACATTCATCAAGAGGGAGATCGTATGATTAATTTTTTACCGATCCTCATTGAACTTAATTATAGGAATGAACAGGTCAGATAATTTCGTCTTTTCGACCGTATGGACTGGCGAAAAGCGGATATTTCTTCCATCTAGAATAAGGATCCTATCACAAAAGAACAGAGTCATGACAACGGCAGGGTCCTCAGAAGCCGTGACGCACACCTGATTGCTTGAGAGTTCTTCTGGTTATTGCATGCTTATCATTGCTTAGTTTAATTTTCACGCGGCTCGTATGTACGTGGGGCGGAGCGCCAGACCCCGTCGTGGCATCGCGCTAAATGTGGGTCCGTGTGGGTCCACCACGTGTGGATGTACCATGTGAGTTTTTTTTCTTGAGCGGTGCGGTCCGACTTTGCGCCATCTCTGATGGTCATTGCTCACAGATCGTTGGGTAGCGCACACAAAGGCATCCCAACATATTTGACGATTTGAGCAGATGAAGTAGCAAGGTCAAACATTTGCGCGCCAGATGGAGAACACTTTCATGTTTTGTGGAATGCCTGTTCAGGGTCGAGCCGCTGTGGATGCGATAAAATCAATCCTGTTTATCTGAAAGAAGCACAGGCACATTATTACAGCCGGAGCTACTCGCCTCATGCTTGGTACTCACCTCTGCTCCAATAGCAGCCGCCAAGTCGATTATTTGCCTCTCACGGTCGGACGTGGAAGATCATACGCCTGCTTGCCTCATGTTGCGAATCCGGCCCAGCCACACTGAACCCCCACTTTGATATCTTCTCTTTCACCACCACCAACAGTCCATGGCGCAAGTCTACTCTCTTCAAAGTGCGTAAATTCGCGCCAACTGTCGCACAAACGCTGACATCGTGCTCGCAGTATTCCGTGCCAAGGACGTCGTGTGGGATGCGGGACCACTGCAGTCAAAATCACCGACTCTGTATGTCGCGATTCACACCTCACTCAAAACTGAGAAGACACGGGTCGGCAAGACGTCGACCGCAAAGCGCGGAAGAGAGCCCACCTGGGAAAATGCTATCTTTCCACTGTTGAGTTGCTGTATAAACCATCGGATGGAGTATGCTAACCAGTTCTGCTAAGACCTGTGGGGCCGTCTGACTCTATCATCGTGGGCCTCTACCATGATACTTCTATCCCACTTCGCAAAGACCGTTGTCTTGGAGAAATCTGTATTGGATTGGACAAGCTTTTGGAAGTGTATGTCGGGGAGAATGGTGGGAGTGCTTCCCTGTTTCTATCAATGTCACACTTACACAACGGCATCAGGCGCCCCTTTGGATCTCATGCTCAAAGGAACGGTTTCTGGCACGGTTATCATCCGTCTGATCAGAAGCTTGACTGACGAGCTGATCGAAATTACGGCGCACGATGTCGAGAAAATGAAGCAGACAGCGGAGACACGGGCCAGTGAGATGGCGGACACAGTGGCTGACTTGACACTGAATCAAGGAGTCGAGTCTATCATAGACAAGCTCAACTTAATTATTACACTCGGCGACGAGATTGCGAAGGTATGCGACGTTGCCTCCCTTTCAGTACTTCAGTCTGATTGCGTTCCGAAGATCCATCCATATGCACACGCCGCATGGAAGATCCTCACTTCCGTGTATCAGGTATTGTGGATGTTGATATTCAACGCTTCCCACTAATCGGAACAACAGGTCGTGAGGAAACAGCAGGAGACCGATGATCAGCTGCTCAAGCTAGTTAAAACCATGGTGGATGTGTATTCCTTCGTACAGGAAATTCAGAAGCTTCGCGATACAATTAAGAGACTAGAGGCGACGGTATTGGCGATTACCAAGGAGACCGTAGAATGTGCGATATTCATCCATGAATACACTCGACTGGGTTTTTTAGGTACACAGTCCAGTCAACTGCGAAACATTACTGACACTGTTCACAGGTCGGCTTGTCGAAAATGCCTTTTCCGAAACTAAAGAGATTATTGAAGACCTTTCAAAGACGCTCCGGGAAATGAAAGAGTCTCTGAAAGCGGATATTTCCTTGCAAGGGGTCTTTACATCCGCAAAACTGGAGGAAAAAATCGATTTTCTTGGTATGTTGCGCATTGCCAAAACTTGAGCGCTTGAGCCTCCTGAGTAATTGAAATGCCCTATCTAGTCCAATCGGATACTTTGAGAAGCCTAAGTCCCGTAGACTTCAACGCTGCGAGCCGTCAAGAGTGTATCCCTGGTACACGCAGAGACATTTTATCGCAGATCATAGACTGGCTGGTCATGCCCTCGGACGCCGGCAATATTCTGTGGTTGCATGGTGTCGCCGGCGCTGGAAAGAGCACGATATCGACAACTGTCTCTCAATACTTCCGGAGTCTCAAACGGCTCGGTGGTTTTCTCTTTTTCCAAAGGGACAACCCAACCAGGAGTAGTCCCGACACCGTCATCCGCACCATCGCAGCTGGCCTTGCGACCCATAACCAACACATCCGGTTGGCAATATTTGAAGCAATCAAGAGTGATCCGTCACTTGTTGCTGCACCAATCTTGACTCAGTTCGAAAAACTCCTGTTGGAACCACTCACGACTACTGTCTCTCATGACAGGATTCCCGGGCCAATCATTGTGATTCTGGATGCCCTGGACGAATGCGGGCAATCCCCAGAAGAACGCCGCCTTTTAGTCTCTTTGATTGCGATGCATTTTCCTAGACTCCCGGCTGTTTTCCGTTTCCTCATAACAAGCCGTCCAGATTCAGATATTGCAGGTCCATTTCGTGCTCAACCTCTTATCAAACCACTCCTACTGGACATCGATACTCCAAAGACGCAAGAGGATATCTTCATATACATTAATACCATGATGCAGGGAATCAGGCAACGCAAAAACGAGCGACAGCCACACAGTTTAGATTCTCAGTGGCCAGGGGAATTGGCTGTACAGACGTTGACAGACTGCGCTGGTGGTCTCTTCCAATGGGCATCTCTAGCAACGAGGTTTATTGACAGTCATTATCCGACCAAGAATCTTGAAACTCTGCTCAAGTCCAGCGAAAGGTTGACAAAAGACCTTGATGCTCTTTACACGGTTGCCCTTCGAAATTCTCTGGACTGGGCGGATGAAACATTCTCGCATGAAGTGGTGTTGGTTCTGGGTGCGCTTGTGTTCAGCAGAACACCTCTAATGGATGTTGCTATGGATCCACTTCTAGGTTTAGATAGAAAGGTCTCGTCTGGGGTTTTGGGATCTTTAGGTTGTGTCTTACAGTGGAGCAGCGGCCAACCCGCTCGACTCCTCCACGCATCGTTTAGTGATTATCTCATCGACAGGAGACGTTCTGGTCATCTTCCTTGGTTCCTTCATTCAGAAACACACATCAAATCCATCACTCTGGGTTGCTTTAGGGTCCTCAAGCAAGAGTTGAAATTCAACATTTGTGGTCTCGAAAACTCGCATGTCCTCAATGCAGATGTCCCCCGTCTCTCGGAACGCATTTCAGACAGTATTTCCCCCGCTTTGTCTTACGCAAGTCAACATTGGGCGTACCACCTCCATACAACCGCACCCGACCAAGAGATCCTCGCGGAACTTGGGGACTTCATGTGCACTGGCCTTTTATATTGGTTGGAGGTGCTAAGCTTGCTAAATCAAATTCCAACGGCAAGAGAATGTATTGTGATTGCTTTGGATCACACAAGGGTGAGCTATACACCAAGCTATAATCCACAGTATTCCTGATTTACATCGTAGTCGCACAACGAAAATGTCGGGAACTTGCTACAGGATGCACTCAAATTTGTCACTGCATTTGCACCTCTGATGTCGCAAAGTGCACCACATATATATATATCGGCCCTTCCATTCGCACCCCGCATGTCCTCTCTTCGGCGAAATTTTGCGCCGTACTTTCCTCACACTGTCCGCTTCGATGGACCTTTGGGAGGTGGCTGGTCAACCGTACTGAAAATCTTGCAAGGTCATACCGACTATGTTGAATGTGTCGCATTTTCTGCAGACGGAAAGCAGATCATTTCTGGAGCTTGGGATCGCACTGTCCGAGTTTGGGACGCAGAGACCGGCGCCGCTGTCGGTAATCCCTTCAAAGGACATGCCGATAAAGTCATCCATGTTGCTATGTCTCCTGATGGAAAGCAGATAATTTCTGCCTCGCCGGACACTGTTCAAATCCAAGATTATCCCACAGGCGGTGTTATTGTCATACCATTTAATAGTCTGAGGGTCATTGCTGTTTCGCCAAATGGCCGATACATTGTCTCGGGATCGGAGCAGTTTCCACAGGGGAATCCCGCACGTGTTGAAACAACTCTGGCTCTCTGGGATTCACAAACTGGCCATCCGATTGGTCCAAAAATTCAATGCGACGTGGAGGCTTACTCCATCGCCTTCTCTGCGGACGGGAGGCATGTTGTAACTGGATTACAGGATCGCACCATCAGGGTCTGGAATACAGAAACGGGTCATCAAGTTGGGCCCATCATTCAATGCGCCTGTAAGGTGTATTCTGTTGCATTCTCCCCTGACGGTCGACAAATCGGTTCTGGCTGTAGCGATTCCAAAGTCAGGGTCTGGGACTCGGTAACGGGTGATCTAATTGGTGCACCATTCAAAGTTCCCATAGAACCTACCTTTGCAAAGACTGCAGCTGAATTTTTGCAGTTCGTTACTTTCTCGCCGGATGGAAAATGGATTGTGGCCGCGTGTTCCTGCAAGGTCACTATTTTGGACGTGGCAACTGGCAGTTTGGTCGGCCTCCTAGACGGTCATACCGGCGTTATTACATCTGTTGCTTTTTCGCCTGACGGCGGACAGATTGTTTCGGCATCCGGTGACAAATCATTGAGGGTCTGGGACTCCTCCGTTGTTTTGCCGCCCCCCAATGGTGAGCTGTTTGCCACTGGGAACACCGCTAGTCTTGCATTCTCACCAGATGGCAAATGGATCGTATCGGGGGGTTATCGTGATGGCATAGTGCGTGTCAGAGACTCTAAAACTGGAGCTTCCATTGTGCACCCATTTGAAGGAAGTGTTGAAGGAGGGGTACACCGCATTGCATTGTCACCAGACGGCAGCAAGATTGCTGTAGGATGTCGGGATCTAAGTTCAGGGGGCTACCTGGTACGGGTATGGCACGCCGAAACAGGTACATCGACAACCGTCAAAGCGGGCGGCAATGGCGAGTACAATTGGAAACACACTTGGAGTGGATTTATGACATTCTCTCCCGACGGCAGGCATCTGACCTTCAGGCATGAAGATGATCCGACTATACGAATTTGCTCTTCTGACAGTTGGTCCATCGTTGCTGAGGGCCAGATGATGCCAGCAGATGGCTTTGTTGGCATGTTCTCGTCAAATGGCGAATCGGTGATCTGTTTGGGTCCCGGTCGACGAACCGACTGGAACTGGAAACTTGGATCCTTGGCACATACACAGTTTGCTGATCCCCAGTTTGAACCCCAGATGGTCGCTTTTGCCTTGGCTCCAAATGGCAAGCATATTGCGTCCGGACATCCCGATGAGACTGTGAAGATTTGGGATGAGCAGACTGTAGATCCCATCTTTACAGGGCTACTTAGTGGGCATTCTGCCTGGGTCAGATCGGCAGTATTCTCTCCCGACAGCCAATGGATAGCCGTGGGAACCACGGACGGCGTGGTCCAAATCTGGGATCACAAAGCTGGGGCAGTCGTAGCTGGCCCTTTTGAAGGGCCGGCTCAATCGGTCACTTGCATTGTGTTCTCTCCAGATGGAGACTATCTGGCGTCCGCTGCGTACGACGGTAGTATACGAATGTGGCAGGTACGTTCACCCCTAAAATCCAATCCCTCTGGTCTGACCGTACTATACAGGTTCGAAACGCTGAGCCGAGCTCAGGGCCATGGGGAAATCGTCCTGCTTTCAAGGACGGATGGATCACGCTGGATGCTGGATCTCAGCGGCTTATCTGGGTCCCACCTTGGCTGCGTGATGGGTTGATTCTTCCCTGGATGTTATTCCTAAACCAAACCTCGCCCACAACCAAACTCGATCTCACTGACTTCGTCCATGGCACCGAGTGGGAGAAATGCATCGATCCAAAATTTAGAGAGGCTCTATAGGGCTCATCCTCCTCTTTCAATCGAATGCGGTGACAAGGCGACACAAACTTTCGCTCACAACCAGTCTCATATGTACGGTACGTTACGTCCCTACGTAGCATTTTAGAGTGTGGGTAGCCTGATGTACGTTGAATGCATGATCGGAGTCTCATGAATGGAATCAAGGATTGACTTTTTTTCTCTCCTGCACGCCTCTGAATCTATTCCATACATGTAAGTGGCGAATTCCCACGGTTGCATTGTTCAACTGACGGGCACCGCCACCGCCTAAATAGGATACTGCCAGCCAGCTTCCTCAAACTTGTCACTCGCAGCCTACGACACTACCTCCACATGGTTGCTGTCTCTGCGCATCGGAAGGCCATCACTGGTCTGCTACCTGGGGACCACAATCTGAGCGTTGAGCGGCTCTGGTATTCTGGTCGCTACCGGGACACCCTGTCGAATTATAATAGTGATTCAGCGCTATGGCGCGGCATGGAACAGTCTCCAATTTACGACTTCCTGCTTCGTATGACTGCGTTGAGTCACTCGATAGGACGTGTTGCACATTATATTTGTGCTGTCCTCGCGATGTATCAACAGTTCCCTCGCTTGATCCCTGCTGTATATGAAGATTTCCATTCATAGGCTTTATTGCGAGAGGTGTATGCATTATGATAACAAGTAGTTAGTACGTTCACAACGATAGGACCGTAGATCGATTGTAGCGTACATAGGATGCGGTTTCCGTAGGTACAGTGCCTGCTTGTTCCTTCGTAGCTGTGATATCCACGCCGTAATTTATTTATGTGCAACATTCTGACAGGTATCTGACCATTATTCAGCAGTGTCCGCCCTCCATGCATGCATGTGAAGCTCTTTAAAGGAATTCACCCACGAGTCTCGCCCTGTCCGGGCCTTGTTGCACCTGGGCCTGGCCCTAGTACCATTTGTGTTTACCGTCCATGAGTTCCATCCTCTCATCTCTGCATTCGTTTTCCAGATACGTCCAACTCCCTGGCTGCCGTGCCAGATATGTGAGTCCCCGCCTTTGCCGAAAACTTCCGTGAAGTTCTGACGAGGGATCCGTGATATTTGGACCCACAGCAAGGCGAGACTCATTCTGTGCCACCACCTCCACGATGGCGGCGTATATTGATGCACTCGGACTCAACGTCGTCCGCCAAGAGAGAAACACCCTGGTCAGTCGTCGAGACTTTGTTGGGGGAAATCAAGTCTCCGGGTCGCGCATGGCGACGTGGAGGTAACCTGGTACAGAGGCTCGTGCATATTCCACTCTGCGACTTAGAATTTGATTGTGTTAGGACGTGGAATTTTGGAACAACTTGTTGTCCACAATCGAGGACTTCGAATTGGATGTCGACTCTGCATGGCCGTGGCCCATTTGCGTGGATGTTTATTCGGTGTACTGTCATTTTCAAAACTGAACATCAAAATAGCTCTCAAAGTTGTCTAAGGAGCTTCGGATGATGAGATCGATGAGACTCCGGCTGCCTGACGCCGGTGATATGTTCAATCTAGAGTCCCGCGCATCCGCAATCTTAAATTCCTGGTATTATATGGAAATCGCGGCGGAAGGCGCATTCTGGTCGAGTCGCTACCCGCCCCCCTCCAGCCCTATGGCGCCACTCCCGAAAGATATTATCAGGCTAATTCTGGAGCTTTACCACGTCATTCCGCGTCAAGATAATCCAGATGCGGATCGGGCCGAGAGAATTCAGTGCTTTCTCAATGTTTCTCTCGTGTCCAAGGATTGGAGTGAGGTGGCACAGGATCACATATATCACAATGAAATCCAACTTCGTAGGTTATCAAGGTTCCCTATAGGTTATTCAGCTCATTTTTCGTGCATAGAATCACTTGAATCGATTAGGCTGCTCAAGCGAACAGTCACAGAGGACCTCGCACGTCTGTGTCCTATTCGGAATCTGGTCTTCATCGATTCACACTCACTTGCGACATTTGGTCCGGATGCTGCGTCCTTCGTAGTACTCTGCCCACAACTCCAGAGCCTCAGCGCAACTGCCAACATATGACTCGCTATCATTCCTCGACATCCCGGAGATTCCCCTTTTCCACTCCTTGAAAAATGTCCCGCTCCAGAACGAGACCTTACGTCCCATCGCACCACTCTTCTCCAGAGCCCCGAACATAGAGAAATTAGAATTGCTCGCGGTGGAGGTTACTGGGTGGAGGGCAATGCCAACGACGACTTTGCGGCCTATGGTGAAAATCCTGGAGGCAGCCTCCAGGATATAGCCCCTCCACTTCTGAATCCGCGGAACCTTCAAATTCAACAAACTGGTCTATCGCTCCAGCAGGTTAAATGACTATTCGGGAATTCCACCATGTTGTCTATCGTCGAACTCCAGGAGCTAGAAATCACGGCGACAGAGACATCGTCAATTATCGGACCCTTGGCTCAACATCTCTACATCAGAGGTAAAGAAGAAGCCCCACAAGAAGGCTCGGAGGACCTCGCGAAGTCCATGCGCTTCTTCAAATCGCTGATCTCTCTGAGAATCAGCGGTAGCGACTGGTTGTGGGAAGAGATTTACGAGGGACTGGTCAACACGCTGGAGTCGTTCAGTATCTCGTATTTCAAATCAGGGTGTGAGCATCTCATCCGTCATTTCAAAGACAAATCGTGGCAGTTAGGACTCCGCACGCTTGCGGTCTACCACTGGGCCGATTCCGACAGGTACTACGGGATCAAAAAAGCCGACTTGCACGCCTCGAAAAAGATGTTGGAGGATCTGTGCGAAGAACGTCGCATAACCTTCACCTGGATAGCAGAAGGAGATCCAGAACCGACATATGGGTATGGATTTTGATCCAGTTATTCGATGGGAGGCTCACTCTCACGTAGACCTATGATCACTGAGGCGGACTTGATACTGTAAATATCATCCGTCTCAGATGGCCAGAACTCAATTCAACGACGACTCGGACTCGGAGAAAAGTTTTCCGTGCATTCTCTTCTCTTCACTTTTTTTTTTTTTTGCGCCAATAGGGATAAGGAAACGGGCCACAGAAACAAGGGTGTAGATCGAACAAAGGAGAATTAATCGGGTCAGGCATGGAGTTGCCCGCATAGCGTCAATGCACATTGTTGATTTGAGATGCTACAATGAGCACACCCAAAGAGACTAAACAGAGAGGGTTCTTGCGGCCAGCGGGAATGCGGCCAAATTGATAGGGATATTTTTTGCATTGTTCACTTTAGAAATAGCCTGAAATCATCACGTTTATAGCAAGGACACAATAAGTCATATACGAATGAATTAAGATGGAAAGCGTCCGCTCAGGTAGACCACGAAATGTAGCTGAGAATTACGCGTACGTGTCCTCATTGAAGTCGACTTCCGAGCTCAGTTTGAGGGGACCACACCTCTGCGTCTGGTTCCACTCCGAGAACTGCCAGATGGAGTGTTCCAAGGGAATGAGCGCTGGAGGCACATTGGATGGCGTGGGTTAATCCGTGAAGTCACGGAACAAGCAAACTCAGGCGAGTGCTCGCTAAAAATCCAGAAGCAACCAACAACAGATTGAAGGGTACTAAAATGTGTAGATTTTTTGGCCAGCGGTCAAGTCCGACCACTCGCTCTCACTTTCCGCTGCTTCAAGCACTCAGGTTTGTGCTCCGGCCAGTGCGCACGCTGGCAAGTTGGGCTGCAATACGCCACGGTCCCGCACGCCGCACACGCGCGCGGCTTCGAACCCCAGCGCTCCAGCCTCTCCTCCACCGCCGCGTCCCGCACGCCGCGCACGCGCTTGGCCCGCAGCTCCACCAGTGCCTTCTGTTCGGGGCACCGTCCGGAGTCGGGACGCTCGCCGTATGCGCAACCGTAGTACTCGAGGCAGTCCCAGCGGCCTGACACCGTTTGGTTCGCCCAAGCATAGCGCCTGGCGGTGGCGCGCGGCATCGCGACGTACGCGTTGAGGAGGGTGTGCCACGAGGCCAGCGTGCCCATGGGGAGCCCGTCGCGTTTGATGTGGTGGGCGACATAGTAGAACACGACGGGGTCGGTATGCTTCTCGCACTTGGCGGCGCGGTGGAAAGGGGCGAGGCCGTACCGGGCGTACATGTTGAAGCAGGCGGCAACGAAAATGGGGTTGGTCTGATTGTGAGTCGGAATGAGCGAGTCGAAGTCGAAAAAAAGGACGGAAGTACGTACCGCGACCTCAGCGGACTCGTGATTCAGTTTGAACTGGAGTTCACGCGTCACGGCGAGGAGAGACGCCGGGGTCTGGTGCTCCCACGCGGCGTCGGGAAGTTTCTTCAACGCTTGCTCGCATAGCTCTGTACACGAGCTGTTGACCTAGAAAGAAAGAAAAAGTCAGCGGCGGCTGAGAAAGACATGCTACCACAGACCCAATCGCCGAACAGTGCGGCCAATCCGCCGGCCTGCGCAAACTTTGTGAGGGCGGGCATGCTCCAATAAATCGGCCGCATTGCGTCGGTCATGGTATCCCCGAGCGCAAGGCGGAGTGTCAGGCTCGTGGACCAATGCACGAGTCGCGTCAGGGCCTTGCGCGCCCAGCGTTTCTCCACGGCATCGCTCTGCCCATTTTCGTTGAGGATGAACGCGACTGAGAGGTCACCGTAGAACCACGACAAGACGTGTGCGGCGATGTCCTTCTGTGCCCGCTGTTCGATTTCGCTCGCCGCCATGCGGTCGGCGTCCTCCGACTCGACGTCTGCGGCGACGCGTGTCTCGATGAGGACGGCTGTTTTACGGAAGTCGCCGATATCAAGCTCGTCATCGAGCAGGAATGCCTCCAGTTCGGGTCCGCCTCCTGTCATCATGGCGCGCAGCCTCGGCGGGTCGAGCTGAAGGCAAAGCCCAACTTGGTGCAGCGTGAGCCCGACATCAAACATCCTCTCCCAGTCGCAGAACATCAAATCCGGGTGCATGCGCTGCCCCACCGTAAAATCGTAAAACACGCGCAGGAGGTGCCGAATTCGTTTCAGTAGGTACGCTATCTGCGCACACAAGTTCAACGAATGATAACAACGCGTTCAAAACGCGCCACGCGCCTTGGAAAACTCGGGCTTCACGCCTGCGCATTCGTAGTCCTTGCGCACGATTTTTTCGACGAGACTGACACAGTACATCATGCCGTTTGGAACCGGCGGACTCGAGAGCGGGGTGATCCCTTTGACCAACAACGCCGAGCCACCGATTTCCGCCAACTTCACACCCATCCGCGCGAATTCAGAGCGGTCTTCGATGCGCTGGTCCAAAGTGCCGGATTGTCCGGATTTGTGGGACGCACGGGTGAGTTTTGGCATTATTTTGTCGCCCGCATCCGTCAAGGCCTTCAAACTCTTCCAGAAATTCTCGTCCTTGATTGCGTCGACGAGATCCTGCGGCATCGACATGGGTGGCAAGGAAAATATTACATAAGACTAAGGCACGTGGTTCTGTAAGGCCTTGGCAAGGGCTTAAAACTCCGCCGAAAATCCATAAGGCCTTATATAAGGCCTTAATTAAGGCCTTAATGGTTAAGGCCTTGGCCCTTAAGGCGAACACTGTGGCATGATGGGAAAGGAAAGGATTATATAATCGGTGGCGGTGACGTTTTTCTTCCTGTGATGTCATGATAGGAAGTAGCCGCAAGCGGCGGGTCACAATTGCAAATAAATATCATGGGCAGCACAGAAAATTAGCTATGATAAGTCTCCGACCGGCGACTCGGACTGCAGTCGAAAAATTGAACCAGAACCAACTTCCAAGTTCTTAGTTCCAACTTTCAACCAAGTGGGTGACTTCCCGTACGGTAAATATATTCCGGGGGAATCTCTGAGCGGTGCCAGCAGTGTGACAGACGGCGGCGGACAGTTTTGAGAGATATTCCATACTCGTTCATTTCCCGTAAGGCGGTGAATAGACTTTGTGATTACATATTTCAAGTCGGAATAGGCATCGGTTAAGTTGGAATAGTAGGCATCGGTTACAAACACCGTGCAAATAACACGTCTCGACCCAATCTCTCCACGTCTCGACCCAATCTCTCCTCACCGCGCCATGTGATGGACTCGGACACCCATTTCCGAGTCCACCTCCAGCAAACTAAAAAAATGGGCGATGCATTAGACGACGATTTGCACCTTGCTGGGGTCCGGGACAGCATGCGCTGTAAGTCGACTGTAAGTACGTAAGTAAGTCAACTGTAATAAGTAAGTAAAAGTTTAGCGCATGGTGACGGTGGGAAGACAAGTACTAGTGGCGGGCGGAAGAGGTGGGGGGGGGGGGGGGGGGGAGATTTATCATACGAAGAGTAATAAAAGTACCCGCCGCGAACGCGTGTTGGCTGAACCTATCTGAAACTATCTGAATACTTATTGGAGTCTAGGATTCGCGGAATTAATAGTAATAATCAACCCCACCTCCGTCGGAGTCAACAACGCACGTCAACGTCAACGTCCGTCGGCGGCCTCAACTCGGACCGTACTTTTCAAGAATTTTTACCGAAGCTTAGCCTTTACCGAAGCTTGAAGCTTGATCTGTCTTCAAGTTTAGGGAAACCTAAATTCATCTATCTTCAAAGAAACCTAAATTTATATCAATTACCGTAACAGCAGCGGCCGCAGGCCTACGTCGTTCGATTTTTTCTGCCTATTCCTATTCCTAAGTATTCCTATTCCTGTCTTTTCTACTATTCCTGTTCTTCCCTAGGCCTATTCCTACGTATTCCCATTCCCATCTTTCCCCCTAAACCCAACGAAGATTTTCTCCTCAAACCTTGGCAACGAAGAATCCTTATGTAAACCCGACGAAAGTTGAACGAAGAATACTGTAGACACCGCGATGATTGTATCATCTCCCAGCACGTATTCGTATTCGTATCCAAATCCGTATCGTTCCCCTAATCCCAAAATCCGCTCATCGGGTCATCCCGAAATTCGCTCATCGGGTCCCGCTCGTCCTCATCTCTTCTTACACCTCCCAAACCGCAACTCCTAAATCGTCATCGTCATCGTAAATCGTATTATTCGTACTTATATGTGAATCGTATGGCTTGTATGTGAATCGTATTATTCGTACTTGTATGTAACATAATGTATGGTGATCATGAATCATGAATCACGAATCATTCATCGTACTCGAATCATTCCCTGTAAATCGCAGATCGTAAACGTATATAAGTACTCGCATCTAGTCTATGGTATACGTGGGGTATATCCTCCTTCTCCTCCTCCTTCCCTCCCTTCCCACCCAAATCCAAATAAAAAGCCACCGCCTCTCCTGGACACCTCCAAAATGCACCCGAATTTGCACCCGACCCCGAATAAAACGCACCCGGATAAAACGTACGTACGCCACCGACGTCGACGTCGACGTCTTCCCTTTCGCCCGAAATAACCGAACACCCCCGCCCCACCGCCACGCCCGAGAAGTTTACCGAATTCGGAGGAAGGAAGGAGTTAGGAGCCAGTTGATGTTTTGAACGGCGTCGTCTCGTCCGCGTCCGCGTCTCGTCACCTCCCGCTCCCGAACCGCATAAACTCAGCGCAATGAGGGCAGGAGGCGTCACCGCCTCCCACTCCGACTCCTCGACTCGCTCCGACTCCGACTCCGCCCATGCCCACTCTGCGACCCAAAAATACGTTTCAGGAGGCCGTCACCATGCGCTGGCGGGGAGGGGGCGTAGTGTGGTTGGGGGTCGGGGTACTAGAAAATAGAAGATGGATGTCAGCATGAGAAACGAAACGCAAAAGCGGTGAGAATGGGAATATCGGTAAGAGTGGCAAAAGCGGCAAGAATGGGAATAGCGGTAAGAGTGGCAAAAGCGGTAAGAATGGGAATCGAAAGGCAGCTGAAACGGGCTCAGCGAAAGACGGAAAGACGAAAAAGACGGAAAGAAAGACGGAAAGAAAGACGAAAAAGACGGAAAGACGGAAAGAAAGAAAGAAAGGATTGAACAGAAATGGAGAGGCGAAGGATGAGTGATGAGTAAGAAGATAAGGACGGAGTGAGGAGTGAGGAACATGGGTATAAGTACAAGCGGTATAAGTACAAGTAACATACATAGGTTCTCGGTGTCAGGAAAGGAACATAGGTATAAGGAAAGGAACATAGGTTTTCGGATGCATAGTAAGAGCAGAGCGGGGGCTGGCTACGTATAGGGAATGGGAATGGGAATGTGAATGGATGGATGGATGGATGGAAGGATGGATGGATAGATGGATGGAAGGAAGGCAGGATGGAAGGATGGATGGAAGGATGGAAGGACGAGACGAAACAAGACGAGACGAGACGAGACGAGACGAGAACATGAGGAGCAGGAGCAGGAAATGAGGAGCAGGAAATGAGGAGCAGGAAATGCAGGAAATGAGGAGCAGGAGGGATATGAAAGGAGCGCAAGGAGGGAAGGAGATACAAAAATAAGGCATGCGAACGAGCGGGAGTGGGAGGGAGGCGAACGCGAACGCGACGTGAATGACAGGAAGGACGCGAATGATAAGAAGAACGTGAACGCGACGCGAATGACAAGAAGAATGTGTGTGAACGTCAATGGCAAGAAGAAAAATGCGAATGCGAACGCGAACACGAAGGGGATGAATGGAGAAATGGAGGGCAACGACAACGACAGTAAAATGAATGAAACGGAACGCACCACGATCGTAACCTTCCGCTCCTTCGGGTACACCACGTACGCCGCCGGCTGCACTTGCGGCTGCGGGGCCTGCACGTAGGGCATCGCGCCGTACTGGCCCGCCGTTCCTCCTCCTCCTCCTCCTCCTCCTCCATATCCGTACTGCGGCTGCGTGGTGTACTGCGTTCCTCCTCCTCCCCTGCATACGCGTACTGCCTCCCCCCTCCCCCTCCATAAACCACCTGCGGCGTCGCGTACCCCGGGCTAATCACGTACGTCCCCCCACCGCTCCTTCCGCTGCGCGAGCTGCGATGCCGGCCGGTGGGCGAGTGGGACCGGGCCCGCGCGCGTGCTCTCTCGCCGAAACCGCCGGCTTGGGAGATGGAGTCCCCGGGCCTGAGTGCGAGCGGCGTGGAGAGGGTGGCGGACCGCAGCGGGGAGCGCAGGGGCGTTTGGGTGGGGGGCGGGTGGTGCGTGTGGGAGCGGTGGGGGGTGTGCCTCCCGCCGCTGGACATGTGCGGGTGCGGGGAGCCAGAGGGAGAGTGGTGGCGCGAGGAGGAGGGGGTGGCGGAGTGGGGGGAGCCATGCGCAGAATGGGGGGAAGAACGCGAGGGATGCGGGGAGTAGAACGAGTTGTCGCCAGCATCGGAGCGCGGGGCGAAGGGCGACTTGTAGCGCGGGGCGGCGGCGGCGGTGTCGTCCGCCCAGTGCGCGATGCGCTGTTGGGTGCGCTGGAACTGGGCGTAGGCGGCTGGGGAGGGGTCGTATTCTGTCATCCTGTGGCCTGGGGTGCTCTAGGCGGGGCGTATGGGCGGAGGAGTTGGGGGTATGGGCGGAGGCGAGGGGTAGGTGCGTGTCTAGCTAGGACCGAGTACTAGACGTAGGGTGCAGGGTGTAGGGTGTATGCGAATAGCGGATAGCTGAACCGAGACTGGGGTCAAGTCAGGTAAGCAAGCAAACAACTTTGTGAGCGAAATGCGTCGTACGAGGATTTGGAGGGGTGCTTATAAGCAGGGACGCAGATGCGGACGCGGACGGATTTGTGCGGGTGGGGCCGTGGGACGTGGGTGCACTCGGGATTGGGAGTGCCTCTACGTACGTATGTGTGAGTCGTCCGTCAGAGCCTTCCGTCTTCTCGTAACGAGTCTATATTCCGCAGCTCCTGTGTTCGTGTGGACGATTAGGCTTACTGGTACGATCTGGGTCGGGCAGCACCAGTGCTGGCCCGGTCTAGATTCTGCCTTTTAGCGCGGAGGATGGAATTTAGCGCGGAGAGTGGGAGGCGATGCGGTGGGTGGCGGGGAGGGAGGTGACGCTGCGGGGCTAGCCTGCCTGCCAATGACAGCAGATGGCAACAAACAAAATCAGCCTCCGTCATTGACAATCACAACCGAACTCGGCTATCTCCGCAAACCCCAACCAGATACACGTGGCGCACACGTGACGGCAAGGCGTTTTGTTTCGAAAAATCCCCTTGGTCAACCCCTCCCCCGACATATCACGTGACATTTATACTCGCGAGGGTTCGAGTCAGCGAAAAAGATTTCTTTTTTTTAACTACGTCCCTCCTTCAACAGCATTTAGATACCTCGACCCTAACACTAACCAAAACCCTACCCCGAACCCTACCCCTCCCCTTACCTCTAACCAGCCGCTGCGCGGCAGGAATGCAGCACACCAAACCCTAACCAGTCCATGGCGGGACAACACCCGGAGACCCGGAGAAAGCGTGACACAGGCCTCTTGTGCTCACAGGCCGGACGAGGACGAGCCTCCAAAATACGCACAGAAAAAAGCAATATAATAGGATTCGAACCAACGCGCATCAAATTACAGATCAAAAGATTACAGAAGCAGCAGGAGACGCGCCTAAACCAACTGAGGCAAGGCACCATTGAAGGTAGGGATAGTCCTCCCAATATGTTTGCCCCCCGACCAAAAACCCCACGTGACGTGTCGGGGGAGGGGTTGAGCTGCGCGACTATGTTTCGAATGTCCACCGCCAATCCACCGCCGCTGTTTTCCGCCGCCGCAACACAACGAAGATGGACGCGAGGCATCCTCGTCGCAACACAACACACCTTATCCACCATCCTCCTTGCTTGTGTCAGGATCCGAGATTGTCTGTGCTTTTTTTGCATCCACGGACCACGCCGCAGCGCCTCCGTCACCGCTCGGATGTGGGTATATTGCGCGCCGACTCGGAGTCCAGACTCTGATTCTTGCCAGCCTCCAGGTACATAAGTAAGAATCGCATTTACCATGCGCGATATCCACCTATGACGCCCCGCCCCTCTTGTTTCCCTCTTGCCTCTTACAATGACAAGTTACATGCTTGCATGCGGAGTGCTTTATGTAAAAAGACTGAGAACACGCACGCACGCCGCTCGCTCGCTCTCGTATCACGATTCACGAGCTGTGACGCGCTTTGAAGTTTGGATGCGCTCCGTCGGCCGACTCGTCACTCCTCAGAGTCAATTCCTCAGTTCACCGCCTCTATCTCTCTTCCCCTCTTACACGCAAAGCGACGGTGCTTTACTCACGCAAAGCGACGGTGCTTTACTTTACTTAGAAAGACCTGCTCTCGTATTAGTAACCCCGTCGGCCGAACCCCGAATACTACCGCTGGTCGATACTGCTACTACCGCTGGTCGATACTGCAGTGCTAGCAATTTACTCAAGTTCCGCTGCACCATCCCCTCCGAATTACTTCCACCCTTTCCCAATCCTTTCCCAATCCTTTCCTTTCCCAATCCTTTCCTTCCCTTCCAAGCCAATGGTTGGTTATCCTATAGCTAAACCAAGAACCTACGCCTAGGCCGTCATGATTCACAAACGACATCGCTATCGCGCGGATCCCTATCCTATCCTATCCATCCCAAAGTATCCCAAATCCTATCCTATCCAATGACCTCAAAGTAAAGCCAAAGCAAAATCTAACTCGAGGAAGTAAAATCTAACTCGAGGAAGTCATGTAAAATCTAACTCGAGGAAGTAAAATCTAACTCGAGGAAGTCATGTAAAATCTAACTCGAGGCCTATGGTGCGGGACACCTAGCTGCCACTACTTCATGCTTGAAATTGTGTGACATTTTGTGACCGCAATTTTAACCCAATGTCTTATCCCTCTTACAAAAGTGCTCCGTTTGAAGAGAGGAACAAATCTGTAAGACAGAATTTTAATTAAATGAAAACTGAGTGAGCAAAAAAAAAACCTGTCACCCAAATTTGGCCACAAGCGGGTAAAAAAACAGAAAATCAGGTCACTTGTGGCTGTGTCCTGGGCCAAAAAATTTCCCCGGCCAAATTGGCCACTAATTTCGGGTAGCGGCAGCTAGGTGTCCCGCACCATATGTAGGATCGCCGCACGGCGGCGTCCGACTGGAGGAACCGTTCGATGGGTCTTTTTAGATTTCCCCGAAAGGGAATTTCCCACGTCATCGCCGGCACGTCTCCGGAACCCGTACAAGTTAACACAGAGTACTTTTATTCTCCTGTCCAGTCAGGCCCATATCTGACTGGCAAACACGATTCTATCAGTTTTTAAAGGGCACGACGGGGACATTTTTTCCCATGGGCCAATCATCACGGATCCAGCCTTGTGGTTCCAGTTTGGTTCCAGTTGGGTTTCTAAATCAAACGGAAATTAAGCCTCTAATAAACACTGAGAGCTCTCTGGCTCTGAACAACCACACATGTGGTATGCTTTCGTGGATTTGTTTCGCTTCAAACATGCAGCATCGCTCTGAATCGATCGGTGAATCCAAAGAAAGCGGAGCTTGAATCAGACTCAGGAAAATTGTCAGATTCTCTCATGCAGGAACACATTCTGACCAGAAGAACTCCTCCAAAGATATGCAAAACTTAATTACTGGCTCTGGGCATGCACTTATATTACGCAAATCAGAGAAGCGCGCCAGATTTACTCCACTCGGTTCACTCACTTCAACGTCCAGTTGTACCAGGAGCTATTTAGTCTCCTGTACTTGCCAAGAATTTTTCTTCTGGACTATTTCAGCTGGTGGTCACAAAAAGGGCATTCCGTCGCTTCGCTATGGAACCAGAAGATAATTAACTCCCAAAGACTTGCAACGGGCTTCCCACCGGATCTGGCGGCATAGTCCTGGCAGACGGCAGACCTCAACGGCAACCTGACGGCAACAGCAGGGCAGCAGGAATCGCCGGGAATCACCAGGAATCAGCCCGGAGCTCCGATTTTGATGGGATCTAATAAGACCCATCGAACTATGACTCGTCCGACTGTGCCTAGCTACTAACGTAACCTGGTTACCGGCACGGGTTCTCTTCTCGCATTCTCATTTCTTGCGCGGGCTCAAATTCTCATTTCTTGCGCGGGCTCAAATGGAGGATCGTTGCTCGGGCTCAAATGGAGGATCGTTGCTTGATCGTTGCTGGTCAATGGAGCGCGACGCAATACTAGGCAATACTCCATGGCCATGACGCAGATGCTCATGATCAACCCCGTTTCCTCCCTGACGTCTTTCCTTGCTCGCTTTCTTTCTTTCTTCGTTCTCAACAACCAACCCAACACTCAACAACCAAACCAACACACCAGTTGAGTCACCAGTCACACCCTGCGACCTTACAGTATGCCTCACTTACGTCGAAATGCCTCACTCACGTCGAAGCAAACAATCGCAATCGTCTCACCGGCACCGCAGCTCTAGCCTCCGAGTCTCAGGCTCACGACTTGGGCTTCCTGGATCTCACGACTTGGGCAAGTTCCTGGATCTCGCGGCTTCCGAACGTGCACAGCTCCGACGACGCTCCCTCTCAAGCGGGAGCTTTGCCTTTGCGGGACGCGCTGTCTGTGGTGTCGCGTCGCGTCGTGTCGTGTCGTCGACCCCAGTGCCAGTGGCATCTCGACTCCGAGTCACAAATCACCAATCAGACTCACAAATCACCAATCAACCAACCACCTCGAACTCTACTCCCGTCTCGTCTCGTCAACACCAGGATACCCCGTCTCGTCAACACCAGGATACTGTATCCCGCCCCGCCCCGCCCCGTCCGACTCCCGTCCCGCCCGCCCGCCCCTTCATACGCAACTCGTTGTATTGGATTGGTTCAAGGTGCGCTCAAAGTAGGGCAGCTCCACGGGGAAATACGCGTACTGTACTGTGCCCCGTGCCGCCGTTTAACGTAACCTGGTTCAAGTCACCCCCTCCCCCCTCGCAAATATGTCCGTCCTGAGTTGGTGTTGGTGTTGGTGTTGGTCTGACCGGCGGCGGAGCCTCCTTCTCTGTTCCCTCTCCGCATTAATTGTGGGCCCGTGGCGCCCGTTTCTTCCGTCATTTTATTTGGGCGGCGCCTGTGCACCCTCGACTCATGCGACATCATCTATGTATGGCGCCTATGTACCACCCAATCTACGCGATACCACTCTGAATCAAAATTCAATTTCCTCCGAGTAGATGGTTGGTTCCCTCAGCTCTGTTGCTTTTGCTTTTGCTTCAAAAAACGTTTAAGCGGGCTTAGCAACAAACACTTCTCCAACGACATGCATGCATATGGCACCTCGATATCTGCTTTATTTATACCTCGGTGCTTTATGTATACCTCGACGCTTTATGTATACCTCGATGCTTTATCTATCACTGGTTGAACATTTCAAGTTTTTCAGTGAAAAAAGTGGTGAAAATTATTTTGGGTTTTTCACCAATTTTTCACTTGAAACATAAGTGAAAAACTTATAAGTTTTTCACCACTTTTTTCACTTTGAAAGAGGTGAAAAATTCGAAACAAACTTTATGTTTTTTTCACCAAAAATGTTTCAAGTTTTTCACCTACGTTTACAAGTGAAAACGTATGGCTGTAATAGTGTAAAATAATTACTTTGTGCAACATTGAATTTTCCTCCTGTAAATGTGTCTGGTTCACAGGCCAGTTCAAAAAAAGCGCACAGTTTTATGAGGTGGATAAAAAAGTAACCGCACAACAGAGATGTAGCAAGTGGATATTGGGGGAGAAAAAGTGACTGGTATCCTTTGAGCCAGTTCACCCTTGGCTCGCCCACGGAGACATTTACTTGTGGCAAATACTGAATCAAACCACACAAGACGCATCACCGGAAACAGATGAATTGATGATGATGTCTCTTCCCCAGTCTTCCCCACCGCTCCCTCTTTCCCCCCACTACGGCTGAAACTCATACAAATGGCACAGATGCCTGTCCATAACCTCTTCATGGAGGCTCAATGTATTGTTGACTCTCTAACAAATGCGGAACTGGCTGCGGTGGAATGGAGTACTCATCAGCTGGAGGCAATTCGACAGATACTCTGCACAGCCGGGTTCACCTTCTCCACGACACGGGTAAGTAATTGATATAACGACAAGTAATTCATATAAGGATATTGCTATGGCTATGGGTGTTACCTGCCCCATATTGTGAGGAGAGTGTGTGGAGAGTGCGGGGTGAAATGAATAAGATGTGTATTATTATTAGACTCAAAAATTATGGTGTGTATATATTGTGTACATGAAAAGATCTAGAAGGTACTACGAGGAGGAAGGATATTAAAAGGCTGTGTATAAGGCTATGTAAAGCCTGTGTAAGTAGAATCGGGAAGAACGTCGGGATACAAGTAGATCCGAACTGTGGGAAGATTATAATCAACAACACCCCACTCTCTACAATCATCTGGAGTATCACCGAATCTCACCTCGGTTTGCTCTAGAGCTGGACGAGTAACACAGGTGTGGTACTCTTGTGCAAACCATTACTTTCTCCCTCCCTCCAAACGGTTGACACTTTCTTGCCACATCAGTGTGTGCATTTTTTATGAAACTTCCTAGGTTGCTACTTTTTTTCAATCAAAGTCGTCTAGGTGGCTCCTTTTTCCATGAAATTGTGGTGTGTGCACTTTTTACAACAAAATTAATTATTTTACAGTATTACAGCCATAAAAACGTAAGTGAAAAACTTGAAACTTTTTTCACCACTTTTTTCACTTTGAAACAAGGTGAAAAACTCGAAACAAACTTTATGTTTTTTTCACCACAAGTTTTACGAGTTTTTCACCTACGTTTTCACCTGGAAACGTAAGTGAAAAACTTGAAACATTTTTCACCTGTGTTTCTATCACATTTTTCACCAATTTTTAACTTGAAACATAAGTGAAAAACTTATAAGTTTTTCACCACTTTTTCACTTTGAAACAAGGTGAAAAATTCGAAACAAACTTTATGTTTTTTTTTTCACCAAAGATGCTTCAAGTTTTTCACCTAAGTTTACAGACCAAACCTGAGGTGAAAAACTTGAAACTTTCTTTTCACCTACGTTTTAAAGGTGAAACTTGTAGTAGAAAATTTGAAAGTTTTTTCACCATGTATAGTTTCTGAGCATGAAAATTAGGTGAAAATGGCTTCAAGTGACAGTAAATCGATGCTGCAAAGATCCTCACTGAAAACAGTGCAAAATCACGATTTCAAAGTGCAACTGGCCCCGTCAAGGAGCAAAGTGGGGCGGATTTGGCTGCTGGGTAGACTTCTGGACAGATATCGATGTGGGCCACGGTTGACAACCGCCAAACATCAAATCCACCCCTGAATGCACTGGCGGAAACTAAATCCGTGGCAAAAACAGTGCAAAATCACGATTTCACAGTGCAACTGGCCCCGCAAAGGAGCAAAGTGGGGCGGATTTGGCTGCTGGGTGGATTTCTGGACAGATATAGTTGTGGGCCACGGTTGACAGCCGCCAAACATCAAATCCACCTCTGAACGCACTGGCGGAAATTAAATCCGTGGCAAAAACAGTGCAAAATCACGATTTCACAGTGCAACTGGCCCCGCGAAGGAGCAAAGTGGGGCGGATTTGGCTGCTGGGTGGATTTCTGGACAGATATGGTTGTGGGCCACGGTCGACAGCCGCCAAACATCAAATCCACCTCTGAACGCACTGGCGGAAATTAAATCCGTGGCAAAAACAGTGCAAAATCACGATTTCACAGTGCAACTGGCCCCGCGAAGGAGCAAAGTGGGGCGGATTTGGCTGCTGGGTGGATTTCTGGACGGATATGGATGTGGGCCACGGTTGACAGCCGCCAAACATCAAATCCACCTCTGAACGCACTGGCGGAAATTAAATCCGTGGCAAAAACAGTGCAAAATCACGATTTCACAGTGCAACTGGCCCCGCAAAGGAGCAAAGTGGGGCGGATTTGGCTGCTGGGTGGATTTCTGGACAGATATGGTTGTGGGCCACGGTTGACAGCCGCCAAACATCAAATCCACCTCTGAACGCACTGGCGGAAATTAAATCCGGGGCAAAAACAGTGCAAAATCACGATTTCACAGTGCAACTGGCCCCGAGACGGAGCAAGGTGGGGAGGATTTGGCTGCTGGGTGGATTTATGGACAGATATGGATGTGGGCCACCGTTGACAACCGCCAAACATCAAATCCACCCCTGAACGCACTGGCGGAAACTAAATCCGTGGCAAAAACAGTGCAAAATCATGTTTTCACAGTGCAATTGGCCCTGTGAAGGAGCAAAGTGGGGCAGATTTGGCGGCTGAGTGCATTTCTGGACAGATATGGGTGCGAGCCACGGTTGACAGCCGCCAAACATCAAATCCACCCCTGAACGCACTGGCAGACATTAAATCCTCACTGAAAACAGTGCAAAATCACGATTTCACAGTGCAACTGGCCCCGTCAAGGAGCAAGGTGAGGCGGATTTGACTGCTGAGTGCATTTCTGGACAGATATGGGTGCGGGCCACGGTTGACAAACGCCCAACATCAAATCCACCCCTGAACGCACTGGCGGAAATTAAATCCGTGGCAAAAACGGTGCGAAATCATGATTTCACAGTGCAATTGGCCCCACTCCGAAAGGAACATATTTGCAAGCCCATTTTGCGCCTTTCCGATTTTTGCCATCACTCGTAGTTTTTAGCTGGTGCAAGTGACTGATGTGATGTTAGCCTTGAAGTTCATTCTGGTGAATCAGGTGAAGTGTGAGGAAATGTACTCTCCATTTCTGTGCACCAGACTCGGAAAAAAAATGGGCCTAGGCGAAGGGTTTTTGCAGTTTTGGTCAATTTTTCAGAGTTGATGCCGCCGCCAAGCCGCATCGTTTCCGCTTTCGGTGTCACCATATTTCTGGAATCAGCCATAATTTCTTTCAAAGAAATGACCACATTGTAACCAAATCCAGGATGAAACCCAGGCGAAAATGGCTTTGAGCCACAGTAAATTGATGCTGCAAAGTCCGCCTGTGCGCGGATTTGTCTGCTGGGAGCTGGTCTGGACCTCTGCCAATCGAACGCAAGACAACAAATCCACAAAGAAACAATTGCAGCAGAACCAAATCCAGGATGAAAATGACACATCTTTTATCATCTTTTCCTAGCTGCAAATTGTGGTGGGGAGTACGTATATATGGTGAAAAAAGTTTCAAGTTTTTCACCCACGTTTACAGGTGAAAATGTTTGAAAAACTTGTAAAACTTTTGGTGAAAAAAACATAAAGTTTGTTTTGAATTTTTCACCTCTTTCAAAGTGAAAAAAGTGGTGAAAAACTTATAAGTTTTTCACTCGTGTTTCCAGTGAAAAATTGGTGAAAAATGTGATAGAAACATAGGTGAAAAATGTTTCAAGTTTTTCACTTACGTTTCCAGGTGAAAACGTAGGTGAAAAACTCGTAAAACTTGTGGTGAAAAAAACATAAAGTTTGTTTCGAGTTTTTCACCTTGTTTCAAAGTCGAAAAAGTGGTGAAAAATGTTTCAAGTTTTTCACTTACGTTTTCAGGTGACAACTTAGGTGAAAAACTTGAAACATTCTTGGTGAAAAAAACATAAAGTTTGTTTCGAATTTTTCACCTTGTTTCAAAGTGAAAAAAAGTAGTGAAAAACTTATAAGTTTTTCACTTATGTTTCAAGTGAAAAATTGGTGAAAAACCCAAAATAATTTTCACCACTTTTTTCACTGAAAAACTTGAAATGTTCAACCAGTGTATACCCCGACGCTTTGTTCATCAACGTAAGGAATATCATCAACGTAAGGAATATCACCAACGGCTAACGTCACGGACGCCGGCGGTCCCGCGTGTCGGGGCGGGATAGCGGGATCCCTTTTAGAAAGAAGAAAAAATCCTCAGAAAGAAGAAAAAATCATATAGAAAGAAGAGAAAATCAACCAACCAAGCACCGAGCTAGTTCGGGCGCGGGGAGTCGAACCCAACCCCGGTTTGCAGCTGAAAATTCCTGTCGCGCAGAAGGGGCTGCTGTGCGTGTGCACCACGCCCGCGATGAACGTTTATTTCGGTCGGTGGATAGGTGACTTTCGGATGCACGAGTGCTCTCGCCGCACCCGTCAGACGCTTACCAGACTGGGCGGGGCAAAGTGAAAGTGCCGCCACCTGCCGCCAGTGCCGCCATTGGCGGCAATTGGCGGCAGTGTTGGCGGCAATCACTTGGCGGAATTTGTTGCCCGTCAAATACAAAGGTTACGAGGCCTCTTAACGGGTCCAACCACGTAGTACACATGTTAGACAACATGCACTGTATAGTTTAACCCTTAATCTTATCTCTGAGGTGGGTAAACTCCGACCTGGCGGCAAAAATCTGGCGGCAGTTGGCGGCAAATTACCCGTTGGCGGCAAATTTTCCGGCGGCAGTGGCGGCGAAAGTGGCGGCAATTGGTTGCGGCGCTGGCGGCAACGGTGGCGGCAATCCGATGTCAGTGGCGGCAGTGTGACATGGTGGCGGCAATGGTTGTTTTTGTACCAAAGCTCGGATATATGCAGTACACTCCATAGGAGATGAATAACCTGCCATCTACGTATCGGAGAACATTAACAAAGTTCCCTACCAGCCACCGTTGCATTGCCATTAGCTGAAAAGTCACTGACCAAACAACTGAGTGCTATCTACGATGGGTAAAGTCTGGTAAAGTCATTAGTCATTTGAAAGTATCATGCCCTGCAATGATCATGGTGGAAAGGTTGGTGAACGAGGTCTTCGGGCTTGTTTGGGTGTATCTCAAACTTCAGTTGTAAGACGGAGGAAGGAAGTTACGAATCAACCCAATACAAACCCAATAAGGAAATTCAACCATGACGGAAAAAGAGGCATGCAAAGTGTCAAATTTGGTTTATCTCCCTCAGGGCCATGTCCGCTGTGTATTCCATCAATATTCGATTGAATTCTGTGCAAAAAATCCAAGTATCTGAGTTGTGCATCGAAAACTTGGACTCCCACTGGTTATTCCATCAAGATTAGATTTTGAATATGTCAACTTTGACTTCAAAGGAGACGGTTTTGTAATGAGATACAGATAGTATACATTCATGGCTATACTCCTATTACATCGGCTAGAAAACACTTACTGGGTGGTAGTCCAAGGCGGCAGTGGGCGGCACTTTTACTGTGACATGTGTGACACTGGCGGCAATATTCCTGATGGCGGCGGCAGTGGGCGGCAATTTGGCGGCAATGGTGGCACTTTCACCGTGCCCGTCTGGGCGGGCATCTATCGCATACTCGTTTGTTTGCTTTGTTACTGGGTCTTCTTGGGCTGGAACAAACCCAGCCCTTTGTATGCCCTTGATCCCCCAAAAAACTTTGTTATTGTTTTGTTCACTTTGTTACTAACATTGTAAAAATATCCTTTATGCATCCACTTTGGGTATGTGCTTTGAAAAGCGTTGAGCTTTGTTCGGAATTTAACATCAGTCACAGTTTCATTGTCAGTTTGGTGGGCACCTACGGACCACATGCGTCGGAGGCACCTGGAATCCAGGTGCCCTGGCTTTTGCCCCCAGTGAATGTTTCCCCAAATAATTCTGGCAAGGTTGAACAATTGAAACGACTATGAATTGCTGATAAATTGTGAGTAAAGAGAAACAAGACATAAGATCGCATGCAAAAAAGGCAAAGAAAGAAAAAAAAGAGAAAGGGAAAGGCAAATTCAGTTCAGGCGCGAGGAGTCGAACCCCGGTTTGCAGTTGAAAATTCCTCTTATAGTTGAAATGTACAGAAGGGGCTGCCGTGCACCGTGCACCACACCCGAGGTGAGGATACCATTTTGTTGTTGGATACACGAGTAAGACTTCGATCTGCCTGCCGCTATGGTTCATGGAAGTTTGAAGTTCAAACCGAGGTAGGCAAGGCCTGGGCTCATCCGAAACGAATAACACAATATCCACATAATAAATGGAGCGAAGGAGGAAGGACCCGAAAAGAAAAGAAAGGTACGGAAAAAAGGTATGCAAACACCGGAGTACTCTGCACTGAAGAAGGCTGTAGCTGACAGAAATCAATGCAACAAGGACAGTTCAAGAAGAAAAGAACAGAAAAAAACTTTGCCGCGGCTGGCAGATTCGGACGTGGGGAGTCGAACCCAGTGCTGCAGCTGCAACTTGAAGTTCAAGACGAAAGTACTACAATTCGCTACTATGCGCTGTGCACCACACCCGAGATGAGTGAATAGGTTTATTATTGGATAGGTGAGTTCTTTCTTTTCGTTTCCTCAAATGATGAGAGGATAGGTGCTCCGAGGAACTCCAACTCTCCCCTGAGGAACACTGGGTGAACATTTCGGATTTTTGACTGAGAAATTTGGTGAAAACTATTTTGAATTTTACACAAATTTTCCGGTTAAAAACTCGTGAAAAACTTGAAACCTTTTGATGAAAATCTTGATTTTGAGTCAAAAAATGCTGAAAATTTTGAAATATCACAAAATATCTACCAAAAAGTTTCAAGTTTTTCACTTGATTTTTCACTGAGAAATTGGTGTAAAATTCAAAATAGTTTTCACCGAATTTCTCAGTCAAAAATCTGAAATGTTCAACCAGTGGAACCCTATAATTTCGGCTGTCTCAATTTTTATTTTTGAGTCTGACTACGGGAGACTAGAGTAACCGCAACTCAGCGCGTGCACCGAGGAACTCTAACTCCGTGGAACAATGTACACGCTGGGAAAATTAATAAGACTTCCTGATTTAAATTTAACAATGAGGAAGAACTTGGAGGAGGGCAGAAGAGAATCCAAAAAGCCAAAAGGAAATGTGTTGCGAAGAGATGATCCCATTCGGGTGCGGGGAGTCGAACCCCGGTCTGCAGCTGAGACTGGAAAGCACAGGTCGACAAGTGACTGCTGTGCACCGTGCACCACACCCAAGTTGATTATATTGTTCGAACGATGGATACATGGTTGGATTCTCGTTTTCCATAATAATAATAATTCTGGTAAGGTTGAACCCACTTTTGACCTGGGAAAACTGTGCTAATGAATACTTACTAACTAGAAGCTGGCCTATATATATATATATAAAATAGACACGTACATGCAAGTACAGTCCCATCAACAGTAAGCAGAGGAGAGAGAGAGAAGAAAAAACTACCTTGGGAACACTCCATTTGGGTGCGGGGAGTTGAACCCTGGTCTGCAGCTGATAATCGAGGCTTAGACGAAAGATGTACGAGGCGCTGACGTGCACCATGCACCACACCCGAGATGACTGTGTCCTTCAGAGGGTGGAGAGATGAGTTCTTTTTCGTTGTTTTTGTTAAGGATGAGAGGATGGATAGGGAGCGCTGGCAAACTGAACCTTGCTCGACTCTGAATATCTCCGATCTTCCTGCTGGTGCCGCGAGCGACCACAGGTCGGCGACGAGCGGCACGTCCAGCGGCTTAGCCAATGAATTTGTATCTTGTGTCCAGTTTTAACATTTCTTGGTATATATATATATATAGAGCTTGAAGAGGCCGAATTCAATGAATAATGCTATATCACACGGTAAATGGAGCACGGAGACGGCAGCCAAAAAAGAACAGAATGGGGAACAAAAAACTCTGACCAGACAGATCCATATCCAGTTTGGGCGTGGGGAGTCGAACCCCAGTCTGCAGTTTGAAAATTGGTGCAGAGGAATTACATTCAAGTGGCTGCCGTGCACCGTGCACCACACCCAAAGTGAGTGTGTATTTGGGTTGGTGAATGGCTGCAGGCCTTTACCAATGAGAGGATAGGATGTCTAGTTTATGAACAACAGAAGAGCCTAATGACATGTTGATGGTTGTTAACAAATTGTGAACAACATCGCAGCTTCACGACGAGTAACGCGGTACATGGGACCCCACAATAAATGGAGCAGGGAGGAGGAGGGCAACAAAAACGCCAAGCAAAAAGAGAGAACTTCGCCCGAGACACTGGGGCGCGGGGAGTCGAACCCCAGTTTGCAGCGGTAAATTGACATAGCTTCTCATACGACCACAAGCGACTGCCGTGCACCATGCACCACACCCGGGGTGAGCGTATATTTCGAGTATAGCCCACCTTCGTCACTTCGTTACTTCGCTTAAAAGTGCGAAAGTTCGTCAGTTTGATTAGAAATTGTGAAAGATCGTCAGATGGAGAAGATTCTCGGAAAGCTCGTCACCTTCACAAGATTCCCATGAATGCTCGTCAGTTGAATTACTTGATCGTTGTTTCACAGAATTCGAACGGAGGTGCGGAAATTTTCTTTCATGACCACCACCTGCACACCACTGTTAATCCTACTAAAACCTGCTTCCGGGGCGCGATGTGCCTGTTGAGTGACAATTGGCACCTTGGTGAGTCAGTTGATTTTATCACGGTCTAATCTCTTCTTTTCTCACTTCCGTTGCCTGTTTCAACCAGATCGTAGAGCACAATAACAAAGCCTGGGGCTGTCAATCACCGGCGAAATCGAGAACGGTATGTTCGCAGTCCTGTAAGTATGCAACGAAGAGACCTGAACCGGGTCCTCCACTTGCAGTCATGGTACAGCTAATTCTCTTCCTTTCTTTCTTTTTGTTTTTGCGTCATTATCAGAGTGGAAATTCAGGAACAAGGTGAGCGAAAAATCCTGCTTCATGAAGTTTTCTTGCCCTGCCGGGGACTCCAACAAATGATATGTCGCATGGAACAGGTCGCACCTGGCGCGCGAAGTCCGAAGATAACCATCGGTCGAGTATCATTGGATGCTAGTTCAATTGTCGGACGATTATTATGCTACATACATAAATTGCATGCATTAACATTACCGCTGTAGATCCACCACGAATGGTCTGCTCAATCGGCCAAGTAGCCAGGTAAAATCGAGTTGAAATGAACCGGTCAACTGTCAATTTGTTTATTATTCTGACCAGGCATTACCAGCGTCCACTCTCCTTGATCTGGTCGCGGTCAGGTGATTATTGAAGTTACGAGCTCTCGAAGTGACGATGTTCACCCACACTCACCTGAACTCACGAACTTTCACATAATGCGATCAAAGTGACGAACTTCCACAACACTAAGCGAAGTAACGAAGTGACGAAGGTGGCGTGGACTCTATATTTCTGATGGTGGATGGGTGAGTTCTTTTTCTCCTGTTTTACGGATGAGAGGATAGGAAGTACTCTCAGTAACTCCAACTCTGCACTCAATAACCCAACTCGACACTGAGTAACTCTCTCTAACTCCCCAACGCATGACACTGTTCATGCGGGGAAAATTAATAAGACTTCCTGATTTAGATTTAACAATGAGGAAGAACTTAGAGGAGGGCAGAAGAGAATCCAAAAAGCCAAAAAAAAAAGTATTGTGAGGAGATGATCCCATTCGGGCGTGGGGAGTCGAACCCCGGTCTGCAGCTGGAGATGCAAATGCTATATAAGTCGCCGCCGTGCACCGCGCACCACACCCCAGTTGAGGGTATACTTCTGATCATTGATGTTGGATACATGACGAGTGCATTCTATCCGTGATCTGCGCGCCGCCTTGGATGTTTGGCATTCAAGCTAAACAAGGCAAGGCTCGCGGTTATCGGAAACGAATAACACCATATGTCTGCGATAAATGGAACAAGGGCAAGACAGTCAAAGAAAAGAAAGAAGATGAAAAATTATGGCATGTCTTCGCAATTCGGGCGCGGGGAGTCGAACCCCGGTCTGCAGCTGGGCATACTTTGCAATGAGGTATAAGTTACTGCTGTGCACCGTGCACCACACCCGACGTGAACCTACATTTTTGATGTTGGATACATGGTTGGATTCTCGTTTTCCACAATGATCGTGGCAAGGTTGATCCCATTGCCACTTTTGACCTGGGCAAACCGTGATAGTGAAGACGAACTAGAAGCAGCCCTATATATATAAAACGAAACATCCCTATATATATATAAAATAGATACGTACATGCAAGTACAGTCCCACCAACAGTAAGCATAGAAGAAAGAGAGAGAGGAAGAAAAAAACTTTGCTGGGGCTAAATTTGGGTCACCCGGGGTGCGGGGAGTCGGACCCCGGTCTGCAGCTGAAAATTCCTTTCATCGTTGAGATGTACAGAAGGGGCTGCCGTGTACCATGCACCACACCCGATGTGATTGAGTCTTTCGGAGGGTGGAAAGATGAGTTTTTTTTTCGTTGTTTTCTTGTTCTTTTCGTTACGGATAAGAGGATGGATAGAGAGTGCTGCTACCAACAAGAGAAGATCTAGTAAATGGAACACACAATAATTGAAGCTTGAAGGAGGAGGAGGGCAACAAAAATGCCAAGCAAAAAGGGAGAACTTCGCCTGCGACATTCACAGTGAATCGAACCCCGGTTTGCTGCATTGCAGCTGTAAATTGACATAGCTGATCAGACAACCACACGCGACTGCCATGCACCGTGTACCACACCCCGAGGTGAGCATATATTTCTGATGGTGGATGGGTGAGTTCTTTTTCTCTTGTTTTACGGATGAGAGGACCGGAAGTGCTCTCAGTCACGGCGGCGATCAAAATCTATTTCCGTGGGAAATATGGCAAAGAACTATAAAATATAGTTTCCCACCCAGATCTTTCCCGAAGAAGTAATTAAGAAATATTCAGAATTTTTCTTGTCAGATTTCTACTGGAAACAGACATGATCTTCCCATGGGAAAAGATTGAGAAAACTGCTAACTTTTTCCCGCAGCTTATCCAAGGGAAAAAGACAAAGTTTTTCCGAAGGAAAAGATCCGGCCAGAGATTTCCGTAGGAAAAAGTCAGTCTTTTTCCTGGAAAATTACTATATATGGTCATTCCCCAGGAAACATGCTTTCTTTTTCCTGCGGAAATCTCCGGCCGGATCTTTTCCTTTGGAAAAACCTTGTCTTTTTCCCCCGGATAAGCTGCGGGAAAAAGTTAGCAGTTTTCTGAATTTTTTCCCGTGGCAAGATCAAATCTGTTTCCACTGGAAATCTGGCAGGAAACATTCTGAATATTTCCCAATTTCTTCTTTGGGAAACAAATGGGTGGGAAATTGTATTTTATAGTTCTTCGCCAGATTTCCCACGGAAACAGATTTTGATCGCCGCCGTGAGTACCTCCAACTCTGCACTCAATAACCCAACTCAACACTGAGTAACTCTAACTCCCCAACGGATGAAACTGTTCATGCGGGGAAAATTAATAAGACTTCCTGATTTAGATTTAACAATGAGGAAGAACTTGGAGGAGGGCAGAAGAGAATATAAAAAGCCAAAAGGAAATGTGTTGCGAAGAGATGATCCCATTCGGGTGCGGGGAGTCGAACCCCGTTCTGCAGTTGATAATTGGGAAGCAGAGGACGACAAGTGGCTGTCGTGCACCATGCGCCACACCCGAGGTGAGTGTACAGGTTGGTTGTTGGATAGGTTCATGTCTCGATGTTCATCTTATTGTACATGAAAATGATTGAGCTGTTCCAAACCCAACGTCTTCAAGACCACCTCCATCGCACATGGCTGGTATTTCCACTTCTGCAGCTGGGTGAATATTCGATTCACAGCTGAGACCTGTTGTTCTAAATAAGGATAAGATTATTACGGCCAGCAAAAGTAGGATGGTTCAAAAAAGAAAAGAGCAGAAAAAAACCTTACGGCAATCGAATTCGCATGCGGGGAGTCGAACCCCGGTCTGCAACATGGACACACAGACAATTCAAAGACGGTGTTGCTGTGCACCATGCACCACACCCGGGTTGAGAATGTCGTTTGGAGGGTGGATACGTGGTCGGGTTCTCCATGTTTCCCCAAATAAATCTCGCAAGGTTGAACCCGTTGAAACCACTATAAACAGTTGATAGATTGTGAGTAAAGAGGAACGAGACGTAAGATCGCATGCGAAAAAAGGCCAAGAAAGTAAAAAAAGCGAAAGGCAAATTCAGTTCGGGCGCGGGGAGTCGAACCCCGTTCTGCAGTTGACAACATCATTGCTTATCCACAAGTGGCTGCCGTGCACCGCGCACCACACCCGATGCGACCATACATTTCTGATGTTGGATAGGTGGTTGGATTCTCGTTTTCCACAATATCAATAATTCTGGCAAGGTTGAACCCATTGAGAACTTTTGACCTGGGTGAACCGTGCTAGTGAATACGAACTAGAAGCTGCCCTATATATATAAAGCGAAACATCCCTATATATATATATATTACTCGTATCTTTAAGCAAATGGCAGGGTTTCCAAGCAAGCCAAGACGATGATATCTCCATTCAACCTTTTTCAACCAGTGGCAGTGTCTCTTCACTGCGAAATTTAACAGCAATTCTCGTCCCGCAGGTGAAAACTTTCTTGGCACCAGCGGCTACCACCAGAAAGCTGTGGATTTCAACAGCCGCAGTGGCGCTTTGTGGAAAGAATCATCCCAATACGAGACAATGCCCGCTGCTTTATCACCTTCTCGGGTGCTGAAAGCTATCAAAAAGCTATGAAGTTCAACAGTTTTCTGTGCCAATATGGCCCACTGAGGCAAACGGGCATGCCTCATGCCCTGCTGTGCAGCTACGCCGCAGTAGATCGCAGCCGGAAATAGCTGTTGAGCTGTGCATTGCGGTTACCCTCTGACGATAAAAAGCAGTGATTCCGCTTTTCTGGTGGTCCTTCCCTCCCTGCCCCTTTCCCTGTATTCGCCTGCAAAATCCGACGATTTAAAACTGAGCCTGCAACTGCTATCCTCAAAGCCATGAGCATCTCTCCAAACTTGCCATTTTCAAGCGCTCTCAGTTCAAGACAGACACCCAACGCTCGCATTCTGGATCGACCACTGTGCCTACCGTAATGCAACCATCAAGTATCATTTTGCACTGGGGATTTCGCTGCGTGTTTCATCTCTGTGGAAGCTGGACGATCATGATTGCCTCAAAACTCGAGCTCGATTTCTTTCGCCTCTTTACCGGCAACCCAGATAAGCAGAACTGTACCTGGAGTACATTTCTTGATTTCCGTTCCCTCCGCTTCCCCCTGTCTGATTGAATGTCTCACTAAAATGACTGCCTTCAAGCACACTTACATGTATCTTTAGGCTGCAAACTCCGACTCTGGATTTAATGCCGGGTTTCCCTCCGCTCAGTAATCATTTTGCTTGCTTCATAGATAGGACTGACACTCTCTCAATCTCCTCACCACATACTCCATGCTTCCCTCATCGAGCACAGATTTCATCGGAGCACTTCTCCCTGAATTGCGAACTAGCAAGCCCGATTTCCTTTTTGTTTTGGTATTACAATCGCTTGTGGTCCCACTACATATATTGCTTCCGACTGTCGCTCTCCTGTCTTAATCATACATGATTTTCTGTCTTTTCGTGATGAATTCAATGAAATAAACTCTTACCGAACGGGCCACTCTGCGGCCGGAGCGTAGCGAAGGTGTGTCTTGTATAATATATATAAAATAGATATGTACATGCAAGTACAGTCCCACCAGCAGTTAGCATAGAAAAGAGAGAGAAGAAAGAAAAAACCTTACGGCAGTTGAATTCGAGCGCGGGGAATTGAACCCCGGTCTGCAACATGGACACACAGACGATTCAAAGACGGTGTTGCCGTGCACCATGCACCATGCCCGAGTTGACCGTATATTTCTGTTACTTAGTGGATAGATGAGCTTTGTCCCTGAATAGGATGGGAGAGTGCTTTCGTCACAAGCTGGTCGTACGCTTCGACTAAACTGACCACGAGGATCAAGCAAATACACTAAGCTTGCACTAAGCTTACGTAACGACTGAGCAAAAAGTACAACCTAAACTTACTTGCAATTGCAAAAACAGCGACAGGGACAGTTTTCAAAGAGCAGAGAGGAAGGAAAGGGAAAAAATGGTATCAGGAGGTGGTTTTACAATTCGGGTGCGGGGAGTCGAACCCCGGTCTGCAGTTGAAAATGCAATTATTTCGCGACGCACAAGTGACTGCCATGCACCGCGCGCGCACCACACCCGAGTGGAGTGCATAGGTTGTTTGTTGGATAGGAGGGGAGGCTTACTTATACTAATCATATCTGCTATCTGTGTATCGATATGAAAAAAAAAAAAAAAAGGTTTGAAGTTCAAACTGAAGTAGGCAAAGGTCAAAAGGAATAACCCTACTATGTATATTCTCGCAATAAATGGAGCAAAGTGGAGGGCATAAAGAGAAACTGATAAAAGAAAAAAGGGTAATACGCGACGGCACATTCGGGCACGGGGAGTCGAACCCCGGTCTACAGCTGAAAATCCAGTCTTAGACGAAAGATGTACAAGGTGCTGCCGTGCACTGCTGTTAAGATCACGTGCCCGCAGCTAGCATCATAACCAACTGAGCCAAAAGGCCGCTATGATCGAGTAATTCGATCATAGGCTGCGGACTATATATAGATGATCACAGGCAATTTTCATGCATATGACAACTGCGCACTACACCCGAAGTGGGTGTATAATTTGGTTGTTGGATACACGAGTGCTTGGATCTGTGTACCACTATGGTATGTCAGGACGTTTGAAGTTCAAACTGAAGTAGGCAGGGCCTGGGCTCATCCGCAACGAATAACACAATATCCACATAATAAATGGAGCGAAGGAGGAAGGACCTGAAAAGAAAAGCAAGGTACGGAAAAAAGGTATGCAAACACCGGAGTACTCTGCACTGAATAAGGCTGTAGCTGACAGCAATCAATGCAACAAGGACAGTTCAAGAAGAAAAGAACAGAAAAAAACTTTGCTGCGGCTGGCAGATTCAGGTGTGGGGAGTCGAACCCAGTGCTGCAGCTGCAACTTGAAGTTCAAGACGAAAGTACTACAATTCACTGCTGTGCGCTGTGAACCACACCCGAGATGAGTGTATAAGTTTATTACTGGATAGGTGAGTTCTTTCTTTTCGTTTCGTCAAATGATGAGAGGATAGGTGCTCCGAGGAACTCCAACTCTGCCCTGAGTAACCCTATAATTTTGGCTGTCTCAATTTTTATTTTTGAGTCTGACTACGGGAGACTAGAGTAACCGCAACTCAGCGCGTGCACCGAGGAACTCTAACTCCGTGGAACGATGTACACGCTGGGAAAATCAATAAGACTTCCTGATTTAGATTCAACAATGAGGAAGAACTTGGAGGAGGGCAGAAGAGAATCCAAAAAGCCAAAAAGAAATGTATTGTGAGGAGATGATCCCATTCGGGCGTGGGGAGTCGAACCCCGGTCTGCAGCTGGAGATGCAAATGCTATATAAGTCGCCGCCGTGCACCGCGCACCACACCCCAGTTGAGGGTATACTTCTGATCATTGATGTTGGATACACGACGAGTGCATTCTATCCGTGATCTGCGCGCCGCCTTGGATGTTTGGCATTCAAGCTAAACAAGGCAAGGCTCGCGGTTATCGGAAACGAATAACACCATATGTCTGCGATAAAAGGAAAAAGGGCAAGACAGTCAAATACAAGAAAGAAGAAGAAAAATTATGGCATGTCTTCGCAATTCGGGCGCGGGGAGTCGAACCCCGGTCTGCAGCTGAGGATGGAAAACACTAGATTTGAGTTGTGAAAATGGTGATTGGACATTTATCACGCCGCAGGAATGTCATTGAAAGCAAGGTAGCTATACCTAGGTTGAAAGAAGTTATCTTGAGGCGTGGAACCCAACTCAGAGAGTTAATTCCAGCCCTGCTGAGTATCCGTAACCCCACAGATGAACGCACTCATCGCCCCAAAGCCCCCAAAGATTAATCTAATGTTCAAAAAATGTGGCGCACTGCAGCACGTCACTGCGCACCGCTGCACGTCAAGTGCGCGTCAAAGGCGCGTCAGCGCGCGTCTGTCGCGTCACTTTCTCCAGGCCCCGATGGATTGACGGAGGCTTAAATTAGATTAAGCCACCGCGGCAGTGCCGCGGCAATTCCCCGCAATTCCCCGCAATGCCGCCGCACGCGCGGCACTTTCTCCTGGCCCATCAAAGCCTATCTACAAGTGGCTCCCATGCACCGCGCACCACACCCGATGTGGTTGAGTCTTTCAGTTCGAAACGAAGTAGACAAGGCCCGGGGTTATCAGGAACGAATAAGCTGCTTCCCCCAATACATGAAGGACAAGGTAACTCAGAACTTGAAGGAGGGCAAAAGAAAAGCTCAGAAAAAAAAAAACATACTCTGGGCCATCCAGGTCGGGCACGGGGAGTCGAACCCCGGTCTGCGGCTGAAAATCCAGTCTTAGACGAAAGATGTACAAGTTGCTGCCATACACTGCGCACCACAACCGAGATGAAGGTATAATTTGGTTGCTGGATACATGAGTGCTTGGATCTGTGTACCGCCATGGTATGTCAGGACATTTGAAGTTCAAAATGAAGTAGGCAAGGCCCAGGAGCCGAAACGATGAATACTATATTGTAGTATTATGACCGAAGGTTCAGGTGACGGGTGCCAGCGGCCCGTGAAATGAACCATTTGGCCTGTGTGACGGTAACGAAGTGATTTTATGCCCCAAATAGGTTCAAAAACGCGAAAAAATCTCGACCGGTCATCGCCGGACTAGTATATAAGGCAATGATGGCATGGTTGCCGAGAAATGAACCTTGAGTTCAGTGAATCTTTGAGGTGACAGGTGACACCCCGTGAACCTTTGGTCGTAATACTACAAGTAGCGATATAAAGAAGCCTTACAATCAAATTCGGGCGTGGGGAGTCGAACCCCGGTCTGCAGCTGAACATGCTTAACAATTTGCTGAGATCTCAGATTACAAGTGGCTGCCGTGCACCGCGCACCACACCCGAGCTGAGTGTATACTTTGGTTGTTGGATAGGTTTGAATCTTGATGTCCATCTTTCTGTACACAAAAATGATTGAATGATTGAGCTGTTCCAAACCCAACATCTTTAAAACCACCTCCATCGCACATGGCTGGTATTTCCACTTCTGCAGCTGGCGTGAATACTGTATTATTTCATTCACACACCCCCTGGTCGATGGCGAATATTGGTGCGATGTCATGCATCACCCAGGGTTTGGTCGAGGACAAATTGTGTCACGCAAGGGTCAAAATCAGGATTTTTTGCATTTATGATGCGAAAAACCCAATTCCTTCGTTCCTGTGGTCGAAATTTTCGGTTCGGTCACGCAAAATTTGAGCCGTGGTCGGATGGTCGAATAGGTAAAATGGGTACACCCCCGGTCGAATTGAATGAAATAATACAGTATTTGATTCACAGCTGAGACCTGTTGTTCTAAATGAGTGTAAGATTATTATGGCCCGCAAAGTAGGATGGTTCAAAAAGAAAAGAGCAGACCAAAAACCTTACGGCAATCAAATTCGGGTGGGGAGTCAAACAAACTCCGGTTTGCAGCATGGACATATGGACAGTTCAAGGACGTAGACAGTGTTGCCGTGCACCGTGCACCACACCCGATGTGAACATATGTTTCTGATGTTGGATAGGTGGTTGGATTCTTGTTTTCCACAATAATAATTCTGGCAAGGTTGAACCCACTTTTGACCTGGGCAAACCGTGCTAGTGAGAATTAGAAGCTGCCCTATATATGAAAAATAGATATGTACATGCAAGTACAGTCCCACCAACAGTAAGCATAGAACAGAGAGAGAAGGGAAAAAAACTTTGGCAACACCGCATTCGGGCGCGGGGAGTCGAACCCCGGTGTGCAGCTGAGATCAATGGGAGGCGGAGGATGACAGGGAGCTGCCGTGCACCGTGCACCACACCCGAGTTCAGCATATAATTTAACTGTTGAATACATGAATGCTTGGATCTGCCTGCCACCATGGTCCATGGAGGACCGGACTTCAAGCTGAAGTAGACATGGCCCGGGGTCCGAAACGAATAACGCTTTGGCGCAATAAGTAGAGCGAAGAAGGAGAATAAAAAGAAAAGCTAAAAAATCTGGAAAGCCATGACAGCTCGGGTGCGGGGAGTCGAACCCGCTGTGCAACATGCATATGGACACACGGTCAATTCAAAGACGGTGTTGCTGTGCACCACGCACCACACCCGACTCGAGGTGAGGATACCATCTTGTCGTTGTTGAATACAACGGTGCTTGTACCAGCTATCTGTGAGCCGCCAGGGTCCATGAAAATTCGAAGTTCAACGAATGGCAATGTAGCTCCGCAATAAGGCAATTCAGAAGGAGGAAAAAGAAAAAGGCTATGTAAGGAAAAATAAGGAACCAAATCCGCACATTCGGGCGCGGCGAGTCGAACACCACGTCCGGCGCGCAGCTTCGAATCCAACCGCTGAGTCGATGCGAGGCTTCAATTCTGCGTATCTACGGCGAAAGCCTGAGGTGCGCCCGGTTTTGCAGCTGAAGATCCTTCCCAGTTACCCGACATCTAAAAGTGACTGCCGTGCACCGTACACCACACCCGAGGTGGGTGTATGAGGGGGCTGTTGGGTGACTCGGAGTGCGTTTCTCTCTTTCCGAATGCGTGCTTGTATCTGTATGGCGCCGTGGAAATTTAGAAGTTAGAAGGCCTGCAAGAATAACGACACGATAACCCGCAATGAATTGTCCCAGGGGACGAAGGATGTAAAGGGGAGGGAAAATTGCAAAAAGGGGAACAGTAATACCTCCCAATTCGGGCGGGGAGTTGAACCCCGGTATGCAGCTCAGAATACTTGGATGTGCCGCAACTACAGTGGCTACCGTCCACATGGGTGAGTGTTTATTCTATCACTGGACAGGTGAGGCGTTCCTAATTAGTGCATTCCGCAATCCATGGTTCGGCTGACGAGCGGCAATCACTGACATTCCCACGGTTCAATAATGGTTTCACCGCTCCACGACAGATTCTTTTTCGTTTCTACATAACCTCGAAACCCACAAGCAGCCGATGCGCACATTACACCCCGAGGGGAGTGTATGTTTCTATTGATGGTGGCGCGGTTAGAATTTCTTTTCAACCATCACACAAGGCTGCTCTTCCCAAGCTGCTTCGAATCACTTTATTTTTTGTTTGTTATTATGATTGACGGAACGCTGGGAGCTAGTCGAGGACCAGATTGTTCGATTCCCGCCTTTGTATTAATTAATTAGCAGACTGACCGCCTTCCACCCTGATCATTGCCTCCGCAACATTTATCTGGAACGCATCCTCTCCCAGCAGCTCGAATATGCCAGCCTTGGCAAACATCTCCCAGGGCCGTGAACGCAGGTGCGTCACAAAGAGGCGGACATCGCGATTCTGAAATATCAACGGTTCAAGTTCCCTTCTTCTCAACCAAAACTTATTAATCCAGCATAAGCATACCTTGTACTCCTCACACAACTCATAGAACATCTCCACGGCCCTACACACAGGTCAGGTTTCATGTGCTCGTGCGGTATGAAACAAAACGCACGATGCGTCACAGGTTTCGACATCCGCCATATGGAAGACAAGTACCGTCGCCTGCTGGCGCCGTGGCTCGTCCGAAGGATGACTTTTCCCAATCCCATATAGCTCCAACCGCCGCAGACGCTCTGATAAAACTCAATCAAATGAGAACGACACCAAGGTAACTCTTGAGGCAAACCCTTGAGCTGGGCAGTATTTGCTGTGCGAGCCACAAGGAGATTAGCAATTGTTGAACTATGGAGCAAGAAAAGGGAATCAAACCAAAATCCAGATTTTCGCGAATCCGCACAATCAACGCGCCGGGGACGGCTTCCTCCGCCTCCGGATTCTCATTAATGGGCTTCCACAAATCGGACCCAGGTATCCTCCCCTGTTACAAACAGTGAATAGTGAGTTAGTTTGGGAACCGCTACTAACGTGAAAGCAACCACACCAAAATAGTCATACGTGCCTTCGATGAGCGGTGGACGACGAGGAGCAGCGAGGCAATCAGACTAAGCATGATGCCGACCTCGATGTCCCATACGATAGCGAAGAAGAAGGTGAGGAACATGAGGCCGAGATCCACCCATGCGCTCATCCTAGATACCGACGTAGAGTTGTCAGTCGGGGAATGGTGAAACGTCAGAGCACACGCACTTCCAATAGTACGCAATATCATGCGGGACCTCGAGAATGAGGGAAAACACAACCAGGCAGATGCTAAAAATGATGGTAAACTGTCCGAGCTACTAGCGAGGTAAACGACTGAAAATTGAACACACATTGAAGATAGGACACATTTTGGGAGATAATAGAGCCAGGGGAGAAGGAAGAATGTTGCGAGTAGGACCACGGCGGAGCACACCAGCGATGCCATCTGTGTCCTTCCACCAACATCCGCGTTGATTCGCGAGCTACAAGTAAAAACGGTCATAGGGTGGTAATAAATACCGTAGATTGCAACAACGAACCGTGTTATGGAACCTCCAGCAGGGAGAGTTCCTGGTAAGAAGGATGCCGCGAAGTTCGATGCACCCAGCGCCACGAGCTCGCGGTTGGGGCTTATTGAGTACCCGAACCGAGAAGCACTTTGCTTGGCTGCTACGATACTGTCCAAAAACCCAACCACACAAATCAATCTGCAACCCGTAAAGCACAATTCGAATGATAAGGGAGGCGTATCACATACATAGATGTCGATGTTGTGCGGCGTAGGTATTTGAGATTCGCCGCCTGGAAAGGGATCTGGACGAACCCCTTCGTGGATCCGAGCGGAACTGCACCCAGAATTTCAACGCCGTCCTTGTCCCAATGGAACTGCTGCGATAAAACTACGAAAGAAAAAGGGAGAAAGCCGATGGCGGCCAAGGTACGACAAGGAACTCACGGGTGGATATGATTACGACGATGAGGACTTCCGGAACGCGATGACTCCACCAGTACTTTTGGAACGCCCCTTTTATGACGCGGAATCCGACGAGCACGGCCAGGGTGGAGAAGCTGATGAGCGTCGTCGTTGCGCTGGCATTCTGAATTACGTGCTCGACAAGAAAGAGAGCCTTATCCCAGGTGGATTCCAGATGCACCTGCTGCATCAGCGCGGAGAGCCCGAACATGGGTATAAGTTGTTCGATCAAGATGACAACAGCAACGGCGCTGACGAAACCACGCAGCAGCGCGCGGCTGAGAACGACATCGAGGAACCCCAGGCGGAGAAATCCGAGCAGAAAAGCAAAAATTCCGGCCTAAATAAAATAATTGAGCATGGATCCATACAGTTAGGAGTCGGTTCAGACCTGCATCGTGATAAGCGTGCATATGGCAATTTTGGCGGTTTCTCCTTCCTCAGACTGCGGATCTGGATGATCGAGGAGGATATCGGACATTGCCTGTCCAACAAGAAGACTGAGTGCGGCTTCGGGTCCTACATTGAGCTGCCGACAGGTCCCTAGAAATGCATAGACTATTCCGGGGATCGCTGCGGAGAACTATGGCAAGTCAGAATGTGTTGTGTCAACAACACGGCGCCACGTACCAATCCGGTCAAGGGACTCATTTTGGCCAACGAGGTGGCATAACTGACCGACTGGGGAATGATCAACGAGGCCACAGTCAGGCCAGCTAGCATGTCGCCTCCGAGGCTTAGACCGTACAGTTAGCCAACGAGTTCTCTCTTTTAAAAAGAGCTCACCAGGAGAGAGAATAATTCGGTATCCATGCCGTCCCCGGGAGATAATACTTGACGAGTTTTGTGTATTTTCCTCCCCCGATCATCTGAAAAGAAGCTACATGGTCGAAAATGAGCGACGACGCTGTATATAGCCAGCGGGGACGTACCGTGGTCGGGATCGCGAGCAGGGCCATGGTACTGGTTTCGTCCGCCCTCGACGTCTATCAGGGTGGGTTCACCGGCGCCATCGACGTCTATGAGTGACGAGGTTGGAGTGGCAGAAGACCAAGGATTCGGCGGCCTAGGTAGATGCGCACCAGCCATGATAAGCAGAGGCGATTTGGTAAAAGGGAGTGGACCGATGTCGAAACGCTTTGGCCAGCGATTTGAAGCTCCAATAAACGGTAAAGGTATCTTCCATTCCATTTCGCGGGGGATGACGGGAGCCGCCTTCAGGGGCTGAGGAACAACTGAGGAAAGTGAGTTTGAGCGTCGAAAAGGGGGCTTGGTTTTCGGTGATAGAGGGGTGTTCCCTTCATCGGCTACTTACGTATTGAAGCAGAAGCGCAGGGCTTCCGGGTCGTCCTCAATGGAGCTTCACTCCCCCCCCTCGGCCAGAAAACAACACCAGAAAGTATGAAAAAAATTGAACCAACTCCTGAATCACAGCGGGGAACGTTGCCGAAATTAAACTTTTGGGAATGCTGGCGCCGATTTTGAAACCCGCATAGCTGCGTGACATTATTGAATATTTGATGTTCAATCTGCCCGACCAGCCATCCTTAACGACAATCCATCAGGCTAAAATGGGACATACTACATGCATCACCTCACGTCGGGCATCTCGGCGATGTTGAAATGATCAATGGGATGTGAAACGATAACAAGTGTCTCGGAATCCAGTGTAGAATCTTATTTGGAGGTGATTGGGCCAAATAAGTAGACTGAGTCAAGGTTGTTGTAGACAGCCCTGAAACTCCGTCAATTCAACTCTTATTCTCGTAGGGACCGGCAATTAGCTTTAGGCAGGCGGTCCACACTAGTTTAGAGTGCATAATAAGCCTCTTTAATGAAGTTAATTCCGGAAGAGAGAAAGGGCAAGATTCCAACCAACTGTTGATGTATGCGACGCGATGGAGTGGGAAGGCGAATACGAAGGTACAGTAATTAAAGGACTCTGGTACACTGAAGGACTAATATAGTTTGATCGCCGTTCAAGATTAGTTTGAGCTACATACTGTATCAACGAAACGTAGTCCGCCTATGGAAGATTTGTGGGGTTTCTTCATACAGTCGGCGTGAACTAGGGGTGAGCATTGTGGAATCTTAAACACGAATTCCCTAGATCATTCGAAGTTGAACTCCCTTCAACCGCGCTATTCGTACGCGCTTGCTTAAGGAGCTTCCATTCCAGGAGCCTCTTTATAGTCCGCACCTTGTTCCTCGGGGATCAATCTTGTCTCGCCTCCGCATCGGGCGCATCATGCCCAACAGAAGTCCCTCCGGCCTTGTCAGTCAGTGGGTGCTCCTCAATCGGCAGCACCGATAGAAACAGCAGCACCGCTAGGATCTGCCCATGTTCGAGTTGTCAGAAACAAAATGAAGGAGAGAATTCATTTGGGAGACTCGCAATGTGGCAGCAAAACACGACATGAAGGGCGCTCATCCAGCTTGCGGTCGCCTTCTCTCGGAGGCCGGCGGGCAGGTTGTGGATGTATGCCGTTGAAGCGAGGATCTTCGCGATCGTCTGCCTCAACAAGTCAGAATCTAAAATCACATCCTCCGGAGCTGAACGTACGTCTTCGGCTCCCGGACCCACAATCGTTGCGCGGAGGTTGCGTGTCAGGAGCGCCTGTGTGAGCACCGCCGAGAGCGCGACGCCTAGAACCTCTCCCACCGCGTAGAAGAGGGAAGAAACTGCGATGTCGGTCAGTGGATTACACTGATTAGGGGTGGTGCACACCTGCGGTGACGAGGGCAATTTCGTCAGTCTGAACGCTCGCGATCACTGAAAGCAGAGTCGTAGTGATTGTGATGGCCAAGCCGAAACCCTGCGGGATAGTGAGCGCCGGGGAATGAAATTTCCGAAATAGAAACCGTACAAAAGGTACCAGTGTCGTGTACAGGATCCACTCGGGAGTATTCGCGTCCCTATGCCTCCTCGTTAGAGGAATTGGGTGGCTTGGAAAATCACTCACCAAAAAGCGAGTGTTATGCTCGGGGCAACGAAGCACACCGAGGCAAAGACCTGGATCCACCAGTATTTGCCAGTTTTCCACATGTACCACCCCACGAAGAGTGCCCCAATCCCAAGGCCCACCGAGTTAGGGAGGAGGTGGGCACCGGCATCGGCGGATCCACGGAGGCGAGCGGCTGTGAAGTACAGAGGTGTATTGTACAACACAGAAAGTTCGAGTATCCCAAGGAGGAGGTGGTTCTGAAATATGAGGGCAACTTTGACGTTTTGGGACAGCAACTCACCAGGGATACAAACCCGGGGTTTCTCTGTGCAGTTGAGTCAGTAGAAGTTAAAGTCAATAAAGTTCCTTACACGTTGTAACATGGTAATGGGCATGACGGGCTCAGCGGCGAATTTCATCTCTATTAAAATAAAGAGGCACGCCAATGCGAGTCTAGGGTTGGAAGATGAGGCCAGGAAGAAAATGTGCAGAAGAATCCTCACGAAGTTGACAAAAATCCCCACACATTAGGGTTGGTCCAGTCAGACCCGCCCGTGGTCTTGAAGTTCATTCCAACAAGAAAAGTTAACAGCGTGAGAAGAAGGGTGGCTGAACCGAGATAGTCAATGCGCTTAAGCCTTGCGGAGATGCTGGCACTACTCATAGCGACGAGGATCGAAGTGGGCTCCCGTGCTTTCAGGTAGATCAGAAAAAGACCGAAGATTGAGAACGGCGCCTGGCACAAGAACGCGGCTCGCCAGCCAATGGCGTCACCAAGCCACCCGCCCAGCGGCGCACCGATGGCAGCACCAAGTGCATAGAGGAGAGTCGCGACTATCAGAACGTCAGAGATTTGGACATTCCTTGCTAGGAAATACGGACATCCGATAAAAGTACCCCTGCTTCTGAGGGGAACCCGGTCTGACACGATGATAGAGCCAACAACATTCATTCCTCCTCCACCTATTCCTGCAAGAGCTCGAAATGCGATGAGCTGATGCCTTGGATTCGACATGAGTAGAGATGCTATTTTCTGAATATAGACGTACATATTCCTGGCGAAGCCACACAAGATCGTGCCCGCTCCGAATAGAGTTCCCCCGAGTAAGATGCTGGGCCGTCGACCTGCCACGTTGGCAAGACGTCCATAAAGAGGTGTGAAAGCACATGTCGAAAGTAGATATGATGTCCCAATCCAGGAGCTGAGCTGCATAGACTCGAGCGAGGAGCCAATAGTACCAACGAGTGTCGCGACGATTGTTGCATCCAAACTTGCGATGAACATAAGACTGAAAAGAGAGATTAGAAACGCATCAATGATAAGCCATGAACTCGCCAGCGCACCTCCAGACACCGACCATTAGCAGAGCAAAATCCAGCCGCGATGAAGCTGTGGAAAGGAGGCTGGTTCGCTCAGTCGGCATTTGAGATGTGAGGCAGAGCAAAGTAAATTTAAACGGTAGAAAACACGATTCTGGGATCCTGACCCTTTAACTGCCGGAATGCGTCAGCACTAGTGTGCTTCCATATCCGTCGCCATATCGCCCGCCAGCGGATTCATGTACTTAGGGGTGGTGTCAAGCTTGGTCCTCGGAACCTTATAGGATGTGGCCTCAGTCTAATATTGGACCTAATTGCGGCTGTTTCGGCTGTTTTTTCGGGATACCGTGTCTTCGTTGCGGAAAAAGCGCACAGCGACCCCGGACCGAGAGACAACCGAGAAACCGGGGAGGTAGCCAGGCGTCCACTGGTACGCGCGAAAAAGAATAGCCCAAGTATATCAGCTAGGTATACAGTCGGTCTTATGCGCATTTCGATAGGAAGTCTTGGATCAAGTTTCCGAGTCCTGATAACTTTGATCGAATCAACTGGCATACACACACAAACATTCGCTTTTCCCGAGATGAATCCAACTAAGTAGTACTTGAGGGCAAAAGACGAAATTGTGGCATCCATTTAGAAAAAGGCAAATGTGCAAAGCAGAGGAATCCATACGACATTCCAATCTGACATGATTACCAGAGACTGATTACCAGAGATGACCGGTTGAAATTGACTTGTTGGGATTTGAAAACGGTTCTTGTTGACCTTAAGTTTCAAGTTGAAGATGAGCGGCTTGCAGCTTAGAATTTGTGGTCTGTCCGTAAAGCCTGCATATCTCTGGCCGGGTCATGCACGTCCATATCGATGCGCGCCACCAAGACAAGTCTGATCTCTGAAAACTTGTGAGCCTTCAGCTAATTTTACATCATCTTGTTTTGAAATATAGGAAATGATTTGCAACAACCCAGGTGCCCATCGCCAAGATAAGTAGTGCTGGTATCTTTGTTACTCGGAGGCTCTCTCTAAAATGTTGCGTTTGCGTTGCTAAAAAAAAATCTGGAGACAGCAAGGATGGCTCTGACCTGGTCATTCTGCATTGAAATCGGGAGCGTATTGGGGAGTCGTTCCTCGGACAGTGGTATTCAGCGAGTGGTTCGGAATTGGAAGCACCGAGAGAACTGCCAGTGCCAGGAGGATCTGGTCGGGTTTTTAGTCAGAATCAAGAAGGAAGTAAAACAAAAAGTATTCAGGGGACTTGCAAGGTGGCAGCAGAACACGACGTGGAGAGCGCTCATCCAGCTCGCGGTGGCTTTTTGCTGGAGCTCTAGGGGAAGGGTGTGGATGTAAGCCGTTGAAGCGAGAATCTTTGTGATTGTCTGCGTCTGCGCGTCAAAATTGAACGACAACCTCAGAGGTTGTTCGACCTACATCTTCAGCGCCTGGGCCCACAATCCGGGCGCGGAGGTTGCGTGCCAGAAGTGTCTGTGTGAGGACCGCGGAAAGGGACACGCCGAAGATCTCCCCCATCGTCCGAAATAGGAATGAGACTTGATTTTGCTAGTCAATTTAGCGAATGGAAACCGAATGGGTGGCGCGCACTTCCAGTGACGAGTGCGATCTCATCATTTAGGACGCTTGCCATCAGTGCAAGCAGCATCGTCGTTCCTACGATGGCCGATCCGAATCCCTGGCGGTCAATAAGCCATAGCTGTGCCTTTCCCAGACCAAAAATTGTACCCAGGGCATCAATGTCGTGTAAAGCACCCATTCGGGAGTGTTCGCATCCCTAGTCCGTGTGGTCAGAGGGAGGTGTTGAATAGGGCATCCAATACTGACCAAAATACGAGTGTGAGGCATGTGACGATGAGGCACAGGCAGCCAAAGCCCTGAATGTTCCGGAAGCGTCCAGTCTTGCGCATATACCACCCCGCGAAAAGCCCCCCGATCCCGACACAAATCGAGTTGGGGAGAAGGTGGGCGGCGGCATTGCTGGAGGTTCGGAGCCGTGCTGCAGTGAAATACAGCGGTGTGTTGTATATGGTGGATAGATTTACGATAGAGAGAAGGAAGGTGGTCTAAAGCGTTATGAGTGTGTTGTTTCCACCATGGTGAGATGGTGAGAGATTGTCATACCATGGCTACGAATCTGGGGGTTCTCTGTGTCTTTGAGAGAGCAGAGATTGTAGCCAACGGAACTGCTTACACGTTTCAATATGACAATGGGCATAACAGGCTCGACCGCGAAGTTAAGCTCAACCCAAATGAATAGGCACGCCAAGACAGGCCTAAGATCGGAACGATGAGGTGCGATAGAGGAACAGAATTAAAAATAAGCCTCACGCAGCAATCAAAAATCCGCAGACATGAGGATCTGTCCACTCATAGTCACCGGTGCTTCTGAAGCTCATACCCACCAGAAAACTTAGAAGCGCCAGAACGAGGGTGGGTGGGCCGGCATAGTCAATGCGCGTAAGCTTTTCATAGATGCTATTGTGCGGAGCATTAAGAATGGAGCTGGGTTCCCGAGCTTTGAGGTAAATCAAGAAGAACGCAAAAATCAAGAACGGCGACTGGCATAAGAACGCTGCGCGCCAACCAACGGTGTCGCCAAGCCAGCCTCCCAGCGGGGCACCAACAACGCCACCGAGTGCGTAAATGAGGGTCGCGCCTAAGGTGGAATGAGAAAATTCACATCATGCTTGAAGCGGGATAGGACAAACATCCCATGTAGAGACCCCGAGTTCGGAGGGGAATCCAGTCCGCTACGATGACAGACCCAACAACTCCCATTCCTCCGCCGCCCATCCCTGCAAGGGCGCGAAATGCGATAAGTTGAGATCTTCCGTGCGGCATCAGTAGAAGTTGTTCCCCAGTAGCATGCGCGTACATGTTTCCGGCGAATCCGCACAGTATGGTGCCCAGTCCAAAAAGGATTCCGGCAAGCAAGATGCTGGGCCGTCGCCCGAGGGCATTCGCCATTCTACCATACAACGGGGTGGATGCGCACAGTGCGAGTAGATAAGAAGTCCCAATCCAGGAGCTGAGCTGCATCGACCCGAGGGAAGACCCAATCGTCCCAGTGAGAGTTGCCACGATGGTGGCATCGAGACTTAAGATGAAGCCGATACTGGTGTCGTTACCTGAGAAGTATCAACGAGAACTTTTCTTTGCTCAACGCACCTCCATAGCCCGGTTGTGAGTAGAGCAAAGTCCACCTGGGATATCGTCGTGGGAATGAGTGGGCTCCGCTCGGTTGCCATTGCAGAAGGTAGAGGATGGCGACTTGAAATTTATCCTCGCTCGTATCGCACCAGACGCGTTACGCAACTTTATGCTAAGATAAGTAGAGCCAGAGAAGCAGACAAAGTGTAGGGGGGCATTAGCAATGTACTGGCCGACGGCCTTCTCTTACCGCTTGAAGAAGATCCAAGATAGACCCTGCAAGTCTTCTAGCTCTGTTTTGCAGAACAAGTCGAAGAAGTTTACAGTCGAGTTGATAAGTTCCACATACATTACTGAGTAGACTTCAACTGTGTTCCCAGTGCGACAGGTTTCAAAGTTTCAAACAGATTCCGAGTCATCCGTGCCGCAGCCTCAGCGACAAGCCGCAGCGAGTGACGTTGAACGGAGATTTGCGTCTTGACGTTGTTCGAATATGCCGATTTTCCCCGTCTTTAGATGCCAGCTCACATATGAAAGCCAAATGCAGCAGACGGGTGCAACTTGAAGGGGCCAACACAGAAGAGAGCAAGAAGAGAGAAGCAGCTGTCACACTGCCAGTGACCTCAAGTTGATGGGCGCTTACCGGCGCCTATTTCGGCCTTATAGGAGCACCCCCCCCAAAAAAAAAATATAATAATTATAATAATAAGTGCGGTTTAGAGAGAGCGAATATGCGACTGATAGTACACTTTGCAGTAGAAGAGCTTGCTCTTCCTTTCTGCTTTTGGAAATTCCGCAACTTCAAGTCATCCCGCAGCCCACTTCATCTTCGATTTGGTCTAAGTATCATTCTTCCATTTGCTAAGGGCCGCTTGACAATGTTGGCGGATCGGTTAAACATCGCAGGCATTTAAGCACCTCCAACCTGCTGTTGCCTTTATATATCTCAACTTAGTGGAATGTTTTTTGTGAAGCGATTCTCAAAGTTGGCAAATTCAACCACTTTCCTCAGGTGCGTGGACTGTGGAATCAAGATGTCCAATGCTCCTGTCAAGCTCCTGTGTCTAGTAATATTCCTGAGTTTGCACCGAAATAGATCCGCATTCAAGGACATATTGGAAGGGCCTCTTGGTCTGAGTGTTCGACTTCGTCGTAAAATTCAAAATGGGGTCCGCTACCTAAACCTGGAAACCTCGCGCTTACTCCTGCCTAGATCGTTCCGCCTCCACAAAGGGAGCATCGCGATGGTAAGACACCCTTTGGACGGCGTGGTTCGGCGAGTGCTCCTGGAGTAGCAGCACGGAAAGAATCGCCACCACCATGAGGATCTAGTCGAGTTCATGATCAGAATGAAAGAATGCGAATTAGGGTGACTTACAATGTGGCAGCAGAACACCGCATGGAGAGCACTCATCCAGCTCTCTGTAGCCTTCTCTTGGAGTTCTACAGAAAGGGTGTGTATGTACCAAGTCGAAGCGAGAATATCTGCTATCGTCTGCGTCTGCGCGTCAGAAATGAATGATAACTCGTGGTTACTTAACGCACATCTTCGGCGCCGGGGCCAACAATTCGTTCGCGCAGATTTCGTGCCAAGAGCCTTTGTGTGAGGATTGCGGAGAGGGAGACGCCAAGGACCTCCCCCATCCGGCGAAACAGAAAGGAGACTGGAGTATTGGTCAGTTGATTTAGCGACAGGATACTCAGCGCGCACTTCCGGTGACGAGCGAGATTTCGTCATTCGGGACGCTTCCCATCACTGCTAGAACCATCGTAGTTCCTATGATGTCCAATCCGAATCCCTGCGGCTCAGTAAGTGTGATATCCATAAATATTAATCTGAGCTAAACCTACCAAGGGCATAAGTGTCGTGTAAAGCACCCATTCGGGAGTGTCACTGTCCCTAGTCCGCGTCAGAGGCGAGGAGCTGACTTCGTCTGGCAATACTGACCACGATGCGAGTGCGAGGGCTGTGATGAGAAGGCATAGGGAGGCGAAGATCTGGATTTTCCGGAAGCGACCTGCATACCACCAGCCTGGAAAAAGCCCTCCGATCCCAACGCAAAGCGAATAGGGAAGGAGATGAGCGCCAGCGTTGGCAGACGTGCGGAGGCGTGCCGCGGTGAAATAAAGAGGCGCGTTGTACACAGTGGAGAGATTCACCATCGAGAGAAGAAATGTGCTCTGAAATGTAAGTGTTGTTTGTATCTAGTATCCTAATCAATTGACCTACGAGAGCTAGAAGAGCAGGTGTTCTCTGTGACTTTGAGCAAGGAGGTTGCAGTTAACAGAGTTACTCACACGTTTCAATATGTTAATGGGCATACCGGGCTCAACGGCGAAGTTACGTTCAACCCAAATGAAGAAACAAGCGAAGACAAGTCTAAGGTTGGCATGGTGAGGTAAAGTGGATGATGCATAAAACTCCCCTCACCCAGTAATCAGAAATCCCCATACACGAGGGTTTGTCCACTCATGTGCACCGATGCTCCTGAAGCTCATGCCAACAAGAAAGCTCAGAAGTGCAAGAACCAGGATAGGCGGACCAGCGTAGTCAATGCACTTCAACTTTCCATAGATGCTGTCCGGTGGAGAATCAAGGATTGAGCGAGGCTCTCGAGCTTTGAGGAAGATTAAGATGAGAGCGAAAAGTAAGAGCGGTGATTGGCAGAGGAACGCCGCGCGCCAGCCGATGGTGTCGCCAAGCCAGCCTCCCAGCGGGGCACCCATAACACCTCCGAGTGCATAGACGAGGGTGGCGCCTGTGATGAAATGAGAAGATTCGCATCATTCTCAAAACGGAATACCAACAGCCCATATAGAGCCCTCGACTCTCCGGAGGAACCCAGTCCGACACAATGATAGCCCCAACGACTCCCATTCCACCACCACCCAGCCCTGCAAGGGCTCGAAATGCGATAAGCTGATATCTTGTGCGGCATCAGGAAAATGATATCTTCCTCAACCATGTGCCTACATGTTTTCAGCGAAACCGCACTGGATCGTGCCCACCCAGAAAAGAATTCCGGCGAGCAAGATGCTGGGCCGTCGTCCCACGAGATTCGCCAAATGAACGTATAGCGAAGTGGTTGCACACAACGAGAGCAGATAGGAGGTCCCGATCCATGAACTGAGCTGCATCGACCCGAGTGAAGAACCAATTGAACCAGTGAGGGTTGCCACAATGGTTGTATCGAGACTTGAGATGAAACCGATACTGGTAACCGACGGTGAATTGCAATATCGCCAAGGTTGATCCACGCACATCCAAAGACCGGTTGTCAGCAGAGCGAAGTCCACTCGGGATAGCTCCTCCTCTTCCTCGTCATCCTCCGTCGGGAAAATGAGGGGGCTCCGCTCGGTCGCCATGGAAGAAGTAAAAGGATGGTGCGCAATAATTTATCATCCCTTGTATCGCGCCGGATCCATTGCCCGAGCGTTGCGGTATCTTACGCAACTCTATTGTAAGATTAATAGAGCCACAGGAGTTAAAATAAATTCAGGGGTTCGAGGAATGAATTGGCCATACGCATCTTCGACAATGAAAATTGGGTGGCACATCAAAAAAAAATCAACAACAAGAAGAGAGTATTGGGAAGTCCAGAATGGAGGATTTAGAGGATTTGTGACGAAGAACCTTAGCGCTTGAGATCCACAATACAACCCATTTTCACGGCTTCTAGCTGGTCTTTTCATGAAAACAGGAAGCAAAGATGTCCCCAATGAGGCGCATAGTCCCCATACAGCATATCCTTTAGGAGGGGATGGTCGAAGTCCGCAGAAGCGCCGGCGCCGGAAACTAGGAGTCTTGGGTAGGAGTGGTAGCCTGAGGGAGCGATTGTTGAGCTTGAAGTCAAGAGAATTTAGAGCTGTTCATCTTCAGACGTCAGCCCACAGATGAAAGTCCCGGCGCCAACCTGGCGCCCAACGTGGCAGGAAGAGAAAAGCGGTTTCCGGCCTGATCCGATCTCATAGCTGTGTTGATAGGCGCCTGTGGGCGCCTGTGGGGCGCGCTGGATCGAATTTTCGCAAATGGTATATACGACGCCAATATTACACGAACAAGGAATTCTTGCAGTTCGAAATGGAATCTGGCAAAAACGACTTTCTGAGTTGGAAAGCACCTACTTAATGTAAATCTTCCCTTTCAACAGCCGCTATTGAGACCATTTATGCAGGATGTTGTTGTCTGGCACTCTCTCAACCGAAGGTCGTGAGCACAAGGTCAACTTTCATGCAATACTTATTTGAATGCCTGAGTCGCTATGTGTAAGTACCCCCGACATACATCTCATCGTAAATAAAGCCTTTTGACTGTTCGACATCAACTTAGTTCGTGGTCCGCTCCAGGGAAAATCATGCCTACTTATCCCCGAGACGAAAAACATCAAGATCTGGTATTCTTTGTATTTCCTGATATCAGGCCACTGCTGACCGATCTGCTCTAGTATTCTGTCCAACAGCACCTAAAGGAGAATGTTGCAGCTAACGTATCAGCCGAGGACGTAGCTGCAATCCCGAACCTCACGGCGGACGCACAACCCGCTGAGTGCTATCCACCGGCGAATGGAATGAGTGACTAGGACGCTCGAGACAGATCTCTGGACTGTGCGTAATTCAAACATTAATGTGGGTGAAATTGAATAAATCATTTATTTCTTGAATCAGGCTAGTCTTCAAATCCTGTTGACGACATGTCTAACCATCTCAGTGGACACGTTCTGCACACAAGTGCAGGATGGTTGAACCCAGAGTCTGATCGCAAACTCACTGCTTTCCAAGATTACAAATCAACCAGTTTTACCTTCCGTGCATCCTTACTCCGTACCAGTCATACGTTGAGAGTCCGCTCCTGCGTTGTCTATCCGCCGGTGGGACTTTTTTCCGTCCACATATTTACGGCACACGTTGATTAATCTAAATGGAGGCACGCGGTCGTCCTCGGACAACTGTATGTTATGGGCGCGAAAGAACATTTCAAGCCTTGGCGCCGTCATACGCCAGTATTTTTAAAGCGACACCGGATTGGCGCTCGGAGAGGTAATATTTATACTCGGCATTACAAGATGCGTGCTTAGAGAGGCAGTGATTTCTCTTCTCTTTTTATGTTTCTTCAACGCGGACACGATATCATCCCGCGGAACACAGTCTGTTGCATGGGGCATGCCGTCGCATATGATTATTATTGGTGGGTTTATATAACCCCTTGCTACTGAACTGCGGCGCACGTAACTCCTTACCGGAATACCCGCGCTCATACCGAGACACGGAAAGACACGACGAGTTGAGGACTGTGTGCAGATCCCGTTGTGATGTCAACCTAAAATTACCGAGGCGAGAGCTTTCCAGTAAATCACCTCAGATACCGGCAATACACTACCCACAGGTATGAAATTACCCATGCTCTGTTCTGATTGTGAATCCATCTTATGTACGGATACTTATCTTTCCCGCAAGACTATAAATTATTATAAATCTCCCGCCCCGAAACACTGGACAGCGGGCAAGAAGTCTCAGTGTGGCAGCGGTGGGAGGAATAATTTATTTTTCATTTTTTGCGCGCCGTTGCGCGCGGTGGTAGCGTCAGTAGTACTGCCGACAATGATATTCGAGATTCGGGAAGAGAACGACGGGAGGAGATTTCTCCGCCTTGAATTCAGATAGTATATTTGAACTTCGCAGTGGACGACTTCAACACGTTCTTGAAAAGAAATCGGTATAGTTCCAACGAATCAGACTGATGTGGCTTCCGCGGAACAAGCTATATCTGGACTCCGCAGTAGGAAAAAATATTGAGTAGAGGAACAGTGTTTGAAACAACCTAGTGCATCATGAGTGCCCCCTGGAATGATCTAATAAATAGCAAGTTTGAATGCAACATACACAGTGGACTTGTATTGATGAACGGAAATCCTATCGCTGTCATGTCGTGCGATGGGATGTAGTTCACAACCTCACCGAATCCGACGTGTCAAGTTCAACGCCAAATTGAGGTTAATTGTGTACGAATCACGGCCTGGATGCTGCCTCTTGTGGCATAGTACAGCGCTGTGATATATCGTGAATCCTTTAACGGGAGGCGGGGCAGGAAACGCCTCCGCGGATCCTCACACGGAATTTATAGTTGGAACGGTTTCAACAAACGGTTGCCCGGCAATGCCAAATGCCGCCGGCATCGTGGGGAATGGTGCGCAACGCCGCCCCCTTGAAGCATAGCACCAATTCGAGCGTGACAGCGGCCGTCGACATTGATCCAAAGTCCGCCGCCCAACGGCGCAACAAAAAATCTCAATAAGGAAACGGCGCAAGGTCCAGACCTTCGGCTTTCGGGCTAATTCGGTGTTTTCGGTCGTCGGGCGCTTCCAGATCCCTTTCACGCCTCCACGTTGCGTTCACGCGCCTTCTCCTTCCCGCCAAGTGTCTCTCTTATCTCGCCGAGGACAACAATCACACCCTCCGCGCATCCCGTGGCTCCTCCTTCCATAACCTGGCGTCGAATCGACTTCCCCGTCGCATCGATTAACGCATCGGTGCTCTCCAACTCGTAATTTTTTGAGTTCACAATCAAGAACACCAGCACTTCTAGTGTGATTTGTCTATGTTGGGGACCCGCCATATCTTCTGGGGATCCATCTAACACCTCGCCGCCGCCGTCCCCCAGGTTCCAGTGTCTTTATCTTATAATCCGCCGACGGCATTGACAGACCACGTTCCAACCATGTTGACCTTCTTTCTACATACAGTCTCTTCGAGGTCCAAATCCATCTGCATCTGTCACCCATTCTTCCTCTTTGACTGCATGCATGCCCTGTGCGCGAAAACGTGTTGTTTCATTATGTACTGAGACAGACGGTCGCATTCCGTTGCGATCCTCCGTTCTTTGTCTCGCCATTCATCTCGGCTCACCGCTCTCTTTGAAGGTCCCTTCCTGGGATTGGATCTCAGCACGCCCCGGATTTCCATGCAACCTGTCAAATCCTGTCAATTCTCAGCTCCGCTTCAATTGCAATCCTGATTTGCCGTCTACTGCCCTCCTGGGATCTGTACCTCCTTTTCCAACCGAAACCACTCAAGATTAATGCTTAACGTGCCTCGCACCAGCGCCTCCGCGGCGCTGCACAGTCCAGCGGATCGGCACGGATTCTCACGGATTACTAACAAGTTGCGAATCATCCCCCGCGCCAATCAATAGCCTCCGGTCGCTCTCGTGGCTCGCTTTAGCGCCAATCATTGATTGTACGACCTTCCTTTCGATGCGCATTGAGGCGACCTCCCCGCCTCGCGTGGCCCCCGACCCGTCCCCATAAGTACAGGCTCATTTTGCAACATCTGAACATCTGGAAAATGAAATTTCAATCGATTGTTGGGCATCTTAGACTTCTGGACCTGGTCTATCTTGCCTACGGACGTGATGGGTGGGCCTTGCGCAGATCATCTGGTCTTAGTTCAATTTTACAACAAAAACCAACGTAATTTCAAGACTCAAATCAGATGCCTATTGGCACTGGACGTCGCTCGTTGGCTGGTGCACTCCACTCCGTTCCTACTCCGTTCCGTCTGTACTGGCGCTCAAACCTCATACCCACGCCAGGCTCCAGCCCATCATACCCGAAGTGGTAGGTAGGTAGGCGTGATAATTGCTGGCAGATTGCGCCCGCCGACAATCAATGAAACCGATGAACGCCGATGAAGCGACGCTACGCGGGAGAATCGCGGGCACGGCCGCCTCGTTGGTACCCTCCCGAAACGAAACGGCCCAGTGCCAGCAGTGAAACAGGGTATCATCAGCCTGCAGGTCTTCTCGTTCTCCAAGTGGCCAGTGCTCATTACTTGCATCTTAACAGCTGATAATCTGAACAGCATTAAATTCCAAACGGGCGCTATACACATAACGGCACCTCCCCAAGATCTGAGGAGTGGAACCGTAGAGGACGGAAGTAAATTTCATAGAATCATAGGATTGATACTGATAGGCAGGCGCCACCGGATCTGAGTGCACGGAGTGACGGCAGGTGAAGGATGACCGAGTTCAATATGTTCTTGGGTCCAACACGCTTCCTCTCACGCCGGTCCGAGACGAGCGCGGACGATGTATCGCATTTTTCTCGTTTTGCGCTAGCCCACCAGTTAGTTTTTTCAAGTGCGTATCCCTTTTCAGCCTCTCCGATAATTCCTTTTCACTAAACCTTCGAAGCTACCGGCGGTGCAGCGCTTCGTGTCCGGGAATGGAAGTTCCACCCTTGTGTGGGTCAGTGTGGGTCCTCAGCGCTCTGTCTGAAACCGATCCCTGCTGGCCAGTGCTGCTTCTCTGCCAGCTTCTCCCACTCTTCTCCTATACATCCACAGCGCTGCCTCAAGCAGTTGATTTTTCGATGTTCCGTCGGAGCGTCGGTGCCCTTGCGTCGACGGCGTTCCTCGTGGCTTTGAACGCCGTTTCCCTGTCCGACATTACGCTGTGCTTCGTGTTTTCTTGTCTGCACTTCGTTTGTTTCTCTGATAGCTGTGCCTTCAACGCCGTTCCCGTGTATAGATATGGCGGCCTCGTTGTGCGTATCCAGATCTACCATGACGCGCCGACGGAGCCCCGGTGGCGGGCAACGACGACATCTGGTCGCGCTTCCGCTTCTGCTGTTGGTCATCTCAAAGACAGAAAAACGGCTTCGACAGATGATTACCAAACAACATACATCTCCCGCGCGCTGATGCAAGTTTCAACGCGACTTCCCTGTGGGTCCTGCCAGCGCAAGTTGTGTGGGTCCTGTGACTCCTATCTTCCGATTTTCCTCCGACTTTCAACTTGCCAAATCCAGCCAATCTTCTATTGTCCCACAGACTGCAGATGGTTCCTTGCATTTTCACTTGGCACAATGGCTGCTTGCTCGCTCTCTGGGCCTTCGTTCTCAAGACATCCGGATCGCCTCAAAAAGGAGAAAAAAAAGCACAGGTGATGCACCCACACAAACACACAAGACCTAGGTGGCCCGGCTCCGCGCGCAGACCGGATTGCGACTCCCAGGCATCGGCCGAATGCATACACGCCTGCAGGCGGAATGCATACGGACCTACAAGTCGCCAATACAAATTATATTTGGAGCCACAACCGGTTAGTTTTTTTTTCGAAGTCCTCGGAGTCAGCCGAAGACGTATGTATGGACCTGCAGGCTGGGTGGCTAGCTCGATACAATATACATTCCCTCCGCGGCGTGAGCGTCCCCGCTCCTCATGTGCCGCCGCTGGTCGCGTACTGCCGCCGATTTGACCCCGTTTTCGTGTAAGGTTTCAAACTTATTATTGCATTCTTCTTCGTGGATCAAACCGACGCCATCAGGAAAAACCCCCATTACCATTTCGCAGAAACTGTGGAATATTCCGCCACTTATTGACATTTTTGTTGAATGCACAGCAGATCTGCGGTACATTCAACTCGTGCGACCTTTCGTGGCGGCGTGTCCAAACTTGTGGCATCTCCGAAACTCAAACCTCCTTGCGCCTGCACTTCCACTTCTTCCGAACGAGGCCCGTAAGCCATTACATCCCCGAACTGCCCGAACCACGATGTTGGTTGGGATGAATATACATCCTGTACAATGTACACCAAAAACCAGCGAGTCCATGGCTACGTAGTCCGACAAAATTAATTTCCGTTATAATTCATTTAGAACTCTCACGCTCCCCTGCCTCTCACCTTCTCCGTCTCCGTCTCCTCTCTTCGGTTTCGCATCGCCGCTTTACGCTCCAAGTTTCGCATCGCCGCCGCTCCCACAAACCCCCAGCAGGTAAGAGATTACTATCCTGTTTCCGCATATATTTGCGTATTGCAAATGGTAGGTAGGGGACAGTGATATCGATTAGGGGGACAACTTAAAGCACAATGTAAAATAATTACAAATTCAACGTTGAATCGCTACTAGTACTGTGCCTTAGTTATTCTTGCGGTTCGAGGAACGGTTCGCATACAGGCATGCATGCATGCCGACGAACGAGTGCCATGGATGTTGAGCTGCGAATTTATTATTTCTCCAGCATGAATCAACTCATGGTATTATTGCACAGGATTCTACGACGCGGTGCCAGAAATACGCGGCGACCAGCTTGAGGGATATTGGCTGATATTGGATTGGCAGATGCGAACGTCGGCCGCCGCGGAACACTTCCGGTTTGGGCAGGTTCCCATAAACGATTTATTCGAATTCGAATTCAGGGTCGCGTCGCGTCCGAGTCGCGGACATCAACATTGTTCATGATCATGAGTGCCATCAATATTTGCGCTGGGCGTCGATCATCATGCTTCTGCTTCACTTGTGAGCGGGAGACTGAGTTGACTAGCTAGTCCTCAGTTCCTCAGTCTTCAGTCCGACTCTTCAGTGTACTCTGGGAGATTCTAGTCATAGAGCTAAGGCACAAGACAGAGTACCGTCTCAGCTCCACATGATCATGGTTGAACCGGATGTGTAGTTACAGTCAAATTAAATTATGTTATCCTCGTCTACGCCTAGCTAGGCCCAAGAACCCCCACTTTGCCGAGTGCATTATGATCCAGTCGATTATGAGACCGGTCCAGTGACTCCAGTCCGACCCATGGCCAGTTTCGGATAATTACTATAAGTTTCAGATGGCTGCTTAGACGCGCCGGCGCATCAGGAATCGGCGTCGGCGTTCTACTGCGTTCCAAGAGGTTCCAAGCCGCGCCTCGGCAGCGTTCCGTTCCACTGATTGTAATTTGTGTTCGAACTTCGGGATCTGCATAATGATATGGATCTAGCGGGGCCTAGACTCTCGACGTTCGTTAGCGAAGAACACTTCAGCATATTTGCGAATTGAGCCGGCCGTTGAGATGTCGAAACTGTCGACAGATGAAAGCCGAGACATCGAAACGTCGCTGAAAACATCGTTATCGACAATTCGCAGTCCCAGTGGCGTTCGATGTTCAATGTTCAATTCCTGTCTGTCCCAAGTCTGTCCCCCTGCACCGGCGATCGAGCAACGTAGATTCAGCGGCAGTTGCGGACGCAATTTGGTTTTGCAAATTCTCAACGTCTGATCCGGAAGCATTATTATGGTGCAATTTATCTTATCACTGTAGTAGTAGGAGTACTGGCCGATGTGAGTATACGACCTACTGGCTTGACTGAGCCCGGCCTGTCCCCCTATAGCCTACATATAACTATATCTATGTACTTGAAATTGTCCTCCTGTCCCCCTAGTTACTGCAGCTGTCCCCCTCCTGGTCGCAGAAATATTTATTTCAACTTGAACTTACTTACCGACTACTCCTGTGTGTTACATACTCGAGACATATTGGATATTGCCCATGACTCAGGCTGACTGCATCGCCGGCGGATATTCACCTGCAACCGACGGCGCATCGCAACCAAAGTTTGAGGCGCATCACCAATATCGATCGAAGCAACGGCTAGGCCGAACGCGGAATTATCCCGATTCGGTGTAGAGGGGGATGATGTTATTTGGGCGGGTACAGTAGTACAAGTGTTCATTCGGTTTGTTGCGTAAGTATTCCGAATCGTTTCTCAGACATATTAGGCGCGTGCATTCGATCGCAGAACACTGGACAAGGAATTTATCGATCTAGATGCCAGTCTCAGATAGATGGTCTTGGAATCCGACTTGGATAGATAGTCTGAGATAGATAGTCTCAGCTCAGAGGGTCTCAGATAGCCAGTTACAGAAAGTCTCAGAAAATACCCGGAATCAAATTATATAGTTGCGTCCGCGGGTGCTTCAAGTTAATGTAAGTATTGGATGCCTTGTCTCAGCTTCAGTTCGTGCCTTGTCTCAGCTCCGAGTCAGATTCAGTTCCGCGGAGGATGCTTGAATCTTGCCAATTATGAGCACATTCATAGATTTTGGGCGCCGATTCAACATTCATAAGTATCAACATTCGTAGATTCCAACGCGCACGCGCACGGTGCATTCATAGATCTAGATAGATCTTCGATTCAGATTCGCGTCTAAGCAATTCCTGTGCGTGCATAGATGCGGGTAGATATATACTGTGTCGCGTGCGTTCGTCGGACTGAGAGGGTCAAGTTGGGAACAAGAACAGGATGGAGACAAGACCAAGACCTAACAAGACCACCCTTGTTGAAATTACTTACGAAACTGCGGGATCAACATGCATCCGCGGATGCGGGGTGAGAAAAATTAAAATCGGCATTGTGTATCCGCGGATGCGGATGCAGGTGAGACATCCATTATTGCTCATTATTGTGAGTTCCAATTGAGACATCCTTCAAGTTCACTAAAGTGAGACTGAAAATGAGACTGAAAATGAGACACTGCAGCACACTGCCTACTGTCGTGGAAACGAGACATATCCTTGGCAACGGTGCTTTGCGACCGTCGGCCGCTCTTCCCGACGCCCTCCTCTTGGCTTGGCGCGAGCCACGCAGCTCAACAGGCTCAATCTATTCTCCGGACGCGGCAACCGGGGCGGGGCGCGTTCTGGTGTCCGTCCGGAGACGGGCTGTAACCTGCGTCCGGACTGGGTATTTCTTTCTAAATTCTATTCATAAGTCCGGGCCTTCTTTCTAATATTCACGCCTCCGGACGCGTCGCACTCCGGGGTTGGTAGATCTGTTGAGGCGGACTGCGGACACGGACCGCCATCGGATTCGGACGACCGGCATAAAGAGGCGTCGGCGAGTCGGGGATTCGGGAAGCGCCGGTGTGGGGTCTCGGGTTGAACGAGAGGCCTCAGGCAATTGGAGTTGGTTGAATCATGACCATGACGCAACTAATATATCGAATTGGCTTCAAGTTATTGCAAGTGCTGGGAGGTAGGTCGCTAACTGGCACTATGCAATTCACTTTGAAATCAACTGCTCAAGCACGCTGGCTATAACCTATACTGTATACTTATAGGCAGGTAGATTTTCAGAAACTCGGCGTATCCGGAGAGTCGGAGAAAGCACCGGCGCCACTTGGGTGATTGCAGTACATACATGTAAGCATTCAAAGAAGGAAGAAGAAAGAAGAAAGAAGAAGAAGGCGTACATACGCCACCGTGCTGTGCAGAAGATGTGTATGGTTGGATTTGGATTTGGATTTTGGATTTGGATTTGGAGCTCGGCTGTATGCAATGGGCGCAGCCGTGGTTCAACTTGAAATTCGAGCGGATCTGGTGGTGGTATTATTATAGGCGTTAAATTTTCGGCGCCACAGTCTAGAGCGGACAGCCTTCGTTCGACTCGAGTAACTTGGTGGCTGCACTTTGCCCGACCCACCTTCAACTTCAAGTTGAACCGAACATGAACCTGAGCCCGCCTCGCGCGGCATCGCGATCCGCAGCAACCTTCAGCGCCACAGAGCGTAATCAATCCACTTTTCGAAGCTCGCCGCGGCGTTTCTATTCTGTTCGGTAACTGGGGTGGCGACGACGCTCGGTGGGTCAGAGAGAGGCAGAGGGTGACGGGGTAGTGCAGTGATCTGCGCCGCAGTCTTTGAAGCTCGCAGGTCGTGACGGGGGGGGGGGGGATAACCGCCAAGGTTCGAATTGGCTTCTGCCACAGCCTACAGGGGGGTCAAAAAGTACATACATAGCGAAGAAAAAAATGGAGACGCGTCCAAAAACGCGCCCGCACAAGTCGAATTTGAAGGAGCTGTGAACTCTGTGTGAACTCGAAGTACAAAAGGCGCGAAAGGAAAAGGAAAAGGAAAGAAAGCAGTGAAAAACCCCATAACGTACCGCGCCGGTGACACACTGATCCCTCGTCAGCGCGTCGGCCGAATACATAAGCGCAAGCGTGTGCGTGTGAAACGCTGTGAAACGCCAGTGCCACGCGAGCGAGGATTAGCGCCCGTTCCCGTTGCGGTTAGAGAAGAACCCATCACTGCTGATGGCTGAGTTCAAAAGTCGAAATGAAGGCTGAGTTCAAAAAATCGAAATCGAAAGGAGCCCGAATCGGGCGGGGCTGAGTTCGAATTGTTGTTGCTTAAAATACTTACTTAATATCGGACCGAAATGGGATGGGGAGGTGGGTCGCACGCAGGTGCCGGGCGGCATGGTGTAATTACAACTTAAGTCTTGCTTATGCTGTGGTGAGAAGAAGTGGATTGGACTGCTTCCATAACACGTTATAAATCGTTAAAGAAGCCGACATGACAGAGCGAGACATAAAGGATTCTTCCCATCGCTCGTCGAGTCGAGTCGATTATACTGTAGGCCGAGTCGATTATACTGTAGGCCCCTTTTCAGCCCTTTCTCTCACCGAGGAAAAAAGCTGACCGCAACACCGAAAAGGTGGCCAGAAGAAGCACCGTAATAAACGCCAACAGCGGTGGGAACAGAAAACCGTCAACGGCACCCGAAAAAAGGTCGCCCGGGAAGTGGGACGATGTTTGTTGCTGTCGCTGTCGGGGCCCGGTTAGGAAATGTGAATCTTTTTCTCTTTCTCTTTGTTTCTTTGCGTGCCTCCTTCTTTTTCCTTATCTATCAGCGTGCATCCTTTCTCTTAGACTCAAGCTTCCTTTCTCTCAGACTACATAGAGCTGACTGACTGCTTCCTTTCTCTGCGCCCGTCATAATCCGGACTCCTTCCTAATGCCTTCCTTTTTCTACACGACACACGTACGCTTCTAATTCCTCGAACCCCAAAAGAAGACGCTTCCTTCCTCGAACTGTTTTCGTCTGACGCAACGCGTGTTTAACTCGTGTTTCCCGCACCGTGATCGCGTCTGTTTATCCCACCTCATTCCATCCCACCTCGTTTCCCGACGATCCTTTGTCCCCAATTCCACTTACTGTGGACTGGCACCCGCAAAAAAAAGTGGCGTTCTCTTCTTCCCTTCCCCAGTTTAATTCATGGTCTGTCGAGGCTTCGATTCACGTTCAAATTAGCTAGATTACATACATTACCGACATACATAGCTGCTTCTGAGTGATGCACGGTGAGATTAGAGTTAACGCCATCCAGACGCCGATTTCGAAGACTTCCATGCAATCAAAACTGGGTGTCCAAAAGAAGACTGGAGATCTGGATTTCCAAAAGAAGGCGAATCTACGATCGATCGCCACCGCCGTCACTGTTGTGAGACAATTTCATACACATGTCTGCCTGAGCTAACACCTTTTATTCCTCCGTCCGCCGGGCGTGCGTCTGTCTTCAAACAAACGAACCCCCGCCGTTCAACGCCACGAGCTCGGAGTCCTACTTCTCCTTCTACTTACCAGTCGAAGTCCAACCACTCGCCACTCGGACTATTTTACTCGCACTGACAACAACAGGGCGACGGATATAATCTTTCTCTGCCCTGCCGTGGATCCCTCCAATTTCACTTTTCACTTTTTCAAATCCAACATCGTATCTATCCCTGGATCCATTTCATTTTCATTTCATTTTCACTTCCTAATCCCACTTGTCGCCGACCCCAAGTCTCCGTCGTTTCATCGCCACGGCCGCCCTTCCCCCAAGTTGCATGTCGCCCGACCCCGACCCTGCATCGACACAGGACCGCGATCGCAATTATGGCCCCAACGCCATCTCCGTCCCCAGCGCGAGCCTGCAGCCCACGTTGCTCCCGCCGCTGATCCTCCCGTCCCTGTCTTTGTCTCTCGCTCACTCGCTATCTCCTTCCGCCACCGCCGCCACCGCTACACCGACAGCGACAGGGACAGCGACGCCCTCGCCCACCGCGCCTCTGCCGGGCTCAAATGCCGCTATTGGAAACGCCACTGGAAGCACGGCGGCGGGACGGAGGGTGAAAAGGGAGAGTTCGGGCGGGGGTGTGGTGAAGGCCGAGTCTGCTGCTGATGTGCACGACAGGAATGCGCACGACGGCGCCACTGGACGAGGGAATGGTGTAGTCGGAGGAGGAGGAGGAGGAGGAGGAGGTGTAACAGGAGGAGGAAACATAACAGGAGGCGGGAACGCAAACGCAAAGACCCGCACGGGCAACCCGCGCGGCGACGCGCACCTCAAGAAGCACCACGTCTGCCCCGTCTGCGAGCGCGGCTTCAGCACCACCGGCCACCTCGCGCGGCACGCGCGCGTCCACACCGGGGAGCGGAACCACAAGTGTCCGTTTCCCGGGTGCGAGACGCGGTGTTCGAGGCAGGATAATTTGCAGCAGCAGTGAGTGTTCGAGTTTTTTCGTTGCGCTCCGTTTCCGAGTCATCTATTCGTTCCGTGCCACCCCCTCCCTCCTTCATACTCTCGAACCTCAACTAACCCACTCTTTCCTCCCCCAGCTACCGCATCCACCTCTCCCCGGGCTCCCGCCGCAAATCAGGCCGCTCCGTCCTCCGCTCCCGCTCCCTCTCCCTCTCGCTCTCCCTCTCTGGCCCCAACTCCGCGCTCACGGCGCCCAGCTCGCCGTCTACCTCCACCTCGTCCGGCTCTTTTCGTGACTCCGCCTCTGGCTCTTTTCGTGACTCCGCCTCCGCCTCCTCTTTGCGCGATTCCTCTTCGCATCCTTCTCATCGTTACGGGGATAAAGACGGCTACGGCGACTCGGATGGGTATCGAAAAGGGTACGGAGAGCACGGAGTAGGAGACCCAAGCAGGAGAGAAGGAAGACAAAGGAGCGACTCCCCGCCAGGCCCCGACTCGCCGCCCGCACTGGAAGAGTCGCGATTGTACTGCTTCGACCGGGAACGGGAGCGGGAGCGGGAGTGGGACTCGCCGCCGAACACGCCGCCGCCGCTGGTGGAGGCGTATCCGCAGGTGGGTTTCCTTCCTTCCGTCTAACCCGCCCGCAACGGTGTGCTAACGACCTCTGCTTCACTTCTAGTACGCATTGCAACAACAACACCCACCGAGCCCGCCGTACGGACAGCCGTTGCCGCCGAGTCCGCCTCAATCGCAGCAGGTGTGTGCCTTTCGTTCCTTTTCCTTTCGTTTCCTTTCGTTTCCTTTTCCTTCGTTCCCGCTTTCTTTCTTTCGTTCCTCGTTTCCTGCTTTCTCGTTGGGTCGGTCCTTCTTTCTCGTTGGGCGTTGGGTCGGTCGAGTCTTTTCTTTTCTTTTCTTTTGGTGGCGCTGGCTTGAAGCTTGTTCGGTGTGCGCTTGTTCGGTGTGCGGTTGGGGTTGGTGCATTGTGTACCGGGCGTTCTTCTCACTGGTGCAGTGTGTACCGGACGTTCTTCTCACTGGTGCAGGATTCGATTCGCTCGGTGTGTGAATCGAATATTTCGATTCGCTCGGAGTTGTGCGCTTCGCAGCGCTCGCTCGTTTGGAGTCGGGCATGCGTCGGGCGTCGGGCGTCGGGTGTCGGGCGTCGGGGTGGAGGTCGGCTTTGCAGCGATTGCGTGGAAGCTGGAGGAGGTGGAGGTGGACGTCGGGCGGCGGGTGTTACGCGTTCGCTCGTTGATGTCTTACACCCGCCGCCCGTTGATGTCTGGTTAAGAGTCGAGTGCGCGTTGGGTGGGGGTCCGTACTACGGCGGGCGGCAGGCAAACGGAGCCGGCGCGTAGAGGCTGTTTCTGGCTAGGTTGTGCGCGTCGAGCTGGATGACGTACATTGCAGGCGCTTCTGGGTGGGAGCGTCGGGAGTCGGGAATCGGGATGTCGTACATGGCGGGCGCTTCTACTTCTGGGCGTCCTTCTGGGTGGGAGCGTCGGGATGCCGTCTGTTTCTGTTTCTGTTTCTGTTTCTGGACGAGGGGCGCGTCTTTTCACTTCCCTCTCTCCCCTACTCTCACTCATCTAATCTTCATCTCATTTCATCCCTCTTCCTCGTCTACTGCTACTCGATGTATACCGATACCGGCGCTAATACTCTTTTATTCACGCAGTACGCGCTCCAACGACACCCGCACCCGCACCCGCACCCGCACCCGCCGAGCCCGCCTCAAACGCAGACGCAGCAGGTACGCGTCTTTCGTTCCATTTTCTCCCCTCACTCCATTCTTTGCATATGATGTTCTTTTGTTTCTCATGAATGTTTTCATCTAAACTCATGAAATAAACTTGTGTTTCATACACTCTGACTTCCCTTCCTTCTCCTCCCTCCTTTCTTTCGTAATGATAACCCCTAACTTGATGCTAACGCGCCTCCTGTCCTTTTTAGTACGCGCCCCACCCACAAACACACCGCGCCCTCCCCGCCATCGATACTTCTTATCAAGTGCATACCGCGTACCCTTCAGCCAACGCCTACCCCCCGCCCACACCCTACTCCACGCACGCGTCGCCCACCTCCCCGCAATACTCCACCGCCTCTGGCGCCTCGCCCGCACTAGCTTACCCGTCGACGCCCTACGCAACCGAGGCGCAGACGCCCGCCCTGGTACAGGGATATCCTGGGACGTCGCCGACACGCTACTCGCCGACCCACCCTCCGACGCAAGGGCAGGCGAGGTATTCGCCGACCCAAGGACAGGTACAGGCACAGACGCGCTACTCCCCCGTCCAGACGCAGCAGCAGCAACAACAATCGCAATCGTATCCTCATTCTCCCCCAATCCCAATCCCAATCCCAATCCCCATGTCGGTTCCCCTATCCGTGTCCGTGCCCTCGCAGCAATCGTATTCTCCGCCCATGTCGGCGCCTGTGTCTGTGTCTGTGTATCCACCAGCATCGGCGTCTGCGTCTGCGTATCCACCAGCATCGGCGTCTGCGCCGGCGTATCCACCAGCGTCGGCGTCGACCGTGGCGCACGTCCACCCCCAATCGCAGGCGCACCCGCAGCAGCAAGCGTACACGGCCCCTATCCCGTACAGCGTCCCGTCCCACGTTCAGATCCACCAGACGCACGCGCACACCCAGACGCATGTGCTCCGCCCCGCGTCGCACTCGCCGTCGTCCTTCAGCGACGGGACTGGGACCATCAGTGTGCCCGTGGCGCGGAGCTTGGCGAGGCGCGCTAGCATGCAAGTCGGGCAACAGCAGCAAATCCAAGCGGCGTACTACGCCACGGACTCGCCCTCCCCGCCCTCCCCCGCTTCTCCGCGGACGCCTCAGGGGTATGCCCAACCCCAGCGCGATATGGATGTCGAGATGGAGATGCCGCAGCACGGGCACGGGCACGGGCACGCGACGTCTGGCGTCGGAGGAGGAGGAAACGACGCGCAGCACCCGCATCAATACGTCGCGTACGACCCACGGGGGCACGTCGTTGCGTATTCCTACTCTCACGCTGGTGGGGCGGCCTACGCGCACGGGAACGAGGGGTACGCGGAGATGTGCGAGGCCCACGGGGAGGGCGAGGGGGAGGCGATGCAGTATGCGGGTGTGGGTGAGCAGGAGGAGGAGGAGCGGTACGCGCCGCAGGGATATGAGCAGGAGCAACCCCAGTACAACGCGTACTCGTACCCGTCCTCGCCCGCGGACGCTTATCCCCCGCACCCTCACGCCGCCCACGATGCGTCCTCGCCGTATGCACAGCAGTCGCCCTACGCTCAGATACAGCACCCGTCGTCCTCATCCTACATCGACGCCAAGCGCCCCCACACCGGCACGTACAGCCCCCCGCCCCTCCTCGCGTCCGTCCCGCCTTTATCGCGCCGCGCGCCCGCCTCGGGTGGGTACGCGGCGCGTTTTGGTGTTAATACTGGGAGTGGAAGTGGAAGTGGGTATGCGGGCGCGAGGGCGGGTGCGGAGCCGTACCCGCATGTGAGTGCGCGGAGGGAGAGCTGGCCCGCTTATACGCATACGCATAGTGGGCATAGTGCGCATCACGTCGGCGGGGCGCAGCAGCACCAGTACGGGCATGCGATGTTGCACGCAAGGGAGCAGCACGTCCGGATGTTGGAGCGGGAGCAGGAGATGCGGGAGGCGCATATGCGGATGAGGGAGCCGATATGTGAGCAGGAGGAAATGCGCGAGGAGATGGGGCAGGGACAGGGGTATGGGACACAGCCACCGCCACTGCAGTCTTCGGCGTCGATGCAGCAGCAGCCTATCCAGGCGCAGGCGTATACGGTGATGCATTCGCATCCTGTGCAGAACGCACAATCCCAATCACAGCACGTCGTCCAACCCCAATCCCAAATCCAGAACGCGCATGTACAGAACGCACAACCCCAGCACCAGCACGAGTCGGGAGGAGCGCACTACGCACTGGCGGCGGCGCCGGTGCTGCACCACCCGCAGCCTGTGGCGCTCACAGTCGGGGTTAGCGCCGCGGGGGAGTACGGGCACGGGCATGGGCATGGGCACGGGCATGTGGGGATGCAGTATAGTGCGAGGGTGTTGGGGGTTCAATAGCCTTCGTTCTCCCCAATGCCGGTCCAATCGTCGTCGTCGCCCCGTCGGGCTCCTCCTCATCTCGCTTCTCGTCCTCGCCTCCGACTACTCCTCTCGTCGCCCCGTCCCCTCGTTCGTCGCTCGTTCCCTTCTGCTGTATCCCTATCCATCCACCACTCTCCTTCCTTCCTTTCCTTCCGTTTCTCCTTCTCCCTCTCTCTATCTCAAACACAAATCTGCTTTCGCGTACATACTTCGCATCTTGTTTTCGTTTTTTCCTTCCCTCCTCCTCATCTCGCTCTCGCATCGTCTTCCTCTTTTCTTCACTGTGCATATCATCGTCTCACCTATCATCCGCATCGGCATCGTCTTCATTGTGCATACTACTACATTTATCTCTCCTCTCGCATCCTCGCATCCTCCTCTATCTCGACTCGCTCGCAATCGCTTTCTTGTGCATAGCCTTACCTATAATCCCGTCTACGTATCCTGCCCACGCAAACAAAACCTACAAAGCAAAACCTAAACTAGTATCAGTATCAGTAGAGCCGTATAATCCGTCGTGTACCATGTGTAGAATCAGTCCTGGCCTTGTATCTAGTTAGTTTACTCGTTTGTGGACGGAGGGGCGTTTGTTCAATAGATGTTTTTTTTGTTCAAGAGATGTTTTTTGGATCTGTTCTGTTATACTTTCCCACTTTCCCGCTTTGTGGCGACTGCAGATAAATGAAATGAAAAAACCTCTCAAAACGATAGTGCAATTCACTTCATGCGAAATCATTTTTGCCTTCACCTTCAACTTCTGTAATTTTTGTCGACTCTCGCTTAAATTTGCTCATGCTTCCGATATCGCGGATGGCAAATTGGCAATCGTACACACAAATGACATGCGTCGGTTGTGCGTCGGTCCTAAAATAGCTCAAGTTCAGATGATGTTCAGATGACTTCACGAGTGAGCGCGCCGAGAACGGTGAAGTATTACTATATAAAAATTATCACAGGTATACAAGATGCGCGGTGGAGACTGGAGTGCAGACTCCATATCAGAGCTCCAAATCAAGATTCGAGTGGCGCGCATCGCGCAATCGCGCAATCCGATCCTCGAATTTGCCTCGAATTCTATTCGGAATAGAAAATGGGATCAGCTGCTGCTGGCGGCTGGTGGCGCTCTGGCGCCTGTTCTGTGGCGCTACGCAAACTTCGATGCGGGCATGGGGTTGGCGGGTGGGGCCGGGCGTCGTCAAGGCACCCCCCCAATATTTACTCCCCAATATTTTCTCGTCGTCAACGCGTTGCGAAGGAAGATGAATGGACTTGTTAGACTTGCCTCTTTGAGCGGCGATGGAGTCCGGTAGAGTCCGGTCTCCAGACTTACTTACCTCATGCAGCTTCAGCGGGCATGGAGCATCTTAGACTTCTGCTGCACTGCATCTACGGGCCCGGCCGCGTCGGGTAACTCACGATGCGTCGGGAGGCTTGTAAATCACGACGCCAGCCGTCCGTCAAGTAAGATCGGGTCAAGTAAAATATATATAAAAAACGCAGGAACACTGCGGCGCGTGATGGATGTGATTCGCGTCGGGTGATTCGCGTCGGGTAATTCAGCCTAGCTTAGCCTTGGCGTGGGCTGGCTCGGGATGGACGGGCTTGGCGGGCGGGCTTGGCATTTGGGAGTTCAACTTCGGAAGTCCGACTTGTTCCTTGGCAATGTTACATTAGCGTCAACGTGATATGTAGATGGTGTCGGTTTCGGTGTTGGGGTTGTCACAGTCGGGTCCAGGTTGATGTTGAGTTGTGGTTGGAATTAATTGGATTTTGACTGGTATGAACATCTCACAAATGTCCTCCCTATCAGTGCAGTACAGGTATATATAGCAACAGAATAAATTCCCGACTTTTAGATCTGAACTGGAACCTTGACTGGGGGTCGCAAAGTATTAGTGGTTGAACCTAAAGGATAGGTTGAGTTGCGGCCATTGATTCGAACGAGTTCATGAGCAGTAAATTGAACCACGCGAAACCGAATAGTTTGCCCTGTGCAATCTCTTCAAGACTCCGAAAGCCCTTGACGTCCACAAAATCCTCACAAACCACTGGCCGTACAGATCTTTGCAAGTCCTCACAGAACTTCAAACAACCTCATAAACCAAATTTAAAATGCTCAACAGGCCCGAACGAGATTGTCTGGTTCGTCAATTGCGAGGTGATGTAACCTCAGATGCGGAATATAAACTCCCGCGATGCCACGGCTGGGACGGCGGCACAGGCACAATGGGCCTGCCAGTGCTCAAACTTGGAATGTTGAAACGAGGCCTGCCAACGGTGCCGGCAAAATATACCTCCGCACCGTTGAAATATACTCGAACACACCTTTCCGTCGCTGAAAAATCACACCGTAATGTGGCGTGGTCTAGGCGTTCCCAGAAAGTGTTCCGTGGGGAAAAAAATGTCAACTGCCGCCAGGCGGGCGGACGATTCGGTCGCAACGTTGCGACTGCGACCGAATCGTCCCTCCGTGCCGACTCGGACCCGGGTACACATATACATGCTCTCACTCTGGATCCAACACGAACGTCTTACCGATGTGGGTATTTGAATAATAAATATAATCTGGGATTACGTGCCCCCGCGGCGAGGTAAGTATGTACTTGTTTCAACTTCGAAGGATGGATGGGTAGTTGTCAAAGGACGGCATTACGAGGGTGTCTTAGACTAGACACTGTGGTGGGAGGACTCGCTAATTGATACCAGTGAAAATGACGCAGAAATAGCGATGGTTGAATCGATCTCCGCGGTAAAACTTCACCCATGCTAAATCCTCCGAGTGTAACGTCAATGGAGTTTGATTCGGGATCCGTACACAATATTTTCCGGAACCTTTTTCAACTTGAACGATCAGGCTGGCATTTCCTTTCGTTTTTGGTCTCGACGTTGGCACTTTAGTCTTTCAAGTTGGTTGACTCTCCATCTCCGACATCATCTCTGAATCGGGATTGGCTGGCAGCGGATCATAATTTAGATTCTGTACTTACCAACCGCGTACCTAGCACTAGCACTTAGTCTCTTCTAGACAGACGCTATCCGGAATTTTGTGTTGATTTATGTGCAGATTTATTTACGTTGAGCTACTCTCATCACCAGCCGAGCTACCCACATGGGAAAGAGAATCTGATTGACGGGAGGCATACCTGACAGCATGTAACTCTTTGCATGTTCTACTGACCGACTACGGTTTCATCTATTTTGAACCACTCTCGTTATTCATGACGGCTTAGTATTGAGATGCACTCCTCCGCTTTCCATATGGCGATTGGCGAATTACGACTTCTTGCTGGCATCATCTTAAAATAAATACCGTTTACCGTTCTAAAACCAACCTCAAACGCCTCTTGAGTCTGGATCCCACCGATGCTCTATCAACATTACCTACTTACCTAGCTACCTACGACGCACTATCAGCGGACGAGGCGCGGATCGGCAGCGGACGAGGGGCAGATCGTAGGCGGACAAGGGGCGGATTGTCGGCGGATCATCCGCCGACCATCCGCCGACCAAATTTCAGTGTACCCGAGACTACTTCTTTCGACTTTCGTATCAGCTGGCGCTGACATTAAAACCGAAATCGAATCTTTCGGGTGACCTGAAATCTCAGCGGAAACCTGGGCTTTCGGCTTCCGTTTCAGTTCCGCGTATATTCAACCGATACTTGAAGTATCAGCTACACTTTTTCCCATTTCGATATCTTGCATTTCGGGCTCGATCTCGGCGCAATTTATTCGCATTTTGATACTTGACGTTTCAAATGGGTGTCGGTACAGCTGAATCTTATCCCGATTCTATGTATTTCAGTACAACCGATGTTTTATTCTATACTATTGCTGTCCCAATAAATTTCGGCCCAACAGATGTTTTGCCCGAAACTTTGGCTGTCGAAAGCAACATCCGCTGACCGGAAACTTCGCGATTGTCGGTGTGCGTAGTAGGCGAACCGTAGTAACGTACATAGGACACTGGACAGAATACAAGTGCGCGGGGCAGTAGGGGGCAGTGAGAGCATGGTACGGTACGCGGGCCAGTGATCCTACCGTCTGTGCGACGAACCCCAGTATGCGAATCACCTACACCCTTCCTGCCCTAGGCCCTAGGGTTTGCGAGGGCTACTTATGCGCAAAGTTATGTGCGAATCACCTCGACAGGCGTGTGAGCACTCGAACGCGAAATACCAATTCGTCATCCCGAGAAAGATTCGCGGGCCGAAAGAAGAAGATTTGAATGTGAATTGGGGTGGGCGCGCGTCAAACGCGTTGTGTTGCGTACTTGGATCTATGTGTGGTCAACATGCTCAGATCTCCAGGCAGACGGACCGCACAGATTTCAACATTGACTTGACTAGATTGCGGGGTGTGAACAACAGCACATAGAAAGAAATGTTGAACATTTGAGCACATCGCCGAACTCCACGTAGATCGAACTTGCAGATCCCCAGCCGCCACATTCCGGACCGAACTATGAGTGACTTCTGTGGGACATAGTACTTATGCTGTATATGGCCTCCCCCACAGTTCATGAGATCCGGTCGCGGGCAGGTGATAGATAGATAGACAGATAGATTCGTTTATTGCCTTGGTCCGCATTCATTATATTCAAGCCAGCTGTTGATGTATTTATCTTGTTATTGGGTTGTGTGTGGGGCGAGGCGGGGCAAAGCGAGGTTACGGCAAATACTCACACACATCCGAACACGCGGCGGCAAATTGTACAGATGGAGGCGCCGTCGGGGGAGAGCCCGCGCATGCATGCAGATCAACACCGGCCGGCGCCGCCGTCGCTATCCACGTCCAGCAGCGAAACAGGGTGTTTGTGAACACGACTCTAGCGGGTGCAGCCAGTAGTAAGTAGTATGATCGGCGGAGGCAGCGAACGCAGCCACAAAGCCGCGGTGAAGGAAAGTGAAACGAAACACAAATTTGCCCGAGATACAAAAGAAACGCGCATTGAACGAGGCAGCACCTCGCGGACCGCAATTGTTACGATATCTGCGAGGCTTTCTTCGTTGGTACGACATGACATGGTGTGTACATAGAGATCGCGATAAGCAAGCACAAAGGAGTCGGCCTGTTTGTTCCGCAATGTCAGACTTGTCATGGATGTATTTTATGGAACCCCTGGCGCCGCCACGAGTGTGTTTGGGAGAGGTCACAATTCAGAGATCGACAGCGCATATCGACGTATCAACGACGTGGAGGGACCGGAGATCCGCAAGTACGCGAGGCGAGGCGAGGCAGATACTGCCAGACATGTGTGTGTGTGTTGGTGGAAGACAATAAAAACCTATAAAAACGCGCCAGTAGGGGAGTGTGAGAAGCCTAATTGCACGCGAGCGAGATCCGCGACCGAGGGTGAACTGGGCGACGGGGAGAAGCAGTGCATCGGGTAGTGTCCGAGTGGGCAATGGGCACGGGAGACGACGTGGAATGCAGAGAGATCTAGGTGACAGCCAGAGGTACGATACGATGAAGATACGCGCCCAAAGAGCAGGAAGGCCAGGAACACTGATAAACACGAGGTATCGGTATACCGCCCCGTTGGCGCTAGCGCACTTCAGATCTTGTCATGCGGCCTTGATAATTGAAATTCGGGACCAGCCAATATCCCGACGGGCTGGCGAAGAGGTCGCCATTTAAATTTTTGGGGTTCTGGACACCGCATCTGTCGGACGAAGGAATATCACACAAGCGCGAGGACCGTGAGGAGAAGTCCTCCGGAGAGTTAATGATTGGTTTGTGGCAAGTGTCGATACGGAGGAATGGAAGCCGGAATTACATCCTTGCAGACATGAGCTCAAGTACCTGCGATAGGTGCAGCGATTCGCGATGCACGTTGGAAGAAATGAAGCGTTTGAGATGTATGGGAATGAATCTGTTGGGATTTGTAAGAGAGAACGATGGATACCAGCTTGACATCGCATGTCAGTTTCCAGAGCTTAAGAGCAATAGAGGGCCCGGTAGCAGGATGGTCCGGTAGACTATCAGTACTTATGCCAGATCTATGCAAGTTGTAACGAATCACAAATGCTTGGGTATCCGGCCCCAGATGCCGAATGCAGTGGGATCTAGACTATAGCTCCAAGGTATCACCCTCAGGGACCATTTCTGGAGCCACCAAAGCCTAGACCGAGGGAAATGCACGAACAGTTAGGTGGTCATGGAAGTTCGAGAGGGACAGGTGGTTGGTCATGTTTGGTTGTGGCCTCATCACCGGAATAAGCGCCCGGACACCCCCGAGTTAGTTCCGGCTTGACCCGATTCAACCAGAGTCCTCGAACTCTACCGTCTTTCAACCTACCCTCGAGCTTTTCGGGGGGGAACTAAGTACTTCAGATGCATGTACATCCAATTCCCAAAACTTGATACATTATACACAAAACAGTTACATTCATTCCGCCGCTCCCGCCGCAAAGGCTCAACTGGCACACCGCCTCGGCGCCTATATCAATACCTGAAAATGAACAAGGTTTCCAAAGTGAGCAGAAACTCGGAGGTGGAAGTTGAACATACAGCAACAATTACAACCACGCACACTACTCCCAAGATCAATCTCAAACACGTCCTGCGAGCTCGCCTTTGATGCTGCGCCGCGACGCGCAGCTCCTCCGCCCCACGCTCGACGTCGCTGGCTGTCCGAGCGGCGTTCCACTCTATAACGTCTATGACATGCGGTTGGCACGTTTACACTGAACTCGAAGATGAAAGAAGGAGGGGAACGCACTGATCTCAGGCCCTTGTTCGTCAACAAGGACCGCGATGTCGCAGAACATCTCCGCGACCTGCTGCATACTTTCTTGAATTTCTCTGATAGCAGACTGACGGTCAAGGATTGAGGCGTCTCGGTAGGCGTTCTCGGTTGCGTAAATCAGCGTCTGGGTTCGGGTCGGCGATGGAGGTTCGGATACGTCGACGAGTGGCGCGGGACTGAGATATCGATTCATTCGAGACATTTTGGTTTAGTACTTTTGATACGATGGTAAATAGACGGAACGCACGTAGATTGGGGAATCTGAATCCGGAGAGACATGTTCGTCCGCTGGCGCTGCATGCTGAACCTCTGGGCCGCCTGAAAATGTCGCAGCGACGCATCGAGGTCGGCGATAATTTTCCTGAGTGCGGGGCCCTGTAAACCGAGTTTGCTTTAGAAATTGACTATACCACCCGTCAAAAAAGGATAGTGACCTGCGGAAGCTTATTTGCAAGTTCCTTCATGTCTATGGACGCCCGCTTAGCGAGTGCGCGTGTCGCTTTCGTCAGGTCGCGTCTACAAAGGTACAATCAACTCTACAAAAAATGATTATGAGTGCGTATGTGCATACTCACAAGCGTCCCCGGAGAGTCGCAGAATCGCGCCCTGTCCCAATGTGTTCTACCAGCGTGCGTATCCCTTGCACATTCGCATTTATCTTGAATATTTGGAGCGAGACGGAGGACCGCAATTGATCAGCTGGCGCCGAAGAGCAACTGGTGGACAGAGGTGCATCCTGGAAGCTCATGGTGAAGTGAAGAGGGTGGCGACCTCTCTCGGTGACTCGACGGCGTGAAATAAACCGGGATTTACCATCATCGTGAGTCGTAGCGTGCGCAGCCGCAGGGCGCAGTGGCGCAGTCCCGCCGCGATCAGATGAGTTCTCCTTTTGTAAAGTCAACTCCCACCTCTCGATTTGTTCGGGTGGACATCCTATCAAGCAAGAAAGGGAAGCTGTTTCGCCATGTGCGCTCATTCCTGTGCTGTAACTCAAAACATAAAATCTGATACGACAATAAAAAAATCGTACTTTAATCTTCATGACTACAGGATTGTTGCAGATAGTTGAGGACGTTCGCCCATCCCACCCATTTTCAGGGAATCTCCTGAATCCCTCGCAAGAAAAAAAAAATTGACATCATCTCACCATATATATTGCATTCAAGTCGGTGGAGGCACGAAGATACACGACACAAACAAGCTAGTCCTGCGATTGTGTAACTGAGTAATTAGTCACAACGCGCCCACTCGCTATCGAATTCATCTCCTCCGCCCATACACCCCCCCTCACACCGAAACACCTACACATCCTACGCCAAAACCCTACTCCAATCTGCCGTCTGTGCGAATTCCTTCCAGGTACGCGGCCGTCTCCCCAGACCGTCCGTCCCGTTGTTGACCGTCCCTGTTAAATCGCAAGATCAACACATAATTCCAGGGATGAAGAAAGAGTTTAAGCATGTGCGTAAACATAGAATTGCAAAGAAAAAAAGGATCCGAGTGAGCACGCGAATAAATCCCTTTGGAGGAGGAAGGAAGGAAAGTATACGTATGAAACGAGCGGAAAGTGTGAAGGGAAGGAACTGAGCACACGCACATCCATGCTCCGCATAGAACGAGAACAGATCGGTCATCATCACGACGGACTTAGGAGGCACCCCCGCCTTCGCGTGGTTCGTCGCGAACTGCTCGACGGAGATCTGTGCGAATTTTACGTTCTTGCCTGTCGCTGCAACGCAAAGTAAGGTGAATTAGCATTGAATGAATGAATGCAGTTAGCGATGATGGTTCATTTGATGGATTGAGTAAATCGAGTAGTAATAACGAACCACACACCTTCCGCCACCTGCCTCGCCATCTCCTCTCCCGATATCCTCTCCCCATGCGCGACGACCTCCCCCCCGTCCGGGAACACCTCCGCCTCAATCGCTTTGCGCACAAACAGCCCATAGTCTCCCGGCGTGTCGATGATCGGGAACAGCATGCTGCCTTGTACTGGGAAGGAAATCGCATATGTCTCCCCTTCCCCATCACTAGTAGGCTGCTTCTGCATCCACGCACCGGACATTAGCCCGAAGTTCGTAGTGTAGAACCCCGCCTGCACGTCCACGAAAGGGACGCCGCAGGCGCGGCCATGCGTGGTTACGCGCGCCTTACTGTCGTAGTGGTATACGTGCGTCTGCTTGCCGTTGCTCAGGGCGGAGATGGACGGGAGGCCAGACCAGACGATGCGCGTGGCGCCGCCGGCCTTTGCGGCGTCGATCATGAGGATGCCTTCTGCGGTTTCCTGAGTTGAAGGAGTGAAGTAAGGTTGCGTGCAGGATGATATTATGTTGAAGATGAATGCACCCTCTCCCCACTACCATGGTCCCTGAGGTTGGTGACGAGCTGCATTGGTTGACACCCCAGGTGAGTTCCGATTTCACAGAATAAGTGGGAAAAGGCAGGACTCACAAAAGCAACATCCACCCCATCGAACGCCTTATACACCGCGTCCTTATTCCCCACCACAATCTCTACCCCGACGACTTCGACTCCCAGTCCAGCGAGCTTCCGCGCAGCGGGCTTCGCTGCATCGCGCGTGAAGGCGCGCACGCGATACGGCAGGGCGGATTCCGCGAGCGCTTTGACGACGCTGCCGCCTTGGTTGCCTGTGGCGCCGACGACGGCGACGAGCGGGGCGGAGGGGGTTTGTGTCACGATCGTCATGGGTGGCTGTAGTGTAGAAGATGAGTGTAGGATGCGGAAAGTTTGGGTGTAGGTAGGATGCTGAAAGGGAGGTTCATTGCGTTTGCGGTTTATAAGTATTTTGATTGAGGCCCGACCTCGGGCTCGATACTGATGGCAGTGTTCGTGATGTGTCCGATACCAGAATCGGACCTCGAGGGTCGATGATGATCATTGGATCAGCAAGCTATAGACGCTGACTGAGCCGACGTATTACGAATCCTGGTTGGAATCCCACGGAACGAGTTTCGTTCCATCCTCTTCGTATTCGTATCTTCGTATCCAATGGTCCGACGGTTCGAAGGACCTGGGCTTTTGATTAATGCCAAAACGCCTGCCAGGACCGAGCTGAGGTGGCCAGAATGACTTGAGGCGTGAAGACCGTCGTAGAACTGAGTAGGTAGAGCAGTGAGATCCATCGTTCACGCGACTGGAATCGCATTCTTAGAATGGGAGAACATGAAGGAAGAGGAAAAGAGTAAAGGGATGATGGCATCAGAAAATACTACATAGAACAAATGACCGGGCCGGGACGGGCCGCCTCTTGTCTGTCCCTTGAATGCAACTTGAACGAAGAGCGGAGAGCGACGACGGTGTATATGACCTCGTAGTTATTCCACCTTTGACCATCGTGACATCGATAAATAAGTGCAGAGATCTTAAGGAGCGCAGAGACTTATTTTATACGTCGGACGTTGAAAATAATCAAGCGGCTTTTGGACTGAATGAGTGGGTATCGTCAAGTGAAGGCTCGGACCATGGTTTACACATTCAAATTCGATTACGTCTGTGCTCAGGATTCGCTGACATCATCTTTCGAAATGGTTCATATTCGCATAGGGGCTGATGTTCAATTTTGGGTTGGCCACACGGTTTCGGTTGCAATCGGGTTTCACCTGAGGTAGGAGGATTTGTATGTAATCCCGTCTATAACAGGATGACTATCACAGGCATGTGTAGCATCTGTCGTAGCAATATATTAGCTGTAGATGGAGTATCATAATTATGCATCCCCGGCTACGATAATGGTTTAATTCGAGGGGACCACATGTCCAATCATACACATTTATACGCAGTTGGCGCACTTCCCGGCGCTATTTGTTCTTTTTTGGATCTTCAGAGCGTCAAATCGCTTCATTTGAATTCACGTCTGAGGAAGTGTCAAGGTTGCATTGACAGTTCGTGATGTATCATGTCTCCCAATGAGCGGATATGTCGCGTTATGTGTGCGCCACACAGGGCGATATATAAGGCCTCAAGTGCTAGCGTACGACGTTCTGCATCCCTCCACTGTAATCTGATAGGAATGTCAACAGACGAAGTAAGAACATGCTGATTGTTACATGTTATACCAAACTTATTGCGGTAGAACTCTATGGGCAAGAAGAGGAACAGCGGGATCTCTCCAAGGAAAATATGGCACCGCATTAAGCGCGCAATTGTATTTTTCTTTCCTGAGTACACATTTTGCCACATAGCTCACAGATATTTACGTAGGCTCCAGTCCGGAAAGATGGAGGATTGCACGTTCAACCAAGTGTATTGCCCACGAATGGGAGTCTTTCTCTGCAGCCTACAAGACTTCCCGATCCTCCTCTGGCACGAGCAGACTTGCAAATTGACCGCGCTCTCCTCCTACGAGATCAGGCAGTTTTCTGGGTGTGGAAGTATCGCCAGGACAACAAGACAGAGGACATCTGCACTGCAATACAGAAATTTCAAGAGTCCCTGGACCTTACACCAGAAGATCACCCCGATAAAGCAAAGCGTCTACATGATCTTGCGTCATGTTTTGCAACACGATATCGTCATTGTGGCGACCAGGCCGATCTTGACCATGCTCTGAACAAGCTCCAACAAGCGTTGGATCTCACTCCTGAAGGGCATCCAGATCACCCATTCCGTCTTAACAATCTTGCGTTTACTTTTGCAGATCGGTATCTGCAAACCGGGAACCTCGCAGATATCGACAACGCATTATTGAACCACGAGAAAGCTGTAAACCATACCCCCGATGCGGATCCTACAAAAGCAGAACGCCTGAAACATTTTGCTGTCGCTTTTCTAGATCGGTATAAGAAGTCCGGGGACTTGCTAGATCTGGACGCTGCCAGCGACAAATTTCAACAGCTGTTGAAGTTGACTCCGGAAGAGGATTCTGACAGAGCATCTCGGTTAGAATATCTAGGCCTTTGCTCCAGCAGTCGATTCCATGCGTCGGGAAACATAGCAGACTTAGACAGTGCAGTGAAGACATTCCAGGAAGTGTTGAACCTCACTCCAAACCATCATCCCCAGCGACCATCCCGTCTGCACAACCTGGCCTCTTCATTGTCGCATTTATATGAGAAGGCTCGAGATCCTGTAGCTCTTGAAGCTGCATTGCGATACTACCAGGAAGCTTTGGACCTCACTCCAAACGGACACCCTGATGAATCAACTCGGCTACATTACCTCGCCGTGACCTTCAAAACCCGGTATCAGGAGTCTCAGCATTTGGGGGATCTTGATACTGCACTGGGTAGATTTCGACAAGTCTTTGAACTGACCCCGGATGGACATCCGAGCAAACCACTTCGTCTACAGAATGTTGCTGATACGTTGCAAAATCGGTACCACAAATCTGGAGACCTTATGGACCTGGAGAATGCAATTCAGACTCATCAGGCAGTTCTAGATCTCACCCCCGAAGAGCACCACGACAGGCCAGGCCACCTGACAAGCCTTTCGCTGTGTCTGATATATCGATACCGGAGGTTGGGGGACCTCACAGATCTTGATGCAGCACTGAAAAACTTTCAAACCACTGTCATTCTCACCCCGGATGGACATCCTGATAAACCAGGCCACTTGATGAATTTTGGAACATCCCTCATTACCAGGTATAAAAGATTGGGAGATATGGCAGATCTTGAGAATGGAATCCAAAACCTGGAAACAGCATTAACCCTGATCCCAAATGGGAGCCGTGCAAGAGCAGATTGCTTGCAGGACCTTGCTATAGCTTTTGGACTTAAATGGAGCATATCACGAAACAGCAGAGATTTAGAAGTTGCACTCGAGAGAGGAGATGAAGCCCAGAATTCGAATAACACTCAATACGGGAAGAATATGAGCATGGCCCCTATGTCGTTTGCATACAAATTTCAGAGGTCCAAAAACATATCTGACCTGAACATCATACTACAGAAGTGGCAAGAGATGCTACTCAGTGATTTTCCTGACAAGGGAATCTGTTTCGAGAATATTGCGGCATGTTACAAAGATCGCTACGAGATGTTGAAAACTCTCGAGGAACTCGATGCTGCTCTCAGAAACAATCAAGAGGCTGTGGATCTCACACCAGAAGGACACCACAGGAGATCTGTTCGGACTCAAAACCTTGCTTCATGCTTTGCTGATCGATATCTCCTACTGAAGGACCAGACGGATCTTCTGACTGCCCGTACTCACTATGTTAATTCTTTCCGAATGATTTCTGCAACACCGGATAGATCCTGGGCAGCAGCTCTTCAGTGGGCATTCCTTGCGGCCAGATTTTTGCCCTCTGAGTGTCTGAATGCTTACAAGGCTGCCTTTAATTTACTTCCGGAACTCATCTGGTTGGGAAGTTCAATCGGGCTACGACAGAATGTCATACGAAGGCTTGATCTTGGCCATGTAACTGCGTCTGCCACACTGTCATCCATCGCCTTGGGCAATCTCACCGCCGCAGTTGAATTCCTTGAGCAAGGCGTTGCCACGATATTCCAGCAACTGCTGCAATTGAAACCAAATTTCGACCAATTGCCCCCGGATCTCGCGAAGGATCTGGAGGCCCTTTCATCTCAGCTGTATAGCAGAGATTGTGTTGACCTAACAGGAATGGCAATACAGAGGAAACTGCTGGTGGACCGGATTCGAAAGGAGCCAAACTTAGAATATTTTCTGCTTCCCAAACCGTATAGTGCTCTCTGTAAAGCATCACACGCCGGGCCCATTGTTATACTGAATAGCCAACCAGTTCACTGTGATGCCATTGTCATCCTCAATTCAACATCAAGCCCAGTTCATCTCCCACTTGATGTGAAGCTTGATGTTCTGGAATCACAGCGAGCTGCACTCAAGAAAGTACTCGATAGATGCAATCTCAGCCAACCGTACGAATCTGGTCCATCAAGATTGGTTGGCCATCGGGAATTCCTGCCATATAAAACAACACAAGAATGTTTTGAGGAGTTGTTGGGCTGGCTCTGGATCCATGTGGTGAGGCCTGTTTATCGATTTTTGGAAAGGGTAAGTTTGAGTTCATGATATCGCAGTCAGAGCTGATGGAATTTGTGTAGCATGATATTGACAAGGGAAGACTGTGGTGGCTACCCACGGGGGAATTCAGCGGACTACCTCTGCATGCAAGTTGTCCAGACGATAAATTCATTCATTCATATACAGCCACGCTAGGCTCACTTCTGGAGGGTTATGCACAGAAGCCAACCACTCAACATAATTTTGGTATTATTGGAGTGACACACACCGGTTCGGAGGCAACAGCAGCCCATCATCTCCAAGGAGTTCAGCAGGAAGTCGCGAATATACAATCGATTATTCCAAAGTCAAATACAGAAAGCCTTATAGGTGAACAGGCTACAGTGAATGCTGTGAGAGACCAACTACAAGATTGTGCTTGGGTTCATTTGGCCTGTCACGGAACCCAGGATTTGGTCAATCCAGCAAAAAGCTGTCTTCTGCTATATGATGGAAACTTGGAGCTAGAAAGCATCCTTCAGATGCAGCTTCCAGAGGCAGAGGTTGTTTTTCTAGCCGCGTGTCAAACAGCCATGGGGGATGCCGAACTGATAAATGAATCCTTTCACCTGGGGGGAGGGTTTATAGCTGCCGGTTTTCGAGGCGCTGTGGGGACCCTGTGGTCAATTAATGATATGGATGGTCCACCGGTTGCGGAGAGCTTCTACTCTTATCTGTTTCGGGACAAAAGACGACCTGTGGCCAGTGATGCAGCCGAAGCGCTTCATCTGGCCGTGAAGAAATTGAGAGCAATGAATGTTCCGTATGAGCGATGGATACCCTTCATTCATATGGGTATCTGATTGGTAGTTACCATATTCTTACCTTTTGTTTATACCGTTGAAAAATGACATGGATTCTGATATTTGGTTCATGAGCATATTTTTTTCCGTCGAAAATGGAGAAACTGGCCATGGTTGGATTCGTTTTTTTTTTTACCTTTGTCGGCCTTGTTTACTCCGATTAATCTTCTGCGACATTCTTCTGTCGATGAGGAAACTCATAACAAAAACAAAAGGTGGCACCCATTGTATGACCATGAGATTGTAGTTTGAACACTCATCCATATGCACATCCCGCGCACTCTCCCACAGATCAACAGGTTGACATCTGGTCGCCACTGGGGCTCTCCATGCTCAAGCCGCTTCCTTAGGTATCCTCCCCGCCTCGACCAAAATCTCCTTCACCCGCTCCACGGGCAGACTCCGCCACTTCCTCCCAGTGAACCCCTCTAGCTCCTCCGCCGCGAACAGCGCATTCAGAACCGCCTCCTCCGTCGCGTCCGCCGCAGCGCGGAAGATGAAATCGAGGGTGTCGTTGTTCACCACCTCGACCGTCTACCATCCACATAGTCAGTATACATGTCATGAAAACAACGAATGGTTGTCATGAAAATAAAGTAACAAAGGTTATGAAAATAGGCAATGGATATCGCAGGGGCACGCACATAAGTCGACACAGGCTCGACGCGCTGCTCGCCGCGCGGGGGTTGCGGCGGCGTTAGGGGCGCCGCTGTCGAGAAGGCGAGGAATATGTCTGATAGAGGGTGGTAATTAATTTTCGGTTGCGCTAGACGCCGTGTAAGTTGCTCACCGCCGCTGAAGAAACCGGTCCCGCCTCCGCCCCGTGCGATGCCGACTCCCGCTCGGCGTGCCACGGCACTGCACTGGAGAAAATATAATTCAACATCGTAGCGGGACGAGAAATGCAAACGCGCACCTGATGAGGAAGCAGAGGCGCGTCTGTTGCAATCACCACAATTATACTGTCGCGTGCAAAGATTGAGTGAGCATTGCCGAATTTAATAAGGAAGGTACGAACCTGCCGTCCCCATCCTTAGGCTGCGGAATCTTGGCGTCGTGGGTTGGGAACCACGGCTTAGTGTATCCTTCCTCGTCGAGGATCCTGCCGACCTGCACACCCGCGATGGTCAAGTCGTACGGCGATCCGTGGTTGGCCTACGCAGACGAATTAGCGGCAAGTCAAATTTGAGGTCAATAACTAATAATGCTGAACAGGCGCACTTGAACGAGGGCGCCGACGACGTAATCTTTACCGTTCGTCGACGGGACGAGGCGCGAGGAGGTGCCTGTACCGCCTTTGAGCCCGAAGGATACCATGGGTGCCCCGCCTCTGTTATTAGCTTGAGTGTTAGATAATAATTGGGGTGGATGTCGGATTGAAAACACTACCCACCCAACATTTCCCTCGCGCAATGGTCCGCTGGTCATATCAGCCAGCGCAGCTGAGATATCGTGGATCGAGATGAGATCTTGTGCAAGCGGGTGGCTCATGCGATCGTATGTTTCGGCCACCACAGGCAGTTTGAGGAGGAAGGGCTTATGCTTGTCGACAGCTTCGCGCGCCGAATTATCAGCGCCAGAACAATATATCACACGGAATACATGCACCATTGTACGCATTGCCTACTTGGTTAGTGCCGGTGATTGCAACATGGCCATGGAGCATGCCACTCTCAGCGATGAAATGAGCACTGTGAACAAAGCAGGTCGGTTTGAGTTGGCAGGTAAGATTGGCGGCAGGGTTTCTTACCCAGTGAGCTCTCCTGTTCCCTGTAGAACCCCCACTCCCGCAAAGAGCGGAACGGTCTCGATATCATCGGTTCCAATCAGCGTCACTCCCATCCGCACGATTTTCTTTCGTTCGTCCTCATCTGGGCTGAAGCAACATTATTCCTATATTTTCCAAGTAAATGATCATTCGAGAGACTCACGTCGTGACATCACCCCCAAACTTCTGCGCCATGCCGACTTTGAGGCGCGGAACGTCCGTGATGGAGTTCAGCGGTCCCGGAGCCAGGAGGTGGCCGATTTGGATCCCTACATCGCGAGCGCGGGGGCGTTTTGCGGGGCTACTCTGAGTTTGCGGCATTGTTGGAGGTTGGGGGGTCCCTCCTCCCATGAAGGTCAAGAAGAAGAGGAATGGCGAACAAAATGCGGCGCAGTAGGGCGCAGTTTTTGAGGCGGACTTCCGAGGTCCGACCTCGCCGCAAGTTGGCCGTCGGGTGCAAAGCTCCGGTTATCGGATAAATCGCCGTGATTGTGGATATGTTTGGCTGCGGCAGCATATTTTCTTTCCCCATAAGTATCCTCTTTTCTCAAGTCACGGAAATGCAACGGAAATGGTCCAGTTCAACAACTGAGGCACGAGCTCGGAATGTTGAAGCATCTGTCTATGAGAGACTATAGTGAGGTAGTTCTGGTACATCCATGGGCAATTCCAGAGGCATCCTTTTGTTTCTTTTCCTGTTCCATGTTCGTCTTCTTTTTTCTTTCCCAGTGGTCGATTCAAGGTTGATTGAACCTTCTGGAAAATCTCAGGACATTTGTGTAAAAATACAGTAGATCGGATATCTGGTCAGTAATTTTCTGCATCCGAGTCCTTCCCCGACCTTTCAGATTGTACCTCTGTCTTCTTCGACCCTCATATAAAAGAAAATGGTGGAACTATTTGCCGGCAAATAAGTACACCAGCCCCGCTGATTTGAACCACAGGGACATTGGCCGTTCATCTTCACAAAAAAAAAACTCCTTTAGAAATGCGCTCCTGCTTTCAGAAGCTTCGAAAAAGGAACCGAACAACGGGTATTTCCGGTCGTCGGTAAGGTGGCGGTACCGTTTTCATCTTTTCCTCTAACCACGACGGGTCTGAGACGCCTCAGTCCAAACATGCACCATTGCCTCACAGTCGTTGAACTGGTGGTCGAGATATTCTCTCACCTCAATGCCGAGCCTAGGTATCTCGCAACCGAGGATTCCAAAGCCCTCGCTGCGCTGGCGCGATGCTGCACGCTTTTTCATGGCCCAGCCCTGGATATATTGTGGCGAAAACAAGATAACTTCCTCAAGATCCTGCGATGCCTTCCCTCTGACCTCGTCAGCATCAACTTTCAATCTGGAGTCGTAGGCGGTCATTTCTCCTCGCAGATACTTCCCTGACGGCGTTGTGTTACATATAGAAACTGCTTCGTCCCATCAAGAGCAGTGATTGGACCAGAGCGCTGCTTTACATGGCGCGTGTAAGGGTGTTTAGCTATTCCCCAAGTTACCATGAAATCATACCGACGAACATCCTAAGTTGACCTGCCTCCACTGGTACAGCATCGATGATTTCCGATATTTCCCTCTCTTCATCACCTCGGCACTCACCTCAGTCATCGCCACTTGCCATCCTTCCCAGTCCAATCTCTCCCTCCTGATGAATTCCCGCCTCAACTATCGAGCAATGCGTCGCTTCGAACTTGGGTTGTTGAGAACCAAGGAGAATAACTATGATGATCCTGTCCTGGATGCCTCCAGCGCCGTCACCGTATCAACAATCGTGTATCAGTTGCTGGCGGTCGAGTCCGTCAGTATTCTCCTCCCGGATCTCGCGACGCTGGAACACTTAGGCCGGGTGGAGACTCTGAAAATCCTGCACTTGGATAGCCTGCCTGTCCGCATGCTTTTCCACACCCTCCAAGGGCCTCTCTTTTTCAACCTGTCTGAGCTGATTATTGGCGTTAGTCACATCGACGCCGCCACCACATTTGCCGCGCTGTGTTCTGAGAGTGCTTTCACCCTCGTCAAATTTGCGTTTGCTACATGTCCGACGGCCAAAACTGCCGCTCGGTTGTGCACGGCCTTGGCTCTCTGCGGTCGTTCGCACTCATCGCTGCGCTCATTCTACATCCACAGCTCTTCAGATCCCCAACCCGACCTCGATCCACTCATCTTCGCCTTCCCCAACGATGCCATCCAAAAGCTCTTTTGTTTCCGAAATCTAACCGATATCCATATCATGGCGCCGTGCGGTTACGCACTTGACGACATGTTCTGCGCTCAGATTGCCTGCGCGTAGCCGCGCATTGAGCGTCTGTTTTTCGAGGAGTGCAATACTCCGCAGACGCCGCTTGTGACAATGGCTTCTCTTCGGTCGTTTGCCGAGCACTTCCCCGTGCTCCGTAAACTGCAGATCAGGTTCAATCCCTTCGTCCCGTCGCCTCGACGCGGTGTACCCCACTTAGTGCAGGTAAAGCAGTACAGACTAGAACATCTACATGTTGGGCACTCCCTCAACCAGACGAGGAACCCATCGCTGCCTTTCTTGGCGCGACTTTCCCTAATCTGAAGTACATCGAGCTCCCCAAGCCGGATTCTTATGACGATCTGGAGTCCGAGGACGCGGAATGGAACTATGTTGAAGAACTCCTTCCAGCTCACAGGGCACGCTTCGGCCGCTGATATCAAACTCAGGGTACCTTGTAGGTTTGTATTCATCCAACATCATGTGGGCGCATTTAATTCGTTTGAAGTTGAACCCAGGCCTGCCTCGTTGTCCCTCAAGTTGTGCAAATTAAAGTCGTGCATCGTATATTTCTTGCTCACCCCGCCGATGACTTTTGGAGCCTCGCGCCAGAAATGGGGCCGTATGCATCTTGATAACCTTCCAGAACATAACCTATGCAGCTTGTATTTTGTGACTCGTTCTATGATTGATATGCTTGCATGCTTGGTTGGTAGATCGAGAAGTGGCCTGATCTGTGCGACGTAATTTAAGAATCAATCGCTGTTGAGAAAAAGGTACCGCCTGCGTAATGGTGCTTCACCGATGGGATTATCGAGTTGAATCATCGTCCCGACTCCCTTTGGTCTTCCACAAGGCCAGAGAGGCACGCGCGCTGCCGCCTAAATATAAAATCAGAAAAAGTTTAGGGGAGGTTTGAGAAGACGATAGGTCAAATCAAATCAAATCAAATCTACTGATTTTCTCCTCAAGCTCCGAGGTTGTAGTAAACAGCACCTCATTCCAGATACAAGTCAAGGACTCAAACAGGAACTCCACATTAGGACCTTGGACAAGCTATAGTTGCAATGCTGGTATCTCAGTTGCTGCTGTATAATTTTCCTTGGTTGAAAACGGCAAGAGATGAGGCTTCTTGATCCGCTACCACCACCATCCCCAACTTTCCCACGCTGGCTTTACTGTCGGTGGAGGTCAAACGGGGCGGGCGATGGCTAACGTGCCAAGAAGGGTTTGCAGCCAGGGTTTGCAGCCCAAGGGTGACCTCCCCACCCGCGTAGCCTACGAGCTACACCGCACATTTGCGGAAATGACCAGAGAGTCGTAAAAATATAGCCTGCAGGCGCTACTGCAGTGGTCTCTGAGAGGTTACACACACAGCCCCAGAGAGCGCATTGGATACACCATGCAGTATCAGCAGGGCACGGCATACAGCGTGAGGCCTCATTGTCTCCCTCCCTCCTCTGCTCGCTGCGGCCAATAATGTCCTTCCACCCCGTTGCGGGATGATGCCCCGTGTCGTCGCATCATTCTTTATCCGACGGAGCTCCGTCCTTCCGCTGCGATGTAATCATGGGACACGACCAAGACACGACACCACCGTTAAGTCTCGAAATTTCCTAGTCCTCACTCGAGATGAATGTCAAGTTGTACACTCTAAACAATTTCCTGTATTCCCACTTCTCTGCCTCCCAAATTTCGGTTCCCCCATCCTTCACTCTTGGCCCATTGGGGGCCCCGAGACCACCGACCGAGGTTTGTCACCTGCCATCAAAACACAGCCGCGTTGCCCCTAATTTAATCCACTGTCTCCGTGACGACTGTGCTCCTATGCAGCGACGTTTCAACAGATTTTGAACAAACTATCCCTCTCTGAATATCTCAGGATAAACAAAAGGAAACTTTATTCTCTTTCTGAAACCGGCCCAGAATTGAACGGTGTGCCTTGGAAACCGGCACTCACTCTCTCGAAATCGAGAAGTATTGCGAGTCAACGACATCATCAGTCTGGGTTTGAAATCCAATCCCGACACTGCCCGATCATCCCATCTTTGAAATTCGGTTGGAACTCCAATTTATACCTTGCTACTACGAAGTAAAATTCCCGCATTCCAACCTGGCGTCCCCCACTATCCCCACATCTGTGCTCTCCTCCGAGACTGCTCTAAACTTGAACACAGTCACCGACCAGCTAGCCAACCTTACTGGATTCAATTCACCTGACCTCACTCCGCGCCCTGAATATCTTGAACTCCCCCCACTAACAATGGACATCAATATGGCCGACGTTGATATGGACCAGGTCCGCCCCTCGGCTATGATCCAAAAAAATATGTTCTGACACTATCTAGTACAAGGATGCCATTGACGGCCCCAAGTCCTACGACCTCGCCGCACGGGGGTGGACGGCTGCAATGGTCCAAAGGAACCATAAAGACTATGTCATAAAGGAACTCACGGAGCATCCCGGTGCGAAAACAACTGAACTTGTACATTCAATACTCCTGACCTTCAATCATGAAGATGATTGCATCGCAGCCATCGTCATCACCTCTGACTTCCTCGACCGCGCTCGTGCTGCAGACGCGGTCAAGGCCATACTCAAGGATGATCTCGTCGCCGATTCTGACAAAGTTGCAGTATACCCCGCAATTCCCAAAGAGCCAGCAACTGGGGTCGACGCCCTTGCGATCATGCCATTAGCCCACATCCTTACAAACTGTACCGCAGCCTTCAAATTGGCCATTGCCGCGGACCCAGTCTTTCATGGCGTCCATGAAGGTTGATTCTTCTAACTACAATCTATTCTGCAAGTGCTCACCACTCCTCTGCTCGAAGGTGCCCCGACCACGTTCTACTGCATCCCCGCCCGGCCTCCTACACCATTCATCTTTGCGGTCTTCGTTGGCTTTATAGCCGACGCCACGGACTGGCAGGTTAAAACTGCTGTCTTTACAGCCTTACTTGGCCATCCCGACTTCCTCCAGATGGTGAAAGAGGACCACAGTAATATCTCAGGTAATTTCATGGCTGACAAATTGCTTCACGTGTCTAAAGTCTTTAAACACAGGCGACCTCAAGCCCGAGTTAGCCCTAGCCGTCGCCATCCACTGGGGCACTGTCTCCAAGTGTACTGTTCATCGTGGTGGTGGCCGTAATTCTGTCTCGCTGACCGCTCATCGCATCATGATCGCCCCGATTTCGAAGGACGACGCCATGAACCTGCGCTTCCAGCAGTTCATCATGAACCCTGGCTTCATTGTCGATGCTCAGCAGTATGGGGAGGGTAGACCCTGGTTTAGGGGACCAGCTACGTCTCCTGAATACATGTCCTGCTATGAATGTCATGGTATTGACCACTACAAGGACTTCTGCCCTATCATCAACTCAAAGGGCTATCGCGACACACACGGCATCACCGAAGTGGACTTTGTCCGCTCCTCCATTCCCACCTCACTGCTACCTGTGCATGATCCGCCGCCAACCACAAACCAGTGGTCCTCGATCTCTTATCGTGGTGGAGGCCGTGGCCGCGGTCGGGGTGGACCTCGTGGACGTGGAGGTGGCTATAACGATTACAATGGGGGAAACACTGGATACAATGGACGCGGAGGCAGCTATAATGGTCCAGGGGGATATAGTGGATACAATGGTGGTTACAACGGTGGTGGACGCGGCCGTGGTGGCAGCGGAAATGCTGGCCATGGGTACAACTATAAACCCTACAACTACTGATTTTCTTCGAGTTTTATTCTGGCCTTTGCTTGTACAACATCCATGTGTCCCTCTACTTTGTTTATACCGAACTAAACACGATTTGGTTTCCTTGACCTTGTTTATGGTGTGCTACGAGGCATTGTAAATATGCACACTCTGACGTTTGAGCATCAATCCCATCACCATATTCTGCTGTGAATATTTTTCTATCCTTCAATTGATTAACTTGAAGGGACAGCGAAAATATTTCAGAGCTCCCCTAGAATGACAATGAACAAGATTGAATTGATTTCAAGTCTAAATCTGATATCCACAACATGCATTGAGGCACGCAATGCGACTACACTACCTAATATGGGCCAACCGGCTCCCTCCTTCGAAGTGAGCCCCTTGTTGCCACCACTGTATGAAAAAGAGTCAAAATATTTCAGACGATTCTTACAACACCAGAGAACAAGGAAAAATGGGTTTCAAGTCTAAATTGCTGATCGACGAGAAGTATCGCGATACGAAATCTGAGTGAGTTTCCATATATGGTAAACCTGCTGTCTTGATCGAAGTGAGCCCCTTGTTGCCACCAGAGTATGAAAAAAAGCGAAAATATTGCAGTGGATCCTTGGAACACAAGAAATCAAGGGAAAATTGGTTTCAAGTCTAAATTGCTGATACACGAGAAGTGTTATGACATGAAATTTGGCTGACTTTCCATACATGGTCAACTTATGGTCTTAAACAAAGTAAGAGCCATAACATCCCCTGAAAAATATTTGAGAACTCCCATGCAATGACACCAAACAAGTATAGAGCACATTGGGAGCTCAATAATCACAGTGTTAGTCGGTAAATTGGACCATGGTATTACAAATGCTGTGCTGCACTCAGTGCTGCACAGCATTGTCCGGCTACAGTAGCAAATAGAATTTCAAGTTGTGCTTACACATATCCATCGATATTGCAACAAAACTCTGTACATATGTCCGATGACGGCGGTCTTTAAACGCACCCAAAACATGCCCATACACAACACAAATATTCAGATTCGTACCGAGGACCCTCCTGGACCACGGGAGGGTTTTGGGGAAGTGGTACATCCCTCTCGTCAGTGCCTGCAGGCTGAGAGTTCACAGAGTGAGATCAGCAGGAGTCGGGGTAACCCGGGGTCTAACCCCGACTATCCAACACAAGACCCCTTCTGTGGTAGCTCTGCTGCTCTGGCTGCTACAGCGATAGGCGAGGGGCAGCATTCCAGTTCCCCTACAAACCTTCGGAATATGCCTGCCATTGATCACGATTCACCGTGGTTGATGCCCATATCAACCTTGGTGACTCCCGATCCATGGAATACACTCAACGGCTATATTTTGAACGGTACAAATGACATCCCGGATATACTTATGGGAGATGTAGAGGGAACGAGTAACGACTCCCATATTAACAATTTTGACACTGCAGCAGGACATCCAACACAACCAAATATTGACATGCTGCCACCACAACCATACATACAACACAAAGGTAAAGATACAGGCCAATATGCCATTCCCGAAAATTGGGAAGAGATCAATATACAGATTCGAGAGAGGAACAAACCTCCAAAACTGGCTCGCTCAGCAAAGTTCACACGCTCGCATGTAACCATAGCCTCTCAAAATATCAACGGAAGAGAGAAAAGTAAATCAATGAATAACACTGGCCACAAATTTACATACATGAAGAGGATGATTGATGATAGCCAAATAGGTGTTTTGGCGCTCCAGGAAACCCACTTGGATAATATTGCTGCTAGCCAATTTAATAATATTTACGGGAAATGGTTCAAACTATTCAACTCTGGCCACCCAATAAAACCAGACTCCACAGCTGGTGTTAGTTTTGTTCTGAATAAAAAATATGTCGACACAGAAAATGTGCAAGAGTACATCCTCATTGAGGGACATGCAATTATGCTTACTATCCCATCGCATAGAGGTGAAACAATCAATATTCTAAATATTTACGCTCCAAATACACCCCAGGAAAGAGAAAGAATGTGGGCTAAGATTTGGCATTGTTACCTCAATAATGTGGAGCTGCCGTTTCCCACCGAAACACTTGGTGATTGGAATTTTGTTGAAAATGTTCTTCAAGATCGAACTTCAACCAGGGAGGAATCAATACCTTTGAGTTTTTCATGTTTGAAAGCTCTCTTCCGCATGCAGGATGGTTGGAGATCAACTTTCCCTGATACAAGACAATACACTTGCTTTCAAAAACGCGCTAATGCAAATACCAACGAGATCCATTTGTCTGGTTCACGCCTTGACCGAATTTATGTCCCGGTTAATCGTTTTCAACGATATAGGAATTGGTCAATTCAACCGAGCTTAGTTACTAGTGACCACCACCTCATTTCTGTCCAATTGACATGCCGTCCGGATGAACAATTTGGACCGGGCATCTGGAACTTACCAGTATATCTTCTCAAAACCCCCAAATTTATGAAATACATTACCATCCAATCAACAAAACTCTCCCAAGAGCATGAAGAGCTGAAACAGACTGGCCGAAAGCCTGGACACAACATCCAAACATTGTGGCAAAAATACAAGGACGACTTGACAGCTGAAGGTAAAAAATGCTCTCGTCTCGTCAGTGAAAGATCCCGCCAAATTCGTACTTGGACAACTCAGAAACACCTTATTATGCACGATGAGACGATGCCTACGGAGGAGAAGCACCATGCAATTCTCCACCTTGAAGAAAAAATTGAAACCTATCTCAAAGACGATGCAGATCGTAAGAAAACACTGTCTGAAGCCCGATATGATATCGAGGGTGAGTCGCTGAAAACCAATCACTGGACTCGTTCCTCTAAGGGATACAACCTCAGAAATACCATTAATGAATTTAAGATGAATGATAACGATTCATCTGTTCCTTGTTTTGAAACTCGTCCGAAACAAATGGCACAAATGGCACGCGACTATCATGAATATGTTCAACACGCTGATGTTCCAGAGGAAGACTATGGCCGTGTGATATGCACTGAAGAAGTCCTCGACAAGTGCCATGTACAATTGTCCGAAAATGATTACAATGCAATGGATAAGGATCTAACAGAGGACGATTTACGAGATGCTCTGAGACTATCTAGCAATGGCAAAGCCCCAGGGGTCAATGGTATCCGATATGAATTTTTCAAGGTGATGGACATTGAATATAGAAAATTCAAGGACAAACCAGGAGCATTCAACATCCTCGCATTCTTATCAGAGTTATACTGTGATATTGAACACTTTGGAATAGCAGAAGGATGTAACTTCAACACAGGATGGTTGTGCCCAGTATTTAAGAAAGGAGACTCAGGTCTGATTAGTAACTACAGGCCAATCACACTGTTGAATACAGATTATAAACTGATGACGAAAGCTTACTCTATGAGACTGATGAAAGTCGCTCCGTCATTAATAAGATCGGACCAAGCAGGTTTCATGAAAGGCCGTAAAATTGAAGACCAAGTTAAACTAGCTAAATTCCTGCTTAACTATGCTGAAGTAGCGGAGGAAGATGGGATACTCATTGCTCTAGATCAGGAAAAGGCATATGACCGGATCAACCATGACTACCTTATAAGAGTTCTGAATCATATGCGGTTCCCTTCCAAATTTTCCAACACAATCAAAATTTTGTATACTGAGGCAAAAACCGTAGTTATGATCAATGGTGAACTTAGTAAACCATACATTGTTACCCGAGGAGTAAGACAAGGAGATCCTCTGTCTTGTTTATTATTCAATCTGGCCATTGAGCCCCTTGCTTGTATGCTCCGAAACTCAGACCTTGAGGGAGTTATAATACCAGGTACAAATAAGAATCTGGTTGTATCACTTTTTGCGGATGACACAACAATCTATCTGAAATCCACTGACTCTATGGAGACTCTGTGGGGTATTCTACAGCTATGGTGTGCTGCATCAACAGCGAAATTCAATGAATTGAAAACAGTTGTCCTTCCTTTTGGAACCCACTCTTATCGACAGAAACTGATACATGAAAGGCGGATTAACAATCAATCTGCAATAGGCCAGATCAACGAATCGATTCGGATTGTTCCTGATGGTGAAAGCTGCCGAATGCTAGGTGCATGTATTGGAAACAATATTCCTTATACTACACCATGGCCCTCTGTCTTAGAGAAAATCAATATAGACATTACTCGCTGGCAAACAACTCACCCGACGCTAGAAGGGAAGCGCCATATAATAAGCATGGTAATCGGAGGTCAAACACAGTATCTCACTAGAGTCCAAGGGATGCCTCAGGAAATTGAACAGACTCTTGTCAAACTTATACGGTCATTCTTGTGGGATGGGAAGACATCCCGTGTGTCCCTCGAGACAATGATCCTCCCAGTAAATCAGGGAGGGAAAGGAATCTTGGATATTCCAGGCCGAAATAAAGCAATTGCCCTCTGGAATCTCCAATGCTATCTAATTCAAGGAGAGGAACGACCACTATGGTGTTATTTTGTTGACTACATACTCCGTAAATATTTGGAAACAAGCTACCTGAATATCAGGCCTGGGCAAATCATTAACATCTTCTTACACAGTATCCATTTCCCCATCCCACGATCGATTGCAATACCAGACGACCTCAAGGCTATGATATCTGCAGCCCATGAGTTTAATCTTAAATTCACAGCCCTCTCCATCGGCCGTGAAGTGCAACTTGACATGCCAATGTGGAAACATCCTTCTGTCCGCTCTCAAGCTTACAAAAATGCCTGCCTTCGTGATGCAGCAACCTGTCTTAGAAACCAACATGAGGTTCGCACAGTCCGAGATGCCCTAGTAATTGCGACCAGACAGACCACAGTGGCAAGACGACCACATACTATCAATCCCAGTGGTATTAGCCGCAAGAACTGTGGATGCCCACTTTGCAATAGAGATCGGAATGAACTCGGGTGCCTGAACCCCGGCAAGTGCATTGAAACTGCCCAAACTCTGATAGAATGTATTACGCCCAAATGGAATCCACTGATTCCCAACATTGATCTTTGTGATGCTCTTAAGTTGACCAACGACGAGATGGATGCTAATCAACACGAGATTGGAATTGATGAACCAATGACCTACGATCCGAGCTTTAGATTGCTCAATGCCAAAGATGGCTTCAGAATTTTTGCAGGGGACGAATCACTAACTGAAATCCCTGCAAGACGGCAACCACAATTGGGACCACTTCCACAGATGGTTAAAACCTTTATTCACGTAAAAATCACCCATCCCGGCCAATATGAGCCCCAAATTTTGGTGAGATTCAGAATTGTTTCTGATGATATACATGAGGACCAGACTGTGTGCCTCACTTTCGATAATCCAGCCATCAATATGGATTTCAAGGCCGGGATTCTGGGTGCTACCCTTGTCCTTCTGCAGAAGTTCTCGCAGGATACTCCTTTATTAATTTGCGCCTCATCCAATATTCTGCTGAAAACCCTGATCAAAGAGCGTACCAAATCGGAAAATAATTTATTAGACCCAAATTTCCCCCTCTTCCAGTCAGTATTTGCTGCACTGAATGAGCGAAGTGCGCGAACACAGTTTCAGCAGACAACCAATATTTTTGCTGTTCCTTCGGGTATTGATGTAGTGCACCCTTCACTTGAGGTTGACACTCAACTGGACATAATGTTCAATTGCCCCGGTATTCTAATCTCACACGGTTCCCAACGAATCTTTACAAAAATCATCAAAAATACTTATCCAACACCATTGCGAAAATCAACTTTCTGTAACTTAGACCGCATTCGCTACGCTGTACATGAAATCTCTGACTTCACCCCGACAGATGAAATGATTTGGAAATCTATACGTTCAGTGAACTTGAGACGGCTACACCGTGAATTATTCTGGAAGTCAATCCACAATATTTTCAGAGTTGGTGACTTCTGGTCAAATATTGATAACCTTGAAGTATTTGGAATTTGTCGAGCCTGCAATGTACCTGAAAGCTTGGAGCACATAGCATTGGAATGTGATTCCTCTGGTGCCAAATTGATCTGGACTTTGACAGAAAGACTCTGGACCATGAAATATACTGTGTGGCCTTCACTAAATTGGGGGCTGATCTTAGGTTGTAATCTAGTCAAGTTCAAACACCCCAACGGTAAAATTATACCCGAGATGGGAAGACTATTCGCCATTCTTGTATCCACTGCATGGCACACAATCTGGAATATTCGGAATGACAAAGTTTTAAAAAACCCAGACCGAACTATCACAGACGTTGAGATCCATAACAGATGGCTGAGGTCCATTAATTCCTCATTAGGACGAGATCGCATCCTCACTGATAAATTGAAATTTAATGATCTCGCATTAAATAAGGATCTTGTTCTAAGAACATGGAGTGGTCTACTGTTAGATGAAGACTCACTGCCGGATGACTGGACATACACAGTGGGGGTTTTAGTGGGTATACAGCCATTGTCATTGAAAGATTTGAAAAATGGGATAGGATAAACTCTTAAAGGCTGGAGTCCCACACTATGGTACTTGTGCGTAACGGCATTTCCTCCCTGGACAACTTCCCCGGCATTAACTAGAAATTTCTGGTAGACCAAGCGGATGAGTTTTGGAATGCTTCTGCAGACTAATTTTCATTATCCCAAACGCTCCAAAAAAAAAAAAAAAAAAAAAAAAAAGAAAACGGCAAGAGAAAACACCGCCACCGATTAGATAATCATCGCCTTCTGGATCTTGCCTCCATCATGCCACCCGCGCCGATGCCACAGAACATCGTCAACGCGATCAAGGACGATAATTTCTGGAAAGGCGTGAAGGCACTAAAGGAGGCTGGTGACAAAATCATGCCAGAAGTCACCCGCGCGTCCCACAAATGCGGACGTTTTGGCACTCTGGACCAACGCATTGAAGAACGCTCTGCATTCGCGCGGATGGGCGTGAAACTGGCGGATATCGGTGGCTCAGCTTTACTGGTTAAAGGGATTGTGCCTCTGTCGAGGCCGCCAGTTCAAAACGGCATGATGTACTGTGTCGACCTCGTCGAAAAAATCGTGCGGAAGGACTACGGACGCGCAGGAGTGAAACCCGAGTTTTCAAAGGCGAGTGGCGCGTTTTAAACGCTCAATTTTTAGTCGTTGAACTCGTGTACTCAGATAGCATATCTGCTGAAGCGCATCCGGCACCTCTTGCGTGTGTTTTACAATTTTACCGTGGGGCAGCGCATGCACCCTGATTTGATGTTCTGCGACTGGGAGAAGATGTTTGATGTTGGTCTCACGCTCCACCAGGTCGGGCTTTGCTTACAGCTTGACCCGCCTCGCCTGCGCGCCATAATGGCGGGCGGCGGGCCCGAGCTGGAGGCATTCTTGGTCGATGACGAGCTCGACATCGGCGACTTCCGTAAAGCGGCAGTCCTCATCGAGAAACGTGTCGCCGCGGATGTGGAGTCGGAGGACGCAGATCGAATAGCAGCGGGCGAAATCGAGGACCGCGCAGAAGATGACCTTGCCGCGCACGTAGTTTCCTGGTTCTACGGCAACCTCTCGGTTGCATTCATCCTCAACGAAAACGATCAAAGCGACGTCGACGAGAAGCGGTGGGCGCGCAAGGCTCTAGCGCGTCTCGTACATTGGTCCACCAGTTCAACATGTCGGCTTGCGCTCGGTGATCCCATAACCGACGCCATGCGGCCCATCTACTGGAGCAAGCCCGCCCTCACAAAGTTTTCGCAGGCGGGCGGATTGGCCGCACTATTCGGAGATTGGGTGCGGGATAAGATGTCTAGTGCGCCGTCTCTGACGTTTCACTGCAGGTCAACAGCTCGTGTATCGAGTTGTGCGCAAAAGCATTGGAGAAGCTCCCCGACGCCGCATGGGAGCACCAGACGCCGGCCTCACTCCGAGCCGTGACGCGCGAGCTACAGTTGAAGCTGAACAGTGAATCAAGCCAGATCGCGGTAAGTGCACCCTTCATTTATCATTTTATTCCCAATTTTCCCCCACTCCCATCCACAACCAGACCACCGCCATCTTCGTCGCCGCGTGTTTCAACATGCATACCCGCTATGGTCTGGCGCCCTTCCAGCGCGCCGCCAAGTGTGTAGGGCACGGCGACCCAGTCCTTTTCCACTACGTCGCACATCACATCAAGCGCGACGCGCTCCCCATGGGTACGCTGGCCGCATGGCGCGCGCTGCTCGGTGCATATGTCGCGATGCCGCGCGCAACGGAAGAACGATACGAGTGGATGACCCAGACGATTTCAGGGCGCTGGGACTGTCTCGAGTTCTACGGCTGCGAGTACGGCGAGCACCCCGACTCGGGACGATGCCCCGAGCAAAAGGCGTTGGTGGAACTGCGGGAGAGGCGCGTGCGCGGGGTGAGGGATGCGGCGGTGGAGGCGAGGCTGGAGCGCTGGGGTTCGAAGCTACCGGCGTGTGCGGCGTGCGGTACTGTGGCGTATTGCAGCCCAACCTGCCAGCGCGCGCACTGGCCGGAGCACAAGCCCAAGTGCTTGAAGCAGCGGAAGGATAGTGGGAGGACTTGACCGTTTTCAAAAATCCAGAGCTCCTCGCTCCTCGGAGATTTTGGTGCCGTTTGAATGCCGGTCGTTGCAAAATTATCCAGAATCCGGTTTGCTTCTGGATATTTACCGAGCACTCAGCTGACTGTTCGTGTTCCGTCCACCACCCCTCACGGATGAACCCACGCTTTCCGATGTGCTACGAATGCTCACCTCAGGTCCTAACGACCGCGTCCGTATCTGTCCCTAAATGTGTTTTAAAAAAAGGTTGCCGGGCAACGAGGTAATGCTGCGGATCTGATTCGTCACCGTAGGCACGCAATCCAGAGGCTCCTATAGGCCAGCCCCGCGGTTGCACAGCTGAAGAATATTGATTGCTTGATGCGGCTTCGACTATGGACCAGCTGAGACCAGCTCCAAAGTCTCCAAGCTAGCACTTGTCAGCCTCGATGACTTTTCAACCGGCGTGTGAAGGAAATATCCGAGCGCTCAGTGTAACGAACTTCAAGTGGAGCACGGCTATAAAAGCCAGTCTCGTTTGTCTGAAAAATCAACACCCATCTCTTCCCTTTCCCCTTTTCACTAATAATTTACTCGGCCATGCAGCTCAAAATCTCGTCTTTCGTTCTCGCCGCTGTCCTCTTTGGTTCGTCTGCGACCGCGTTCCCCGGACAGCGCAGCCAAAAGCGCGGTCTCGAGCCTGAGGGCCACGAGTTCATCGCGCCTAAGGAGGGCGACGTTCGTGGGCCTTGCCCTGGGCTCAATACGTGAGTTTTATTTTCCCCCTCACATTTTCTTTAGCTAATATGTTTCTGCCAGCCTCGCGAACCACGGCTATCTCCCGCGCAACGGGAAGAACTTCACCGTGGAGCAGCTCTTGGACGCGGGCCTGGGTTCGTGTTGATATCTATTGCTGAACAGACATAGAACTCACTCAATTGCAGCGGGATTCAACCTCGACCCCCCACCCATCACTGTCGCCGCGAAATTCGGCATCATGACCAAGTACGATTCGTATAACACCATGGACCTCGACCTTCTTGCAGAGTACGCCCCTCCCCATTTTCGTTACAATGGCTTTGAGTCCTAAGTCGTCTGCAGCCACAATATCATCGAGCACGATGCGTCGATTTCGCGGGAAGACTTCGGCGATGGCACGGGCGACAACAAGAACTTCAACGAGACGACGTTCTCTGTGCTCGCCAACGCGAACCCCGGGCAGGACACCTACGACCCCGTCTCGGCTGGGATTGTCCAGCGGGACCGCCTCGCGCGCTCGCTGGCCACGAACCCGCTCACTGTGAACACCGAGAAGGAGTTCAAGCTCCGCAGCCGCGAGTCCGCGCTGTACCTCAGCATCTTCGGTGACCCGCTCACCGGCGTTGCGTCGAAGAAGTGCGTGCTCAAATCAAACCAGCGTGAAATGATTAGACCTGCTGACGATTTTCCGCTCCCCAGGTTCGTGCAGATCTTCTTCCGCGAAGAGCGGTTGCCCTATGCCGAAGGGTTCCAGCTCCCCACGACCAAGATCACTGAGGACACTCTCAGTCCTATGGAGGATATCATTCAGGACAAGTCGGAGTGGACCCAGACCCAGAAGTGCGGTCCCCTCCTGCTCGGATCGGGTGTGAACTTCAATGAGGACACGTTCCAGTAAATATACCAGCTACATTATGATTCGTCGTCTCCATACACGCATCCACTCGCTCGCTTTCTAATACATCGGATTGTCGTATTTGGCCTTTTTCTGAAAGACGGGCAGATTTTTGTGAGTTGTCGAATCTGTCAGTATAAATACGAGAGTCCAAATAAATAAACAATCAGGGCACACGAATTGAGGTAATGGAATCGTCGGTCTTCCACGTCGCTCAGCCCCCTCACGAGGCAGCCTACATAGGCTATTGGTGTATGAGCACTCGGGCACATCACCGAGTCTCGGGCATCTCGGCGAAGTTGCACGGATGTCGGAGAATGCACCGGAATATTATGGAACACTCACGAATATTATGGAACCTTCATGTATGACTCAGAATGACTCAGTGCCAGTGAGTTAGTTTATATACAGTAATAGTGAGGGTTTCCTCACGAGCTTGTACCACCCGCCCTCACGGGTATCGTGTAAATCTTATTCAGATTGAACCAAATATCTGCGTGAATAGTAAGGATGGAATTCCCAAACGCATAAACTCCGTCACTACCGAGGGATGCCTCATCGAGGAACTGCTGGTACGGAGTCCACAATCAGGGCAAATCGGACCGGAACTGCCGAATGTCGCCATCAGCGGCTCAGCATGGCCCATCATTTCGTCTTTTCCAGCAGCCTCCACCACGTCCACTTCGGCTCCGTCACTCTTGGATTTTTCGTTTGAGTTCTCTATCAACCTTCAATCGCCTGGATACCAGACCTTACTTGTGGGTCCTTGACTTCACCGTCAAAGAATTATAATTCTGAATGATACATCGCTTTCTCAATGGTAGCAGTGTCGGAAAAATCCCAGCCAGCATGCCACGGCATGTTCCAGCATGGGACCTTGGGATGGCTTTGAACTACTTCGAACGTCTGGCGGAGGGAGTTTGAAGCAGTTCAAAGCTGTTCGAATTCATGACGCATGTTCCAACCCATCCCATGCCGTCTGCAGCTATGTATCTCAGAGGAATGCTTTGACCGAAAGAAGAGTGGTGGTAAGTTAAACTAGTCGTTATCCGAGGACGTGCAATGATGAATATGTAGGCATTAATATTGGGAGGAGATTGGAGGTGCAGGGTGGAGACGGAGTGAGTGGAGTCGAGTGGAGCGAAATTACATCATTGATGTGGGGCACCTATATCAACCACCACTCGGTGGCGCTGCTGCCCCACCTCTCTTCCTTCCCTCCCACTACCACCGCTAACCACTTTCCCTCCTTCGAGACCTCTCTGCACGCAAGCTATGCATGGGGGCTTGTCCGCGTGGTAGATTTCCGTCCCGAATGCGGAATTCCTCACCGAAGCACTAAAATATCTTTTCTTGGCGTCAACGCTGGTGCGCTTCCTATACATCTCGACCAGTCCTCTCACTGACCTGGATTCCCACAGTATATTGCCCTCTTGTAAAATCTGCAGTGCGTTCAAACCCTTCCGCTGATTCTGAATCCATGCCGACTCGGTTTTACCTCCAGATCCCCTACCGCATCTCACAAACGCCCTCCTCCATGGATCCCTTCCCATACATCCCCCCTGCCCTATTATACACGCTGTATCGTAACTTCATAATACAAACAATTGAAGCCATTCTTTTTTGGTGTGAAATTCCAGGAGGTACTGCGGCAAATTGCTAGCCACCGTCTGAAGGTGGCCTTGAGAAGCAGACAAGTAGTTGAAAGGTTCAGGAGGGTCCTTGAACCATAGGACACCTTGGAACTCACAGGATGGCTTCAAACTGCATGGTTGATTCTGAACTGTGTGTTCGAAGCCAGCCCGAGGCATCAGGCATTCAAACGGCTTTGAACTGGTTCACCGCCGATCAAAGCCAAATGAGATTTTTCCGACAAGTGACTGTGCCCGAGTGGCGATGGATCCTGACCTTGCACAGATCATCCATAGTAATGGACCTCCCACTGATTCCCAGCATCGGCACATCCAGCATCTCCTCGATGCCACTGTTCTTGAGCTCCTGAAGCTCGATGAAACTATTTTGAAAGTTTCTCTCATCCTTTCGGAGCTGGAACACCAGAAAAGCCTTCGGCGAAACCGTGCGAAGTCTTTGAAAAGGGCTTTGTCCCCCATACGCCATCTCCCCTCCGAAATCCTCGCAGAAATCTTCACGATCTGTCGAAATTGCAACTTACAGTCGACAACGTACTCGATTGCGGATCCACGAGTGGCGCCAATGCTATTGGGACAGGTTTCAGCGCGTTGGAGATCTGTATGCCACGGAACCCCGCTTCTATGGGACCAATTGATCCTCAAACCAGGACCTCGCATGCCGGGAATCCCGTTGATGCATCAAATCCTCGCCAGATCCCGCGAGCTGCCCCTCGCTGTGAATTTTCATCTTCCCCAGTCCAAAAAGACGGAAATTACGAGCCTCAACGTCGACTCCGCTATCAATCTGTTATTGCATTTGCATCACAGATTGACACATCTCAAATTGCGTATTTCTTCCAACCGTCTTCCACGTACCGCCAACCATGGTCCTGCTTTCCCGTCCCTCGTTTCGGTTGTCATCCGTCTTGTGGATCCCGATGCGATGCACTCCGCGAGAGGTACCGACATCAGTTCCGTCATCAATATATTCAGCAAAGCACCCTGTCTTCGCACCGTGTACCTGGACTCACCCAGCGGTCCAACCCATTCATTGGTACCCGTATTACCCTGGGACCAGCTCACAGAGGTCGTTCTTGTCGTGCCTATTAGTCTCCGCGAGGTGCAGGGCATTCTCAGCCGGTGCAGGAGGGTGCAAACGGCGCATTTTCGTCGGTGCGTAGGGCCAGAAGATGGTGATGTACCGGAGTCTAGATGGCAGCTCAATGGTCTTTCCTCGTTATGCCTTGAATCCGAGGACGACGACGTGTCGCCGGCTGTATTTTTTCAGGCGTTCTCGTTTCCAAATCTGCGCGAACTCATCCTCCAGGGAGTCGACTGGTCGCCGCTGGTTCTGTCCCACATGTATTCTGGCTCACAGTTTAATCTCGAAACCCTTATTATCACTATTCATACCTTGAGCGGTAGCGCTCTTGTCGCCTTCCTTCGCCGGTTTCTAACCCTTCGCCAAATTGATATCTACTTCGGCGGCATCGATGACGATTTCTTCTCGGCCTTTACATTCGACCCTGGTTCCCCGCTCCCCAAACTTGACCTTCGAAACCTTGAAATCTTGGACTTCTGCGCCAACAGCAATGATTTCGAGGGCATTTCGGCCGTCCGCATGATGGAGTCGTTTTGTCGGTACACAAATACCTCCTTCCCCGCTCTCAAGACTGGTTCTTTCGAGCTGTACGGAGAAAGATTGGACTCCGATGTCGAAAGCCGCCTCACAGCTGCAGGTCGAATGGGCATATTGACCTTCGCTCGCAAGTAGCGATTTTGCGCGACCGGAGCAGGATGATTGCGAGTGCGTGAAAAACCACTTATTGAGTCCGTTCTGCTGATTGATCTGAAAGATGCACATCCAGTGCTCACAAGTAACGCGTTTTTCGACGTGCACTCTGGCGATGCGAGCGCGAGGAGATTTGTCTCCCTTTTTTCTCTTCTTTTTTTTGTATCTCACTAGCAAGTTCTCCTTTCCTGGTCCCACCCCGCTCTCACTGAAGGCTGGATTCCGTGGCGTCCAAACTTATCTGTGGCACATCAATTCAATGCAACCACCACAATCCCATCGACTTCAAGTTGATTTAATGACGGATGTGCCATAAATCATTTCGGATGTTGTCGAATCCGGGCATCCGTGGGTGCTTGGTGGGTGCGGGTGGGGCCCTACTTGAAAAGAGATATCGAGAGGCTCAGTTGTCCGAATGCCAACGGTTTTGACGTGTATTACATGGATCGCCGCCCGTCCGGCAAGTCACCTGTCCGGAACAACCTGGCTGCGGTCGTACGTTATGCTAGTATAAACCGGAGCAACGTTGCCCACTTACGCCCACTCCGCCCCCATGCTTCTCAGACTCCTCGCGACGCTATTTGCCAGTTCCACGGCGTACGCAGTTTACAAGATTTTCAGGGCGGTGTACGCAGAGTATGTCTCGCCGTTGCGACTTCTCCCTGGCCCCAAATCTTCACACTGGTTTTACGGGAACTTCAAGGAGCTCGTGGACGATGTGGGGCGTCATAAACTGCCAATTAATTCCAACGGGCTGATAATCTGGCGTATAGCAAGCCTTCCTGCTGGACAAACGGTGGATTGCGCAACATGGCCGAACCATGAAAATTCACCAGTTATTTGTGAGTGGGCTGGCCCACAGTCTGCGAGTGGTGTCCTAAAAATAAGTCTGAACTCTGTGAATAGGGCCAAGCGCAACTACAGATCGCCGATACCAAGGCGCTCCACCATATCCTGTCCAATACCCATGTGTACCACAAACCCGAGGGTTCCCGTGCCAGTCTTGCACGTGTGGTCGGACCAGGTTGGATTTCTCCTGTGTTCCTTTGTGCTGTCAAACTCAAGCACTCATCTAGGGATTCTTGTTGTCGAGGGCGATGTGCACAAGCAACAGGTAAGCCATTCCCCCCCTCCCTGCGTTCAATAGTCACCTCGATGTTATGATGTTTCCAGCGTAGAATTATGGTGAGCGCATCCAGCTGTGGATTCGGATTGAGATTGAGGTTAATCGTCCGTCTAGAACCCAGCGTTCGGTACCCCGCAAGTGCGTGAACTCACTGGAATCTTTGTGGACACCTCCATCCAGGTTAGTGCGTCTGTTCGGCTCAGAACCGCACACAGTTGATATGTCCTTAAAAAGCTACGGGACATCTGGGCTTCCCAAGTGGCAACCAATGGAGGGTTCGCGCGCGTTGAGGCCCTCTCGTGGCTCAGTAAGGCAACGCTCGACATCATCGGACTGGCAGGTATGTCCCGGATCCACCTTATCCTTCCTTGGATTGACCTGTCACAAGGCTTCAACTATCGGATCAATGCACTGGGAACAGGGAGCCAAGACACGCAGAACGAGCTCGCGCAGGCTTTCGATGCTGTGTTCGCTGGGGAGACGGGATTCACCGTGTACAATCTGCTGCAGTTTCTGTTCCCTATTTTGAACAACATTGTACGTGCCTGCGTGGCATTCAATGTCACCTCCAACCCCCATCCGCTGATGTTTGAATTTATGCATATAGCCGACAAAACAAAACAAAATCATCGACGCTTCGCAGGCAACGATGGTCCGCATCGGAAAGAAGCTCCTCGAGGAGAGCAAGAAGGACATTGTGGAGAATGGCGCGTTTGCAATGGGCCGCGGCCGGGATCTCCTGACGCTTCTCGTCCGCGCGAACACGTCGAAGGAGCTTCCGGAGAACCAGCGCTTGTCGGATGAGCAGGTGCTTGCGCGTGAGTCCCTATTCTTCAAATAGCACTCCACCATAGTTCACAATTCATCGAATTATCGAATTTAGAGGTTCCGACGTTTTTGGTCGCCGGGCACGAGACAACAAGGTAAGTAGTCAATTATTCCTTTGGATACTCCTTTCATTTCATTTCACCCATTTCGTGCACATAGCACAGCCGTGACATGGGCCCTCTTTGCACTAACACAAAACCTGGCCGCGCAGACGCGTCTTCGCGAGGAGGTGGTCGCCCTGTCGACAGACAACCCAACAATGGACGAGCTCAACGCCCTTCCATATCTTGAATGTGTCGTGCGCGAGGTACTCCGCCTGTACGCACCGGTTACCGCTACCGGTATGCTTTTTGCACTCGCTCGCTCCCCCCGGACCATTCAACAACACTTTTAAGACCGGATGGCCGTGCGCGACGACATCATCCCACTTGGTACATCTGTCACAGATGTGAACGGGACTGTGCATGAAAGCATACGGTGCGCCGTTCCTTCCTTCCTTCTGCCTTTACTTCTCGCTATATCACTTCGAATCGTCCGCAGGGTGCGCAAGGGCGACGAGATCCGTATCCCCATCTATGCAATGAACTGCGACGCAAAGATTTGGGGCCCGAACGTTATGGAGTTTTTGTGCGTAGTATATAATTTTTCGTTGCCTCCGTCTGCTACTTGGTTCATTAATTGACATTGATTCACCAGGCCAGAACGCTGGGAGGCTGAAACACCCATCTCTAACACGATCCCCGGCGTGTGGGGGCATATGCTGACCTTCCTCGGTGGCCCTCGCGGCTGCATTGGCTTCCGGTTCTCGCTGGTCGCTGGTTGAGTGCGTCTTCCGCCTGGATTGAAAAGAACCAAACTAAATTGCACTGACCCCGTAGGACAAAAGCGCTGCTGTTCACGCTCATCCGTGCATTCGAATTCGAGCTCGAAGTGCCAGCAGCGGATATCGGCAAGAAGGGGACGTCGATTGTGGTGCGCCCCATACTGCTGAGTGATACGGCGGCGGGAAACCAGTTGCCGCTACTCATCCGCCCTGTCGTACGTTGAGCTCCTGATGGGCATACTGCTTTGGCGTCGTTAATTTGTTGGTTGGTGTAAATGATGGACGGATATTAAACAAATGGTCTGAACGGCTTAAAGTGCTTGATGTGCAACCATGGAGGGACTAATCAGTCAGTCACGATTCAGCCCAGACTCACGCTTAACCATGAGCGGTTCAATCGATGCCGTCTACCGTCCAAATCAGAATAAATGTGATTTTCGGGCATCTCGGTCGAACCAGAAAGTCGTGTTTCAACAGCTGCAACAGGTTTTTTACTTTCCCCAACTTGCTCGACCGACGATCATCACCTCGAAAACTTCTGCTCTTTTTGCTGGGCACTGTAATCATTTTCAATCGGTGTCTACCTATGGGTTCGTGACAATCCCGAGCCGAAGAATTGTAACTTACCATGAGCACATTAATACGTGAATCTTGTTTTCCCACGAAGACCATTTGCTCTGATATGTTTCTTCAAGCCTTGCGAACAAGGATATCTGTCACGCGACGGGAAGAAATTTAACGTCACCGTGAAATAATCTTCGACGCTGGTCTGGGCTTGCGTTAATAATGTCTATTGCCCAGTGAAGAGAACCGATACAACGTAAAACAACTTGGACCTCGAAAATATGTAAGAGCACCGCCTTTGTATTCAACCTTTCATTTCTTAACATAAAATCCGCGCTGTTCGGCGCCATTTCCAAACTTTACGAGTAATGCTCTCAAACATATGCATTTCTGGGATGTAAACAGTTTCTTGCAGGTTCAAGCCACCACATGCTCCACCGCCCGCCGGCCTTCTCCTTCCTCAGTCAAAGTTCCAATTGACTGTTACCGGCCGTATGACCGGCGCCATGAGCGCCGTGTACGCCGCCTGAGTCATCTCAATGGAGCTTGCGATGCATATGGGGCACTCGTCTACAACTTTGAGCACGACCGACCGGCCCCCGACTGCAGATAAAATCGGTTAGTGAAAAAAGAGAAAACTAAACTCCCGATCGACGTACACTGGACGGTGACATGGTCCCCGCAACGCGCCCCGCTTGCAAAAACAGAGCTTGAAACAGCCACAGCAAGGTCGGAGTCGTGGATCACAGTCCCGCACATCTCGAAGGCGTTGCCGGTGAGTAGCAGTGATGCTGAACGATGAGAGCGGAATCGGTCAGATGGACGGGGTCAATAAATGGAAGCATACCTTGTCCAACCGTGGCTGACACACCGGCTGAGAGGCAAGCGGCGACGAGAGGGAAGGCGGTAAAGGATCTCATTGTGGTGGTAGGATGTGGGAATCCTGACAGCTTGCAATTGGTCGCTTATTTATGCGAATCTCTGGGACGCTCAATCCGCAATTGTTCTAGTTTACCCGCCGAACGCCGAATGCCTGCATACCAGGGTCGCACTAAGAGTTGCACTCCGTGTTTTTTAACATAGTCATCAATCACTATCGTTGCAGCTAATACATCTACACTAAAGGCGTAGTCACCGTCGGGGTGGCACAGATTTATTGCACACGGCGATCAACTGGTTTCCGAGCTGCATAGTTTATCTACAATTCTTTTTTCTCTTTGTCGAGCGGTCAGGAGTTAGTTGAACGCTCTCTGCTTTTGAGACTAATATGCGCGCAGGTACATGCACGAGGTGATGTGTCAACAAACACTACGCGGTACCCGTACTGTACGGTAAGTCAATAATATGTGAGTGGATCCACCCACATCATGATCCCCGCATGTGCATTTTTACCGGGGAGACTAGTACTGCGGACTGATTCATACAACGGGGTATCCATAAGAGGGTAGTTTATTCTTTGTATCAATGGGACTCGGCTTCGGGGTTTCGCGGTGGGGCAAAAATACCCCACTTACCTGCCGAACGTATGTCTGCCTCAGACAATGTTGATGGCCGAACTTGACCAAATCATACGCACAAGTTCATTAGGGTTCCTCCTAGGCCTAGGAACAACGTATCGAGAGTTCATCGCAGGATGGACTTGCTCGATGGGGTTATTGGATCTCGGCTATCTCGGAGAAGTTGGAACTTTTGAATGAGGTGAGCGAACTCCCGCCGCAGATGGTAATATCTTTCATTCCATGTTCCTTTATTCCGGCGTACTCAATCGAGAAGGAATATCTGTCATACCGGCGATATTTGTGTATACAAGCTTGATACAAGCCTATACAAACTTAGCTTCGGATCAAACCCGCCGATCATTGCTTGTTGATGCGAACAGCGTTTGGGTGCAAACCACCAGAGGCCGGCTCGGCGGACCGGAGACAGGCTTGCTCCGAACCTTTTGGTGAGACTGAGTCGGAGACCATCCGCACCATGCTTTTCCCGAGGTGCGGCCGGGCCGCCGCTAACCCTCGCTAACCTCTGCTTCCTTGCCGCTTGGCATCGGGTAGGTGGTCAGCCGATATCTGCGTCATAAGTTTCTCACTTTCGTCAGTGTGCCATGTTTCCACACTTGCCACCACCATGATTTCCCTCCGACTTTTGGTCCTTGCTCCTTTACTCTCAGTACCAACGGCATCCTCCAATAACCGAACTCCTGCGGCGGCTTGTGCGAAACTTACCTCCGTGTCAGAAATCCCCGACGTGAACGTCGTGAAAACAACGCACTTCAAAACTGGCGAACTCAGTCTTCCACAATCAGCACTCTCTCCCGCGGTCAATGGGCTCCCATTCTGCCGCCTGCTTGGATTCTACAATCACACCGGGGCCTCCAACGAGACAGGGAGCATCGGATTCGAGCTTTGGCTTCCGGACCAGACGGTCTGGAATGGACGGTATCTCGGAGTGGGTGGAGGAGGGTTTGTCGGTTCGGTGGATGTGTCGGGTCAGTCCACATTTCACGCATGACCGTTTAATTGGCGTTGAATGGTCATGGTTCGTTTTCTAGGTTTCGGTACCCCCTTGAATCAAGGCTTCGCAGTCTCAGGGACAGATTCTGGACACCAGTTCAATAGTTCCTTTTCTTGTACGTATAAGATGTGTGGATGGCCACGGGACTTGGTACTCATATGTTACCAGCGGGGCCAGGCGTGTTCATCGTTCGTTTTCAGCGTTCACTGCATTCAGGCTGTCCATAGCCGAGGCCACGGCCATATGTGGCTACCCCCTGGCTATATATAGTCCAGCCGCGGCTTTCCGCCGAGCCATGGCAATCTAGACAGCGTGTGTGTAAATGTGGCTGCCTCATGGCTATGCCGCTGAGCCGCCCTACGTCTGCACGGCGGCCCGCAGCTCGCCGTAGGTTGTCTAGCACGGTGTCATTCAGTACTGTACTACAAGATGCGCCTTCGCTTCGCTCCGGCAGACGACGATGAGAAAAGGACAAATAAAATTCTATACTAAAATTTCATGGTAAGTAACATTGGTGGTGGAGGTCTCTCCCGGTCGGAGCAGTACTCTTGCATGAGACCGATTTCTGATCCGTGACAGAGCGGTGTATAGCTGCCCATGAGAAAAAACAGGACGCCGCAAATCCACGCCAACCACGTCCAGTGTCAGACCTTGACAACTATTGAACGTTGTAGAATATGCTGGAGCAAGTGGGAATTGCCGGCGGAGCAAAGTGTGTCCAGAATGGAGTTCAGACGTGAAAGATATGCGCGGTATCAGGATGTCTTCCGAGTCGACATAGGTGCCCGTAACTCCCGACATTCCGCGTAACAAACGCACCGTGATAATTCGGATCCCAACATCCACCACCACAACGCGAACATTCTTGACTAGGCCGAGGTCCAAAGAGAAATTTCGGATTAGGCGGAACACAGCATTTGTCTTGATTGTCAAGGAATGAGGAGGCAGTCCTGGGGGCGTGTGTTTTGCGACATAGTCAAGTACATTGTCAGGTGGAGTCAGTCCTGCTTCGTCAACTTCTTTGAGAGAATCAGCAGCTAGATATGTCCGAGATATCCCTGGTATTGTTGTGAGAATGGTCTTGTTGAAATCATCCACCTGTTTATTTGTGGGAGCAAGAATGGCTCGTTTCAGGCAGGAGACGGGATCGTGTAGGATGTGAATTGGGTACACAAAGTCGATCAAGTCTTCAGAGGAATAAGCATTCTGTAGCATCGTTAGATCCACCTCGGGGCCAGCACCATCGCCAATAGCATCCACGAATGCAGCAAATTCCAAATCTTCGGCGTTCCGGATAGGCTCTGTCAGCCGTGCAATGGTGAAAACAGAGAATAGCGGGGAGGATTTTATAGATGCATCCACGACCTGTGCGCGGGTGCCGCGGCGTATTACAGGGCACGTTTGACGAAAATCTCCGGACAGAATGAGAACCTTTCCCCCAAAATGGAAGTTGTTCCCCATAATACGACGCAGTAATTCTTCAACGCACGCCAAAACCGCACGGTTTGCCATAGGTGCCTCATCCCAGATAAGCAGTGATGATTCACGGAGGAGTTCGCCTCGGGGATCTGTTCGTTCAACTGGAGAGAGTAACATTTCATGCTTCTCGTTCACAGGAACCTGCAACATGTTGAGACCAGGCAATGCAGATGTTGAAGATCCCCAACTTACTTTGAAAGCGGAGTGTGTTGTTCTGCCACCTGGATACAACTGAGCAGCAAATGCAGCAGTTGCTGTAGGAATGACAATTTTCCCGAGTGATCTGACCCTGTCGCATAGAGCGTTAATGAGCATAGTTTTACCTCGTCCCGCCTTTCCGTCGATGAATAGACAGAGTGGTATCCCATTCATTATGCAATGGAGTGCGTATCGATATATCTGCAATTGCTCCGGTTTCAAAATTGACTCTGCATAGTCGGCTCGTTGTGCGAGCCCCTCGGGATCTTGACCCCAGCGCATCAGTTCGTGTTCAACTTCCCGTGAGTGAACAACTGGCTCAGGCAGGCCAAAGTCCCCGACGCCTTTGCCATACTCCTCGAGGAGATGAGAGAGCTCGTCCAGGGCAGAATTCAAGCCAATTTGAAGGATGTTATTGGCACGCAGCGTGAAGTCATATGAAAGTTCTTCCTGAAATGTTTCCCACATTGTAAGTGGACTATCCACACAATCATTGATGAGGAGATGAACAAAGAGAAGTCGCAGTTGGCGGGGTGTTCGCAGAGTCTGAACAGCTTCGAGCATGGCGTAAGTCGCCTCGTTGCTGTCAGCAAAAATACCGAGTTGAATTGTGACCTCTTGAAATGTTGCATACTCTGTATTGTCGACTGTCAATGCATCTCGGAAAGAGCGGCAGGGTTTGTGTTGTAAAATAGCGCGCAAGTAGAAAAGTTCTCCTTGAGATGGGCGTACAGATTGTAAGCGGCTCAAATGAGTATGTGCGCTGTTGCGAAGGATGGCATGCTTGCGTGATGCTCCAATGGTGTTTTCCTGTTCGAGGAAGTAATGGGCCTTGAAGTCGTTGGCCTCATCGTACTTTGCCAAACGAAACAAACTGTAGTACTCGGCGTATGTCAAAGAGTCAAAAGACCGCTCAACATTCAGAGGGCCATCAGGAAAAGTTCCAATAGGTCGCAATAAGTAGCGCTCCAGCTGCGATAGGGATGGTGCGAGGCCTGCCTTACGCGCATATTGGCGGTTTGATGTGGCCCCTGGCAAATGGATGGGAAGAGCGCTGACCGCCGGGTATTTCTTTGCAATGTGAAAACCCAAAATCCTCCATGCAGCTTCTCCTGCGGACAGATAGCGTGCATTCCAGTAGTCATCAATCTCATCGATAATATCAGTGCTTGCATCGTTATGGGGGATGGCTTTGAGTTTGTATCGAGTACTATCCGCCGCTAGAGGGAAAGCATAATTAGTAGATATCAAATGAAGTCAAGAAAGACTATAAATACGTTTATGAAGGTACTTGAAGAGGTACTGGAATAAATGTGATGTATTAGCAACCTCAAAATTGAGATGACATTCAAATTTCCGCAGGAGCTCCAGGCAATATGGAACAACCATCTCATCCCCAGGCCGGCGGCGGCGGTATTGGACACGGCCCTCTGCATCAATTGTGGTTTCATTGCGCAGTTTCTGCGGGTATTTGAAACGGCATGTGCGGACACCGTCCGCAGATTCGCGCTGGCAGTACTTTGCAGCTGGTCGGGTGGCCGGAGGGTGGTTGTGCATCATGAATTTCCGGACCAAAGCAGCATCGGCAGAATCTTCGGGCATCTCGGCCGAGACAATTTTGTCGATATCGGCAGGATGTGTGCAATCCTTAGCATACTTGACGAGGATATGAACATGAGGGAGACCGCGCTTTTGGAATTCAATGGAATGGATGAAATAGAGTTGGACACCAGCGTTTGGAAATATTGTTTTGAGAGCTTTCTCCAAAAGAGCAAGTTTCCGCTTGAAAACTCTGACAACAACCAGGGGAATATCTGTAAAGTTCTGGCCAGGACGAAGCTGAGACTGAATTTCGGGCCAGTCGGGGTTGCAAGTCATAGTGATGAAGAATGTGGGAGTTCCGAATGCAGCAGCCATGGCTAGAGAATCGGCGACCTGTTCACTGGCCCACCGATTTGAACCAAGGAAGGAGGAGGGCAAGTAGATGTTCTCGTTAACCTCTACGTTCGACATTCCCATCAACGCAGCATCCTCCCGTCGAATTCGCTCTTGATTTGTACGGATGTAGGCAAGGCGAGACTCCAAATCCCGGCTGAACATATCGACAATGTATTCATTTGCAAGCCGACCAAAGATTTGGAAGCGGGGCTCGCGCAAAAGTCGGGCACGATAGTGCCACATTTGGGTAGTGGGAAGATCTCCATTTGGGGCTGCGTTGTTGGTTAAATGGTCGATGACGCCCCAGCCGAGTGTTCCATGGGGGAAAAAGAGGGGATATGCAAGTGGCTCCCAGAAGCGGCTCACAGTAGAGACGGATTGATTTTCCCCCCCTGTTGTGACGACAATCATGCGCCTAGCTTTGATTTCGGAAGGTGTCGTATTTCCGTAGGACATTACGGCGGCAATTTCAGTGGTTCCTTTATCCTCCAATTGAAGTTCAACGTTGGCATAGCCATGTGCTGCGAGGGAGCCCAGATGTTTCAACGACCTTGCGAGTGGATTTACTCGAATGAGTGCTGACTTGAATGCTGTAATCCAGTCATCAGGTATTGTGCATGCCCAATCAGCATGAGGAGGGGAAGTTTCCATGAACCCATCGTACAAAAGCCAGCGCACCGCAGAGTTCTCATGGGAGGGCCGTACACGGTGGTAGACTCGGCCTTGAATAGCAATGAATGATGGTGGACCGGAAAGCTCTGGAAATGGATGCGTGGTTTCGAGGGAGGCAAAAGAGAGCACCAGGTTCAAAATTCTGGACGAGTGGGAAACACGGGGATCATTGATGAAGGTGTTATATTCGGGAGGGAGTGGAGGGAGAGGTCTGACGTCATGAAATCTCGAACCCTTTGGTCCGCAACAGAAGCCGGGCTTTTCACCGGTGAGGAGAAGGATGCCACATGTGGGACAGGAATGTGTTTTGTTCAAATGCCGCTCACCCCAAGTCAAATGGGCAGCAGGGACGGTTGTCATTTCCCAGGTGTCATTCATATCTAGGAAATTGGTGAGTGTGGGAAAGCGAAGGAACATTGGACACACTCTGAACGTAGTGCTATGAGGGGAGGGGCAAAGAGTCGAAATTGCAATGCGGGCGATATGTATCGTTTGAAGTGCGGGAGTCCCAGATTGGAACGGTTAGTCGTAGGAAGCCACTGCTTTCCGCATTTCCTGCAGCGGCTGCGGGCACAGCCTGACACAGTTCAGAGGATTTAGGCCTGAGACACATGACACTATACATCAATGAGGGTGATGTTCGGCGTGCTCTCCTGTGCCAGCCTCAGCCAGGAATAAAACATTACTAATTTCAACCATTCAGATCACACAGTTCTTCAGTGGGGGTTGATTTCGTATTCAAGGATCGAGCGAGTAGTACAGAAATTAAGGTACAAAGAATTCAACAATCAGTAATCAGTAGTTAAATGAGGGCAGGGAGCTAAGTTATGCAGAAATCAGCATCAAACAATAAATGAATGACGGCCATACATCAATGTAATCTTCGTCGTCTTCTTTGTCTTCGTTGCATAGCTGCTGCATAGATAAGTTTGAAAAAAATAAATAAAGAAACTTGAACATACATCGTCTTTATCCTCGATGTCGGTGTCACTGTCATCGTACAGCGGCTGCTTCCATTTACCCTCGGGGATTTGTCCCCAGATCTTGTAATCCTAGGGAATGCACGTCGGCAGGAGTCAAGGATAGAGTGCGGGACATACATCACCTGGGGCCCACTCGTAATGGAAGTTAACTCGGGTGGTGATGTCCGGACGGGGAATAGCTGGCGCAGGGGGAGGAGTAGGGGTTGCAGGGCGAGTGTGGCGGTGAAAGAGGCGGTGAAAACGGCGGGGGAATATGTATGCCGCAAGGCGGCGGAAGGCTAGAACAGTTGAATGTTAACGAGAGTCAACCACATGGAAATGATACACACCAGCAGTTAAAAACATGAGGGAGATGGTAGTGGAAGGAAGGAAGGAATGATTGTGGAGAGGGGCGTGTTGGGTCTCTTTAAATAAGTTGAGTGGGCGTCTAGAGCTCGACGAGAAGTCTGCGGCACGATAAGACCAATGCCAAATGGGGAAATTTGAACCTTAAATTTTCACTCACCGAACACATCTCATCAGCTGAGTGACAACTTCGGGCCTGTTCAATTCTTCTGAATTGCGTGGCCAGGTGTAGATCGGATGTGTGTATCTTCGCCGGAACATATTTGCCGATGCTCGAGCTCTCATGCGAGCTTGTCGATACGCGGTTCGCAGTCGCCTGTCAAAAAAAAGTACACCAATGGATCCTTCCGGGCGAACTTGGTAGCAAAGAGAAACGGCATTGAACCGATGGTAATCTCCGCTCCGAATGTATTTATCCATGAAGCGAAGTAGAACATATGATAGGTCCAAGACTTGAAGTGGGGGAGCGCCGGGTACGAAAAAAGCAACCGCATAGGGTGCATTAGGAATGGAGTGTTGTAACAAATGGGATGACTTCATCCAGATGAAAAGGGCAGATGCTGCCTTGGCATGCCGTATTGTCTCCAGACACCTATCCGTGCGGTAGATTTGGGAGTCCGGCTGGAGTAGTAAAGTCAGCGGAGGTGGGTTGTGATCGATGAAACTCAACGGTGATGATGTATGGAAGCTGCCCGAAGGTGATGTAAAGACCATCATCCCACACGGCGTTCATTATGGCAATAATCCGGGATCGGACATCACTGCCGGCGTATTCAACGGTGGTGTCATCCGAGTTCGGGGGAAGTTGAAGTCGTGCTAAGATAAAGTCAGCAAGGCGAATATCATACGAAAGGATCGAACCCCTGCGGACGAGGCCTTGCAGCAAGAGGCAGTAGTGAGTAACCAAAGACATTGACTGCAGCAGATACCAACGAGCGATTTATATAGCATTCATTCGTGAATGACCTTGCTCGGTGGTCTTGCATGAACTGCTACTGCTGTGTGTTGCGCAGAGCGAAGTTGGCGCAGCTGCGGACTGTGCCGCAGACGGAAAAAGGGTGTCCAACGGAACCCGCATGCCCCGGGACCGCCCAAACAAATTCGACATGAACAGTGGGGAAGTCGGAGTGCTTCCTTTTTTGCCCCACGCTTGTTGCTGCTCGTCCTCGGCCCTTGGTTGAAATTTTTCCATTTTTCCCTGCTGAGAAAAAATTAAGGGCATGAACACGACTCTGATAGAGATATATGGCTTCCCGTTATCCGTCCAACTGTGTCCCATGCAAGATCCGAACCTCACACAGTGGACTGTGCAAATCTGTGCAGATCTGTATTCAATTTTTCCATTTAAGGCCTTCTGCATTTTTCACACGTCACGGAGCAGACGTCTTAATGAAAAAAAAGAAGACGGGCGATGCGGACATGGGTGGGAACTTTAAGAAGCACAGTTGGCCGCAGAACACATGGAGGATTGCATTTTGTAAAATCCGTGTTCGAGGCTTTAAGCAGGACTCCCCAGCATGGATAGATGCACCAGAGAGTATTGGGCACCCGGGATTACTGAAAGAGAGACATGAGATGCGGCGAGGAGTACAGTGTTCGGTGTCTATACATCTATCAGTGATTCAGGCTCGCATGGTCATATTCCGTGGACTTCCGGCACGGTTGTGTCTGTGAGTCACAGGAGCAGCCGCAGTGCTTCCATACAACCAGACTTCCAATGAATTAGCTTGACTCGGAGTATTGCAGAGTCGTTGTCTGGACGAATTTTCGAATGTGGGCACTGCCGCCGGCCCGCCTTCATAAGCGAGTCAGAAGAAGCTGCGGGACTTCCATAAGGAAGGCATCCAATAGGGCCAAGTGAACAAACATGCGGCAAGAACGGAAAACCTTGAACGATTAAGTGGCTGCTTAATCATGTCATTGGTGGCTGTGTAATGACATGACTAAGCTACCACTTAGCCCACGTGATCGCGTCACATCCACATGTTCTTCGTCGTCTTGCGATGGGATACGCTCCATTGAATTTGCAAAAAATTGAGACAGATCTTGTTATGCGAAGATAATTTCGAGAGCTCCACGCTTGAGAATTGACGCCGACAGAAGGACAGGGACAAATAGTGTCTCAAATCATGTGTTCCCAGGGGGGCTTTTAGAATGGCTGGGATTCACGCTCTAAAAATATTTATAGGATGTCCTCAGCATCTATTCCAATTTCTGCCGCGCTCAGTGCATCAATTCAAGTGGTAGCAGTTTCAAAATATTGTCCTGACGGAAATCCAACGCATGAGGTCACAGTGTGACAGGACGCGTAACGCGTTCAAAAGCAATTCAAAAGGATAGCGAGACACTTGAAGATTTCGAACAGAAGTCAAGTTGCACTTCAAGGAGTCAACACAGGTTCTGTTCAGCAAGGCTATGGAGTGTTTGAGCTCAGAGTGAGTGGAGGTGGTTTCATATTAAAGGTTACGGACTACAATATCTCGGTGGACAGACGGTTAATAGTTATCTACTTGCTTGAGCGAGTCTTTGGGCGATCAGACTGGTGAGTTGCCGCTGGAGCTACATGTGGCGCGATAACCGAAGTTGAAGTTCCCGGATTAGGCCCAGAGGCCTGCGACGTCGGTGTGGTGGGTGTATTGTTTGAGACTGCTTGAGAAGGCCTCTGGCTAGTGGATGTGGCAGCGTTTGACGACGACAGCAGTGGTCTGTCAAGTTAACGAAGTTAAAAAAAGGGAGGAAAGAGGGCAGTAATGACACTTACTTGCTGCTGGGCGCAGATTGAGGGCTAACAATAAATTAGACTTGCCAACCATGGATGAACAGCAAAGACGCACAATTGAGTCATGGGGTAAGCATATGGATTGGCAGCGGAACGGTTGAATGCGAAATTAGGGTCAGGCTGCCCCGCGTTGATGGAGGGCAAAATCTGTGCGACAGTCTGACTTGCATTAGAACTGTCTGTTGTGCTTTGATTGAAAGGAGATGAAGCTGTCGCAAATGGTGGATACGGAGGCATCGTGTACATATTCTGCTGGGGAAAAAAAGATGGTGGCGGATACGATGAATTGCCCATAAATTGGGGAAATTGCGGGAACATTTGAGCGTAATGCATGGGAATGTTGGCAGCTTGTGGTGCAGCAGCAATAGGGGTGAGTTCCGGTCCTGCCATTTCCTGGTTGAATGGCGGCTGCGGCACTGTAGCGGGACCGGAAGCTTCGGATGTGGGGGGAGGTGAGGCACTGAACTTTCTCCGCTTCGAGGGCGTGACAGGGCTGGATGACGGGGCGCTCGGGGGTGCACCGCCTGTCGAGGAAGGCGGAGATGCAGGAGCATTGGAACCAACGTTGAGAGCCACCGATTCAATTTTCACACGCAACACGCCCGCCGGACTGAGATCGCGACATGAACCAAAGAAGTGGATGACCGTATTGACCTGAGGAGTTGGTGCTCTGGTCCAGCGAGCTGTGGAAAGATCGAAAATCGCTCTGGCAACATGAGTTGAATGAACATAAAACAAAGAAACGGGAACGTACTGCACGGTGGACGCCTTGGTGTCGTTGCGGACATAATCGGAAACGGCAACATTTATAACACGGGATGAGTGGCCGTCATCCAGAATCTGAGGACCGCCGTTGACACGACCCAATCCGTAAGCGTAGGTGGTACGCTCATCCGGCAGCTGATCCTGCGGGGAATGAGAATTGGATAGTAAACGAACAATTAACAGCGCACATTGTATGTTGAGCTTGTAGGATTCCCTGGAATGACAATGAATATCAGCGCGTCGAGCAGAACAGTGGCCGTTGCTGGGCCGGTGGTAGGAGGCAGATGTGCTGTACATATGGCAAAAACCATTGTGTGGTCGTCGAGAAGTGGAGTGGTGCTAGTGGTGTAAACATGGATGTCGGTTTTCACTGGGGTATTGTCAGCACACCACACATGAGTTTCGTAGTGAGCATGATAAGTCAAGTAGTTTGAATCGGGCTTCTGGACGGAGCTGCGCCGTCCAGACTTGAGCTTGAAGAAGCCGAGAATATTAAAACTGGACATGAGGGAACAATCGACGGAGGAGGGGGATGCAAAGCAGAGATTCGAGCCAGTTAATATAAGCAAACCGACAGGAAGCTGCGGTGAACACTGTGTAGCTGCGCCGCCGATGCATACGCAACTCTTCCGGTGTCGCAGTCAGTACAAAACCACAGAGGCACAAAAGTAATTGAAGCGCAGCCCAAACCGCAGATAATATGTACAGCAATCGGAGGTCAGAGACAAACCCGGTGCATGACAGTGGATGGCGCAGTATCGAGCAGAAATGAAGGAGTGATTGTAAGGTCATGGGTGGTAGAATTATCGTCAGGTGGACTGTTAGTATGGGGATAGTGTTGGCAGTGAAGCAGAGGATTGCAAAAGGACTAAGAGTAAATGGGGCTTATACACAGCTTGAGAGCCATTTCGTTAAAGAACGGATAATTTCGACCGTTTCTTCACTATTTTTAGATTTTGGTCGACCGAAGAGACCGATAAATTTCCTTTTGAATTAAGGCGTTTTTTGAGCACATCAAAAAAAATCGGGTGTCACCTGTCACTGAAGAAATGGTCGAAATAGTACAGTACTCATTCTGTTCTTGGTTCTGATTTCAACATCAAGGGCATACCGAGGCTGCAAATTGGCCACTGTGCTCATTAATGCTCATCTCACAAGTTCTCACACCTCTCGAAGCCATCAGGATTAAACTTTGTTTGATTTCTGGCCAGGGTGCATGTACACGCATCTGCCTCGGCAGCGTTTCGGCCGGCTCGCCGCACGATGTGGCTATTTTCGGCGAGCCGGTCCTTCGGCTATACGGTCCCTGAATGCAGTGGTTGTTAATCAACACAAACCTGTTAACCTTAGCGCTGCCATTTTAGGTTTATCAGCACAGTCAACTCGGATTAACAGACTGGATCCAGGACTCGAATCACTATACTGCTGTCGCCAGCAAGGCTCTGATAGACATCTATTATGGGAGAAAACCGGCTCATAGCTACTTCACTGGATGCTCCACTGGTAAGTGACTTTTAAATTGTGCAGTCAACTTGTTGGACACTTTTTTCTAGGCGGAGGTCAAGCGTTGGCGCTTGCGCAGCTCTGGCCTGAGGATTTCGACGGAATCCATGCTGGATGCCCCGGTAAGCCACTTTGATATTTCCCGATGCAAAATGACGGTCCACTAATCGATATGTAGGGTCTTACTACAGCGGATTAATGATGGCGTTGACTTGGTCAGCCCGAGCATTGCAGGTACGCATTTAGGAACGGCGTCATGCCCCTGTATGAACATGAACAATCCCTCGCAGTCGGGAAATAATGGCGGAGACCCCAGCGCATTCCCTCAATCCGCTCTCGAGCTCCTATACGCAAGCGCAGTCGACACATGCGATGGATTGGATGGTCTTGAAGATGGCCTCATCTCAGCGCCGTTGAACTGCTCGTTCGATCTGGAAGCACTGGCGTGCCCGCCGTCGGGATCCAGCTCCTCGTGTCTCACTGTTTCCCAACTCGCCACGGCTCAAGCCTTTTATTCGGGAACAGTGGATCCATTAACGGGCGAACTGATCTATCCGGGTTTCGTTCCTGGATCTGAACTCACCTGGACGGGAGAAGGGGCCATATACAATCAATACGCTACTGCAATCTTTGAGAACACATGGGCGAAGAACCTCAGCTATGATCCGCTTGCTGATTTTGACTTCCACGCTGACTTGGAGAAGGTAACTTGGGATTAAATTGTCTTCTACATAAATTTATTGCTGACCTCACTTCACGTACCAGGTTCAAGATGGCCTCGGTGTCTTCATTGACGCCAACTCTCCGGATCTAAGCCGCTTCCACACGCGGGGAGGCAAGCTGATCCTCTCGCAGGTAACATCGGATTCTTTGCTGCACCGGCGTTCTGATTCGAATACCGTAGTCGATGGCGGATAGCATAAATCCCCAGAAATTCCCTCTGGACTACTACTCCCGAGTCCAAACAACCGTGGGCAACAATCTCGATCCGTGGTTCAGGTATTTCAACGTTCCGGGGTGCGTCGTTGATCTTTGTCCCGTTCTCCCGGAGAGAAGCTGAATAATTGACCACAGTGCTCTCCACTGCGGCGGCGGCCCTGGGCCCAACTACTTTGATCCCATACCTCAGCTCGTGAAATGAGTCGAATCATCCACCCCGCCCGAAAGAATTGTCGCCAAGAAGTTCAATAATGATACATTTGCAGGCGGGTTGAATCGGAGTATGCCGTTGTGTCCTTGGCCGAAGATTGCAATGTATGTCGGCGGGGACGTTGACGTAGAAACTAGCTTCGTATGTCAATAAGTCGTTTGATGTCGAACTCTTAGGATGGTACCAGGATGGCAAGCACGACAGCAATCTCAAACGGCCAACAAACGCCCTTCCATTTATTAATTTCCCTTCTATACGTAGTGATGATTAGCGGTCCGTTCCATATTGTCCCATTAATCGGTGTGTCTGCCTATTATCTTAGCGAGGCTTAGCGAAGGTCAATCCTAGGCTGACTGGTTCGGTTTCAACTGAATGTACGAACTGCTTGGACTGGCACCGCCACTACTCGGTTTAGAAGCAACATCGCCACGTCACCGCCACATCTTCTTCTCTTCTTCACCACCACCATTCGACCCTTGTTGTCGGCCAATCTCTCTCGATAACGTCTAACTGACTATAACCAGCTTCTAAGCTCTCTCCTAGTGCATGAACCTGTACGTTTTTGGCTCGCTGTCGGTTATCTATTCACAATTTTGACAAAGGTGATCTGAGGTCGCAATGGATCCTGTTCTGGCAGAAATCATTCATGGAAACCGCCCACCAACCGACTCACAGTACCGACACATTCAATGCATGCTTGATGCAGCCCTTCCTAAGCTCCAGGGGCTTGATGAGAGCATTTTGAAAGCTTCACGCGTCCTTTCCGATCTGGAACACCAGAAATCCCATCTGCGTAATTGCGTGACCTCTTTGAAGGCTGCCCTATCTCCCATCCGCCGTCTCCCATCCGAAATTCTCGTCGAAATCTTCATGTTTTGTCGCAGTCACAGTCTTCAGTCAGAAACCTACTCGATTGCTGACCCACGGGAGGCGCCGATGCTGTTGGGGCAGATCTCATCGCATTGGAGATCCGTCTGTCATGGTACCCCACTCCTATGGGACCAGTTACATCTCAAGTCGGGTCCTCATATGCCCGAAATCCCTGGGGTGCAACGAATACTCGCCCGATCCTGCAGGGTGCCCGTGTCTGTGGATCTTGCCCTCCTCGACCAGTCGATAACCGTAACCGTTGAAAGCGCACTCGGCCTCTTGTTGAATGTTCACGATAGACTGGAACACGTCAAATTACATTTTCGTTCCAAAAATCTCGTCCCTCCACGCACAACGTACCAAATCCAGACGTTTGCAATTCTCGCCTCCGTCGACATTCTCCTCACGGATCCGGATGGCGACTCCGACGCTAGTGACTCTGACGATTCAAACGACGAGCCTGACATCACTTCCATCGTCAATTTATTCAGCAAAGCGCCTTGCCTTCGCGCCGTATCTCTGACCTCCGAGTGCATTCCCACACATTCCATCGTGTTTGCATTCCCGTGGGAGCAGCTCACACAGGTGCAATTGACGATGCCCATTAGTCTCAAGGATATTGGGGCCATTCTAAACAGATGCCACAGCGTGCAAACAGCCAGCTTCTGGAACCCATGCAGCGACCTAGATGAGATGGAGCGTCAGCAATGCATATGCCGACTCCCTCATCTTCGCTCATTCGACCTCGGGACTGACGACTATACTTCTCTAGACTCGTTTTTGCAGGCGTTTTCGTTTCCAAATCTACGCGATCTATTCCTACAGGCGCTGGAGCCATCGCCACTCGATTTATCGAACCTTTACGTTCGTTCAGTGTTTAATCTCGACTCTCTCGTGCTCGCTCATCACGACGTGAATGGCCCCGATCTTGTCGATTTTCTGCAGCTCCTTCCAACCCTTCGCGAAGTCCATCTTTGCTTCTGCGGAGTCGACGATTATCTTTTGGAGGCTTTCACTTTTGAACCTGGATCACCGCCCTTACTCAAGCTTCCTCATCTAGAGCAGCTCGTTCTCGCGGCCTACACCTACGAAATCCAAGGCATTTCAGCCGTCTGTCTCTCGGAATCCGTTTCTGCCTACAGCGGTTCCCTGAATAGTTCTTTTCCTGTTCTTAAATTGGTCACTCTAGAGTTGGAAGGAGAAGAATTTGATTCCGATATTCAAGATCGCCTCCTAGAGGCCACCGCGATGGGCTTGTTCGCTTTTGAGTACACAGATTGATTGCGCCTGCGGAGAGGCAGGAGATCAGGTGCGTGAATTACATATCTGTGGCGCCTGCACAAATGATATGCTAATACTCGCACACCAGAAGAGTTGTGCAAGATCCATATTCAACTTCGGGTGGCGTAATGCAGTCGAACACCTTTTGGTAGCTCTTTCTTCTGTTTAGCGAACTCAGGTATTTATGATGTATCTCAGATTGCCGGTTTTGAAAATACCACCCAGACGCTTGTCTTGTCCAGAACGGGGAACGTCCCGCTCACGAGTCACAGTGCCGTGAACGTCGAATTCCTACTAGAATTTCCAGGGCCGCGCATTGTGACCACTAGAGAGCGTCTCCTGCAGCCCGTCCCCTGATGCTATTCATAGCTTACGTTGACCATGTTAATTTGAGCGGCAACCATACTCATTCCTTCATATCCCACAAATTGCCCACGACCTAACAATTAGCGTCTGACAGTCGACTCGGAGGGACGTTGAATCTTTCTTAGACAGTTCTTCTTCTTTCTGCTGACCCTCTTCGACTCTCCACCAGTGATCTAGAAGTGACATTCAGTCCGCCCACTGGCAAAACAGTTTACAAGACGTTAATTTGAACAGATGGGATTATGGCGGGTTGCACAAGGATATACTTGTCCCAGATTTATGCCATTCTCCCGCCGCCGATGTTCAATTTGGGATTTGAGGCGCCATGTGCACGCCGAGATTGAGTTCTCTGGTGTGCGATGATCGAAGCTCGCGCGTGGATTGACATGAGATCGGACGCAAAAAAATCGTATCTGCTGGGTCATGAGAGTTGGGGGGCTGAGGGTCGAAGAAAGCTCTACAGAAAACGAATTCGAAATAGCTGACGAATGGCCGCGAGTCTGAAACAAGCCCTGAAAGAGGTGCAGGATAGCGTTGGTGAAGGCGTGAGTATTATCTATTTCTGTCCGGAAGACGTGTACTCTGATTTCCGGTTTGGGATGGGATTTACTGAAAGAGTGAATGGAACGTATGGATTCCAGTTTTCATTTGCGCCCAGGGACATCCTAGGAAATGAAAGGTATTGATTTCTTCGATGTTGTTTTGGCAACACGTTACACAATTCCAGCTTAGATATCCTTCGACGAAGGAATGGAACGTCCGCTATCGCAATTTTCATTTCCGCCCAGGAACATGAGGATACCAGGGAATGGAAGTCAATATCTCTCGTTGTTTCAAGTAGATTGACTCCCCTTGCAATTGAATGTATGTCGTAATTTCATCTCAAATATTCGAAGAAGCCGTCTCGTTGAAATACCCGGGACTCGCCGCTGTCCTTCACATGGGTTCAACAGAATGGACCTGAATTAGAACCTAGCAGTTCTCTGTCAGTTTTCTTCGAGAAGCACATCCGCAGAGCTCGTTGGAGTAATTAAATCGGCTCGGTCTGAGGAAGAGACTTGCACAATGGCCTTTGTCGGGAGAACTGCGAACCTCATGTTTTCAAGCCTTCGGTTAAATTTTATAGTACGTTCACATGGATGCGCAATATGCGAGGAATTTTTCTAACTTGGGGTCAAAAAGTCCGTAGACATTGGTATTGTAAACCTGGTACTCGTTCAAATAACACCCCGCGTCATTTGATTCTGTTCGACGAAATCATATACCTTTTCCCAGTTTCGGCAAACATGCAGGAGTCCAAGGCCATTGGTTCCGTTCGCAGTGATCAAGGGCTCGAGGGTTGTATCGCTGGCGTTCAACAACAGGCCTTGGCGGATGATGTTCAGACAGTGGCGCGTGTGTTGAGATGGTTCGCCTTGCACTATCACTTGAGACTGATGTGAGCGAGTTGCAACCCCGCCGAGAATGTGAGATATGAGGAGGGCGTCATCAAGTCGCTATGTAGTATGTGCCGAGCGTTCTACAAGTAAACATGAACCGTTTTCCATCATCGGCACACCGCGATGATGGTGTTGGGTTCAATGAATGGCGTTCCGAACGCTAAGTACACTGGATTAATGAGCCCTATGTGACGTATCGTCCAGAGACTTCTGCACGCAAGACCGGAGCGCGTTCCGTTCTGTGGCGACACGGATACCCTAATCCTTTGCACACGACATTCTCTTGGTACGGTTGTCATTCTATCAGTAGAAGGGGTATCGAAGGCCGGGCTGGCTACCATACAGTTGAGGGAAGGGCCGGCTCAGTCGGGACAGCCCTCGCTGGCTTGTGATTGCGTACTGCCAGACATTTCTCGATAATACTCCCAGCATGGGTCTGCACCAAGAACATCGATCAAAATCAGATTTACGAGCAACAAGGTATGAAACGAACCCCGTAATCATGTCGTATTGGCTGACCATCCCTGCCGCTAATGTCCTCAACTGATGAAGATCCGGACACTGTGGATGCCATCTGTCTGCGAATCCAGTCTGTTGGAATACTCCCCGTTTGAATATTGTCGTGACGTCGCTGCCGAAGTTGGTCATGGAGAACTGATAATGGATCAGAGATCGGCTTGCGTCGGACGAATTATGTGAAACCCACTATGAAGTATTCGAGGAACCCTATGCTGCTCTCGTCGTGGAAATTCCGAATCCTGCTTGATCGGTAGGTGAATTCCGTCGACTTTCATTTATTTGCAATGGAAAGAAATACGCACTTCATTCCCGCCACATCCCACTGGAAAGCTGGATCGATGACCGTATTCAAGTTGCAAAATGGACAGCGTACGGCAGTAAACGCACCCAGAACAACGACCTGCGATTGCCCAGAGTTCTTCTGCGCGTACTCTGCCGCTGCTTCTGGCCGATCCGTCAGATAAAATGCACCTGCGTACACAAGTCGCATCAGACTACTATGTGGATTAACTAGGAAGAAACGAACCATGATAACTGAATTGACCCGGCGACGACCTTCGGGTGCGTATCTGTGGCAATTGCACGCCGTGGTCCAGAATCGACTGGGCGTTGGCGACCGTGGTTCCGTGATACAGTACCTTCCATCTGGAAGTCCATTTCGGTCGTAGAAGAATCACGCAGTGCGCCCATATATTGCCCTGGCTGCTTGCCTTGACCCTCAAATGGCCACAGCTCTGACAGAAACAGGAAACCCCTGGGGTGTGGTTCGGATAAAAGGACATGTTCATGATGAGCAGTAAGAGGTTCAGGGGAGAGAGTAAAAGACGTGTGGCAAAGGTTTTATCTTGAGCAGAGCACAATAGATGTATAAAAACAAGAGGTGTGGAAAAGGCTTTACCGCCAACAGAGCACAATAGCAGTCATAGCATTGCGTTGTCGGGTTACGGTACTAAGCGCCGTCAAAAAAGAACAAAGAATGAAATTGATGGTCGATGGCGGTATTGTTCTGTCCTTTCTTTGGATTCGTAGAAAGGTTCGTTGACATAGAAGAAGCTTCCGGATGTTGTCAAGTCTGCGCGTGTTTTAGGAAGCGCTTGCAAATCGCATGGTCCTCAGGCTTGGGTGGTAAGTAGTCGCTGCTGGCGGTGCTGCCTGTACACGTAGCCTGCGATTTGACTTGCTTTTCAGTTGGAAGCTCTCTGGGAAAGCAGAAACCAGTGAGGGCTGGCGAAAACATGGAAGAAATGGGGTGATGAAGGCAAGATGAAGGAGGAGATGACCGGGATTTGACCGGGGTCCGGCCAAACCGAGGCCGGAACTGATCAAGTGGCGGTGTAGAAAACACCGCCACTCCGTTTTTGGACTTGTGTCTTACTCCCATGTCCCCTCCACGCAAGCTTTTGAGCGCGTCCCGGTAAATGCATAACTTAACTTGAATGTTAAAAGTGCACCCTCACCCTATACCAAGTCGTACCTTCTGACGCAATGTCGAGGCATCCGCGATTTCCTGGCTGCTCCGCCCTGCTGTCGTCGCTCCGCAAAACCCCCCACGACATTCTCCGCAAGATATTCATTGCAACGCTGCCAATTGAAAAATACCCCGTCATGACTCGCCGGATATCTCCCCCTCCTTCTTTCCCGTGTCTGTCGCGACTGGCGTAGCGTGGCCCTTTCAACCCCGCAGCTCTGGGCATCCCTGCACATCGTCGCGCCGCCGCAGAGTCCCTGGGTCGAAATGAAATCAGTCGACGAAGGTGTCAAAGCATGGCTAGGTAGATCCGGCTCCCTTACCCTCTCCATCTCCTACATCTGGAACCCACACCGAAACGCTGGCTTCGTTGACAGCGACTTGACCTTGATCTTGAAAACCATTGTCGAGTTTTCGCACCGCTGGGGCAATATGCGCTTCTGCATTCCGCTCTCCGACACCTCCAATACGCATAGCCCTCTCCTCGTCTCGGGCGGGGATGTTCCCCTCCTCAAGAGTATCGTGATCCTGGACCCCGACGCCGATGAGCTGGACCTGAATCACTTCCCCTTCCTCAAAGCGAGGAGTATCCGCGGCGTGTCGCTCAGATGCCCATTCCATGCCACAGACATTACGCATCTCCTTTCACTGAACGCTCTGTGTCATCTATCGCTCTCTGGCGACGAGTCCCTCACCTGCATTGAAGTGCACGATATTCTGCACCAGTGTCCTCATCTCGAGACGTGTATCATGCGGGTGTTTGGCCGCAGAAACCTTCCCTCAACAGTAATCCAACTCTTTCTCGGATGCCTACATCGGCTCTCCATAATCGACGATGACCTCTCCGGACCGAGCCTATTCGCCCATATCGCTGTCCCCAATCTTCAAGTCCTCGAATACCGCTCCGACAACCACTTCGCACTGCCTGGGCCCCCCGCCTTTCCCGCAGGCGGTGCTCCCGCGGAGCTCACCACCCTCGGCCTCAGCGGGTCGCTGGCGAGCGACGTCACCGCATGGCTCCGCGTGGTCCCGGCGCTGCGTAAGCTGGTGCTGCACACGCGGCAGCTCGACGGCTCGGCGTGCCGCGTCCTCCCGCTCCTCACGGCCGCGCCCTTCCTCTGCCCGCGCCTGCGTAACCTCTGCTGTCTCGGCGTCCACGTGTGTTCCGACCACGCGCTGCTTGCGCTCATTCGCGCGCGCGGCGCAGCCATGGATGCCGACACCTTCGAGCGCGTGCACATCGCGTTCCCGCGCGAGCGCGGGGCAATCATTAGGCCGCACCTCCCAAAGGGGCCGGAGATCGTGCTCCGCTAAGTGCGATGCGGCCGCAGACTGGGGCCCGCTGTCGACAGGATGGGAGGCGGAGTACGCGGAGTTTGGGCTGGCCGATCATGGCGACGCCGTTCCACAATGTGCTGAGTGTTAATTGGAACATCTTCGACTAATCAAGTGGAAGATTGTGATTAGTTTAGTTTTTTCGCAGATTTTCGACAACTTGTTTGAATAATCCGGGACTCGGAGGGGCCACGAGGTGTTGATGTACCGCGTTTGGGAATCGGGGAACGCACCCACCTTCGCGCCCGCCCACTGCTCTCCAATGAAGGCCTGCGCACGGCGAATAGCACACGGAGCTGGATTGTTGAAGTTCCGGGTTCTGGGAAGTCTAAACGCCGCCCAACGAAGCCAATTGTGCGCGGAACGAGCGTTAAGAGCAGCAAGTGCCGCAAGCAAATGGGAGGATTCACAGAGTTGGTGTTTTCTTCCTTCCATTTGTCATCGGAACTGAATTTTCTCCCAGAATGTGACGATTCGGAGGAGCGGCGGTGTTGGGCAGGGGCGGCTTCGACAGCGGATGAGTACAGGAAGAGATGAGGCCGCTCTTTGTCTCAGGCGGCGGAGCGAGTTTCAATGAGATACGTACGTACTCCTTACTCCTCAGCACGACGACTACGTGCCAGCGTGTTCGTCACCGCGCCGACACCACAGTCCCCATTCTCATCCCGGATCCGCACGCCTTTATTATCTTTTTTCTTTATCCGCATCCCTCTGGCGCAGATAAGGACCGCCGAAACGGCAAACGACGCGAAAAGTCCGTAATATGTATCATTCCGTGTCACGCCCTTCGCTGTCCTCATCACTCATGTTCAGCCATACACATCACTCATTTTCAGCCATACACACCCGGCGTCAATGCCATGTCGCTGCGCTCCGACAGTAATAGCTTGTGAGGTTGACTGACACAACCTGCCGCCGCATGAAGGTGTGTCACTGAGGCTTGCTCGATCCTGAAGGTTTTCTCTGCCGACGTGGACACGACCTGCAAGACGGCCCCCCTTTTGACCGAGCCTGTTTCGGGCACGCTCGCGAGACTTCCTGGGTGCGTTTGGCATCTTGTTTTCCGGAATTTCAAATGATTGCAACTCACTGGATGCAACCCTCTGCAAACTGGCCCGGGGATGCCACCCTGTTCAATGCGGCTACTTGCCCAAATTGAGATGCTAGTTCGTATCGGGATTCGGAGTTGAATTTTATTTGGTGTACATTGCAGGGTTTATCAAGTACTAGAATTGACTTTGTGGAATTGCTCTCGCTCGACTTGATTCGATCCGTGGCCAGAGTGAATATTATACGAATCGCGGGAAGTATTTCAGTAACTGAGGGAGTTCAAACACATGCGGCAGCATGTACATTGAACGCTGACGTTGTTGTAGAACTCTGGGGTAACATTTTCAAGTCGAGATAAGTACCCAATTGCCAACGCATAACATCGCCAGACTTGGGCAAACTTGTTGCTTTACTACTAATGTCGGACCATGTTCAACTCGCATACGAATATAGCAGCGATATCGACTATCATTATTTCGCTATAGAACTCGTGCAGATAGCGTTCAACGTCGTGCAACGGGTCAACGACGACTCCTCCGGTGATTTCTGACGAGGAGAACTGCCACCCAGCCGGCCATGCGGACGACCAATTTATTTCTGATCTGCCGAACGGAGTCAGAAATGAAGTTCAACGGTGAAGGTCGAAGTGTTAAAACACACCTTGCATGCTGTACCGTGGCGAATCGATATCAGACCAGTGGGAGGACCGAGGACACCAAGTTTTCTTTCTAGTACTGCCGAAATAAATCAGGCTTGAATTCACCGCGGAACAGGAATAGGGAAAACGCACCTTAGGTCCTCACTGTGATGACCATTGGCAGAGGTGGAAGGTGTAGTATGTTTCTAGAGAGGTCAAGAACTCAGATGTTCGTTCTAAAAATGAAGTTAAAATCGATTTGGCTGTATTCTGAGCGAAAGAGGGAACGTACCTTCAGACGAACAACGAATGGCGAAGAGGTTCAAAAGATATTTGGAGTATGGGGAAGTGCAAAAGATGGAATGATGTATAGTCGCTCGATTGGCGAATCTTCAGTGGGCATCCGGCGACGCCAAGCTTTCTTTCTAGTGCTATAGGAATAATCAGTTAAATCGATGCCACGACGAGAAAACAAAAGACATACCTCGGCGTCAAAGCCCACAGGCATAAAACCCACCCCACCTCACCGCTGCCCGGCGCACAACCCCTTACCAGCGGGCCCCAGCAGGCCGGGCGACGGGAGGCAACGGCAGGCCTGGCTCGGACATGGCGGCGAACACCTGCGCGGTCTGGCGCTGGTTGTTCAGCGTGTTGGCCTTGGTGAGGCGGGCGAGTGCCTCCTCTGCGGCGGCGTCATCGGCCACAACCATGTATGGGGGTGGCGCGAGCCTCGAAGTCTTCCACTCCAGATCATAAAGGAGATCCTTCCAAGTGCTCGAGTCGGAATGGAGATCCTGAGGAAGAAGGTTCGTCAGTCGAAGTTGATGAGGACTGGAAGAGAAACAAGAGAGGGGAGTGAGCACGCACCGAGAAGAACGGAAGCCACCGCCACAAAATGAACACCATAATCGCCCCGACGACACAAAGTGCAATCAAGAACAGTAGTATGGGCAGATTGAAGGCAGAGTTTTCGGCAGGAGTCCATACTGAGCGATGCGGCGTCGCAGGCTGCCCGAGAATGAGGACTCGGAAAGCCTCCATACCGAAGGTGCTGTCCGGGTCGATGGGGACGTTGTTGCGGCGAACGAAGCTGCTGAGAGTGGTAATAGGAGCCATGGCGGTAGAAGTGGGACCTGAGGAAAGGTGAGAATGAAGCAATGATACCCAGACAAGTGACTTACTTTGTGTGTGGTTTTGAGGTGCTGGTGATTTCTTGGGGAGAAATCGATGGGAAAGGCAGAAAGAGAGCGGGTTTATATGGTATGAGAAATAGGGGGCTGAGACATGTTTTACATTCCGCGGGTCTCAGACTTCTTGCTTCCGCGGCATCTATACTCTCCAGAGCGCTCGAGACTGTACTCGGCTCTGCCGAGGATTCAGATTGAGGTGTCGGTGAAACGCCCTCCGGACATGTCGAAGGTTCGTTTGAAATTTTAAGATTAATCGATTAGTATTGCAGGCCGGCGGATTTGAAGAGAAGAGTCTCCTCGTCCTTGATTCCAGGATGAAAATCCACACAAGATAAGTCTATGGGGTGCATACTGATTGAGGGGTAATGAAAGGGATTCTTGGGATGGTCTGCGCTGCGAAGGTCCCATATATGCGGAACGAAAGCCCAGGCTCGCAAGTTTGTGGTGTAATAACGAAGAGATAGGATGTCATGAACGCTGAGTTCTGGAATCCGGAGTGATTCTACGATGGTGGGGGGGGGGGTTGTATTATACTCATCAGGTCCACAACATGAACGACGAGTTTACGGAAAGAATACATGTAGTACTGTACGGGTGGTTATCCTTACAGAAATCTACAAGATTCCAACCGAACACAAACCGATTCCAGGGGTTAGATCACACAAGACGCTAGCCAACCGTGGACTGGACTCCAGTTAAAACCTCATGGGACCTGACCTCACAGCATAAAATGCTGGAGTACAGGAGGGGTTCCCCCCTCCCAGGTAAAACATCCCCGGAATCCACCAGTTTCACGGCAAGCTGTCGTATGTCGTCCCTTTGCACGGCAAATGCGTTTTTACGTGCAAAGCACCGGTGCGAGGAGTGCACCGGGAACCCATCGTGCAAGCACGCGGATTCCTACACGTCTTGACCCAGTGTGTGGACAGAGGCGTGATCTCTATCCCTGGACGGCGTGTTCAACTTCCGAAGAAGGTCCAACAACCGAAAAGGTGTGAAGTAGCCACGACACAAAATTGACGCACAGAAATAAAACCAGAGGAGTTCGGACACAAATCTTGGCAGCAGATGAACACAAGCAAATCGGCATCACAAGTATCAGGCACACAAAGCGACCAGACCACAGTCACCACTGCCAGCGAGTGAGGAGTTTACAAGCGAATTCCGGAAGCGTGACCCGGTCGGCTGCTGGCCCAAAGCGGATACATAAGCGGCGGGGAAAAACGGATGGCAACCCGAAAGATCCGGGGTCCGTGCGCAGGGAAAATTTGGGGGTCTGCGGCGCCAATGCACGGGCTGACTCTGGTGCGTCCCCAGGTGCCCAAGAGGCGGCATGCGAGGAAGACACCCTTCTCACGCGGGTCCCGGGAGCCAGCAAAGCCTGCAGGCGCTTGCCAGGTCCTTCTTGGCAGGAGAGCCGGGAGGCACACGAACAGAACGGGACGGGACACGGAACGAGACAGACCACAAACACAGGAACTCGGGAGGGTGTCCCAGGGCCTCGAGGCTGCCCCAGAGGCGGTGAACGAGTTTCGGCGGCACAAAGCAACACAGAGCAGGCAGAATCCGAAGCAGGAGCACGGCGACAAGAGAGGATTGAGAATTTGACATGGTAGTCAGATGACACAAGTGGTATGGTAGGAATTGGGTAGGAAGCAAAGAGTCACTGATTGATTTGCCATCGAGATTCCAATCATTGTGGCAGTGCATTTCCCCACGACTCACAAACATCGTTCACCTCTCGACTCGTCTCGCCGTGTTGAAATGAAATCACCGTCACTCAACCGCCCAGCCCATTTAATTGAACCGTGTCCCAGGAAAGCCGTCAGTAACCGAAGGATTTTGTGGAACTTAAGCGCACGCCCAATGCCTCGAATGAGGATTGTGTTCGAAAAATTGAACTTACTGATTCTGAACTGGAACTGGAGTAGAAACCTTGCGCCTCTAAACATGAGGGTAAATTATAGTGCGCTCGAGAATTAAATCCCGAACTGTTCACCCACAATCTCAACAGATTGCACGTCCTTGTCGATAATTCTCAACTAACAGCAACAAGATACAGGGCAATTCAAAAGCGGGCGGCTCTGTGAAACGATATCACCGACGGAACCAAGTCCACGGTTTAAAATTGGTGTTTAGGTCGTCGCCCGAGATCCCCGGCGAAGCATCGCACTTGGGCTTCACCACCCTGTCCGCAAGAGGTTTCGCAAAAACAAGGTTGAGTTCAAGATCGCACTCGGACGCTCCATTGGTCACCAGAACCCGGAGCGTTGGGAATTTCTATGTAGCACAATTTATGGAAAGTCCCCAGATACAGTATACTGTACAATTTCAATCAAATCGACAAGGGGTGTGACGCGTGACCACCCCGAACCAATTCGACAATTTGATAACCCCGAATTTTTCTGCGTAACCACCGGAAAACTTTCGAAAATTCCAATGTAAATTTTCGCTTTTTGGTGTTTTTGAGAGATTTTGCCCTGTGTGACGCGAATTTTTTATTAGATAAAGGCCTGAATGACGCGTGACGCCAACCAGATTTCGATACACACCGAGTCCACACCACCTTCGTCACTTCGTTACTTCGCTTAGCGTTGTTGAAGTTCGTGACTTTGATGGCATCCTGTGAAAGTTCGTGAGTTCGCGTGAGTGTAGGTGAACATCGTCACTTTCTCCGCGCAGTGAAAGCTCGTAACTTCAATGATCATCTGACCGCGACCAGACCATGGATAGTAGACGCTGGCATTGCACGGTCAGTAACGTCAATGCATGCAGTTTATGTATGTACTATAACAATTATTTGACAATTGAAACATCCAATAATACTCAACCGATAATTATCTTCGGACTTCGCGCGCGAGTTGCCACCTGTTCCATGCGACGTGTCAGTTGTTCGAGTCCACGACAGGCCAACAAAACCTCAGAAAGCAGGATTGCCCGCTCATCTTGTTCCCGAATATCCACTCTGAATCATTTTTCCCGCTGGCTGACGCGCAACAGGAAAGTTAGCCGTCTATGACTGAATGCGGGACCCGAACCGGGTCCCTTCGATCTATACTTTCAACTCACAAAGAGCTGTGGCAGTATCAGTATCTGGCACATTGGCCAGCTCGATTGATTTGGCCAGTGAGTGACATTGAAGAACATTCAACTTCTTCCGACCAGGAATATCAATGAACATACTGTGCTCGACTCGCGGGCGACTGAAAGCTCCGGGCTTGGTTATTGCGTTCTCCGTCATGGTTGAAAGAAGCGACTGGAGTGAGATAAAGGGGGAGTTGACTGTAATAAATTTAACTGACTCACCCAGACGCCACTTCAAGTTGTCTCTCAACATGTAGATCTCGCCCCGAAAGCAGGACTACATAACAGTGATTTGCAGAACTTAATGTCATGGAAAAAAAGAGTGTCCGCGCCTCCGTTTGTGAACCAACGCTCAAACAATCTAGGTGACGAGCATTCGCTCCGAGAATCTGGTGGAAGTGACGAGCTTTCCCAGAATTCTCTCCATGTGACGAACTTTCACAAATTTCAATCAAACTGACGAACTTTCGCGCTCCTAAGCGAAGTAACGAAGTGACGAAGGTGAGGTATACTCATACACACCGTATTATATCAAGATACCGCAAAAGGTATGTTAAGGGTAAGAAGGCTTTTTTCCCCTTGAGATGTCGAATAGCGTCGAACCATGTCTTGACTATCTCGATTGTACACGCTCCTTGTAAATTTCGAAATATAGTTCACAGGAAAATATGCTGTACAAAACTCAACTTGACCTGCGAGCATTTGAGTTAGGAGTGAAAGCGATGACATGCAGCCCAAGGTTCAACACGTGCCTCATCGCACCAAAACCTGCAGTCTCCCCTTTTCGACCATATCCTTAAACGCAGCTTTTATCGCATCTGCCATCGGACCCACGTCGCCCCCAGCCGCCACGCGCCGCACAATCATTGCGACTTTGGTACAATCTAGGTTTGCACACAAAGTACCGAGGCTGGCGAGCGCCTGCTGATCAAAGTGTCGCGCATCTTGAACGACTGCAGGCGGTTTTCGGGTGGCAGAGCAACGAGTATCGTCTCCGCGTCGGGCTCGCGCGCATTGCACGCGAGTGCAAGGTGGGTGAGAGCAGGAAAGCGCGCAAGAAGGTCTGCCTGCGGTGTCTCTGCGTGTATTTCACGGCCTACTGTATTCTGCGCCGGAACAAAGTTTGTCGGCAACTTCATGGATGGATGGATGGATGCAAGCCGCACGCGCATCAACTTGGCATCAACGCTCAAGTGGCGTATGGTGCGCCGGCTCTCCTCGTAGAGCTTGCGGATATCCTACATCAACTTTGCGCGGTAGGTTAGATCGGTGAGCCCCGAGATGTCGACTGGAGATGCTGAATCGTGGAGCCAGCTGATGTCGTCGCTATAGGATGCCTTGATATGGAGTGTTTCGATTTTGGGACGTGTGGGAGGAGCATCTGGCTTTTTCCATCGCCGACGATGACATGGTGCAGCAGCAGGGGGGGCCATGGTTGGGGGCAATCGTGGAATAGCCGTTGCAGATCGTGCTTGCCGGAAAGGATTGTGCCCATTAGCCCGACGCGGTGTATAAACGGAGACGACAGGAGCCTCGCAGCCAGAGCAATAGCATTCTTCTCCGCAGCTCCTCCAGCTCGTCGATGAAATACCACCTCGCGCAGATTCGAAAAGGTGATCGTGGAGAGCGCTTTAAGCGTATCGCGTTCCAAGGCAATCCGCAGCCGACGAATGCACGGTATGGGATGCGGGGAAGCTTCCAAAACGGAGAACAGCCGTCTGGAGGCTGCGGCCTCATCATACCAGTCCAGCGTCGAGAATCGTCGATGTCGAGGCAGCACCGATTGAGCAAGATGGATGTCGTGGAAGAGATGGTGCTGCGCTGCGCGCTTTAAGGCGGGAGATACGAGCACACATGCTTTGAGATCTTATCCAGAAGATCGGAGACTGTGTCGCACAGTTCTTGCAATCGAAGTTGCATGCGCACGTCGAGCGCAGCGACATGGTGGAAAGCAAAGTCGGACGGTTCGATTGGCGACGGCATTACGGCAGACAAGGTTTCATCGGGAAAGAAAAAGCAAGACAGCACAACGGCCCGGGACCGGGACGGACCGCTCCGCTTGACCTTTTTGCGACGAGCCTCCGCATACGCATTTGCAGTCCAAAGGAACATACGAATCGATGGCGTCTGAGCCGTACCAACAAGTTCATTAGCCACTCGATCCGGCGGATGGTTCACGTTCGATGATTCGGGTCGGAGCTATGGAAAACTCGTCCAAATTATTTTTTTTCACGTCTGAATTTATGTAAAGCAAAAAGGAATCACAGTCAATGGTGCGGCCCAGGTATACAGCTGGAAAAAACACGGTACTTGGAGAAAGAACTTAGTTTAGAGTTGGTATAGAGTCGCTTCAGGTCGTGGGAACTCCCAACATCCAGAATCAGATCGATATCGAAATATTGAAACTCCGCGGATTTTCTCCTCCTGCCATCACCTCTCATCAGCTTTGCCGGCTCCTCCATCCCAACGTCAACTCAGTCTCCTCATTGTTTTCCTTCCACCACCTGTTATCGCCAAGGCCTCACGAGGCTTAATCGGTATGCGTGGTTTCCACTTGTCGGCCCTTTGAAGTCCGCCCAAAGTTCACCGTAACGATTTCCAGAGGTTATGGATCCAGAATTGATGTCGGTTCTACAAAGCAATCTTGCTCCATCGGATTCTCAGGCAACCGTTCTGCGCACTCTGCTGCACAACGAGGAAACCGAGATTTCTCAAATGCAGGACACCATAGCGGTGTTGCTCACGCGCGTTTCCGAACTCAGGTCCCAGTCCGCACGCAAGGAGGAGGCTCTACCCCTGCTCTGGGGTGCGTTATCCCCACTGCGTCATATCCCCAACGAAGTTCTGGGCCACATATTTTCTTGCTGTGTCGATAACATTCGCCAGCATTACGAGGGCACGATCATGGACTTGAGCGAGGCGCCATGGGTGCTTGGCCGTGTCTGCTCACGCTGGCGCGCAGTATCCCTTGGCCTCCCACAGCTGTGGGACACTGTGGGATTGTCGAGTGCGACCGTGCTCACAGCCGACAGCGAAGCGGCTACACGCACCCTGCTGGCACGTTCGCGAGCGTTGCCGTTATACCTTGCCGTTCGGTGTCCACACGAGCCTAAAGATATGCCGAAATTCACCACGGAGGATGAGGACTGCAACATTGCCTTCTTCGAACTCGTTTGGGAGCCGCATCACCGAATCAAAGCCATCACCCTGGACCTCACAGATACCCAGGTCCGACATCTCATGCGGCGCATCTTCACTGGGGCCAGATCGTACCCACTTCTCTCGTCGTTCTATCTCGCAGTCGACGATCATTCGTACTCTGCTCCTGAAGGTCGGCTCGACATAACAGGAATACTGGACTCCTTGCAGCACTCCCCGCTTCTGCAGGAGGTGGAATTGTCCTGGTCGCACCCTCCGGCGAGACCTATTACATTATCCACAGCTCCCTGGTCCGGACTGAGGAATTTGCGCCTGCAACTCCATATCCAACTCCCCGAGGCACGGGATATTCTCATGCAGTGCCCAGCACTGGAGAGCGCCCGGTTTTCCCTTCTCTGCGACGGCCGCCAATCCGCTCCTTGGGTTCCCCGCTCCTGCATCCTGCATAATCTGCGCGAACTATACCTTGCGGTGCCCTACGCCGACATTCGATCCGGCCCCCTTTTCGATACGTTCACATGCCCGCGGCTCGAGACCATTTCGCTTGACGTAAAATATTTGTCTGTGGAGTCGTTTCGACGGTTCGCGACGCGCTCGGACTTCAAGCTCCTGCACCTTAGCTTGGAGCGAGTGTCGGACATCACGGCGTACGATCTGCGCGTCTTCCTCCGCCTCCAACAGACGCTCAGAACCCTCAGCGTTACCAACTGTGACTGCTGTGCTTATGGGGCATTTTTCGAATTGTTCCTGCACGACGCCGTCGTACCGGATGACTGCGTAGCTCTCCCGGAGCTGAAGAACCTGGTTTTAGGGTTGGACTACACTCATCGGATGGTTGGCGACCGCGTCGCACAAATGGCGAAATATCTTTCCGCGCACCGCGAGCCCGATTCGCCATTCCCGATCCTTGAGCGTGTGGTTTTGATGACGCACAGCTCCGCCGAAGGGGCTCGGTTTTATGAAGACACAGAGGATAGGTTGGCTGCCGTGGTCGCCAGTGGCTTCATACTCCGTGAAGTGAGCCCGGCAACCTATGATATCACAGCGTACGCGGAGGGAGATCACCGCCGCCGCTAATTTACCACACCTTTCATCCCATACTTCCAGCCCACATCAACGCTCTGATCGCGTTGGCAAAACTATCCGACATACTGCTGCTCATCTTCCATCACGTCGTTGTGTCCGCAACGGTCGTAGCTCTCATGATACTTTTGTGTGCCTGTCTCGAATTATTTGTCAGTGGAATTCAGTGGAATCTCCAGTGTTCAATCATATAGCCTGCGGTTCTTGGCATATTTCTCTGCGCCTCATTGCTGAAGTCAGCGGATCAAGCTAACGATACAGTCATCGGCTGTCGTGTGTCAAGCTAATCTATGCTAGTTCAGGCTTTGAGCGCAATGCTCGAGCGGCGAGCTCCGAGCTCCGAGATCCGAGATCAACTGCATCTGTGTTTTTACTGTTTTTTTTTGTTGTGTTTCTGAATTGGAAACATAACAAGAGTACTGCTGATTTTGAGCTACAGCGTTCGAGCTATGAGTATATATTTGTGAGGTTGACTGACACAACCTGCCACCGCGTGAAGGTGTCACTGAGGCTTGCTCGTTCCTGAAAGTTATCTCTGCCGACGTGGCCACGACATGCAAGACGTCCCCGAGCCTGTTTCGGGCACGCTCGCGAGACTTCCTGGGTGCGTTTGGCATCTTGTTTTCCGGAATTCAGAACTACCTCCTAAATACGTCACTGGGGGTCGTAGAGTGCCTGGAAACCAGGGTCCTGAGTCAATACAAAACATGCCATATTACATGTTGAACTACCTTGTATTCCAGGACGGAATCTTGAAATTCAGGCAGCCAAAATTCAACTACAAAAGGACACTTTCCAGGGGTCCAGTTCAGGGCATTTCGGCTGGATTTTCAGCACAAACCATACTGAACATACTTTCGGGCCATTTCTATTCAGGTTGAAATTCTTTGATTTTCAGGCAAAAGTAGAATGGAAGTCAATATATTTCAAGGTGCTTTTATTACATGACTATGTAATTAATCCTAATGCGCCGCTTGGGAAGTTAATATCCTATCAATCCTCCTCGGCGACGATGGGGATGTGCATTGCCGGAGGAGCGCGGCACATCATCTCCGAATTTAGGTGACGGCAGGGTGGGAGAAAGTGCGCGCGGTCTCGGAGGTCGGCTGTCCTTCAGAAAATGAAAGGCGGCGGCGAGAATCGTGGGATGAGGAACGCACCTCATAGTACCTACTTGCTAGTGGGGTGTGGGCACCCGGGATTCCGGTCCCGTTATGCGGCATGTAGGAAGTAACAAGCAGGTAAGTGATGGGTCAGAAAAGAGCATATGCTGACACACCGAAGACTCCGAGCCTCCTCCTCGATATGGCAGATTGTGTTTCTTGAAGGGTGTTAAAATTTTATCACTTAAAATGGTCTTCAAGACACACCTGGGAGCCGCGAATGCGAGTGGCGTTGTTCCGGAACGCGTGAGGCAGATTGTCGGCGTTGATCGCAAGAGCGGGTCGCCGTCGGTGAGAACATACCCTGAGGGCTGTGCTAGATGGCGGTCAACGAGACTGGGGCAACATAGAGCGCGACAGGTCGACAAGCCCCGCAGGATGGTGGTTCGAGTGTGAGAAGTGCTGCGGTTGGAGTGGAGTTATTTATGCGTGTGGAGTAATGACGTCATTGATTAGGGCAGGTCAATTGAGTCCACTTCGCCGCCTGCAAAACTTCCAGTGCCCATTCTATAACGAAGACTGTGGAGTTTTGTCGGCTGTTGCCCATTTGGAATTTTTTTTGTTGCACTATCTGCTCATACTTGAATTCAATCTTATTTTCAGGGCAATTTCAGGGTAAAAAATACTGAAAAAAATTGAACTCTTACTACCCGACACTAACTCCCAGAATCGGGTACATGAATCTGAAAGAACCTGAATCTAGTTTCAGGGTGATTTGTGTTGACTACTGAAAGTCAGGGGGTGGATACCTGGTTTCCAGGTCGTTTGACGACCTCAGTGACGTATGATTGCAACTCACTAGATGCAACCCTCTGCAAACTGGCCCCGGAGATGCCACCCTGTTCAATGCGGCTACTGGCCCAATTTGAGATGCTACTGTATTTTTTCAATCAAATCGACAGGGGGTGTGACGCGTGACCCACTGGGACCGATTCGACAATTCGACGAGCCGGAAATTTTTGCGTGACCGGCGGAAAATTTTCGAAATCACAACGCGAAATTTCGTTTTTTGGGTGGTTTTGAAGGATTTTCCCCTGTGTGACAGGAATTTTGTGTTCGATAAAGCCCCGAGTGACGCGTGACCTCAACAAAAATTCGCTATCGACAGAAGGGCGCGTGACGCGTGGCTGTCGATTTGAATGAAAAAGTACAGTACTTCGTATCGGGATTCGGAGTTGAATTTTATTTCGTGTACAATGTAGGGTTTATCAAGTAGAATTGACTTTGTGGGATTGCTCTCGCTCGACTTGATTCGATCCGTGGCCAGAGTGAATATTACACGAGTCGCGGGAAGTATTTCAGTAACTGAAGAACCACAGGGAGTTCAAAGACACGCGGCAGCATGTACAATGAACGCTGGCGTTGTTGTAGAACTCTGGGGTAACATTTTCAAGTCGAGATAAGTACCCAATTTCCAACGCATAACATCGCCAGACTCGGGTAACTTGCTACTTTACTACTAATCTCGGACCATGTACAACTCGCATACGAATATAGCAGCGATATTGAATGTCATTATTTCGCTATAGAACTCGTGCAGATAGCGTTCAACGTCGTGCAACGGGTCAACGACGACTCCTCCGGTGATTTCTGACGAGGAGAACTGCCACCCAGCCGGCCATGCGGACGACCAATTTATTTCTGATCTGTCGAACGGAGTCAGAAATGAATTTCGACGGCGAAGGTCGAAGTGATAAAACACACCTTGCATGCTGTACCGTGGCGAATCAGACCAGTGGGAGGACTGGCCGAGGACACCAAGTTTTCTTTCTAGTACTGCCGAAATAAATCAGGCTTGGATTCACCGCGGAACAGAAATAGTAAAAACGCACCTTAGGTCCTCACTGTGATGACCATTGGCCGGGGAAGGTGTATGTTTGTTAAAGAGGTCAAGTACTCTGTTGTTCGTTCTAAAAATGAAGTTAAAATCAATTTGGCTGCATTCTGAGCGAAAGAGGGAACGTACCTTCAGACGTGAACAACGAATGCCGAAGAGGTTAAAAAGATATTTGGAGTTTGGGGAGGTGCAAAAGATGGAATGATGTATAGTCGCTCGATCGGCGAATCTTCAGTGGGCATTCGGCGACGCCAAGCTTTCTTTCTAGTGCTATAGGAATAATCAATTAAATCGTTGATCCGACGAGAAAACAAAAGACATACCTCGGCGTCAAAGGTCACAGGCATGAAACCCACCCCACCTCACCGCTGCCCGGCGCACAACCCCTTATCAGCGCGCCCCAGCAGGCCGGACGACGGGAGGCAACGGCAGGCCTGGCTCGGACATGGCGGCGAACACCTGCGCGGTCTGGCGCTGGATGTTCAGCGTGTTGGCCTTGGTGAGGCGGGCGAGCGCCTCCTCTGCGGCGGCGTCATCAGCCACAACCATGTATGGGGGTGGCGCGAGCCTCGAAGTCTTCCACTCCAGATCCCAAAGGAGATCCTTCCAGGTGCTCGAATCGGAATGGAGATCCTGAGGAAGAAGGTTCGTCAGTCGAAGTTGATGAGGACTGGAAGAGAAACAAGAGAGGGGAGTGAGCACGCACCGAGAAGAACGGAAGCCACCGCCATAAAATGAACACCATAATCGCCCCGACGGCACAGAGTGCAATCAAGAACAGTAGTATGGGCAGATTGAAGGCAGAGTTTTCGGCGGGAGTCCATACCGAGCGATGGGGCGTCGCAGGCTCCCCGAGAATGAGGACTCGGAAAGCCTCCATACCAAAGGTGCTGTCCGGGTCGATGGGGACGTTGTTGCGGCGAACGAAGTTGCTGAGAGTGGTAGGAGCCATGGCGGTAGAAGTGGGACCTGAGGAAAGGTGAGAATGAAGCAATGATACCCAGGCAAATCACTTACTTTGTGTGTGGTTTTGGGATTTCTTGGGGAGAAATCGATGGGCGGAAAGGCAGAAACAGAGCGGGTTTATATGGTATGAGAAATAGGGGCTGAGACATGTTTTAAATTCCGCGGGTCTCAGACTTTTTGCTTCCGTGGCATCTAGACTCTCCAGAGCGCTCGAGACTGTACTGGGCTCTGCGGAGGATTCAGATTGAGGTGTCGATGAAACGTCCTCCGGACATGTCGAAGGTTCGTTTGAAATTTTAAAATTAATCAATTAGTATTGCAGGCCGGCGGATTTGAAGAGAAGAGTCTCCCAGTCCTTGATTCCAGGATGAAAATCCACACAAGATAAGTCTATGGGGTGCATACTGATTGAGGGTAATGAAAGGGATTCTTGGGATGGTCTGCGCTGCGAGGGTCCCATTTATGCGGAACGAAAGCCCAGGCTCGCAAGTTTGTGGTGTAATAACGAAGAGATAGGATGTCATGAACGCTGAGTTCTGGAATCCGGAGTGATTCTACGGTGGTGTGGTACACTGGTATGGTACTAAGTAGTAGGAAACTAGTAGGAAGCAAAGAGTCACGATTGATTTGCCATCGAGATTCCAATCATCGTGGCAGTGCATTTTCCCACGACTCACAAACATCGTTCACCTTTCGACTCTTGTCTCGCCGTGTTGAAATGAAATCACCGTTACTCAACCGCCCAGTCCATTTAATTGAACCATGTCCCAGGAAAGCCGTCAGTAACCGAAGGATTTCGTGGAACTCAAGCGCACCTGAGCGACAAGCAAAGGTAGGAACGCAACCGCATGACGAGGTGAGTTGATTTGAACACCATTTGATCCATGCAAGATCCATGTAGCAGCCTGTGGCCAGTGACGCCAAGTATCTCGGAATTATCTTCGAATCACCAGTGGAAGAATGCTGGTTGTCGCGCGTCATCAGTAGCAATCGGCCGCGCATATTGCCGCGGCCCGTTAAGGTTCCATTCACGGCGATCAGTGATGGTCGACGTGCCTCAAGATGCCGGAGGTTCGGATCAAGCCCGCCGATCATTGTCTATTGATGCGCACTGCGTTTGAGGGCAACTCCGAGATTGGCCGGCTTGCCGGACCAGAGGGAGAGGCTTGCTCCGAACCTACTTAGAGATGCCGGTATGTACGTTAAATTTCCAGAGTGTTCCCTAAAACGTTGCCTTCATTCAAGGGATAAGATTTACAACCACGACGGCTTTGACAGGAGTATAAATTGTGCTCTGCTTTGTCGGCAGTTTTACGAGTAACTGGGCAGCTCGGCGATTATTGGCTTTGCGCTACACAGCCAAGAATGCAACCATGAAGTTGACCAAAGGGAGTTGCTAAGCAAACAGCACGTTTACAAACAATAAAGGTACGCGGTTTCGACGGGGAAGTGTGGGAAACCAAAATCAAGTTCGAAGGAGTGAAAGAGTAGGCGGCAGAGACGAGTAGAGAAATCAAGTGACACGGGAGGGCGACAAATGAGGGAAAATTCAGCTTTGAAAAGGAGGGAAGGAGTGAATTGTAGAGGCATGTAGGTAAATGAAGTGAAATGGGACGGGAAAATGTGGGAAAGCCCAATCAAGTTGAAAGGAGTGAAAGAGTGTTCGAGACCTGTGGGTAAATCAAGAGAAACCGAAACAAAATGGTCTGGTATCTAAATGCGGGATAGAAGGATTATACTTCTGAACCTGTTACCGTGCGAAGGGTTATCAGAAACGGCACGTAATGTGGAAGGAAATACGTACCATATACCGGGACAAAGAGCGAATAGCCACAGTACTCGGGGCCATCGAACTCAGCGAAAACCGTGGTCACGTCGGCACCTTCGCTATCGCTCGGCTCCTTCTCCCTGAGGAAGATTTCCGACTCGCCGGTCGCGAAATCGCAGATGATGATATAATAAAACACCTGAGCAGCAGGGTCCACCGCAACAATGTACGGTTCGGAAACCTTGGGGGACTGGTACAGGTACCTGTAGTGGGGTAAAGAAGTAAAAATAAATTGAAAGGATAGAGGACGAGAGGAGGGATGAGGCAACGCACAGCTCGTTGGCGCCCGAAGGAATGGCCCCGACCATCAATTTACCGAGCCCGTTGGAAGAAGGGTTCGTGTAAAGGAATTTGCCATCGGGCGTCGCATATGTCAGTTTTCCTTGCGAAATCCACCCGGGGGAAAATTCCTCAGTGCGTTTGGCGAAAACACCGCCATCTACACTCGGGATCATCTGCAGGCCGCGATCCGGCCACACGAGGGACGTTACCACATCCTTCCCATCCTGCCCTGAACTGCCTCCGTCCTGACCTTTGTCTTGAGTCCCACCGCCGCCCGCCTCGCTCGTCCCCGAGTCGCCCTGATTCTCACCTTCCTCTGCACCCATCTGTTTCTGATCCCCTCCATCTTGGTTGGTGTCAGCGTTCCCGTGGTTCTGACCCGCATCCTGGCCCGGCTCCTGACCGTCCTGTTTCGCGCCTGCGGTACCCGTATCCTGCTGGCCATCCTCATTAACCCCAGGCGCAGGTTCATCATCCTGACGCCGGAAATTGGTCCCACTTGGGCCGAGGGCCTCATTGGGATCAGGAGATGTGTCGGGTGGCGGCGTTGTCCCACTCCCATCGGAGCTCGAGTTGTTCCCCTCCTCGCTGCTTCCTCCGCTTCCACCCTCACTGCTTCCTGCACTTCCAACCCCGCCGCTTCCTCCACTTCCAGTCTCACCGCTTCCTCCACTTCCCTCCTCACCGCCTCCTCCGCCTCCACCCTCGCTGCTTCCTCCAGACGACTCGGAACCACCGATTCCAAGGCTAAAGAGAAAGCGGACTATGATCAGAGGGGAGGTTGGAGTTGACACGGCGATAACTCACTCGACACAGACGTCGAATATCGGAAAGATGAACGGGTCATGCAGCGAATACGGAGAAGAAAGTCCAGTAGCGCGGATCTTCAGCTCACTCGTGAGGTCGCCCTTCACCCGAGGCTGCAGCGCCTTGCACTTCCCATTATCGGTGCCGTCCGTCGACACACTCCCCTGGAGCTTGATCGCAATCTTCTCCACTAGCGCAACCTCGGCGGACAATTTATCGGTAATCGCAGAAAATCTGCGTTATAGATCCCGTCAGTACAGCTCACGGTTCAGTGCTGAACGAAACCCACACAGAGACCGTGAGTTGGACAGCGAATTCGACGAACGGCGTCACAGTGACCGTTATTTTGGCTTTAGCTTCGAGGACCTTCTCGCAGTTGGCGGCCAAGTCCCAGCTGCCCACCATCTCCGATTTTGACGGGTCCTTCAAGTCGATGGTCGCGCCAACTTGATTCCATTTGCAAACGAACCCGGCGGCCAATAACCCCTGAAGTTCTAGCGAGTACTCAACCCCGAGAACAAGTACGAGTTCCGGGCCGATGGTCAACACTCCGCGTATATCGACGCCAGTGCTAAAATGGCGGGTTATTCACGCCGTGATTTTTTCCAAATACAACACACCCTGGTATTTGGCCCTTTATTGCCGGCAACGTTTTCTTATCCGAATACTTGTCTTGAATCAGATGCACACGTCAGCAAACGCAATGAAGAAGGGAAGGGTAATCGTACATGTCGCCTTGATGCCGAGGATCAGAGTTGCACTGACGTCGGCTTTCAATTCCATCTTCGCCATACTAAAGCCATCCGCGAAGGTACCTGAAGAAGTTTTAGTTTCCACAACGAGAGATAGACCACTTCGCGTACCAACGATATCACTTTGGAAGTGGATGGTGATTTCTGTACACGGAATGAGGTTCGCGTCCGGAGAAAGAATAGGTTTCTTACCAACACCGCACTTCCAACAATCAAAGTCTATCTCCTTCTTCGTCGTGTTCTTCTCATCCTCGCTCGCAAAGTCTTTGTGGTAAAGAAGATACGCATCCTTGTTTGGGCCCTTGAACACGGTGTCATAGGCCTTGAACGACTGCGTTGACAGTGTCGCGTCCTTCTTCAAATGACTATCGAACTTGTGATGGTCGACGACATACTTCCCTGGATACGCCGACCGTTAACTCTTGATTTCTGGGAAGCTTAAGCGGACGTACCGATAGCAACAATCGGATTGCACTTGGCAGCAAAGTTGAATACGTCCACCGCAATACTTGTAAAGCTTCGGCGAGTCAAGTCGGAGTCGGAGCGGGACGGCGCCACGACGGCGCCAGGACTTGAGCGTTTACGCTCCTGCGAAAAGGTTATGACATGGACGTTGACGTCCTCGGTGGGATGGACGGTATCGTGAATAGCCATCGGTTTGGTTTGACACAAGATTTTCCGATGCGCCTTGGAGGGCAGGATCCGGGATACGAAATGAAAGCTGCGCTCCGACGAGGCAACACCAGAGCCGCAACCATGAACATAGGAGATGATGAGGAAGCCCTGGTAGTGTCCAGTCCAGTCCTTGACCGCAGTCTGATACGCCGCGTCGTTGGTAAAGGTGACAGTCAACGCGTCCGATCCATCGCAAGTGACAGACGAGATGAAATGGGACCGTTCGAGCGACACAGCTGGATACAAATGCGTGAGCTTCACCATGCCGGCGCCTTGAATGTCGGTCCCTGTGAACACTATATGTCAGAGATCTGTGCGTGTCGCAGGATTTGAAGCCTCACCGGACAACGAAGAATAGTAGAGGGCGCTCTGTTTCTTGGCTTTCAAATTCTCCAGATCCGAAGTGTCCTCGTCCGGGTGAAGGTTGGGATGGAGCGCCATGAGATGTGCATTGTGGCCATCGGTGCGCGGAAGATGAGTCGAAAGACTCGAAGGGAACGCAGAGGAAAGAGCCAGAAAAAGAAGCGGGGCGCAAATAGTCAGCAGGACGCGGTGGACACGCATCGCGGCGTAGAAACTGCAGGTCTGGACACGTTCAGCAGGCTTTTTATGCCCTTTTTGGACGCGATAATGTCGGCGCTCGGATTGATGAATTAATTCCAGGTTGGGATAGCAGATGTCTAGAAAACAAAGAGGCGACCCGGAAGCGACACTACAAACTTACTTGAACATTTTAAACCTACCTGGATAGGATCATCAAATGCGCGCCAGAGACTAGGATTCGAATGGTGGTCGACGGCCGAGGGTGGCCTCGACTATAGATTAATTTGAATCCAGTAAAGGGGATCGTACGTTTTTAGTTGGTTTCTTGGTGTTATCCGGCCCTACACAATGTTGACTCGCGAATGTACGGCAAAGAATGCTCGGCCGCGATAGGACGTCCGAACTAGTGAAAATTAGAGCGAATTAGAGCGAGCGCGGTATCCGCAAAATAAATGTGCCGGACGAGAACTTCACCGTTCCTTCATGCTCCGAATGAGCCCTGACCTAGATGTTTATGATCCATACTAATGGTGGGTGCAGCGGAGATAAAAGCACGAACCTGGGATAGAACAGAGGTTGTAAGAAATAGTCGACCGTTCCGACTCGCAGCCGAGATAATGTATGGCATGCAGTTGTTTTGCCGCCGTCGTACGCGTCGTCCCTTTAAGTAGTCCTACTAGACCTATGGGCAGGCCTGCCTTTACGAAGTAACAGGGCGAAGTAAAGTGGACAAGCATCAGGTCTGATAGAGGGTGGCAAGTGGTGATCCCGAAGCCTTGACCAAACAATAAGATAAGCGACTCGCATACGAGCCGGGTGAGAGATAGGTAGGTGTCCACGGAACTCGCAAACCCGCAGATTAAGTGCTCTGAGCGGGAGGGCTGCTGGCTCTGAGCGAGTGACAAGAGCGGGGCAAAGACAAAAGCGCGCGACAAATCTACCACCCATTGATTAAACAAGAGGGAGAGAGGAAGGGAGGGGGGAAAGAGGACAGCAGCAGATTCGTGCACGTCGTGGTCGCGACTGAGAAGGAAAGTGACGGAGTCACAGTCGCGTCACGTCATCCCGAAACATCCCGAATCTCGCTGCTCCTCTGCGCTCACCATGTTGATCCGATGATCCGAATGCCTCCGATGTTCCATTGTGCCTTTGGCGTCAGAGCGCTCGGAGAAGGCCCGCAAAAGAATAGAAATAAATTGGAAAATTGTTTCCGGTTTTTCCAGATCCTCCTTCGAGCACTTAGAAGTTGTCAATTTTGAACTTTTCAGGATTTTTAAATTTTCAACCTGATTCACCCGGAGAAGTCGATTGTTGAATAGCTACATATCTCACAAAAAAATGTAGCGAAACTGCAATGGCAGGTTTAAGTATTTCAATTTTCGGAGCAATGTTGGAGGACGTACAAACTCAAAAGCGGAGCTTTTACTCATCAAAAAATAGGTGCCGCGGGCAAGCCGCGGGAGAAGGTCACCTATTGAGTCAGTTCACCGCGTGCCACCGGATCCGACATTGTGTTTATCGTCTCTGTCTCAGCTCTCATTTACCAGGATGTCACAACCCTCTGCGACTTCCCCACCGTAAGCTACAGAAGCTGATGAACGGGCTCGATCTAACCCCGTGTAGGTTCGAGACTGAGGAAGAAACGAGGTTGCGGGAGGTCTTGCTGTCCCATCCATGTTGCCTAGTCAAAGCCTATCAAACCTGATCATGACACAGGGCTATACTGCCCCATATTGCTCCAAGGAGGTACGTCCACAACCGTCATGGCATGTCTACATCTTTTGAGGGTTCCACGACAGTGCCAGAGAGAACATTGGTGTGTTTATACTCTTCGAGTGAGTATACGCCATGGCGATCATGCATTCATTGTCCGTCTGTGAAGGAAGTCCACGCATAAACGCGTTTGTGGCCTCACGAAGGGAGACGGCTCGGAAATCTCGCGACTTTGGAATCTAATGAGCATGAACAAGCAGCTGGCCCCAATGATACACGCCGCGTATATCGATAAATTCGACCTCCTCGAGCATCCAACGCTCGATCGCTCATTCTTTGGGGCCGTCCATGTTGGCGTAGAGCCTGAGAAGCTTGCAGATTTCTATAGAATCTATATGGACCCGCAGACGGACACAAGAAACATGCGGGGAATGTTCCAAATCAACGACATCACTCGCATTGAGCTCCCGAACGGGGCGCCCGAGTTAGAGCCTTTCGAACACACGTGGAAGAAGGCCCGTACTCTCCCGTATGTTCAAAACTATGCGACGGCGTCCTACGGAGTGTTGCGGATCGTCATCGAAGGCACGAAGACCGCTCTGATGACACACACACAAATCCCCGTCGAGTGCTTTCATATGATGCGACAGAACCAAACCCTCATAAGCATTTCGGTCCACGAAGGAGTTCAGGAATTATCAATGGACGTTGCATCGTGCTTGAGGTACGTACTTTATTTGCAAATACCTTTTGAAGTGCCGCTCATTTGCGTTGATACGCCTACGGCGCGGCTGCGAGCGGAGCTAAAACAAAAACCAAAAGGGGAATGGGAAATGCGGGGGGATAATCCGCTCGGAGGGCCGTAAAACTGGTGTGATGTGCGAGGGTGTCCTGCGAAGGTTCAGCGCTCGCTCAGTACGGGAATAAAGGCGGAACGGGGCACGAGGAACGAGAGCAGCAACGACGAAGACTGCTCTGAGGGGGTTTGGGAAAGCGACGAGGAACTCAATAGAACGACGAGGGACGCGATGAGCGATGAGGGGACGAACGGGAGTACGAGGGCGAGAGCAACAGATTGACTGAGACCTAAAATGCGAAGGAAGAGAGGAAATCTTCGTTTTATTTGCAGGTTGAACTAGCTACAATTTATAGTAAGTTGGCTACTGGTATGAATAAGATTCAGAGAGTAAGCATTGAGAATTACAAGTTGAATATTGCGTTGAACGCGGCGAGGGATGCCCGAGTGCTGACTGAGAACTGGCCAAGAAAATGCGAAATGAATGGCGCGAGTCGGGGAAAGCATTCTGAGACCGGAAAGATATCGAAAATTGGTAAAGTTCAGGGGAATAGGAATATATTGAGTGTCGGAGAAATGGAAGAAAATGGAAAAGCTGAGTGCGGAAGCATATGGTGAGGTCAACGTGGCTAGACGTGGCAGTCGGCGAGTTGCTGCGGTGGTGGGCGGTGCAAGGCGGGGCGCTTTGATATCTCCGAATGGGGACGGCTCGTACGGCGATCAGTGGCGGTGTCCGGGCTCACGGCTCGACGATGCTCATCATCTCCTCCCAACTGAAAAAGTGACCGTCCTCGGTCACTGGCGACAACGGCGACGATGCGAACGCGAACATGACGATTGACTCGAAGCGAAGGCCAGGTAAAGCGCGGGAAAAGTCCGGATGGATTGGGAAGGGGAATATGGGTCCGGAAAATCAAGGTGTGTCGCAGTGGTGTCCTCCCAACTGAGATATTGACTCGCGTGCGTCGTGGAACTACTCTGGTGCATGGGTTTCGTCATCCTCCGGGTCTTCAAGTGCTGATTCCTCCATCTCGCGCAAACGGTCCGTCGATATGTCGATTACAGCTTCCAAATCTGGCAACGGAATCTTCTCGCGTGCAAAGTATGGGATGACGCGGAATGCTGCAATTGGGCGGTGAAGAACAGACCCATCGAGTTCGCAAAGGATGTAGGCGCCACCGCGGTTCCGTGAAACGACGATAAGTGGTCCCAAATATCTCGCACGCATCTTTCGATTCAACGATTTTTCGATAGCCGTATTGCGCATCAAAACCAAGTCACCGCGCTGGAAGTCGAAGTCGCGGATCGTGGACGCGTGTTCGCGCTCGAAACGAATGGCTGCCTGGATGCGAGCCTCGAAGACGTTCGAATGGAGCTCGGATAAATGATCGCGGCGCTTCTGGAGAGATATCGCACGACGCGCAATCAAGTCGGTTGTGGATAGGACGGACTCGGGCGGGGGTAGGAGATAGGTCGCTTCGGAGATGTCGAGTGGGAGTAGGGGATGGGTTCCGGTAGCAGCGAAGTAAGGTGAGCAACCCATTCGTCGGCGGACAGTTACGCGGTCGGCCCAGAAAACTGAATATGCACCAGAATGCCATTTTGATTGGTCGCCGTCGACAGCTTTGTAAAGCGCTTGCCGTACATCGAAATGAGGACGTTCTGCGAGATTGGCGCGTGAGTTATAACCGGAAATGCGAATGTGACGGATATGATAGCGCTTCTCCAAATACGCGAGGGCCTTTACGAATGGAGTGCCGTTATCTGTAACAATCTCGGTCAATGTGCCCCAACGACACAAGATATCTTGGAAGATCCAGTCTCCAATTGCCTGCGCGGTCTCGCGGCGAAGCATGCGGAACTCTGGGTAATGGATGAGCGAACAGCGGCCCTGCACAATATACTTGAAACCTCCGCTCGACGGTAAGTGCATGGTATCCATATACATCTTGGCGAATATTGGAGCCGGTGTCGCAACGGTAGGTGGAATGTTAATTTTGCGGAGCTGGCGTAATTGACACAAGTAACAGGTGCGGATGAACCAAGTGATGTCGTGAGCCATGTACGGCCACCAGAAACGTTCTGAGACGAGTGCACGCGTCGCATAAAACCCTTTGTGACCAACGTCATCGTGTGCGGAACGGAGGATAAAGAGTCGGCGGCTTTGGATAACAACAAGCTTGTGACGATTGTGAGGGTCCTTACGCCACAACGCGCCGTCTGCGAGGTAAAACTCCATGCAGTAGCGCACAAAAGACTGATATTCTGCGTCGGATAGATTTCGAGGCCGTTTGAGTGTGTCATGCCAAACGCGGACAAGGTCTACGCGTAAATCTGCCAATTTGGCGGCGTCGGATCGCGGAACGAGGTCGTAAGAAAGAGACGGAGGAGGTTCAACGTCCTCGGGGATGAGTTCGGCGGCAAACATAGCGATAGTGTGTTGTGGACGGCGGACGTACGGTGAGTCGTTGATCTGATGCATAAAGCCGTGTACTTGATCAATCCAGTCGTCGAAGTCGTCCTCTGGCTCGGGTTCATCGCCAGGCTGCGCAGGACGTCGCGAGAGTCCATCTGGACGGTGCGAGGTACCGGGAACATGAACAAGGGTGAAATGGAAGGTCAAGATGGCGAGGATCCAGCGGTTAATGCTCGCGCTCGGAGCCAAGTCGGGATTCGCAAGCATTCCCTTGATATAACGTGCGTCGACTTCAACAACAATGTTTCGCAGACCGATAATATAAATCTTCCAGGCGCGAAGGGCTCGGAACAAGCCGTAGAGCTCGAGTTTAGGTTGCGAGAAGCGCGCCTCGCGGTCGTTGAGCGTGATGGAACCGAAGCGGGCGTAGAATCTACGAGCGAGATTGTCGGGATCGCACTGGGATAGCAAGAAGCCAATCGCGATGTAGGAAGTATCGACGGATAGGATAACGGGAGCGGATGAGGTATAGTTGATGGGGCGCAATGCGGGACAGTGGAGAAGTGCGTGTTTTAGATCTTCTTGCGCGTTAATCTGATCGGGACCAAAGACGAAAACAGCTCCTTTGCGGGTGAGCATCACAAGAGCGTTGGCGCGTTGAGCAAAATTATGAATGAACATGCGACACACGCCGATGGTGCCAAGAAATGCGCGGACCTCGGATAGATCACGGCAAGGTCCCCAGTTCACAATCTTTGCGACGCGCTTTTGATCGGGAATACGGCCTTGATAGGTGCATACATGGCCCACAACGGTGAATTCGGCTGCGCAAAGTATGGCTTTCAAGCCCGAGAAGGTACCGCCAGCGTATTTCATGCGCTGCACAACACGGTTCAACGTCTGGAAGTGCTCCCAAACAAAGCGGCGGATGCCGGGGTTCTCGGGGATGGTCTCGTATGTGCCGTCTGGGAGTTCGTAACGCGAAGCGGGACCGCGGACAGCTACGTCGTCGATGAAAGGAATGGTAGAGTCGGGGATTTCGGGCTGCAGGATGAAGGTGACGTCGTCATGAAAAATGGGGACAGAGTTGGTCCAACCCATGGGAAGCGTGACAAGCCGAAGAGCGCCGTATGGCGTTTGAAAGGTGGTGTAATCGCGAGATGATTCCGCAAGCAGACGCTCATCGTAACCAACATACAGATCTAGCATTCCGCCACAAGCACGACCGGCGAAGTGTTCCGCAAGCTGATCTGTGAACGGCGGCACACCCGAATGCTGAATCGTGACAGCGTTCAAGGGTTCGAGACTGTGAACAAGTCGCAAGCTGGTCCCATCCTTCTTGACAACGCAAAACCAACGCGAGCGATAGGAGGAGTTCGATGGTTCGTACACGCCGGCTGCGATCTTCGTACGGATAACTTTACAGACTTCGTCGTAGATGCCGGGAGGGATCGGGATGTTACGCTGAACCCATGGGGTATGCGGGACAACGGGGATATCGACGGGAGGGAAGAAGTCGGTGCGGAATTTACCGCGTTCTGAGTCGTTCCATGCAAAAGCTGACTCATGTTTACACATGAAGTCGTGCATAAGATCGCGTTCGGCTGACCACAGAAAATCGCCGGGGTGCAACTGATCGATAATATCGCGGCGTTCTGCTGTATAGCGACCGGTGGGGACGAAGGGAGGTGGATTCGGGTTAAGAGTGGGGAGATCAGCGAGAGGATCCCCGTGGATATGGCGAACGATGCGAAACTGTTCAGGTAAGCTGCCCAATACGGGGCGCACCTTCTGAGCGACGGGCTTATACTTCTTTTTGGCGTAGGTTGCGAGTGGCGGTTGGGAACGGGCTGAGGACGAGACGGAATAAATGGGAACGGGAATATCATTGGGAAGGCTAGAAAAGGGGGTATATGCGCGAGTTGAATCGCGCATGGGCACCGCATCAAACGCCGGTTGAACGACAGTATGTGCATAGGTGACTGTGTCGGAGTCGGATCCGAGGTTGTTACAGGCGGATAAATATGTATGTTGGAGATCGGAAATGGAATAGTTGGAATCGAGAGCCGTGTATGATTCGATGATGAAGGAATTGTGGTTTTTGGGATCCGGAACAATAACGAGAGCTACCTCTCCTTGATCAGGGATCAATTCATCGAGTGTTGAAAACCCGTTGGCCGAGAGCGAGGTGGACCGCGTGGCACAGTAGGCACCGTAGCGACTTTGCCGGTGTTCGGGTCGCGAATGGTCACAGTCTGGTTCTCATCCGCAAAATTGCGAACAATGCTCTCGGTTAGAACATCGAATGGACGACCGAGCAAGATATCGTAGGCTGGGTTTCGCACAACATGGACTTGTAGGTATAGGGTGATATCGCCAATGCGGAAGGGGACATTGCGCGCAAGGCCGAGAGAGGGGGAAATGGAACCATTGGCGGACTGTATTTTTAGAACGATACGAGGGTCGTAAGGAAGACCGAGTTCGTGACAAATGGCTTCGGACATCGCGATGATTTGCGAACCACCATCAATAATACTTTCGACCTTCTGCCGGTTGTCAACGACGGGCAGAATAGAGCGAATAGCAGAGGACTCCATCGAGACGACCAGGTCATCAGGAATCTCGCCAGAATTGAAATAAGACTCGTAAATGTCGGGGATAATAAGCGCGTCGGGTGGGAGAGGAGCTGGTTGAGACGTATGGGCAAAAGTGGAGGGCATAGAGTCGTAAAACGCGGTATTACGCGCGTCGTGCGCGTGTTGTTCAGCAGGCGAGTCGTAAATTATAGAGGAACCCGGGAGAGCGTCAGCAGTGAATTGTTCAACCAGCTCAGCAGCGGCTGGTTTATCCTTCACAGCAGGTGCAACACGGCGGCTGGTTGTGGCTTCGCGAACTTGCGAACGAACTTCAGGCGAAAGGGACAGCAGCTCGCGTTGCGTAAGCGTAACCTGCGTGGCCATAGAACGGTCAAATACCGTGTTCGCAATTTTCTCATCGTAAATCGGCGCGTTAGTGCGATACGCGGCATCAGGTTTCTTCGCCTGAGCAGGATTCGGACGCGCACCAACATTGCGGTCTCGTGGCGGGGCGTATGCAGCGTCTCGGGCGTTTGCGAATGGATGCTCTGGTTGAGCCGCAGGAGGAGCAGGGGCACGATTCTGGGGACGCAAAATGCCAGGTGGAGCCGGAGGCGCTGGAGCAGCAGGTGGGGAAGCGGCGCGAATGGGCTGTTCAGGCTGTTCCACAGGTTCGCCGGCAGCAGCGGCAGCGCGGGCCTGGGCACGAGTCCGCAGCGCAAATATTTCGCGTTCCAAACTACGAAGGCGCTCTTCTTCTGAAAGTTGGAAGGTGGCGGCGGAAGTCGAAGCGCGAGGAACAGGAGGAGCGGCGAGGTGTTGGGTAGCTACTCCGAGCAATAACTGAGCAGCAGCGAGTTGGCCAGGATTTTGACGGTGCCATTCCTCGATACGAGCCCGGAGATTACGGCCTTCGATGCGCCGGGGAACAAATGCGCCAGAGGGAAGAACCACGCGGCCATCGGCATCGCGCTTGCATTTACCAGCCTGCATATCCTCATCAACACGGGGACACTTTATAATAAAATGACCTGTTTCGCTGCAATAACTGCAGGTGAGATCAGATCGAGGCGGCAGCGGATTTGATGATTGCGAAGGAGGCGGGCGAGCATGCTGGTGCTGGGCCGTGAGGACTTTAATCAAACCGTTCATCGATTCGAGTAACGCAGCGACGCCAGCCTCCTGTTTAATTTCAGGCTGCGGCTGGGATGACGAGGACGAGTGCAAAGCGGCGGTGGAAATGGGGGCATTGGAAGTATCAGCCAAAACAAACTCAACCGCCTCGTGAAGATCTTGAAGATCATACGGGTCATCGGGATGGACGTCAGGATGTTTGATCTGGAGCCGCTGGTGAACGCGACTCCAAAGAGAAACGGGAGCGATGGCGCGACGGAAGGAACGGCTCTGCTCGGACAGAGAGAGTCTCTGCTTGCCGATGAGGTACTGGGTAACGACGAGGAACTGCCGGTAAAATTCACTGTAGTCGCCCTTCGATAGAATCCCAACGCGGGCGTACTCGCCAACGAGCGCATCGAGATCTGCCAAGAAGATTTCCGATTTACATCGGTGCCGGGGTAAAGTTTCAAAACAGCAGCTTTAAATTCGCTGTAGGTGGCGGGGGGCTTAAACTCCGCCAGAGCCTCCCAGACTTCCTGATCGTCGACGCTAAGGAAACGCGTCGCGTGCTTCTTTCGCTCGATGCTGTCAATGACAGCAGACCGATCGAAATGGAACTCGAGGTCAGTGAAATATCGATGCAACTCCCGAGGTTTGGAAGAGTCGAACTGAGGGGCATTACGGTCGCCGCGGGCGGGCATCTGAGCAACAGCGGCCATGTTGAAAGTGGGATCAGGAGTCGGTGGGCGAGAGATGATCGGGGTGCGGAAGAAATGGTCTAACGGCGGCGAGAGGGGATCGATGGGGGAAAGATTGTTATGTCGGGCAAGATGGGCCGGCACAACCGTGAAGAAGTCGTCGGAATCGAGGAGGTTGTCGGGATTTTGGTGTACACCGAGAAGTTCGAGACGTAGATCGCGACGAGGGTTTGAGCGAAGGGTGCGAGACGAGCCTGAAGCAATGGCTGAATGGAACCCCTCGCGGTGGGCTCCAAATATGATACGCCTACGGCGCGGCTGCGAGCGGAGCTAAAACAAAAACCAAAAGGGGAATGGGAAATGCGGGGGGATAATCCGCTCGGAGGGCCGTAAAACTGGTGTGATGTGCGAGGGTGTCCTGCGAAGGTTCAGCGCTCGCTCAGTACGGGAATAAAGGTGGAACGGGGCACGAGGAACGAGAGCAGCAACGACGAAGACTGCTCTGAGGGGGTTTGGGAAAGCGACGAGGAACTCAATAGAACGACGAGGGACGCGATGAGCGATGAGGGGACGAACGGGAGTACGAGGGCGAGAGCAACAGATTGACTGAGACCTAAAATGCGAAGGAAGAGAGGAAATCTTCGTTTTATTTGCAGGTTGAACTAGCTACAATTTATAGTAAGTTGGCTACTGGTATGAATAAGATTCAGAGAGTAAGCATTGAGAATTACAAGTTGAATATTGCGTTGAACGCGGCGAGGGATGCCCGAGTGCTGACTGAGAACTGGCCAAGAAAATGCGAAATGAATGGCGCGAGTCGGGGAAAGCATTCTGAGACCGGAAAGATATCGAAAATTGGTAAAGTTCAGGGGAATAGGAATATATTGAGTGTCGGAGAAATGGAAGAAAATGGAAAAGCTGAGTGCGGAAGCATATGGTGAGGTCAACGTGGCTAGACGTGGCAGTCGGCGAGTTGCTGCGGTGGTGGGAGGACCCCTGATAATAGGCCGGTAGGCCGGGTCCAGTGTCGGACAAAAAATGCGCATTTTGGCTCCGAAGGCCAGGTTCTGGTCGGACAAAAATCGGACTTTTGGTCTGACTTTTGTCAAAAATTTATCCGCCAAATCGCATTTGGTGCGACTTTTCGGGATGAAACGGCAGAATATGGCTTGAAACAGGCTCAAAAAACTGCAAAAAATGTATGAACCGACCATGTTATAAAAAATCAGCTATTTCGGAGGCGTGGGAGCAGGAAATTACTCTTTTTAGGTGATGCCATCACCGTCGGCTAGCTCTCGTCCAATCAGCGTTGACGGACAAAAAGTGGCACTTCCGGGAGTTCGGGGACCTGGCCTCGAACGGGATTATCAGGGGTCCTGTGGTGGGCGGTGCAAGGCGGGGCGCTTTGATATCTCCGAATGGGGACGGCTCGTACGGCGATCAGTGGCGGTGTCCGGGCTCACGGCTCGACGATGCTCATCAGCGTAGATACATCAACAACCACATTCGATCCGACAAGGAGAACCAGTTGATGCTGCGAACCAGACTGCGGGATGTCGATATTCAAACCATACAGGATGTCGCGCGTGGTCGCGATACCTATGCCGCTCGTGTTCTTCGATCTAAGATGGCCACCGACGCTACATATTCGTTGAAAAGATACCAGTGGGTTGAAGATCCGGCGTCCACGAGCCAGACTGCCAAGGAAAACAATGAGGAGAAGAACTGAAAGTGAAGAATACGACAATGCTATTCCAGATACGTTTTCGTGCTTAGTTCATTACTACGATGTAACCCTACTTCTGATTTACCCACCTCTTTCAGCCTTGTTTGCTCAGATCCATAATGAAATTGTTCTCGAATCCCCCGACGACGTGAGCGCTAGTCACCTACTACGATTCAGCTGAAGAACGGAGAGCCCTTTAGTATGACTGACCACAATGTTCCCCGCAAAGCACAGGGAACAGATCAGAGCCGCAACTTATACACCGCAACTTATACAACCTGAATTTCAACCAATTATAACGAGTTACTCTAGTCCGTTTCGCGCAACATATCCCCCGAATTGAACCCTTCTCTCTGCCTCTCCGGATCACAATTAATAGTGACCATGCTCATGAGCATAGTCACAGAAAAGGGAACCACCCTGGAAATAAAATTGTCAATCTCTTGTCAGCAGCCTGAAAGAACCATTCCTCACCTGCTGGCGACAAGCTGTCCCAGGGCCGCATTCGCGGAACACAAAGCGTCCATGGTCGCAGGTCTTAAATCCGCGTCCCGCACAGAACATTTCGCCTTCGTGGTGGCACCTGGAGGAACCGCTGCGAGAGTTGTTTCATAACAGCCAAGGTATCTTCTAGGAAGACACATACTCTGGTTGAGGGGAAGCGGAAGTCAAGGCGAGAAGAGTTGACAGCACGAGAAAGCTGATGAAGCGAGCCATTTGTGAGATTGATGTTTAAAAAGGAGGGAGGTGATTGGATGGGAATTGGGGCTTCGTGGTTTATATGCAGCTTGAGAGTCTAATTTTGGTATAACGTCCAATTTCCTGAAAAAAGTAATAATCGACAGCGCACGCTAGCGCTGGTGATTTGTTCTGCGGTTTATACTTATCTGTCTGAATGAGCAGCTCGCTACTGTCCTGTTTCGACTAATATGGTCTAAGTTTTCGTGTTTCAACTTTGTGGCAGGGACTGACACGTATGCTCCATGAGAGCCAGTCACCACACGCGAATTGGAGATACAAATGCAGACATATGACGGAAACTGTGTGCCGGAATATTTTGAACCTCTGTTGGTTGAAGTCAAGTGAAGTGGGAAGAATCCAACATGCCGGAACAACCGGGGTGCCCAACTTTCCCGCGGGGAAATGCATGCTCCCTTGAGAGTTTCTCCCAAGAGACGCCATGGACGCTCATACGTGGCATTCCCAGCTACTAGCAAATCTCCTAGACGGCTGAATTGTAATTGGTAGCGGTGCTCGGTAGTGTAATGAAAAAGGAAAAAAAAGACAACCTAAATTTGACTCACATCCAACCCGTGGCGTGGAGATGAAACCAGGTATAAATAACATTGAGCGGAAAACGGTAAAATAGATTGAACGCCAATTTGAAGCCGGATCAAGACGACAACAGTGTCGTCCGCATGTCCAACAGATGCGTGGTTTCCAGCTCTGAATGGGGCTTCTCGGGGTAGGAGGCATTGAGGCTGTTTCGGTCACCATCCGTAAACGCCGAAACGTCCATGCTCCGCTCAACCACCACCTCCTTCCTCTTGCGCTTTCCCGTCTGCCGGATAACAAAGCCCACGAGAGTCGCCAGTAAACATGCAGCAGCAACACCGGCAACGACGAAGCCGATGACTTTGAAGGTACTGCGGATGCGATTCAGCAATCAGGTTCAACTTCCTGGCGTGCAAGCGATTATCGTAGGCACGCACTGAACCGGCATCTTGGAATCCTTGCTGTTCGCAGTCGTACCGGTAGCGGTAGCGGAGGCAGGGCTGGAGCTGCTCGTCGAGCTAGAGAGCGTGGCTGAAGGAAAGCCCGCGACCAGCGCGAAGTCGATCGCAAGCCGCTGTCCCGCCGAGGTAGGCTGGTGTATCACCTCGAGCGTATGGTTCCCCGCGCCGAGTGCGTCCGCGTGGTAAAGTTGTCTTTGCGCGCCGTAGTTCAGTCTCGCAGCGCTGAATGTTCCCATGGGCTGGCCGTCGATTTTGATGTCGTAGGGAGCGGAGTTGGGACCGATTGCGCCGAAGAGCGCTACGGTGTCGCCCTACAGTACGCCGATGAGCTAGAGAACGGCGGTGAGATTATATATATAGTGGGGACGCACCGAGAAGGACAGGACTGCGGCGGCGCTCTTTTCTTCGGTGAAGCTTTGAGTGGTTAAAACATTTAGCATGAGAAAAGAGGTATGTAAAATGGAGACGTACTGGCCGCTATCTCCCTGGAAACCCGAAATCTCACTGGGAAAATCCGCGTTCCAGGCATCCGAAGGCTGGTAAGAAAACTGCGAGGCATCGTCTTCCAGTGTGATATTCGGTGGTACCGCTGAATCGTCTGTTGACCAAGTAATCTGCGACAGGTAAGCACGTTGACATTGTTGAGTTCAAAGATCGATGGATATGGACAGTTAAACTCACGTAGTCGATGTCAAGGTACGGCCGGTCCGTGTCATTCATGATATTGGTAATAATCACCGTATGCGGCCACGGGTCTAAGGCCCCCGAATCATACAAGGAGGTGTAGCTGTCGTCGTCGGAAAAGCCGTCATACTCCGTTGTCTGGCCATCCAGGGCTACGCTGTAATACGCTGCCAATCCAGTAGTATCAATTGTTGAATCAGCATTGACAGATATTGCAGAAGGAGGGACAGACAGACCATGGTCTTTGCGCTTCGAACCATATATCCAGACGTGTGTGCCGTTGAAGGTGAAGGTCGCGGAGCAGTCCTTGGTGTTACAAACCGTGAACGTGCCGTTGTTCGAGTACCTATGTAGATAAGGACACAGTTTGAGCGAGTCTGGGAAAGAAACGGATGCCCTCAATAATACGCACTGCGTCGTCGAAGGATCAGCGTCTATCATATCGCCCCAGGCGTCCGCGGGCGCGTATTGAATTATGGGCTCGCCGTCGTCGATGGTGTAGTTGGTGACTGGCATGTTTGTGGGATGCAAAAGACGCTTCCGTTCCCACTGGAGGGAAGCCTCACCTTAAACCCTGGCCATGCTGCTCGCGGGGATCCCGGATTGCGGCAGGTTTGGGCGCTCTCCGTCTGAAAATGTCACCGCTAAATCAACGGGGAACAGAAAAAAAGGACGGCGGAGGCAGGGTGACGGATCAGACCGTTCAGAGACTGCGAACTGGATAGTTGTTTTGGAGGATGAAGATGACCAAGTGCAGTGTACATCGCATGTGTTCAACGAGTTCCGGTTTTCGTATATAGAATGATCTCCGTTGTTGCTCCCTCGTTCAGTTTGGAAAGTTATTTCTGCTGGTATATTGACAGGCCAATCCATCGAACATCGTGCAAAACACAACATTGTTCCGCATCCGCCCATCACGAGCCGGGTCGATTTCCGTCACTCAGAATTCTATAAAATAAATTCCGTCAATCATCAACTTCGATACGTTACGGTGCATCCGCGCTATGGCGTCCACGTATCAAACACTCTACTCACCTTCCGCGTACTGGAGCATCATCTCTGTCGCGAGGTCCTTCTTCTCGAGGAGCGCCTTGATTGGAGGACTGGCGCCGTGTGCCAGGAAGCCAGCCGTGTCTGGTTGAATTACGTGACTGGTTAAACAGAGGCACAGGAGCATAAGTAATAAGTGGATTCGAAACGCACCAGCGTATTCCTCCTGCGGGATGTCGGAAACAGAAAAAATAGAACAGAAAAGGCCGAGGCGCACGGGAAACGCAATAAGAATAGGAGGATGGAATCAAGTTAGCAAACGGTACTGTATCGACCAGCAGAAAGACAGAGGAAAACGCACGAAGATAACGTACTCGCCCGTGGACTTCCCTGCCTCATCGATGATGCGGATGATGCGATAGGTGTACTGTGGACGTTGAATCGGCGCCATCGAATCAACGAAGGAGAATTTGGAGGGAGGGTTGCTCACCGTCCCGGGTTCCTCCGCGCTCAGTGCGTAGTCGCGTGCAGCAGCGATGAGCTCCTCGAAGAGCGATTCCTACCGTGCGAAATCAGATGAAGGTTGATCATAAGATTATCACAAGTGCACATAGGTGAGATAGGGACGGTGAGCAATGAAGGATGAACTTCTGATCCGATACGCACATGGCCTGGGGCGATCTTCAGCCGCGCAATGCAAACGAGGCGGCCGCTTTTGGTCTCACTGAAAGAAGAAACCAGTGGATCAGAAGCCATTCAGTAGTAATTCGCTGTAGGACGGACGACGCACGGTATTCCGGCGCTCATTTCGTGGCAAGTATGACAGCTCCTTGGAGGGAAGTTCGGGAGACTGGAGACGACACGGAATCGTAAGGAAGAGTGCACGGAACGGTAGGTAGGTAGGTAGGTAGAATTACACGGCCGGTCCAACTGAGTCACTATATAATCACCTGCCAGTGGCTCGGCGGTTACTGGGTTTATATGACCGACGCTGCGCGGAACTGGCGGAACGTTGTCGGAATCGGCAAATTAGTCAGGATGATTATGCGCTTCGTTGAGATTCCTTTCCGCTGGGTATCGCGGAACGACATGGGTCGGGGTTGGAGGCACGCAGCGGCTGACTTTAGACAGGAAAGGGTCCAAAATTCTTTTAAAAAGAAAACTCGGAATTCAAGTCAGTCGGCCCAAATTGCTTTGCAGGGCTTTCAAGTTGAATTTCGGTTTCCCTGTGTACATGTGATCTGGGTATTGCTTGCTTGCTTCCTTGTCGGCTACCTTCTCTCGCCGAGTTCAAATTTAGGTTATTTATTGTGCTCTCAAACATTCGAAGTTCTTTCAATCCAACATTGCCCGAAACACAACATTGATAGAGATCCCAAAAACGATTTCTGTCCCTCAGAATTCTACACATTTCGGTGATCAGTACACGACATTCAAGTTAAACCTCACTTGCCTTCCGCGTACCGGATAACCGTCTCCGCCACGATGCCCTTCTTCTCGAGGAACGCCTGGATCGGGGGGCCGCCCGCGTGCGCCAGGAAACTTGCTTTGTCTGTTTGAAATTCCAGCTGATAAGATTCCTCCCCAATGAATGTAAGGAGCCCCAACACGCACCAGAGTATTCCTCCTGCGGGATGCGAATTTGAAATCATCAAGCAGGGTAGGCAGACGGAGGGGAAAGATCCAGGTCAGTAAATCGTACTTGATCCAGCTGCCAGGCAGATGCAGAATAAACGACGCACGAAGACGACATACTCGCCCGTCGGCTTTCCCTGCTGGTCGATGATGCGGGTTGTGCGGTAGGTTTTCTGCGTCCATGCGAACAAAATCTTTGATCAGCGCCTCATCAGAGGGAGGAGGACTCGCTGCTTACCGTCCCCGGCTCTTTTTCGGTCACAGCGTAATCGCGGGCGGCGCTCATGAGCTCCTCGATGACCGATTCCTAAGTTCCAGTGCGCAAGCGACGATGAAAATTAGTTGGGGAAAGGGGCGGATAGGTATTAGGTGAGATGAGCAAACAGTTAGTATGGCGGAGATAGATGTGCACCTGGCCCGGAGTAACCTTCAGCTGCGCGATGCAGATGAGGCGGCCGCTTTTGGTCTCACTACAAGAGGAAGAAGTCGATCGGAGTGGATAAGACATCCAATGCCGGAGATAAGGCTGGCGGAGGGACGCACGGTATTTCAAGGGCGCTCATCTCGAGGGACGGTACTTGCTTGGAAGGCAATTGGAAGTTATAGGAAGTTATGGGTCCAGACACGACGGGGTAGTGCGAGGCAGACAGTGGGAGAGGAGGAAAAACTAAAATCAGCAGATATCTGGATTCTGGACTTGCCGACTATATACCATCCCGGCTAGGAAGGAAGGAAGGAAGGAAGTTGATTAACCGCGGTGGTCCCAATCAGGAACGTACGGGTGCTAGAGGTTTGTAAGGCCGGGGAAAGTTGCGTAAATCCCGTACTCGGCAAATTAGTCAAATTGGATTCGTGATCATCATCCAAACCGGAAATCAGCTACGCATCGTGCGGGATCCGGAAAAATGCAGCATTGATTGGCGTTAATCCTATCAAAGAAATTGTTTGTGAACGATGCATATCGCGAGGCTGAGGGGCATAGCAACGTACTCACATACATATACTCACGGCGCAAGTCGCGTAGCGTTACTCTACGATCTCGAGCCTGGACACGTCTTGGCTCGGTCAGGTTCATATCCTCCATCCACTCAGTAGTGGCGCTCCGAGTACCGATATCGATGTTGAATAAAACGATCTCGGTACGTCGCAGGGCGCCGGCTTCGGCTGTAAAAATGCTCCTGAGCCGCAAGAGTTCGTCACAATCCCAGAGTTCCATATAGACGCGCTCTAATGGCACTGCAGCTGCTGCTGTATCAAGGATGTTCGTGATCCAGTGCGATGAGTTTCGGCGGAAGATAATACACTTCAGGTTGGGATTTCTGGAGAGATCTGTGTCTCGTGCGTTCATATCTAACGCCAATCAGTAACTGGGAAGACAGAATTATGTAAAATGACAAACCTGGGGGCATCGTGTCGAAGCAAAATGACTGAAGCTGGAGGTGACTGAGCGAGGAGCCCAAGCACCCGAGTAAGTTGGCCACTGCTGAGATGTTGCCTGCCCCGAAGCACAGGCTGAGCGCTCGGATCCGTGGCGGAAAGCTTGTGGAACAGAGAAGATCCAAGAGAGGATCGTCGTCACTCTCCAATTCCAGCTCCACCAATTTTGGTAGGAAGGTTGAATTTTCTGAATGCCGACTCCGAGTTTCGTCTGCGAGACTGGTGACCCATGAGGCGAGGGACCTCACAGAGACTGCTGCCTTCAGGAAATCCAAACAGCCGGATACATCTTCAAAACGGACATATGTGAGCTCCAGTCGAGAAATCGGGCCGTAATTTCGCATAACGCCGTCATCGCAGCACTAGATAGTTCCGAAAAGTCGACCTGTTCAAGCGACAAGGTCGATATGCAACTCATGGAGCTCAAAGGCACCAAGGGAAGTTTTTCGCTGACTCACTTTGGATCAAAGTCGCGACCTTGGCCGTCGGTGCATCAGGAAAAAACAAAACTGCTTCATAGACCTGTAGAGACCTACATAGTAGTTATAGACACCATAGCAAATGGCCCACCTCCATAGAAAGGTGGGAGGACCAGTTTTAAATTTATAGACATTCATAGACCACGAGAGTATGGATGTCGTCTATAATAGTCCTGATAGCCATAGTCTTCATAGTGCTTTGTAGACCTTATAGACTGACAATTTCCACTCAGATTTCACGGAAAAAAAATGATAAACAAAATACTATTGCGGGTCATATAATACATTGGCGGTAGCTACACGCCCTAGATGGTCAGGCTGATGCTCGTGCATATTATCTCCCACCGCATGAACCAACTGAACGACGAGGAAATTCTATTGGTGGGGGGTGAGAGCAAGCACATAGACGATAGTCTCACCGCGTCCAGTTAACCGTCAACCGCCTGGAACTGTAAGATCTCATTATCACTGAAAAATAACACACAAGGGAGGTATATACCGGACAGTGCAGCATTATGGTCGCTGTATGTTACTGTATTTTGACTGGGCACGTCGGCGGATCGATGCGAGCATGAGCGATCCCTGGTGCCTCATGAGTCACGAGAAACGTGTCGGGCATCTGCACAAAGGCAGCGGAAGTAGGAGTGAGTCTGTGATTGAAATAGAAGCAGAGAAAGCGTACATTGTGGCAGCATGCTAGCGGAGGAAAGAGCCTGCGTTGCGTGTTGCCTGCTGCGGCAGGACATGAGGATTTAAAGCCGTAATTGTTCGAATACAGGGGATACATACACTGGTAAACCGGTGAAAACAAAAGCCCTGTGACGCCGTGAATGGGCCGAGGATTGAGGGCATGTTGCCATCGCTCACAATCCCAGGAACATTTCGAGAGGCAACGAAAGAAGATCCAGCGGGTATGTGATAAGTGGAGTGGATTCAATAGCCAGAAATGAGAGACTTACGGGGATGACCAGTCTACTTCGAGCAGAAGTTGCGTAGAAGCGCGAAGTTGTACCTGACGTTACCCAAGCCGCAAGAATTTAGCTCGGCAGAGGTTGAAGGGATACAACGACATACGAAGTCGATGTCGATTCAAGGCTCTTGGATGAATCTGATATCGGGGCCACGCGGAGTGGAGTAATGAAACCGACGTCCATTGCATTAACACCAGCGTCAACGTAAGTAAGAACCACACACATTAAAGATGATAGGGACGAGCAAATTTGTTTCAGAATGCGGCAGGCGATTGACCTTCACTGAACCCGAGACGAGGCAAAATAGGGAAAATATCAGCCCCACAATGCGGAGAACTTGAATTATTCGATGGCATACTTACTTTGTATGAAGGGACTCTGAGAAGCAGCGAAAGAAAGGATGTAAAAGGCGTCGCAGGGCAATGCGAGGTAGGTGGAAGAAGAAAGAGTGAGTGCTTTGACGCTGTTGTGACACGATCAAAACAAACCAACATGCACGTGGTTTGTTCCGGATTCGGTCCATCGGCGTTTGACTCGGACTCCCACTCTCTCCCACTGATTCGCAAACCGCCGCCTTTCCTGGCGTTTTACTCCCCCGCATCATGACTTTCCGCTATGTAGTATAATCGTGAGTTTACTGCCTCCCACGTGGTTCTCAACCTCTTGGCCCCATCAGTAACTAGGACGGTAAGGAGACACAAGGACCTGCCCCAAAGGGAATGGCAGATGATGGGTTCCCTGTAGCGGGAAGAAGCGGAAATGAGACGGGTGAAAACGCTATGAGCAACCATTACCAATACCCGCCGCTCCAACGCGATCCCGTGATTGACCGCCAACTGCGCGCGACAACAATATCCTACGCGCACGGATGGCAGGGGCGCGTTGGAGGGATCGCGAAGCCTTGTTT